>OX451738.1:194915836-195609243 GCA_948472305.1 Vicia faba | reverse complement strand
ACCTTCTCTGGATCGAACCCATTGGCATGCTGGATCGAAGGAGGCATCTCATTCCAGGATCGAAAGCCATGATCTCCATGATCAAAAGACAATCCCCTTCCCTGGATCAAAGGTTGTTCATGCCCACTTCCTGGCCAAATCGAAAGAGCCATGACCCTTTCTGGATCGAAGCTTCCATTCCCTCCCTGGGTCGAAACTCCTTTTTTTCCCTAGATCGAAGGATCCCCCCTTGTATTTTATTTTTGTTTTCATTGACATTTTTTTATCTTTTTAATTAACATTAAAATCAAAAACACAAAAAACATTAGGCTAGTTTTTTTCTATTAAAATTAACTTTGTTAATTAACCTTTTAATCATCTTAACATTTTCTCAAAAAAAACTAAAATTAAATAGATTTAGATCATTTTCCCAAAATAAAATAAAACAACAAAAAGATTTTATTCTTAGAATTTTTAGAGTTTATTTTCAGATTCGCGCGCGTTTATTTTATTGTAACTGCCTATTGGTTTGTAATAACTTAGCTGAGACTTTTACACTTTACTGCTTTTATTCCCCCAATTCTTGGACATGTAAATAATCCCCCTCCCCGAAGCTTTGTAATAGCGTAAGATTTACAATTCCCGCACTTTAAATTCCTGTACATATATTAACTGTTTAGATGTATGCTAACTAGGATTGTATGACAAGATTAACTCTTAAACTTAAAATCAACAGTAGCTCACCATAACATGTACAAAGATAATACAAACTGAAAATTGACACACTCGCACATGTCACTCTTAGGGTACGCCTCACTTGGTTGCCTCAAACGTGGTCATTGATTATAGGAAGTCTTAGAGGTCGCCCTCCTGTCCAAAGATCAAAGTTGCCTCGAAATGGTTGCCTCGATAAAAATGATCTAAGACATTAGGGTTACCACTAAGGCATCCTAACATTGCTTTAGTGACCACACGTCCCTTAAACCGAATTGACCCGAAAACTCCAACGACGGTGCTACCTACTCCTCAATAGTTGGATAGCACTGTCTAAAGGACATTTGCACAGTTTAATTCTTTTTTGAGTAGGTAGAGGTTCTTAAGGTACTTGCTCATTTTAAAAACAAAACAAAACTTTTCATACTTACACTTTTCGAACAAAGTTTTCAAAACACTTCATTACACTCTTGAGGACAGAAGCAAGAGTTAAATCGAAGTTTCAAACAAAACTCTTTTCAAAACCCACAAACACAAAGAAAAGCAAACTTTTGAAAACATAGTGAGCAAGTACCTAAGAGCCCGTTGTGATCGGTGGATCTAGAACTGACTATTTAACGCTGGTTCGCGAAATGTCGCGGAAGCAAGAGTCGCCACCGTCTTTTATTTTCTCCAAATGGAAAGGACAAAAGCACAGAAAAATTCCTTATTGAGATTAGCTCTCGGTTCGGGAGGTAGATTTATAGAAAGGGAAGGTGTTAGCACCCTTTCTATCCATGGTTATCCATGGGCTCTTAGATACTTGCTCATTTGTGTTTTCAAAATGTTGTTTTCTTTTCAAGTGTGTGTGGGTTTTGAAAAAAGTTCGTTTGAAAACTTCTAGGTAACTCTTGTATCAGTCCTCAAGAGTGTATGAAGTATTGTTTGAAAACTTTTTAAAAGTGTAAGGTGTGAAAAGTATTTTGTTTGTTTTTGAAAAGAGCAAGTACCCATGAGTCATCTACCTACCCTAAGGAATTAAGCTGTGTAAGTGTCCTTTAGATAGTGCTATCCCACCATTGAGGGGTAGGTAGCACCATCGTTGGAGGTGTTCGGGTCAATTCGAGGGTTAGGGACAGTGTGGTCACTGAGCAATAGTAAGATACCTTAGAAGCTACCCTTATGCCATTGATTTTTTTATTCTGAGGCAACCGTTTCGAGGCAACTTGTTTCGAGGCAACCAGATCAATGGAACATAAGGACTCACTAAGACGTCCTATACTCGACGACCACGTTTCGAGGGGGCAAGGCAACAGTGTGATCACCAGAGCAACAGTAGGACACCTTAGAAGCTACCCTTATGCCATGTTCATGGACATAAGGACTTACTAAGACGTCCTATACTCGACACCACGTTTCGAGGGGCAAGGCAACAGTGAGGCGTACCCTAAGAGTGGTGTGTGAATTGTGTGTCATTTTCAGATAATATTTGTCTTGTCATGCATTTGGTGATCTACGCTTTGATTTTTATTTGGGCATACATTCTTTCATGTGATTAACAGTTTAAAGGATGCGGAAATTAAAATGCGGAAAATAAAGGTCCTACGCTATTACAAGGCGCGGGTCTATACATCGCCAAATCTTTACAAAGACCCGTTTTAAGTAAATAAGTGCGGAAAATAAAAAACAGTAAAAATGTCCTATTTACTATTACATATCCGGAGCAATTACATAATAATCGAACAAATTAAATACGCGCGAATAAAGAAAAGGGAATTAATTTTTTGTCTTTTTTTTTGGTAATTAAATGAAATTGAAAACTAATTAATTATTTTAATTACAAGAAAATATTTTTTGACCTTTTTTATGTTTTTATGAAATAAAATAAAAAAAGAATTAAAAATGTCAAAAGAAAAAGCCTAAGTCTAAATTTGTTTTTATTTATTGTGAAAAAAGGTTAAAATTAACTAATTAAACTAATTAATTTGTTAGTATTTTATTTACAAAAATAATTACTAAAGTGAAATTAATAATAATAATAATAATTACATTTTTTTTTGTTTTTTTTCTGAATTTATGAAAATAATTATTTGTGAACTAACTAAGTAATAATAATAATTAATAAAAGGAAAGAAAATAAGAAAAGAAATGCTAAACCAAGGAGGTGAAGGCCGGATTTTGGAGGTTTTACTCAAAATCATCCTTAGGCATAAAAAATTCCATCTAAGTCCATGGTTGTGATCGTCCATGTCTCCTGATCACGTCTATGCTTATGGTTTGTCCCAATTTCACCTGTAGACAAAATACCTAAAAACAAAACCAACGAACCCTAGGCACGTGTATTGTTATACGAAGCCTAAAAATGAAATTGAATATAGCAGTTACATTGGAAATTAGGCATGGAGTATGAATATGCTATTATTTTCCAGAAAAAAGTGCAAGAATGGAGAAACATGGTTTCGTGTACAGGGGTGAGTTTGAGACAACTTACAGCGCTTGGTAGTGGACCTTAGGACGCGTTTGTGGTTGCTTTGGCTTCAGGGAGTTGCAAGGAAGAAAGCCACGTGCTTGCTTTGATCTGAAAATGTTTGCAACACCGCTTTAGATCTCTCACTTTTTTTGGACAAATTTTGAACTTTTCCTCTGGCCGTTTGTGCACACTCTCCTTTTTTTCTAGGTCCTGAATGAGGCTTGCAAGGCTTGTATATATAGGCTTGGATGAGAATCAGTCACATTAAGGAGCTTTTAAGCCTTGCAATGAAGTTTTGATTTTCTCCATAATCACCATTGAAATAACTTGCCATATTTGCTCCAAATTTGAATTTTTTTGCTTGAAATAGGTCTTGAACGAATTTGGTATATGTTTTATGGTGTATCAAAGCTATTCAAACCACAATATATCCTCCCATTAATTTTCTTGATTTTTATTTGAATTTTAAAGATTTAA
Source organism: Vicia faba (assembly GCA_948472305.1). NCBI lineage: Eukaryota > Viridiplantae > Streptophyta > Magnoliopsida > Fabales > Fabaceae > Vicia > Vicia faba. The sequence continues at coordinate 195,605,624 of OX451738.1, read as the reverse complement.
AATGAATTAAATCAAATAAAATTAAACAAAAATAGAAAAATTAATTTTTATTCTTGAAATAAAACATGGGACACGTGGGAGGTATGGCAAATCTGAATCAAGTGGAAAAAGTGGGCCCCTTTTGTCAAAAATGAAGTTTCAAGGATAATTGACTTTGGCCCTTTCACAAAAATTTCTCAACTTCTCCAATGCATATCTTGCTCAATTTTGAAGCTATGAACATGTTCTTAGACATTTTGGAAAGTTCTTGAAGTCCTCTAACCAATGCCTTTGGTACCATGTCATTTTGATTTACCAATATCAAGTTATGGTCTTTGACTTAAAGTGCCTTTTTGTTGACTTTTGAAAATGACCTATAATGTTGAAATTGATAACTTTTTGTGAGAGCATTTCTTGGACTTGGAATGTGAAGATGAGTTGTAGGAAATGTCTTCCCCTTCAAAATGAGCATTGGATGGGATTTTTCTGATGAACCATGAAAAAGTTATGCCTTGGTCAAGGTACAGTTGACTTTTCAGCTGTCCAAAAATAGAAACTTTTGACACCTTGATGATTTTTGAGCCATGCTTGAGGAATCATGATCAAGATTTGACCAAATGATGATTGTGGCTTCAAAATAATATGTTGACCAAAATTTTTGACTTTTGACTGCCAAATGACCATTTTGCCCCTACAGTTGATTGTGAAGCAATTAGGGTTTTTGACTGTGCAACTTGACCTTGTGAGCCTTGGAACTTGACATGTAGGTGCTTGACAATGTTTATAGGCATGTGGGACTTGATTGGACCATTGAAAACCTCAACTTCCTTGAAGGAACCAAAACCTTAATTTTGACTGGCTTAGGAGGATGGTTGACTGTGCAATCCTTGGAGTAGCCTTGAACCATTTGAGGTGATGCTTGGCAAAACTTTTGAAGAATATGGGAGGGAAAATTTTGGGGTACAACACTCGTGGATAACCACAAATAGAAATGGTGCTAACACCTTCCCTTTCTATAATCTACCTCCCGAACCCAAGAAACAATCTCGAAAAGGAATTTTTATGTGCTTTTGTCCTTTCCTTGTTGGATAAAATAAAAGACAGTGGCGACTCTTGCTTACCGCGACATTTTGCAAAAACAAACGCAAACGCGAACCAACATTCCAAAACAGTCAGTTCTCATTCCCACCGATCACAGTAAGGCTCAAGGGGAATGGAATTCTTATGCCCCAATGTCTTACTACCCACTTTGTTTATCATTCTCCAAGCTCGTATGAACCTTTGATGATAGCCTTGGTTGCTGCCATCGTAATCGAATACCAAACCTTGGATGAGTGAATCATGGGGTCCATCCCTTCGTGCATATCCAAACTGTCGTAAATCCAAACAAGGATTGTAGGTGATAACTCCCCTAATGCCGAGTAGAGGTACATTAGAGAATTCCCCACAATGGTAGATAATAGTAATGTCCTCCAAAGATCGAGAACACCAATGAATATCCGAATGCCTGAGTGACATCAACCTATTAGACCATCTCATTCCTTGCTCATTTTTCAAAATAGATCGAGGTAGGTGCAAAATAAACCACCTAGCCAACAGAGGAGTGCAACACATGAGGGTCCTCCTTCTCTTCATGGTGCGAGAGTGAAGAGAATGCAAGATGTCCCCAAGCAAAGTAGGCACCAGATTGTGAGATATAAAAATTTTGACTGCGTTCACATCTATAAGTTGGTCAGGATTTGGAAATAGTACCATCCCATAGATGAGAAGTGTCAACAATTCTTCAAAGGCTTGTAAGTCCAAAGTATCTTAACAATCTTGAGCCTTCTCCAACAAAAACTTGGCTAGAAACCCTTTAACACCACTTCTTGTTTCCCGGTTAGCCATGACGTCAGATCGTTGCAAATGTAGAGCTCGAGCAATCTCCTCAGGTATCAGGTCTCTTTCAATACCGTTGAAAGGTAGTTGATCAAGAATAGGAATTCCCAAGATTTGAGATAATTCTTCCATAGTAGGCACAAGTTGGTAATCAGGAAAGGTAAAGCAATGGTGTAAAGGGTCGAAGAACTGAAAAAGCACATTCGTCATGTCTTCATCAAGGCTTGAGGTGACCAGATTGAGAAGTCAACCATGTCTCTTGGTGAACGGATAATTCTCAGGAATCCTTGATGCTAGTTCTTTGAGTTTAAGAGGCACTCTTACGAGGTTGACTTGGATAGTATTCCTGCGAGTGAGAGTCATGTCCTACAAAACATAACAAAAATAAATCTCTAGGTCCTTGAAATGATTAGTGCAAAATGCTATGGTATGATGTCATGATGTTATGTACAAGTACACACAAAATAAAACAAGTCCTTAGGTTAAGGCTAGCATTTAATTCATAGGTAAGTACCCTCTTGAAGTTTAGTTGGTTCAACCTGTCCTAGAAAGTAATCAGGTTTTAGGGAATCTCAATATCACTGATCTTTCTTCATCGGGCATTGTTTCAGCGCAAGCCTCTTTATTGGAGACCGAAATATCTCGAAAGTCTGATATCAATGAGCGTAGTATCGAGTATCAACCAACTTTAGACTGCACCAAAGCCAGCTATCTCACTACTTCCTAATGGCTAAGTTGTTCAATTAAAGGTTCTAAGGTCAGTTAGTGCTTCATGACACCACACAATGGCTTCGTATTCTCCTTGACTAAACTCAAGGGCTACTGGTACCAACAAATGTGTCACACTAACGTAGCCATCGCTTCAAGCATGTCGGTATACCCTGCACAATTTCCACGATCTATTGCTACTTACCTAATCGTATTCCCCGATCCGGGTAGAGGATCAATACAAACCCAAACAAGGACCCATAAATATAAAGCAATCAATTCAAACAAAGAAAGCAAATAAATGTGATCTATCTCTAAGGTAACCCCACTTTTAAGTAATGTCCCCAACAGAGTCGCCAGTTTTGTGATACGGTGGGAGAACTGACTTGGTCATTTTATGTTGTGTCGTAATTGTTGCGGATAGCAGGAGTCGCCATCGACTTTTCTTTTATCCAATAAAGGAAAGGGTGAAAATAACAGGAAATACTTTTGAGATATTTTCTTGAGTTCGGGGGGTAGGTTATGAAAAGGGAAGGTGTTAGCACCCTTTTCATTCGTAGTTATCTACAGGCTCTTAGTTGCTTGCTAGATCACTTGAAAATGCTTTGTTTGAAAATGTGTTTTGTGATGGGTGTAAGTTTGAAAGTATTTTGAAAACGCCTTTGTTGCGGTAAACTTTATAATGATTCTTGTCTCTATAAGAATTTATACAAAGTGTTGGTTTTGAAAATAATTCAAAGAGATGTTTATTTTTGAAGATGTTTTGAAAGTGTAAGTGTGGAAATGGTTTTAGTTTGCGAGCAAGCAACTACGAGCGGCCTACCTACTTAAAAGGTCTTTTTTCTTTTCCTTCTCTTTTAGATATTGCTATCTTACCATTGATTTGGTAAGAAGCCCCATCATTGGATGTTAAGGGACGGGCGTGGGTCAATCGTATAGTCGTAGAAGGCCACTTATGATACATTTTAGCAATTTTCGTATGGGACTAGATCGTTTACCAGAGGCAACATCGAAGGACATCGAGGGACTACAATCTTTTATCGAGGGTATTTGCTAAAATGTCCATATTCGAGGGACATGACTATTTTCCGAGGCAAGAAGCGAGATTACCCTAGAGGTGTACGTGTGTGAATAGTTTGTCTGATTGCATGGATTTTTATCTTTGAAATTAGGGTTTTCTAACGGTTAATTTTATCTTGCCATACACACCCTAATTACTAACAATTTATATTAAAGCGGTAAATTGCAGAAATTAAAATCCTAAGCTATTACATCATTAGGGGATGGGGGACACAAATGTACAAATGGAGGGTGAAAAGCAATAAAAGTCCTAATTATTACAATCATATTGAATAGAAATGAAAGAAAATATATAGAAAATATATATATAAAAAAAACAAAAAACAACGCAAAAGAGAGAAAGAACAAATCTTTCGATTCATGCAGTATGTTCAAAGCATGCCCCCTTCGATTCAGAGAGAAAACAAATCTTTCGATTCATGCAATATGTTCGAAGCATGCACCCTTCGATTCATACACCCTTTTTTCTTCCTTCTGTCTGGGCCTATGAAGCAGTATGGATCGAAGCCTAAGGCTTTGTGTTAAACCATACTATAAATCTTTTACTCCAACATTATTTTATGGTCTATACAGGTTAGTTATTAATATATAATTGACAAGAAAAGAAGACAAACAAAAGGTTAGCCTCGAATGCAATGGTTATTACATGTTATCTTCGAAAATGAACACCAATGATGCTTATAACGAAAGGTTTAAAGTCAAGAAGACTTACCTTGAAGCTAGAATGTGTGTTTTAGACTTGAGTTGTTGCCTTCGAATGCTCTTGGGTTCAAAAGAAAAGAAAAAGAGGTGTTGTGTTTGTTGGTTTTGGGTTCGAAAGAAAAGAACAAAGGTGTTGTATTTTTTTTGGTTATGGATTTAAGAGTTTCCTAAGGTTTCAGCCTTAGTGTTCTATCCTCTCTCTTTTTCTTCTCCAAAAGCCCCATCTTTGTGTGTTGTGAAAAAAACTATTTATAGAAGATTCTTGCCGGGGTTTGGGGGGAAAACAAATAAAATTTGAACATTTTGGGTATGTTATTTTCATATATTTTGAGGTGCAACCCTTATATGCTAGTTTGGTGCAAATATGGGACTGGTTTAGGAGCAGCATAGCAGGACTGTTTTGCAGCAGTTTTGGAGTGTTGTGGCAACTTCGTGTGGGGCTTTTTCATAGCAGTGCAACAGACTACTTTTTGACATGGTTGTTGTACCCCAAAATTTTCCCTCTCATTTATCAAGATTATTCTCACAATATCTCTTTGACTCAAGACTGTATTAGGGTTGGACCAGCTCAAGACACCTCATCATGCATTGATGACCCAAAATTAGGGTTTGAGATTGCACAAATAATTTGGACTATCAATGCTTCATATGACTTTCAAACATCATTATGGACCCCTAAGATAACTCATGACAAGTTTCAAGCCTTGAATCACACTTTTGACCAGTCAATTGGACAATTGACCTAAAAATCAACTGTATTGGGGAAAAAGTCAACCATGGCCAATTTACAATCAAACTTCATAATTTTTGATCCACATCAACATTTTAGACTCATATGTATCATTTGATCAAGTTTGGACCATAATTCCTCAAGAAATTTGATCAAATCATCAAAAGGGCAAAATGGTCAAAATTAGGGTTTTGACTGAGAAAGGGCAATTTCTGGTTTTTGACCTAGCAAATGACCAATTGGTTTGAAGCATTATTTCAAGGGTTCCCTTGTATCATCTTGACCTATTGACATGGTTCAAAACATTGCAAATCCATTGGATTGACAGATAAAATTTACAGTCAACTGATCAAAAATCAACTGTATATTGAAAAGTCAAACTTTGACTTTTTGGTCAAAATCAAATGCCAAGGATCACAATTCATCAAAACATGTCAAAATGTGAAACTTGATCATCAAGAAATCAAGGATTGAAGATTTGGTTTTGAAATTTGAAATTTTCTTAACTTAGAAATTTTTCCAAGTATAGAAAATTTCTTATTTTTTCTCAACTTTAAGCCAATTTTCCACCATGATACAAGATGATTCAAGGAAAGTTCCCAACATGAAAGTTGTATATATAAATGAAATCTAAAACATTTCTTCACACATTTTTCCCTAAATATGCTTGGATCTCAATATATAAATTTGTGAATACATGCTCATGAACTAAAATAACTTAGTGAAATTTTGCCCTAATTTAGGCAGGTTTTTGACCTAACTTCATGACAATTTTTCACCTAGTTCCAAGAGGAATCTTGAAATTCATTTCAAATATTAGTTATATAGCAAATTGAAAGCTTTCCAAAATGTCCAAGAACTTCTTAATATCATTCTTGAGTAGGGAGAATCGAAGAGAGGAAGTTGGCAATTTCTCACTTTGATTTCAAGACATTTCATGAAGAACAAAATTCAAATATGAACCTATGTTGCCTAATCCTTGCTTTACAGGTCTCAAACTTGTTTCTCACTTCATAATTTAATGCTTACGCAGATGATAAAGCCTTAATCCAAGTACAAGAGTCTTTTTCCAAGCTTTAATTCCATATATGGCACAAAGTTGCCATTGCCATTTTAGAAAAGCATAACTTTTGCAACTTTTCACTCCTTGAGCCTTACATCTGTTTTTCTGCACACACAAGTCCTATAAACCAAAATCAAGTTGTCTAGGACTTGCATCAACTCCAAGCAGGCCTGTACAAGCATGTAGAGACTTGTCTCCTCACTTTGCTTCAAAAGTAAGTAAAAGTACAAAAAGCCTATAACTCAAAAATTTGTTGAGGAATTGATTTGAAACCTTCTCTATACTTATACACAAACACATTACAACCTAACACACGATTTCTCAAGGCCAAAAACTCTCTAAAACTCCCTATCACCAAAAACTTGTCATAACTTGCAATTTGAGACCAAGCATAGCAATCCAAAAATCTACTCGTGCGTTTCAAGTTCTAATCACTCAAACACTTAACCTACCTCATATCTAAGTGTTCCAAACCATCACCCCTTCACTGTAACTCCTCCTTCTGTATCTACCATTTTTGTTTTTCAAGCTTGCAGGTTGACTTGGATAGAGAGATTCAGGCACTTTCAAAGCAAGGCAAGGATTGGAAGACACTCAGGGAGGTTCAGGCAAGATAAAGGGATCTTCAGGCCTTCATAAAACTCACTCAAACTCCATTCACGATCTCAGCTGAAAGAGGTAAGAACTCCAACTTCTATCTCTTCATACAGGCATCTATTGGTCACGATTTGTGAAGATAAAATGTAGATATCATTGTGCTAAAACCAACCATGTTCATAGATTTCATTTATATTCATTGTGTATAGAGAATTTTAGAGTTAAAATTTCTGTAAAAATTAGGTTTAAAATTAGGGCCTTTGAAATTAGTTTTGATCATTGACTGTTAGTTTACATGAGTTACATGGTTGAAATCGTGGGAAAGAGTACTATCATTTTCATGTTGGAAGTTTCCATTTTCATTGAGAAATGAGAAAGATAGAGATTCTGACCAGCTTGAGGAAGAAGATGAAGTACAGGGCAAGGAGGCATTATGTGTTATGTTTTTATTGTTTCATTTAAACTAACGGATGTACAGTCACCCCAGTGGCAAGGCAGCACGCTGGAAATGTCAAGGTCATGGGTTTGAGCCTTGGTGCCTGCCTTTTGCACTTTTTCTCATTTTTTCAGCTTCATTTTTGACATTTTTGGCAGCGTGGGTTCAGCTTATGGGTCTCTCATTTTTTTCTAACACTTACCTCCCTTTCTCCTTATAGCACCCCTGGCCCAATCTTTTTATTATTTATTTTTATTTTCATTTTCATTTTATTAAATATATTTTCTTTAACATAAAAAAATCATAAAATATATAAAATATGATAAATATTGCATTTTGATTTATTTTATTTTATTTTCACATAAAAAAATATTTTTTTATTAAATTATATATTAACTATTTTTCTTAAATAAACTTTTAAAATAAAATAGACTTAGATGTATTTTTATTCCTCTTTCTTCATACTTGTAAATATTTATTTTGACATATAAAAAGACTAAGTATTTTCATAAATATTATTTATTATTTTAAGACAAAAAATACACAAAAAAATAATACTTACAGAACTTTATCTTCTTTTACAAATTAGAATTAGGGTTAACCAATTTATAAAAATAATTTCCTTTTCTTAAATTAGTAGGATTAGGTCAAAACTCTTTTGCATATGAAAAACAAAAAAAAAATCTTTTCTTGCATATACATACCAATGCACATTTAATTTATATTGTATTTTGTTTATTCGAATATTCGTACAAATTCGATTTGATTGTAATAGCTTAATTAGATTTACATTATTTCAAATCCCCATTCTATAAAATGTTGTAATAGCGTAGTAATCTTTAAATTACGCAATTTACCACTTTTATATATCATGCTAGTAATTAGGGTTTGTATGGCAAGATAAAAACAATCAAATAGAAAATCCTAAATCCAAGACAAAATCAAAGCATGAAAATAACACACTTGCACACAAGCACCCTTAGGGTTACTCCACTTGGTTGCCTTATACAAAAATGGCCATATTACGCATGCGAAGTATCTTGGCAAAAACAAACAAGTATAAGATCATAGTCCTTCGATGACGCTATTCAAAGTTGCCTTACAAAATGATCTTGGTCCCTCAAAAATGCTAAGATACTTTGAAACATTGCTAATCATGGTTATACGATGACCCACGCCCGTCCCATTTATATCCAAAGAGAGGGTTTCTTACCAAATCAATGGTAAGATAACAATATCAAAGGAAAAGAAAATGAACAAGAAAGACATTTGAGTAGGTAGATTACTTCTAGTTACTTTCTCTATTTCAAACAACTATCCTTGCTATTTTCAAAACATCTTACAAACATTGAAAACATTTTCAAAAAGACAAACATCTTTGTATACATTCTTACGAATGAGAATCATTACAAAGATTGCCTAAACAATGGCCTCTTTTACAAAATACTTTCAAAACCATATAAAGCAAAATTTCAAAACAAAAAAGCAAGTGATCTAGCAAGTAACTAAGAGCCCATGGAAAACCATGGATGGAAAGGGTGCTAATACCTTCCCTTTTCATAATCTACCCCCCGAACTCAAGAAACAATCTCAAAGGTCTTTCCTGTGCTTTTTCACCTTTCCTTTTGGATAAAAGAAAAGTCGGTGGTGACTCTTGCTAACCGCAACATTTGAGATAAAACGCAAAACCCTCAAGTCAGTTCTCCCACCGTATCATAGAACTGGCGACTCTGCTGGGGAATTATATAAAAAGTGGGGTTACTTTAAGGCTAGATCATATTTATTTGCTTACATTGTTTGACTTGTATGATTTACATTATGGTTCTTTGTTTGGGTTTGAAATCCTCTACCCGGATTTGGGATACATTATAGGTAAATAGCAATGCATTGTGGAAACGGTGTGGGGTATATCGACATGGTCTAAGCAATAACTATGTTAGTGCGACATATTTGTGGGTACCGGTAGCCTTTGAGTTAATCAAAGAGAATACGGGGCCGCTGAGTAATGTCATGAAGCACTAATGAACTTCTAGAACCCTTTACTTGACCAACTTGGCCTTTAGGATGTAGTGAGATGACCGATTTTGGTGCAGTCCGAAGTTGGTAGATACTCGATACTACACTCATTGAGGTTTGGTTTCTTGGGATATTTCGGTCGCCATTAAAGAGGCTTGAGCTGAAACAATGACCAAGGAAACAATCTGGTGATATTGAGCTCCTTAGAACCCGGTTACTATTATTAGGACAGGTTTAAGCCAACTAAACTTCAAGAGGGTACTTACCTATAAAACCCCATGCAAGCCTAAACTAAGAACTTGTTTGCTTTTCTTGTATATGCATACTTGTACATAACATCATGGACATCATGAACATCATATACATCTACTAACCATTTCAAGGATTTTGGAGATTCATCTTTGTTCTTGTTTTGTAGGATATGGATTCACTTCGCATGAAAACTATCCAAGTCAACCTTGTAAGAATTCCTTCACAACTTAAGGAGCTAGCTTCTAGGATCCCTGAGAACTCTCCATTCACCGAGAGGCATGGTCATCTACTTAACTTGGTCACCTCCAACACAGATGAGGATATGATGAAGGTGCTCTTCCAGATCTTTGATCCTTTGCACCATTGCTTCACATTTCCCGACTATCAGCTTGTGCCTACTTTGGAAGAATTCTCTCAACTCTTGAGGATTCCCATTCTCAATCAACTACCTTTCAACGATATAGAAAGAGACCCAAAGCCAGAAGATATTGCTCAAGGTCTGCACTTGCACTCATCTGATGTCACAACTCATTGGGAAACTAGAAGTGGTGTCAAAGGCTTCTTAGCAAAGTTCCTGTTTGAGAAAGCCCAACGCTGTTGGAATTCCTTAGACTTACAAGCCTTTGAGGAAATTGTGGCTCTTCTTATCTATAGGATGGTCTTATTTCCCAATCCTGACCAACTCATAGACGTGAGCGCCGTCAAAATCTTCATGTCACGCAATCCGATGCCTACATTGCTAGGGGATACTCTACACTCTTTTCACACTCGCACAATGAGGAAAAGAGGTGTCCTTATGTGTTTCACTCCTCTCCTGGCAAGATGGTTTATTTCTCATCTTCCCCAATCAGTCTTAAATAATGATTAAGGTTCAAGGTGGTCACAAAGGTTAATGACGCTCAAACATTCAGATATTCATTGGTGCTCCCGATCCAAAGAGAATGTTATCATCGTTGACCATTGTGGGGAATTCACTAATGTCCCTCTACTTGGCATTAGGGGAGGTATCACCTACAACCCGTGCTTAGATTTAAGACAGTTTGGTTACGCCCGAAGGGATGGCCCGCACGAGATGCTGATTCAAGGTTTGGTATTCGACTACAATAACGACGATCAAGGTCTTCGCCAGAGATTCATCCGAGCTTGGAGGATGCTAAACAAGGTGGATAGAAAGACTTTGGGACACAAGAATTCCATACCCCTTGAGCCTTACCTCAAGTGGGTACGGACCCGCGCTCAAATTCTTATGATGCCTTATCCTTCCATTCTTCCGGTAATTATTGAGCCTGTTAAGGAGGGAGATGTTCCATACACTATCCTACATCCTGAAATGCCCACATCTCTTGAAGACCTACAAAGGGATTGGATACAGCTCAAAGGAGAGCGAGATACTTTCGAAGCCCAATTCTACGCAAGCGAGAAGAAGGTTTTGGAACTCACTAGGCTACTTCATGAGGAGCAGACTCTAAATGCCTACATAGCACCAAAAAAGATGCGCACTACTTTTTTATCTTAGATTTTTGTATTATTTTGCCCAAGGGGAATTGATGTACTTAAACTTTATCTTATTAATATAACGTGTGTTTCCTTTTTGTCTAAAATGAACTTGAATCTTTAAAATCCTTGAAAATATTGCATATGCACATATCATTCATCATAACATAAACAGGTCTTTTGCAACGAGTTTCCTCATCTCTCTACTGTTTATTTTAGTTAGATGGATCTCGAACAGACAGTCAAAGATCTCCAAGCTCAGAACACGTAGTTTCAACATTTGCTCATGACCCTAGCCAAGGGGCAAGAAGAGTTGAAGACTCTGCTGGCTGAGGAAAGGAAAAAGAAAACAAAGAAGGTCACCAGGGTTTTAAACATGGGGAGAAGGTTTCAGGGACAGACTAGAAGAACCTTGAATTTTGCAACATTCGGTGAAGGATATGGGAAAGGAAAGGAAACAACGGTCCCGTTAGAATCTGAAGAGGAGGAAGAAGAGAGAGACTACTCTGAGGAACAGTATCCTCCAGCTGATGATAAGTACATACATCTTGAAGAGCGTTTGAGCGCTATGGAAATATAAAAGGTGCCAGGCCTAGACTTTGAAGAATTGGGATTAGTGTCAGGAATTGTGATTCCTCCGAAATTCAAAGTGCCTTTGTTCTCAAAATATGATGGAGTGTCATGTCCTAAGATGCATCTCCGATCATATGTGAGAAAGATCCAACCACACTCCGCTGATAAAGACTTGTGGGTGCATTTTTTCCCAAGATAGTCTATCTGGAACACAACTCGATTGGTTTTACCAACTGGAAAGGGACAACATCCACAATTGGGAAGATCTTGCTGCAGCTTTCTACAAGTAATATCAATATAATGCTGATTTGGCGCCTACCCGTACTCAACTTCAGAGTATGGCTATGGCTTCTAATGAGGGTTTCAAGGATTACACGCAGAAATGGAGAGATCTAGCTGGAAGAGTTCAACCCCCTCTGTCTGAAAGGGAATTGGTGGACATGTTCTTAGGCACTCTATCGGGCCCTTTCTTTAACCATTTAATTGGAAGCTCATTTGCAGGATTTACTAAGTTAATACTGACCGGAGAAAGGGTGGAAGCTGGCATAAAAAGTGGAAAGATTCAGAAGGATTCATCTGCCTCTACAGTTGTAAGGAAACCTTTTATTGGGAAGAAAGAAGTAGCTTCTATATATCCACAAAGGAACCAAGGGAGAACCGAATGCCCACCAGTGGTAGGGGCTGTTATGATCCCAAAGCCTACATCTGATCAACCAAGAAGTAATCAATCGAGGGTGGAAAGGCCAGTTTGGCAATTCACCAGAATCAATATGACTCTGTCCCAAGTATTACCGCATCTTCTGAAATCCAATTTGGCAACTTTAAAAGAAGCTCCAAAAAACCCCAACACATAGTCCCCTCATTATCACCCAAATTCCCATTGCGCATATCACTCCGAAAGTCCAGGTCGCGACACTAATAACTGTTGGGCCTTGAAAAACAAAATTCAAGACCTTATAGAGGCGAAATAAATTGAGTTTGATGCGCCCGAGAAACCAAATGTCATTTCTTCTCCTATGCCCAGACATGGTCACAACACCAATGCTATTGAAAAAGATTTGTTTGTTACCACAATTGATGAACTCATGACTCCACTCCCAATCATTAAGATAAACTTGTTGAAAGCCAGTGTATTCCCGGGTTGTAATGAAGACTGCCACCTCTGCTTATCCTCACCAACTATTTTCCCTTTGTTGAAAACAGGCATTCAACGCTTGATAGACAACAAAGAGATCATGTTTGAAAGTATTCCTGTTTCACCTGTTCCTATTGAAGATATTTCAATCATTACCATCTCCGCCAATTCTTCCAGGGTCTCCAAAAGACCCGTTAGAATTACATCTATTCCAAAAACTACTCCTCTTATAATCACAATGCCTGGGCCAGTCCCATATGAATCAGACAAAATTGTGCCGTGGAATTACGGTGGTGACATTTACTACCATGGCATCAAACAAGAAGGGTCGGCCGCCGAAGAGATAAGCTCCGAAGAAGAAGACTCAGACATTAGCAATATTGTCGGAACTAGTAAGATTACCCGAAGCGGTAGAATCTTTTCTCCAGAGTTTTCCCCCCCAAAGGCAGTTTTTGGACCCGTGGCTGCTCCAAAGGTTACTATCGTACCGATAATCATCTCTACAAGTGCTCCTATTGACGAAGACGATACAACCCATGCTGTCATTCCTACCAACACTCTTGCTACTGAAACTCGAGGGAAAAGTATTCAAGTGGAGCCTGTTCGGATGAAGGCTCAATCACTGACTATCCCCGAGACCTCCAAGAAAGAAATGGAGGAGATCCTGAGAATCATAAAAAGGAGCAACTACGAAGTAGTTGAACAGTTGGGGAAAACTACCTCCAAAATCTCCATGCTGGCATTGCTACTGTGTTCCGAGGCACATGCGAAAGCCTTGGTGAAGTTCCTAAAGACAGCCCATGTGCCTCAAGAGACGTCTGCTGATCAATTTCAAGATTGCGTGGCCAGCTTGACAGCCGATAACGGCCTAGGCTTCTCGGATGCTGATTTGACACCAAGGGGAAGAAATCACAACGAGGCATTACATGTCTCTGTGGAATATAGAGGCACAACCCTGGCCCATGTCTTGGTGGACACTATCTCATCTTTGAATGTTTTACCAAAGAAATCTCTCGACAGACTGGACTGCGAAGGACTGACGTTGAAACCAAGTAACATAGTTGTAAGGGAATTTGATGGCTCAAAGAGGATGGTACACGGGGAGGTGGATATCCCCATATGGGTTGGGACTCAAACTTTCAATTCAACCTTTTATGTAATCGACATCCGCCCCTCTTACTCCTGTCTTCTAGGACGGCCGTGGATCCATAATGTTAGCGCTGTCACCTCTACACTGCACCAGATGTTGAAATATTTGGTCCAAGGAAAGATTATCACTGTCCACAGAGAGGAAGAATATATGATTAGCCACCTCAATTCCTTCAGGTATGTGGAATTGGATGGCGAGTTCATTGAAACTCCTTTTCAACACATCGAAGAGGTCCTCCAAGAGGTAGCAGTGACCAAAGTTGTGTCCCAGATTCCCAAGATTACAAGACCTTCACTCCAAATGTCATCTCTGAAAGACGCCAAAGTAGTAATAGAGGAGGGTGGATGCACCATCTGGGGGAAACATACGGATATTCCGTATAAATTTGACAAATTTGGCTTAGGTTTCACTTCAAATGCTCAGAAGGTTGTGCGCCGTGCCCGTGCTGGAGGGCCACCCTTGAAGATTAGCAACCGAGAGTTCAATACGGTAGAAGATGGTGAAGAGGATTGCAGCTTGGAGGATTGGATCTTTCCGACTATCAATGGAGGACTCCGCAATTGGGAGGCCAGAGACTTCATCCCAATAACTTTCATCCCTCAGTAATTTATCTTTTACATTTTGTTGGATATGTAATATTGAAAAACAATTCGCACTCTCAAAACCTTGTGTCTTACCCGAGGCACAATGGTCCATTTGTAAGGGTTATTATTTCATCTTCATATGAAATTCAATGAATCATGGACGTTTTTCGCATACAAACTTTTGTGCTCATTGTTTTTCTTTTACGTTTTATTTTTTAAGGATGGCTATACCCTTACACACACCCACACTCACAAATGCAGGTACCCCTCCATTCTGGATCCCATGGGTAACGATACTGCTATGGCCTTTTGTGACTCTGAGGATCTAATCTACCAAGCCGAAGACGAAGGTGAGGAAGATTGTGAAGTACCAGGCGAACTTGCCAGACTACTACAACAAGAGGAAATAGCCATTCAGCCTCACGAGGAACCTGTGGATACAATCAATCTGGGTACCGAGTAGGATAAAAAAGAGGTCAAGGTGGGTGCCAATCTGGAGCCCAGTATCAAGGAGCGTCTGATTCAGCTGTTGCATGATTATGTTGAGATTTTTGCCTGGTCATATGAAGACATGACAGGACTTAATACGGACATCATGTACATCGTCTGCCTATAAGAGGAAATTGTCCGCCAGTAAAACAAAAAGTCTGCCGCATTAGACCTGATATGTCAGAAAAGATCAAAGCAGAGGTCATGAAGCAATTCAATGCTGGATTCTTGGCTGTCACTTCCTATCCTCAATGGGTTGCCAACATTGTTCCCGTACCTAACAAGGACGACAAAGTACGAATGTGCATGGACTATAGAGATTTGAATAGGGAAAGCCCTAAATATGATTTTCCACTCCCCCACATTGATATCCTGGTTGACAATACGACACAACACAAAGTGTTTTCCTTCATGGACGGATTCTCAGGTTACAACCAAATCAAAATGGCACATGAGGACATGGAGAAAACTACATTTGTCACACAGTGGGGCACATTCTGCTACAAGGTAATGCCGTTCGGATTGAAGAATACTGGGGCAACCTATCAACGTGCCATGGTAGCTTTATTTCACGACATGATACATCATGAAATAGAGGTCTACGTAGACGATATGATAGCCAGATCACAAACAGAAGAAGAGGACTTGGATCACTTGAAAAAGTTGTTTGAGAGATTGAAGAAGTATAAGCTAAGGTTGAATCCAAACAAGTGCACATTCGGAGTACGGTCCGGTAAACTCTTAGGTTTTGTCGTCAGTAACAAAGGTATTAAGGTCGATCCTGCCAAAGTTAAAGAAATACAAGAGATGCCTGCTCCTCGTACTGAGAAGGAAGTCAGAGGATTCTTGGGACGCTTGAACTATATTGCCAGATTCATTTCTCACCTAACAGCTACTTGTGATCCAATCTTCAAGCTATTGAAGAAATATCAAGTAGTCAAATGGAATGATGAGTGCCAGGTTTCTTTTGACAAAATCAAAGAATACTTACAAGAGCCTCTTGTGTTGATGCCACCAGTCGAGGGAAGACCATTGATCATGTATCTGATTGTTTTAGAAAACTCAATGGGGTGTGTATTGGGGCAGCATGACGAGTCTGGCCGAAAAGAGCACACTATTTATTACCTGAGCAAAAAGTTTACCGACTGTGAAACCAGATATTCACTGGTCGAGAAAACTTGCTGCACTCTGGCATGGGCTGCTCACCGTCTAAGACAGTAAATGTTGACTCATACTACCTTGTTGATATCTAAGATGGATCCGATAAAATACATCTTCGAGAAGCCTGCTCTCTCTGGGAGAATAGCTAGATGGCAAATGATCCTAACAGAATACGACATACAGTATACTATCCAGAAAGCTATAAAGGGCAGTGTGCTAGTTGACCATCTCGCTCACCAAGCTGTAGAAAATTATCAGTCCATGAAGTTTGAATTCCCGGATGAAGACATCATGACATTAGACAACTGTGAAGAAATCAGACCATATGACGGACCTGAACAAGGATCCCGATGGACCCTGTTCTTTGATGGAGCATCTAATGCACTTGGTAATGGTATCTGCGTTATACTCATATCTCCGGAAGGGTGTCATACTCCCTTTGCTTCCATACTTTGCTTCAATTGTACAAACAACATGGCGGAATACGAAGCGTGCATCTTCGGTCTCAGAGCTGCCATAGACTTGGGGATCAAATCCTTGGATGTTTTTGGAGACTCGGCTTTGGTCATCAGTCAGATCAAAGGGGAATGGGACACTAAGCACCCAAACCTTATCCCTTACAAAGAAGATGTTTTAACATTGCTACCACATTTTGAGAAGATTACCTTCGAGCATTTTCTGCGAGAAGAAAATCAACTAGTAGACGCTCTAGCCACAATGTCATCCATGTTTAAACTTAATTGGGATAACGAGGCTCCCCATATCACCATCGAACGAATGGATGAACCAGCACATTGTCACGAGATTAATACTGAAGAGGTAGTGGACCAGCCTTGGTTTCATGAGGTCAAGAGGTATCTCGAGGCTCAAGAATATCCAGAAGGAGCTTCAATCAATGATAAAAAGTTCTTAAGGATATTCTCTGCTAAATTCTTCCTTAGTAATGGCATCCTTTACAAACGCAATCATGACTCCATTTTGCTTCGGTGCGTGGATAAGGTTGAAGCTGAAAAGATCATGACTGAATTACATGAAGGTACTTTTAGCACCCACTCCAGTGGGCATACGATGGCAAAGAAAATCCTACGGGCAGGATATTATTGGTCTACCATGGAAGCAAATTGCTATCAACACTCTCGGACCTGTCATAAGTGTCAAATTTATGCTGACAAGGTGCACGTACCTCTGGTTCCTCTGAATGTCTTGACGGCTCCTTGGCCCTTTGCTATGTGGGGAATTGATATGATTGGAGAGATCAAACCGACAGCCTCCAATGGACACCGCTTCATCCTAGTGGCCATTGATTATTTTACAAAGTGGGTCGAAGCAGCTTCCTTCGCTTCCGTTACTAAGAATGTTGTTGCCCGTTTCATCAAGCAAAATCTCATCTGCCGGTACAATATCCCGGAAATGATCATTAATGACAACGGTACAAATCTCAACAACACTATGATCACCGCCTTGTGCGAGCAATTCAAGATCCAGCATCACAATTCTTCTCCCTATCGGCAAAAGATGAATGGTGCTGTCGAGGCTGCAAATAAAAACATTAAGAAGATCATACAGAAAATGACAGTCACATATAAATACTGGCATGAGATGTTACCATTCGCTCTCCACGGGTACCGTACCACGGCTCGCACATCAACCGGGGCAACACCCTATTCTCTGTTTTACGGCATAGAGGCTGTCTTGCCTATTGAGGTTTAGATCCCATCTCTGAGAATTATGAAGGATGAATGATTGAATGAAAACGATTAGATCCAGACGCGACTTGATCAACTAAACTTAATTGATTAAAAGAGACTTACTGTTATTTGCCATGGTCAGATGTATCAAAAACGGATGATCAAGGCTTTCAACAAGAAAGTCAGACGCCAAGTATATCAAGTTGGGAATCTAGTGATTAAATGTATCATCTTTCCATAAAGTGATCCCAGGGGCAAATGGACTCCTACCTATGAAGGACCATTTGTAATCAAAATCATATTCTCCGGTCGGGCAATGATCTTGACTACCATGGATGGTGACGACCTGCCACACCCTGCGAACGCGAACATTGTCAAAAGATACTATGCATAAGAGACCCGCTAGGTTGACACACCTAGGCAAAACAAGGGGCATCCCGGCGAACCAAAAGGTTTGGGTAAAAATTAGGGATAAAATATAAAAAATTTGTACACCCGGCAAGTTGAAAACCCGAAAGGGCGACTTGGGAAAAAAAGGGTTTCCCGGTGGACTGAAAACCCGAAAGGGCGGTTCAGGAAAAAGTTAGGGAATTAAAGCATATGACTATGTCCCGTCGGATCACTTTACGAACAACCTTTGACTTCCACTGACAAATTCAGAGTTTTTGATCAATTCAATCATCTTCGGACGAAGCAACAAATAGACAAGATATTCGGAGATATGAAGGCTATAGTAGAATGGGAACCCCATGGGATTATTACACATATTCATCTTTCTTTTAATCAAAGTTTTCTTGTTTTACGACAGCATTCTCTTACTAGAATATTTGTCTCCTTTGTATAAATATTTATTCAAAATAAATACAAAGATATCCCTTTGAAAGTGCAAAAAACTATTTGTCTTTTTCTTTACGCTTTGTTGTTTTGTTTGCAAAAACGTCCAATGATTCATTGATGAACATATGCATTTGAACATGATTGCTGTTTACAAATAAACAAAATGAGGAAGACAATTACTGATAGGTTGAAAGAACAGGAAAACGTATCTAGGCTATTCCATAAGTGATCCCCTGCAGTACGTCATTTAAATCTCCAGTGGAACAAAACTTCAAGTTTTTAATCCCCAGTAGAAATCGTCAAATTTCTCAGGATTCCCCAAGCAGATCTTACGAGCAGTACATGGCATTGCCCTCACAATAGAATTTACTTCTCTCAACAAAAGTTCACCAGTACTTCAACTTCAAGACATGAAATTCAACATATTCTCAGCGGCATTCAAGGATTTATTTTCCTCAATCAAACAGCAATACATCAAATCAGCTCACATGCACATACATTGCATCCATATATCATAAATATTGATAAAGCAAATACATTGCATCATACATTTCATGCAACATAAATTTGTATTTTAGCTAACATTTTACCCTTTTCAGGATAAGATTAACATTTACCATTGACAATATGCAATCAGATACAGTTCATATACGCTCCAGACACAGATGCCATTCTGATACTCATTCAGATTCAACTTTTAGATACAGTTCGGGTACGCTCCAGACACGGATTCCATTCTGATACTCATTCAGATTCAACTTTCAGATACAATACAGATACGCTCTAGATACGGATGCCATTCTGATACTCATTCAAATTCAACTTTTAGATACAGTTCGGATACGCTCCAGACACGGATGCCATTCTGATACTCATTCAGATTCAACTTTCAGATACAGTACGGATACGCTCCAGACACGGATGTCATTCTGATACTCATTTAGATTCAACTTTTAGATACAGTTCGGATATGCTCCAGACACGGATGCCATTCTAATACTCATTCAGATTCAACTTTCAGATACAGTACGGATACGCTCCAAACACGGATGCCATTCTGATACTCATTCATATTCAACTTTTAGATACAATATGGATACGCTCCAGACACGAATTCCATTCTGATATTCATTCAGATTCAACTTTCAGATATAGTATGGATACGCTCCGGACACGGACACCATTCTCATACTTGTTATTTCAGCTTACAACTTACAACTCAACAAACATTCTTGGATAGAATCTACAAGCCCATCTCCGACAAGATTATATCACCTCTCTAAATGGCATCTGTAAGCCCATTCCTTCTATCTTCACATTATCAAGTGCAAATTTATGGGCACTCTAGTGTCAAATCATTCTTTCACCTTCGAGTCACGAACGACAATACTCGCCAATCTAACTCTTCAGGTTTAAGAAGATTGAACAGGGGAAGCTGTTGTACCCCAAAATTTTCCCTCTCATTTATCAAGATTATTCTCACAAGATCTCTTTGACTCAAGACTGTATTAGGGTTTGACCAACTCAAGACACCTCATCATGCACTGATGATCCAAAATTAGGGTTTGAGATTGCACAAATATTTTGGACTATCAATGCTTCATATGACTTTCAAACATCATTATGGACCCCTAAGATTACTCATGACAAGTTTCAAGCCTTGAATCACATTTTTGACCAGTCAATTGGACAATTGACCTAAAAATCAACTGTATTAGGGAAAAAGTCAACCATGGCCAATTTACAGTCAAACTTCATAATTTTTTATCCATATCAACATTTTAGACTCATATGTATCATTTGATCAAGTTTGGACCATAATTCCTCAAGAAATTTGATCAAATCATCAAAAGGGCAAAATGGTCAAAATTAGGATTTTGACTGAGAAAGGGCAATTTCTGGTTTTTGACCTAGCAAATGACCAATTGGTTTGAAGCATTATTTCAAGGGTTCCCTTGTATCATCTTGACCTATTGACATGGTTCAAAACATTGCAAATCCATTGGATTGACAGATAAAATTTACAGTCAACTGATCAAAAATCAACTGTATATTGAAAAGTCAAACTTTGACTTTTTGGTCAAAATCAAATGCCAAGGATCACAATTCATCAAAACATGTCAAAATGTGAAACTTGTTCATCAAGAAATCAAGGATTGAAGATTTGGTTTTGAAATTTGAAATTTTCTTAACTTAGAAATTTTTCTAAGTATAGAAAATTTCTTATTTTTTCTCAACTTTAAGCCAATTTTCCACCATGATACAAGATGATTCAAGGAAAGTTCCCAACGTGAAAGATGTAGATCTCCATGAAATATACAACATTGCTTCACACATTTTTCCCTAAAGATGCTTGGATCTCAAGATATAATTTTGTGAATACATGCTCATGAACTAAAATAACTTAGTGAAATTTTGCCCTAATTTAGGCAGGTTTTTAACCTAACTTCATGATAATTTTTCACCTAGTTCCAAGAGGAATCTTGAAATGAATTTCAAAGATGAGTTATAGAGCACATTGCAAGCTTTCCAAAATATCCAAGAACTCCTTAAGATCATTCTTTAGTAGGGATAATCAAAGAGAGGAAGTTGGCAATCTCTCACTTTGATTTCAAGACATTTCATGAAGAACAAAATTCAAATCTGAACCTATGCTGCCTAATCCTTGCTTTACAGGTCTCAAAATTGTTTCTCACTTCATAATTTAATGCTTACACAGATGATAAAGCCTTAATCCAAGCACAAGAGTCTTTGTCCAAGCTTTAATTCCATAAATGGCACAAAGTTGCCATTGCCATTTTAGAAAAGTATAACTTTTGCAACTTTTCACTCCTTGAGCCTTGCATCTGTTTTTCTGCACACACAAGTCCTATAAACCAAAAGCAAGTTGTCTAGGACTTCTACCAACTCCTAGCAGGCTTGTACAAGCATGTAGAGACTTGTCTCCTCACTTTGCTTCAAAAGCAAGTAAAAGTGCAAAAAGTCTATAACTCAAAAATCTGTTGAGGAATTGATTTGAAACCTTCTCTATACTTATACACAAACACATTGCAATCTAACACACGATTGCTCAAGGCCAGAAACTCTCTAAAACTCCCTATCACCAAAAACCTGTCATAACTTGCAGTTTGAGACCAAGCATAACAATCCAAAAATCTACTTGTGCGTTTCAAGTTCTAATCACTCAAACACTTAACCTACCTCATATCTAAGTGTTCCAGACCATCATCGCTTCACTGTAACTCCTCCTTCTCCATCTGCCATTTTTGTTTTTCAAGCTTGCAGGTTGACTTGGATAGAGAGATTCAGGCACTTTCAAAGCAAGGCATGGATTGGAACACACTCAGGGAGGTTCAGGCAAGCTAAAGGGATCTTCAGGCCTTCATAAAACTCACTCAAACTCCATTCACGATCTCAGCTGAAAGAGGTAAGAACTCCAACTTCTATCTCTTCATACAGGTATCTATTGGTCATGATTTGTGAAGATAAAATGTAGATATTCTTGTGCTAAAACCAACCATGTTCATAGATTTCATTTATATTCATTGTGTATAGAGAATTTTAGAGTTCAAATTTCTGTAAAAATTAGGTTTAAAATTAGGGCCTTTGAAATTAGTTTTGATCATTGACTATTAGTTTACATGAGTTACATGGTTGAAATCGTGGGAAAGAGTACTATCATTTTCATGTTGGAAGTTTCCATTTTCATGGAGAAATGAGAAAGATACAGAGGTTCTGGCCAGCATGAGGAAGAAGATGAAGTACAGGGCAAGGAGGCATTATGTGTTATGTTTTTCTTGTTTCATTTAAAATAATGGATGTACAGCCACCCCAGTGACAAGGCAGCGTGCTGGAAATGTCAAGGTCATGGGTTCGAGCCTTGGTGTCTGCCTTTTGCACTTTTTCTCATTTTTTCAGCTTCATTTTTGACATTTTTGGCAGCGTGAGCTCAGCTTATGGGCCTCTCATTTTTTTCTAACACTTACCTTCCTTTCTCCCTACAGCACCCCTGGCCCAATCTTTTTATTATTTATTTTTATTTTCATTTTCATTTTATTAAATATATTTTCTTTAACATAAAAAAATCATTAAAAATAAAAAATATGATAAATATTTCATTTTGATTTATTTTATTTTATTTTCACATAAAAAATATTTTTTATTAAATTATATATTAGCTATTTTTCTTAAATAAACTTTTAAAATAAAATAGACTTAGATGTATTTTTATTCCTTTTTCTTCATACTTGTAAATATTTATTTTGACATAAAAAGACTAAATATTTTCATAAATATTATTTATTATTTTAAAACAAAAAATACACAAAAAAATAATACTTAAAGAACTTTATCTTCTTTTACAAATTAGAAATTAGGGTTAACCAATTTATAAAAATAATTTCCTTTTCTTAAATTAGTAGGATTAGGTCAAAACTCTTTTGCATATGAAAAACAAAAACAAAAATCTTTTCTTGCATATACATACCATTGCACATTTAATTTATATTGTATTTTGTTTATTCGAATATTCGTACAAATTCGATTTGGTTGTAATAGCTTAATTAGATTTACATTATTGAAAATCCCCATTCATTATTTGTATACCCCCCCCCCCCCTCCCCCTCCCATAAAATGTTGTAATAGCATAGTAATCTTTAAATTATGCAATTTACCGCTTTTATATACCATGCTAGTAATTAGGCTTTGTATGGCAAGATAAAAACAATCAAATAGAAAACCCTAAATCCAAGACAAAATCAAAGCATAAAAATAACACACTTGTACACAAGCACCCTTAGGGTTACTCCACTTGGTTACCTTATACACAAATGGTCATATTACGCATGCGAAGTATCTTGGCAAAAACAAACAAGTATAAGATCATAGTCCCTCGATGACGCTATTCAAAGTTGCCTTACAAAATGATCTTGGTCCCTCACAAATGCTAAGATACTTTGCAACATTGCTAATCATGGTTATACGATGACCCACGCCCGTCCCGTTTACATCCAAAGATAGGGTTGCTTACCAAATCAATGGTAAGATAACAATATCAAAGGAAAAGAAAATGAACAAGAAAGACATTTGAGTAGGTAGATTACTTCTAGTTACTTGCTCCATTTCAAACAACTATCCTTGCTATTTTCAAAACAAACACACACATTTCAAAACATGTTACAAACATTGAAAACATTTTCAAAAAGACAAACATCTTTGTATACATTCTTACGAATGAGAATCATTACAAAGATTGCCTAAACAATGGCCTCTTTTACAAAATACTTTCAAAACCACACAAAGCACAATTTCAAAACAAAAAAGCAAGTGATCTAGCAAGTACTTCAGATCCCATGGAAAACCATGGTTGGAAAGGGTGCTAATACCTTCCCTTTTCATAATCTACCCCCCGAACTCAAGAAACAATCTCAAAGGTCTTTCCTGTGCTTTTTCACCTTTCCTTTTAGATAAAAGAAAAGTAGATGGCCACGGAGGGCTAGTGAGCACCATGCCGAATCTCTCTACCATTTCCTTCTCTTCCACTTTGGCCAATATGAGTTCACCAGGTACTAGCAGCTTTATCGGAGAATTTCGGACTCTTGCTAACCGCAACATTTGCGATAAAACGCAAAACCCTCAAGTCAGTTCTCCCACCGTATCACAATGGTTTTAGGCTAATATATGGACAGTACAACAAACTTGGGCTTGGCAGCATATATGACTTTGTTCAGCAAGTGATCAGGACTTTATGAGTCTATCGGGATACTAACTGCAAGTATACAGTTTAGTCATTCTAGTTTTAAATGATTATCGAACCCACAGAGACTGAGGATCAATCGCATACGATCTAATGTTACAATTGTTTAACTAAGCGATGAATATTTGGTTTTAGGGGAAAAAGATTTTAATTAAAAACAATAGTAATAGTTATATCGGTATGTGATAGTCGGACTTCGGGAACTCGGTGAATCACTTGGCATATAAAGTATTTCGGTAAAAATGAATTGTTTAAAAACCTGAGGCATACACTCTCGTGTTCATGAAATAAGTTATGCTACTAAACCTAGTGGATGCACTTTAAATTTAATAACACTTTTTGAAAATGACTTGAGTTTAATTAATTTGTTAAAACACTCTCGTGTATTTAAAAATTAATGTTTCGTTACCACTATCTGGGTCGAACCCCAGCTCTCGCATGCAGGTTCTTGCCTTAATTAATTTCCCACTCTCGTGGCAAAATCGTGTTAAATATCCTTTCACTCTCGTGACAAGGATAGTTAAATTAAATATAGAAATTGGAAACCAGAAATTATTTATGAAAGTTTTTAGCCAAGTGTGATCGGTGGATCTGGAACTGACTGTTTTAAAGCTGGTTCGCGAAATGTCGCGGTAAGCAAGAGTCGCCACCGTCTTTTATTTTCTCCAATAGGAAAGGACAAAAGCACAGAAAAATTCCTTTAAAGAGATCGCTCTCGGTTCGGGAGGTAGGTTATAGAAAGGGAAGGTATTAGCACCCTTTCTATCCATGGTTATCCATGGGCTCTTAGGTACTTGCTCAATGTGTTTTCAAAATGTGTGCTTGCTTTTCAATTGTGGGTTTCAAAAATATTCTTTGAAAAGTTTCAGTTCAACTCATACGTCAGAGTATTTTGAAAAGTTTGTTTTGAAAGTTTTTGAAAGTGTGTTGGTGTAAAAAGAGTTTGAATTTTGTTTTGAAGAGAGCAAGTACCTACGAGAACCTACCTACCCTAAGGAATTCGTCTGTGTAAGAGTCCTTTAAAGTAGTGCCATCCCACCATTGAGAGGTAGGTAGCACCACCGTTGGAGGTGTTCGGGTCAATCCGATTTGAGGGACATGGTGATCACCGGAGCAATGGGAAGACACCTTAGAAGCTACCCTCATGCCAGGTTCCCGGACCATGAGGACTTACTAAGACGTTTTCTACTCGATGACCACCTTTCGAAAGGCAACAGTGAGACGTACCCTAGGGGTGGTGTGTGTGCGAATTGTGTGTCATTTTCAGTTTATTATTTGTCTTGTCATACATTGGTGATCTATCGATTCGATTTTATTTTTTGGGCATTCATTCTTTCATGCATATTTATTAACAGTTATATTTGCGAGAAAATAAATCTAACTATTACAACGGGCGCGGGTCCACATCGCCAAAAAAACCGAACCCGATTTGACTGAAAATAAATAAAGCGAATAAATAAAAGTCCGAGAGTTTTCAATTACATGGCTTTGGGGCATATACAGAAGTATTTAAACAATGTAAAATAAATGCGCGAAATAAAGACTAAACAAAATTAGGGCGTTGGACCCTTTTACAAATAATTAAAATTAATCAAGGAAATTAAAAATTAAATGAAAAAATAATGTTTTTGTGTTTTTTAGGTTTAAAAGAAAAAAAGAAAAGTTAATTAAAATTAAAATCCTAGTTCTATCATTTTTTAAGTTTATTATGAAAAAGATTTAATCTCTAACCTAATTAAATTCTAAACTAATTTATGTACCATTTTTGATTTATAGAAAATAAATAATAAATAATAATATTGTGAGAAAAAAGGAAAAAATTAAAAAGGATATAAAAATTAATAATTACCCTAATTTTATATTTTTTGGATTTTTTATTATGAAAAAAGAATTAAAATCAACATTAAAACCTAATTAAACTAAATGAGTTACATTTTAATTTATTAAAAAAAAGAATCAAAATTAATTATATTTTTTTGTCCTTTCTACATTTTTTAATGTTTTTATATTTTTTGTAAGAAATTAATTAAATAAAAGGAAAAGAAATAAAAAGAAAAAATAATTAAAGAAAGAATGACAAAACAATAAGGCAAACCAGGGGGGTGTGGCATCAAATTTGGAGGTGTAGGCCTGGCCCATTTGCTGGTCATTTGTTGGCTTTTTTTGATCCAGTGTGATGCCTTGACTGACTTCCACCATGTGCTTTCATTCTGATCCCTGGATTAGATCTCCAAGACGCGTGGCCAATTGATGAGGAGTGTGCATGGTAGGTACTAACGTCAGCGCTGCATGGAACCTTGAAATGGAAAATAATATGAAAAATTGGCCAGACCTGGGACTTGAACCCAGGTCATTGAGGTTAACACGTTAATAGATTGCCAGCTGAGCTATTTGCATTCAATTGATATATTATAATGTATAAAAAACAAAAAGCAAACCCAAGCGCACTAGTAACTGAGCGCGCGAATTTTAAAGCATCCAACCATAACGTGCCAACACATCATCGTCCCTGTTCTTCTTTTTTTGTTCTGAAATATAAAAGCAATAAGCAACGGTTTTAACCCGTTGCTATAGGAGGCATATTAGAAAATAGCGAATAGGATCCTGTAACTCATAAATTTGTCGCGAGCATGCCAATCCCTTCGTCTTGGTGTGCTGGATGCAATGGTAGTACTGCTGAGTCCTAATTTTTCTTGTTTTAGGAATCCCTAATTTTGAATCTCACGAACCCTAATACTCAGCCATGGCATCTTTGTGTACAATGTGCAAAACTTCAATCAAGCATAAGGGTTAGTTTCAGAAGCTCAAAACAAACATGATGCAATGCATAGAATGTTGTAAAAGTGCTTAAAAAATGCTATACGATTCCAAAAGTTTCAAGGTTCAGTTTTGATTCTAACTACCAATGCTTGAGGTTTTAGTTGATGTTAATGATTGGCACGCGTTCAGAATTGTCTCAGAATGCTAATGGTATAAAAATTTTGGCTTGAAAAGCTCCCTAGCATTGATTTCAGATTTGCAATATATGTCCAAAATTTCAAATGTCCAAATGCCTTTTGAACGAGTTTCTTGCTATGTTCCAGTTAGGGTTTGACTCAATGATCATTATGGAATAGACTTGGCTTGCTATCTCTCCTTAATCCATGCTTGAGAAAGAATTGGCATTAGGGTTTGTTCATTAACCATTTTTTCCTAATTTCTAGCCAAAACCTAGACCTAGTGTGTAAATGAACCTTGGCCTGGTTTTTGAGTTGGTTCATGATGTATAGAACTTGTCCAAATTCATTTAACACCATTTCATTGATTTTTAAATTTTATTTGAATTTTCAATGAATTAAAATGAATTAAATCATCAAAAATTAAATAAAATAAAAAAGTCAACATTTGGTCTTGAAATCAACCATGGGCCACGTGTGTGGCATGACAAGGATGGACAAAGTGAGAAAAATGGGGGCCTTTTGTCAAAATTGGATTTTCAAGGATAGTTGACTTTTGCCATTTCACAAAAATTTCCCAACTTCTACAAGGCATAACTTGCTCAATTTTTAAGATTTTCACATGTTCTTGGACATTTTGGAAAGGTCTTTGAGTCCTTTAACCAATGCCTTTGGTCCCATGTCATTTTGATTTACCAATCTCAAGTTATGGCCTTTGACTTAAAGTCCCTTTTTGTTGACTTTTGAAAATGACCTGTAATGTTGAAATTGATAACTTTTTGTGAGAGCATTTCTTGGACTTGAAGTATGAATATGAGTTGTAGGAAATGCCTTTCTCTTCAAAATGAGCTTTGGATGGAATTTTTCTGATAATCCATGTGAAAGTTATGCCCTGGTCAATTTCAGTTGACTTTTTCAGCTGTCCAAATATAGCAACTTTTGTATCTTTGATGATTTCTGAGCCAAATTTTGAGAATCATGATCAAGCATTGATCAAATGATGTTTGTGGCTTCAAAATGATATGTTGACCAAAAATTTGAACTTTTGACTGTCAAATGACCATTTTGCCCCTACAGTTGACTGTAGTGCAATTTAGGGTTTTGACTGTGCAATCTTAAACTGAATGCCTTGAAACTTGATATGAGGATGCTTGACCATGTTTGTGAGCATATGAGACTTGATTGAGCCTTTGAAAACTTCATTTTCTTGCCCAGACTCAAAACCCTAATTTGGACTGTTTAGGAGACTGTTGCACTGCACAACCCTTGGGGAATTTTGTGACTTTGACTTGGCAATTTCTTGAGGAATATGGGAGGGCAAATTTTGGGGTATAACAGTTGCCCCTGTTCAATCTTCTTAGACCTGAGGATGTAGATTGGCTGACGTGCCTTTCGTAATCCGAGGGTAAAAGATGATTGGACACTAGAGTGCCCGGAAATTTGCGCTCACATGTTAGCAATGATGGGGGAATGGGCTTATAGATGCCATTTGGAGATTGCCGGATTGGATGATGGGCTTATAGATGCCATCTGGGTGTTTTGATTGCGTAAGAGATTCCTTGGCGAGGACCTGCATACCTGCAAAACAGAAAATGAGTACCTGACACGTTGCAGGGATGATTACTTCCTTAGCATGAATGGTAAGAGAGCCTTGGGCGACTTTTAACTTCAACAACGCTCGTTGAGAAAAATCTGGGGTGTCTTCTACTGGGATAAGAATCAGGGAGATCTTAAGGTCGATCTGACTGAACCAGAGAGGCCTTTGACTGGATAAGCAATCAGGAAAATCTTGGGACGATTTAACTGAACCGGTCTAGGTCTTGAAATGTCTTCAAAGGGATAAGCAATCAGGAAAATCTTGGGACGATTTAACTGAACCAGAGAAGGCCTTTGACTGGATAAGTCTAGGTCTTGAAATGTCTTCCACTGGATAAGCAATCAGAAAATCTTGGGACGATTTAACTGAACCAGAGGAGGCCTTTGACTGAACCAGTCTAGGTCTTGAAATGTCTTCCACTGGATAAGCAATCAGGAAAATCTTGGGACGATTTAACTGAACCAGAGAAGGCCTTTGACTGGATAAGTCTAGGTCTTGAAATGTCTTCCACTGGATAAGCAATCAGGAAAATCTTGGGACGATTTAACTGAACCAGAGGAGGCCTTTGACTGAACCAGTCTAGGTCTTGAAATGTCTTCCACTGGATAAGCAATCAGGAAAATCTTGGGACGATTTAACTGAACCAGAGGAGGCCTTTGACTGAACCAGTCTAGGTCTTGAAATGTCTTCCACTGGATAAGCAATCAGGAAAATCTTGGGACGATTTAACTGAACCAGAGGAGGCCTTTGACTGAACCAGTCTAGGTCTTGAAATGTCTTCCACTGGATAAGCAATCAGGAAAATCTTGGGACGATTTAACTGAACCAGAGGAGGCCTTTGACTGAACCAGTCTAGGTCTTGAAATGTCTTCCACTGGATAAGCAATCAGGAAAATCTTGGGACGATTTAACTGAACCAGAGGAGGCCTTTGACTGAACCAGTCTAGGTCTTGAAATGTCTTCCACTGGATAAGCAATCAGGAAAATCTTGGGACGATTTAACTGAACCAGAGGAGGCCTTTGACTGAACCAGTCTAGGTCTTGAAATGTCTTCCACTGGATAAGCAATCAGGAAAATCTTGGGACGATTTAACTGAACCAGAGGAGGCCTTTGACTGAACCAGTCTAGGTCTTGAAATGTCTTCCACTGGATAAGCAATCAGGAAAATCTTGGGACGATTTAACTGAACCAGAGGAGGCCTTTGACTGAACCAGTCTAGGTCTTGAAATGTCTTCCACTGGATAAGCAATCAGGAAAATCTTGGGACGATTTAACTGAACCAGAGGAGGCCTTTGACTGAACCAGTCTAGGTCTTGAAATGTAGCTTGAGAACTTAACTGAATTTTTCCTGAAAGATAAAAGTCAGTCATGTGCAATGCATGATATGGATCAAGCAATAATGTTCTCAACATAAATGAGATTTGTATGATGCAGTGCGTTATGCATGCTATAATGATGTATGTGATGTTTATGTATGTTTTCGTCCAGGAAAGTAAATCCTTGACGGGTGCCGGGAAGTCGTATCCCGGACTGATGTCGAAGAATAGATTTTGCTTCCGCTGAGGATGATAACTGCAAGGATACCGGTAGGAGAAGATGACTCCGTTGCGGAATAAACTTGGCGAATGGGAGATTCTGCGGGGAGAAAAGATACTTTAGTGATCATGCTGGGAAGCAATACTCTGTGGGGAGAGTGATGTCTTGCTGAATGTTGATAGTAACTCTGTTGGGAATACCGTTGTTGTATTGGAAGTGTGAATTGACTTCGCTGGGGATAGGAAAGAGCTACGTTGACGACGACCTTTCCTTGGCTTTTGGCTGAGGATAACCCAGTTATATCCTGTTAAGGAAATAACTCTTTAAATCAAGCCAGACGACGCGTTCGTGTCCTGCGAGGGGATAAGCTTCCAGAATCTACTGGGGATAAGCTTACTGCTTGGGGAGATGAATTCCATCTTTCCTGAGGAACCTGGAGGGGACTCTCCTGGGGAATTTAAGATAGGCTGGGGAAGTGATTCCTTTGAACGTTGATGTATGCCGTCGGGGATCAATCTTTAGACCAAGACTGCCGGGGAAGCTTGTTAGGAATATATGCTGCTGGGGAACATTGGGATCTACTGGAGGATACCCAATTTCCTTGAGGCTTGTTAACTTTGTTCGGGAAAAAATGCACTGACTTGCTGTCCTCTCTCTGGGGAATTTAAGATGTACTGATCATGCTCTTTAGCTGGACCTACCTTGGTACCTTGGAGGACAGAAACAATCAGACTGCTTAAACCATCCGTTATTGCCCCTGTTTCTATGGGGGAGGCACATGTGGGATGCTGATAATTGTTGAGGGTTAAACCTTCTTCTGGTAGGCAGGTGACGAGATGACAGGACATAGTCGTACGCTTTGATCCCTAACTTTCGCCTGGACCGCCCGTTCGGGTTTTCAGTCCACCGGGATACCCATTTTTGCCCAAGCCGCCTTTTCAGGTTTT
The DNA here is from genome assembly GCA_948472305.1 of Vicia faba. Lineage (NCBI taxonomy): Eukaryota > Viridiplantae > Streptophyta > Magnoliopsida > Fabales > Fabaceae > Vicia > Vicia faba. The sequence continues at coordinate 195,574,300 of OX451738.1, read as the reverse complement.
CGACTTGCCGGGTGTACAGTTTTTTATATTCATCCCTTGTTCTTGCCCGAACCCTTTTGGTTCGCCGGGAAGCCCTTATTTTTGCCTAGGTGTGTCAACCTAGTGGGTCTTTGATTGTGCGCAGTATTTTTCGACTATGTCCGTGCTTTCAGCATGTAGGGAATTGCCCCTGTTAGAAATTGTTTTGTCATGCCACCAGAAGGTGTTTGATCAGGCCAGATTCGTTGTTGAAATGCCCCAAGTGACTCAAGCGGAGGTTTGCCCCAGGCTATTTGGCCTTTGAGAGATTCTCCGAATCTTGACTGAACTGCCCCAGATGATGGACCATGATCATGTTGTGCCCCTTGATTGGAAGCGCTTCTGTTCACTAGGTATTCATCGTGTGAATTTCTCTGCTGTTCAAACAAAAGGTCATATGCAAACAAAGTTATGTTTAACAATGCAAAGCCTATGTCTGTCTTGAAGATTTTGAAAATGCATTTTTTCATAAAACATGTGAATGTTTGTAAAACATGATGTCAACTCTGTATTTACCGTAGGTCTTCAGGAGTCAGGATACCTTTCGTAACAGTATGCTTTCGAACTAACCCGTGCTTCAGCTAGGACTTTTGAGGGTTATAACGTGGCATGGTTCATGGTTTAAGAAACAAAGGGTAAAGGCTCAAATTATTTGTACCCACCCGTTCTTCGTGATGTTCTCCAAACCCAAACTCAGTTGATCATACGTTAGACTTTATTTGAGTCTTTGCTCTGATTTTCCGGTGATGGTTCGAATGTTGACAATTTATTTCAAATGGGCAGTCATCTTTGTTTTTGTTGAGGGTTTGTATGACCTCTTTCTTGTCTGATTTTTTGTTATCCCTTTCTTTTTTTTTTTGCCTGAACTGTTTCCTTTTTTGGAATTACAGTCAGCGGGATGCCCCAGTTTTATAAGTCTCCTTCATAGGTTTTGACTTATCGGGTTCTTATTATGAATTTTTGATAACAACTGCCTGTCTTTGATTGTTCTGAACCATCACTGTTTTTCGTAAGGATCATCTTTGGTGCCATTCGTTATGCACTTGGATCAACTGAGAAGACTACCCTGCCCCAGGTTATGATTAAGGGTTTTAATTTTCGAAAAGAAAAACTCCTACTTCTTTGGCTCAAAGGGGTTGACGAGGGATTATCTTCCTTATTACTCCAGTGTTTAGGAATTGAAACAATGCCTGTACCTCATCAGCGGGGTCTGTTCAAAAGCATACTGTAAATCGTGGTATCATTTTCGTCATCCTCCCTCAAGAGGCTTAGAATTATTGATTGAAAGAGTTGACATCAGAACAAATATGAAAATAATTTGCGTATAGTGAATACGAATATATTGCTTCAAAACAGACATAAGCGATGCATTAATGTGATAACAATGTTTAACATGAATAAATGTTTGAACAAAAGGAAATTGCAACTTGAACATTCGAATGAACAAAGGTTTTCCAGTCTCAGGATTTGTCACTCCAAATGGTGAGTCTAGCAGGGGTAGTAGAAGAACTCAGCCCGGCCATCCTGGGTGAATTCCACAGCTCCTTCCTCAATCAGGTCCTGGATTTTATTTTTCAGAGTCCAACAGTCCTCTGTGGCATGCCCCGGACTGTCAGAATGATAAGCGCAGTGAGCGTTGGGGTCATATCTTGAGAGTGTCCTGTTGGGATTCTTAGGAGGATCCTTTAGAGTTACCAAGTTCAACCTCAGCAGTTGTTGTAAGGCTTGAGGCAGCGACACGCTGAGCTTGGTGAATTGCCTTTTGGGCTTGTCTGTCTGAAGTTGGTGAAGTTGCTGCTGAATTGGTAATACTGGAGCCATATGAGGAGCTTTCTCTTTGCCTCTTTGTCTCAAAGGTGGTTGAACGATGATTGGCTTTTTACCCTTAGATGTTTGCCCCAGTTGGTTACCCTGAAGCAGTTGGTTGACGAGAAACCGGAGCTCATCTTGTCTTTGAGCTAAACCTTGAATGGCATTCCTCTGCCCCAGCATTTGGGCTTTCAATGCATCCACCTCAGCCTGTAGGTGTTCTAGCCTTTCATCCTCAGCACTGTTCCTGACAAAAGTCTCCATGATAAGTGTCCTTAGCTCTTCCTGCCCCTTGGATAGATTCAGGAGGATTTCCCCGAACCGAGTCTCCTGAGCAAGAAGGTCCTGGTTGTCTGGTTGGGAAGCCATTGCTGAAATAAACAGCGGGAAAGGTGAGTGACCTGCAAAAGGGATACCTGTGATGCAATGATGTGTATGATATGCATGCAATGTTTTCAAGGACCTCGCGGGGTAAACAAGGAAATTTGTTAGCATTTGGAATTTAGAGCTTGATTGAAGGACACCCATGTTATTAAGAACTCTTCTTCAAGAGTCAAAGGCTCACCATATCAAGTGGGTCATAGCCCCTGACTTTAGTCATCATGTCTGGTTTTGATTTCCAAACAACCTTGGTTAGGGAACCTTCTTCAGGAGTCAGAGCTCACCATATCAAGTGGGTCATAGCCTCTGACAACATTGGCTAGAGGAAAATAAATCCTCTTTGCCCCTTGCTAGATGTTTGATTTATATAACCTGTATCACAAGCCCTTGAGATCCTTGAAATGGGTTAGGATGTATGCAATGGTATGATGTCATGATATGCATGGGGTAATGTAAGTAACCCTGTTATGAGTCCCAATTAAGGACTGCAAAAACCTGCCAGAAACTTAGGATACCCTGTTATGAGTCCTAATTAAGGACTGCAAACACAACCTGCAAGAGACAAATGTCAGGTAATAAGCATGCAAGTAGTTCAAGTAGGAAGGCACACAAGTCACACAAGAGAAGCCCTTAAAGTTTAGGCCAGCATGGAGTCTAGGTAGTACCCTCTTGAAGTTGGTGGGTTCAACCTGTCCTATCAAAGTAACCGGGTTCTAGGGTTCCCAATATCACGGGATTGCTTTCATTGTTCATCGTTTCGATTTAGCCACTGAACTGGCGACCGAAATATTCCAGGAAAGCAACCCTCAATTGAGTGTAGTATCGAGTATCAACCAACCTCGGACTGCACCAAAGTCAGTTATCTCACTACCCTAAAGAGGCCAAGATGGTTCAATTAAGGTTCCTAAGGTCTGTTGATGCTTCATGACACCACATGGAGGCCCCGTACTCTCCTTGACTGACTCAAGGGTTACCGGTACACACCAAAATGCCACATCAACGTAGCAGACTGCTTCAACCATGTCGGTATACCCCGCACAGTTCCCTCACAGCCTTGTTGCTACTTTCTAAAAAGGTATCCCCCAGATCCGGGTTAGGATCTATAGAACTCCCAAGACGGTCCCACAATTTAAAGCATACAAGGAAAACAATTGAAAACACAGTTGTAACTAGCCCTAAGGTACACCTCACTTTAAATTCTTCCCCAGCAGAGTCGCCAGTTCTGTGATCGGTGGATCTGGAACTGACTGTTTTAAAGCTGGTTCGCGAAATGTCGCGGTAAGCAAGAGTCGCCACCGTCTTTTATTTTCTCCAATAGGAAAGGACAAAAGCACAGAAAAATTCCTTTAAAGAGATCGCTCTCGGTTCGGGAGGTAGGTTATAGAAAGGGAAGGTATTAGCACCCTTTCTATCCATGGTTATCCATGGGCTCTTAGGTACTTGCTCAATGTGTTTTCAAAATGTGTGCTTGCTTTTCAATTGTGGGTTTCAAAAATATTCTTTGAAAAGTTTCAGTTCAACTCATACGTCAGAGTATTTTGAAAAGTTTGTTTTGAAAGTTTTTGAAAGTGTGTTGGTGTAAAAAGAGTTTGAATTTTGTTTTGAAGAGAGCAAGTACCTACGAGAACCTACCTACCCTAAGGAATTCGTCTGTGTAAGAGTCCTTTAAAGTAGTGCCATCCCACCATTGAGAGGTAGGTAGCACCACCGTTGGAGGTGTTCGGGTCAATCCGATTTGAGGGACATGGTGATCACCGGAGCAATGGGAAGACACCTTAGAAGCTACCCTCATGCCAGGTTCCCGGACCATGAGGACTTACTAAGACGTTTTCTACTCGATGACCACCTTTCGAAAGGCAACAGTGAGACGTACCCTAGGGGTGGTGTGTGTGCGAATTGTGTGTCATTTTCAGTTTATTATTTGTCTTGTCATACATTGGTGATCTATCGATTCGATTTTATTTTTTGGGCATTCATTCTTTCATGCATATTTATTAACAGTTATATTTGCGAGAAAATAAATCTAACTATTACAACGGGCGCGGGTCCACATCGCCAAAAAAACCGAACCCGATTTGACTGAAAATAAATAAAGCGAATAAATAAAAGTCCGAGAGTTTTCAATTACATGGCTTTGGGGCATATACAGAAGTATTTAAACAATGTAAAATAAATGCGCGAAATAAAGACTAAACAAAATTAGGGCGTTGGACCCTTTTACAAATAATTAAAATTAATCAAGGAAATTAAAAATTAAATGAAAAAATAATGTTTTTGTGTTTTTTAGGTTTAAAAGAAAAAAAGAAAAGTTAATTAAAATTAAAATCCTAGTTCTATCATTTTTTAAGTTTATTATGAAAAAGATTTAATCTCTAACCTAATTAAATTCTAAACTAATTTATGTACCATTTTTGATTTATAGAAAATAAATAATAAATAATAATATTGTGAGAAAAAAGGAAAAAATTAAAAAGGATATAAAAATTAATAATTACCCTAATTTTATATTTTTTGGATTTTTTATTATGAAAAAAGAATTAAAATCAACATTAAAACCTAATTAAACTAAATGAGTTACATTTTAATTTATTAAAAAAAAGAATCAAAATTAATTATATTTTTTTGTCCTTTCTACATTTTTTAATGTTTTTATATTTTTTGTAAGAAATTAATTAAATAAAAGGAAAAGAAATAAAAAGAAAAAATAATTAAAGAAAGAATGACAAAACAATAAGGCAAACCAGGGGGGTGTGGCATCAAATTTGGAGGTGTAGGCCTGGCCCATTTGCTGGTCATTTGTTGGCTTTTTTTGATCCAGTGTGATGCCTTGACTGACTTCCACCATGTGCTTTCATTCTGATCCCTGGATTAGATCTCCAAGACGCGTGGCCAATTGATGAGGAGTGTGCATGGTAGGTACTAACGTCAGCGCTGCATGGAACCTTGAAATGGAAAATAATATGAAAAATTGGCCAGACCTGGGACTTGAACCCAGGTCATTGAGGTTAACACGTTAATAGATTGCCAGCTGAGCTATTTGCATTCAATTGATATATTATAATGTATAAAAAACAAAAAGCAAACCCAAGCGCACTAGTAACTGAGCGCGCGAATTTTAAAGCATCCAACCATAACGTGCCAACACATCATCGTCCCTGTTCTTCTTTTTTTGTTCTGAAATATAAAAGCAATAAGCAACGGTTTTAACCCGTTGCTATAGGAGGCATATTAGAAAATAGCGAATAGGATCCTGTAACTCATAAATTTGTCGCGAGCATGCCAATCCCTTCGTCTTGGTGTGCTGGATGCAATGGTAGTACTGCTGAGTCCTAATTTTTCTTGTTTTAGGAATCCCTAATTTTGAATCTCACGAACCCTAATACTCATCCATGGCATCTTTGTGTACAATGTGCAAAACTTCAATCAAGCATAAGGGTTAGTTTCAGAAGCTCAAAACAAACATGATGCAATGCATAGAATGTTGTAAAAGTGCTTAAAAAATGCTATACGATTCCAAAAGTTTCAAGGTTCAGTTTTGATTCTAACTACCAATGCTTGAGGTTTTAGTTGATGTTAATGATTGGCACGCGTTCAGAATTGTCTCAGAATGCTAATGGTATAAAAATTTTGGCTTGAAAAGCTCCCTAGCATTGATTTCAGATTTGCAATATATGTCCAAAATTTCAAATGTCCAAATGCCTTTTGAACGAGTTTCTTGCTATGTTCCAGTTAGGGTTTGACTCAATGATCATTATGGAATAGACTTGGCTTGCTATCTCTCCTTAATCCATGCTTGAGAAAGAATTGGCATTAGGGTTTGTTCATTAACCATTTTTTCCTAATTTCTAGCCAAAACCTAGACCTAGTGTGTAAATGAACCTTGGCCTGGTTTTTGAGTTGGTTCATGATGTATAGAACTTGTCCAAATTCATTTAACACCATTTCATTGATTTTTAAATTTTATTTGAATTTTCAATGAATTAAAATGAATTAAATCATCAAAAATTAAATAAAATAAAAAAGTCAACATTTGGTCTTGAAATCAACCATGGGCCACGTGTGTGGCATGACAAGGATGGACAAAGTGAGAAAAATGGGGGCCTTTTGTCAAAATTGGATTTTCAAGGATAGTTGACTTTTGCCATTTCACAAAAATTTCCCAACTTCTACAAGGCATAACTTGCTCAATTTTTAAGATTTTCACATGTTCTTGGACATTTTGGAAAGGTCTTTGAGTCCTTTAACCAATGCCTTTGGTCCCATGTCATTTTGATTTACCAATCTCAAGTTATGGCCTTTGACTTAAAGTCCCTTTTTGTTGACTTTTGAAAATGACCTGTAATGTTGAAATTGATAACTTTTTGTGAGAGCATTTCTTGGACTTGAAGTATGAATATGAGTTGTAGGAAATGCCTTTCTCTTCAAAATGAGCTTTGGATGGAATTTTTCTGATAATCCATGTGAAAGTTATGCCCTGGTCAATTTCAGTTGACTTTTTCAACTGTCCAAATATAGCAACTTTTGTATCTTTGATGATTTCTGAGCCAAATTTTGAGAATCATGATAAAGCATTGATCAAATGATGTTTGTGGCTTCAAAATGATATGTTGACCAAAAATTTGAACTTTTGACTGTCAAATGACCATTTTGCCCCTACAGTTGACTGTAGTGCAATTTAGGGTTTTGACTGTGCAATCTTAAACTGAATGCCTTGAAACTTGATATGAGGATGCTTGACCATGTTTGTGAGCATATGAGACTTGATTGAGCCTTTGAAAACTTCATTTTCTTGCCCAGACTCAAAACCCTAATTTGGACTGTTTAGGAGACTGTTGCACTGCACAACCCTTGGGGAATTTTGTGACTTTGACTTGGCAATTTCTTGAGGAATATGGGAGGGCAAATTTTGGGGTATAACACCAAGTTATCACCAAATTCCCTCGGTGCTTAGGAGTCACATACGAGTACAAACAAAATTAGCCGGACATAATGTATTTAATAACCATGCAACTTAGAATACAATTCATAAAAATAATTAACATAGCATAAGAATAATAAAAACCAATTGCATAAAAAAACTTGTAATTATGTTGTTGTGGTAATCTTGAGTTCGTACAGTAGCCTTGCAATTAATTGAAATATAAGACTACCCGTGTTAATCCTTCGATGAAGAATTAACACTGCTGGAAACTACTTTTGGAAACTGAATGTTACAGTGGCTATAATGGTTCAAAAGCAAATAAAACAAAATAATGCAGAAAGGAAAAAGTATGGTTCTGTAGAAAAATCTCCGACCCCTTCAAAGTGAATTCTTCAAGATATATATAGGCCTTTGGTTGTAATTGCCTTCTTCCATTAATTTCATACGTGCCTAAATTCTTTGTTGGTGGAACGAGATGCCAAAAACTTCGCGTGGACTTCGTGTGTCCGCTTCGTGGTTTACTGTGTAGACTGGGTATTTAAGACGTTACGTTCGTAATAAAATTCATTACGTTCATAAAATCATAGGATCTTTGTTACGTCCGTAACACGTTGTGTTACGTTCGTAACGGCGTTGGCTGGGTGTTGCGTTCGTAACGCTAGGCGTTGCGCTCGTAACACCCTTCTGCTTTTCTTCTTCCTTTTTGCCATTTCCTAGCTTGTTTTGTTCCTTTTAGCTAATTTGCCATCTTATGCCTTGGAAAATATAGTTCACCTGAAACAAATAAAAATACCTTCGTGATGCATTTTATTCGATAAAAACGTACAAATAACTTGTGTAAATTTGACCTAAAAAGCGATACGTTTTCGTGTTATCAAACTCCCTTACACTTGAACCTTTGCTTGTCCTCAAGCAAAAAGATAAGGCGGTTTATAAAAACGACGAATTTAAACACACGTGACAATGTTCGCAAACTAACTAGTTTGTAAATTTTGATTAGGCCAAGAGATTTAGACGCAAAAGAGGTACGGTGCCGACATTAGAGTACTCCAATTGTGCAGGCCGTTCCGAGTCATGATGTTATAGCACCAATTAACCCTTTAAACTAGATTTCACCCATGTTCATTCAGGCGCAATCACATTAAGCCCTTTATCTCCACACGCACATAGCAAAGTAACCGGTTAGCGACTATGATCCGTTGATTCTTGGGGTTCTGGCACTTATAAGTGGTAACCCCTTCTTTTATAACTTGATTGTAAATTTCGGGGGATCGGTCCGTAGTCCTCCCTACCAAGTTCAGTACCAGATACTTCTGAACCAATTTGCAATAAGTTTTATCTTGCGAGAATTACATCCTTTGGGCTAAACGACCGGGTGAGGGTCACCTAACTTACTTTGGGAATTTCGCGACAAAGATTTCTATTCTATCTTCACTTCTTTCGGATCATTCACTTATATTCATCGGTTCCTTGCGTAGTTTGTGTTTTGACGGTGCTGACTGCTAGATAAACTACTAGGGGCTAATTTAAAGTAAAATTCGCGGTTGGCGGTATAATAAGTACCCAAAATGGCATCGCATAAGGTGGAGTTCTAAAATGTCAGAACCGTAACGATTTTGTCAAACTTCCTCAAGTGGCCTAAGATGAATTGAGTATTTGGTTTTAGCTAGCCATTTGGAAACATTGCGATGTATGATAATCGTAAAAATTTCGTTATGGCTCAAGAATTGTAAATTTTTGGGGAATTCCAATAATGCACGAAAACGAACTTAAGAACTTGGCAATTAAGGATTCAATTGTACATGAATTTGTTTTGTTGAAGGGAAAGTACAAGAAAGGAAAAACGATGCGAAAAATTAAATCTAATCTAGAAAGCGAAATAAAATGATAGAGTTTCCTCCCCCACACTTAAATCTAACATTGTCCTCAATGTTTCAAAATAAGGTGAAGGAGGTAAGGATGGAGGAGATGTCTTCATTCGGGTCCTCTTCCTCTGGCTCTTCCACGACCTCTTCTCTGTCCATCAAAACCAGGAAATCCAAGATGGCGCTGGCTCTCTTGAAAATCATCCATGCGTACACTCAAACCACCCATTTATGTTGTCAAAGTATCCATACGGGCCTCATGCCTAGCTCCTTGTTCAATTGTTGCTGCTGCATCTGTTGCATGAGTTGCATCATTGCAGTTTGCTGAGCTTGGATATCCGTGACCTGTTGGGATTGGCGGGTAAGCTGGGCATTCATGTCTGTCATCCTTTGGGTTTGGTCCATCATTGCCTCGTAAAGATATTCAGTAGTCGGGTTACGAGGCCTTCTTATGTGCCTAGTAGAAGTGCTTGGCATATCCTGTTGAGGTGTGGTTTGGTGTTGTGCATCCATTTCTTCTTCTACCTCATCAACAGGTTGAGGATTTTGGTTCCTCTGAGAAGCTTGGTCGGGTTCAGGGGCGTTTAAATCATAAATCCACTTTTCCATGTTTGCCACATTTATGAGCAACCTGTTTGGCATAATCACACTTGGAACAATTTTGTTCCTCACCATCAAATTGTACCTGCCATCATCTCGGTTCCTAATCAAACGCATGTATTTGCAATTATCTAAATCCATGAGAAGAGGCGGTAGAGCATCAAGTGTCTCCAGTTGGCTTTGCAAATTAAGCCCATGAGCTAATGTGGTTATCAGCCCTCCGATCAAAAATGGTTGATGTCCCCTTGCACAAAGGGATTCAAAATGACGAAGAAGAAATGGAGTAGCATTTACCTTGGTATTCCCAGCTAAGCAGCAATGAAGGAAAAATACCTCCTTTGAGTTGACTTTGTTGCTATTAGCTCGTCCGAAGATGGTGTTGGAGAGAATCTTGAAGAAGTACCTGGTGGTGGGGTTGTGAACGTGAGATGCCAAACACTCATCCCAATTTCCTGTCGAGACATTTGTGAGTTTCTCCCACAATTCGAACAAAACAACGGCCTAATATTCGGTGACAGGGACCTTGTGGTGCACCGTTTCGGAGTCATCTTCCTTGGTTGAAAATCTGAGCAGCTCCGTGATTTTTTCTTGGTTTAACGTATATTCGGTGTTGAACATACGGAAAGATACGGTGCCCGTGAGGAACATACCGTCATCACTCGGTGTCGAATACGAGAACGAGCTAAGTAACTCGAGCGTCGGCTTAGGGTACGTCGGGTGATGTTGTGCGCATACGAATGAGAGGCCAGAGAGACGGAGCATCCAATCCACTCCATCAAATATTCCCAATTTGTGGATACAATCGTTATCGGGATATCTCGTGGCCAAGACTCCCCTATGGTGAAACTTTAAATATTGCTCCCGTTGGTGTCCGCCATCTTGATTCCTAAAAATGATTCCACCCATGTCGGCTTCTCTGTTCTCCATTGAAATCTGTTGATTTAAGCAAGGTTTTACTGTTAAAGTGGTGAGGGAGAGATTTTTGTAGAGAGTGTTTGAATGGGATGGATTTGGGACTATGTGAAGCTTTTGTAGGATGAAAATATGGTTGCTCTTAAATGGAGTGGATGCAAGTTTGAAAAATGGGTATGGTGATGAAATCTGGAAAATGGGTGAGAGGAGGCGGTTGCGTTTGAAACTGAGAGAGAAAGAAAGAATGCAGCGTTAGCGCTTCTGTTTTGTTTCTGTTCGTAACAGCTAGCCATGTTACGTTCGTAACACAAGGGTGTTACGTTTGTAACACGGAAGGGGGCTGTTACGTTCGTAACACCTCTATTTATGGGGGGGGGGGGGGGGGGAAATAGCTTTCATATACTACTATATTACTTCTGGATTTTTTGGGGGAAATTAGGCAACAAAATAGCATAGTTGAATATAGTAGTGTATGAATATAGTAGTGTAAAGCAGTAATACTAACACTAAAAATAATGACAGTAATAATAGAAAAAATAATAACAGTAATGACAGTAAAATTGAAACTTGATGAATAATTGAAATATCATTAACTAATAAAATTGTTTAGAATTTGAAACAAATAATAACTAAATGCATAGAATAATAATAAAAGACTAAAACTAAGTTCCTCCCCCACACTTAAATTAAACAGTGACCTCACTGTGTACATAAATGCAAGAACGGAACAAACAAGCATAACGACGGCAACTCCTAGCCACGATGAGTAGAGAACAGATGTTGGTGAATGAAATCCAATTGTTCAGTTACCAAATCCATAAAAGCAAGGAAATCCACATGTAAAGATGTAAGCTCACCCCGCATTCCAGTTATTTCTTCATTCAAAGAGTCGATTGTGACAGTAGGTAGAGGTGGTGGTGGTGGTATCTCGGGAACTAGGAAGGTAGAATCAGTGGAAACTACAGGCTGATCCCATGGGTCACGAAACTGGTGGTATCCAGGTGGTGTTTCAGGATCGGATTCTTCAGCAGCTGGAGAGGTATTTGGGACTTCATAAATTTCAATAGTGGAGGGAGACGAAGGCGGTGTAGGAGGATGGTGGAGATTAAAAAGCCAATTTTCTCTATTATGGACACTAGTAATAGGATTTGGGAGTACAAACTGGTGAACAGTTTCATGGTTAATCAGCAGCTCAAATTCATTCGGCCCAAGGTTTCCTATGAAGCTAGTGTTGAAGCAAAATTCAATATTCATCGGCTTAATCCCATAGTGCGGATTTGTTCCTAACATAGGTCTTCGGAGTCCAATAGTATTGGAGATCATAGTAACTAACCCACCTATGAGGATTGGTGCATTTTTTGTTTGGATAATACATTCCATATTAGCAATCATATAGGTGGCACCATTTACTGGACGGTTCTGCGAAGCACAATACATGATGAAAAGCTCATCACGTAACACAGATGTAACATTCTGCTCTTTTCCGAAGAGGGTGTGGGCAATGATTTTATGGAAATACCTAATAGCAGGGTTATGGATGAACTCCGTGTAAAGGTCATTTGGCTCAGGATGGTTGTTTCCAGCAATACTACCCCAGAAGTAATCAAGGTCATGATCTAGCAATAGGTCTTCTTGGGTCATGGTGATAACATCCGGGCCATTAAGGAATCCTAACAGATTGGCAAACTCCCTATGATTGTAGCGGTAGTCCATATTAAACAGTTTGAAGATGATCAGCCCGCGGTTGAAACCTAACCCATGGTTTGGCATATAGCTTAGTGTGCTCAAGAACTCAAGGGTCAACTTACGATAGGTACAATAGCGTCTCCGAATTGGAGCAACATCCCAACCTATTTGGTTAAGCAGATACATAACACTCTCACGAATGCCTAAGGCAGTCATTGCATGGTCGTCAGCATAAATGGTTGGACACATCTCTCGCTCAACTAGATCCTCAAAGCGCCTTCTCTGATGCCTACCTCTCATGGTTATGTTCATGTAATTCATACGTGCCATGGAGCTAAAAAATAAAGCTAATAAATTACCCGGAAAATATTTAATAAATGTATGAAAAACTAAGTTAGTATTTTCAGGTTAAAATGTCGAAGTTAATCAAAAGAAAAAGAAGTTCAAATAAAAAGGAGTAAGGGATGCAACATAAAAATTTGAAAGATTAAAACAAAGTTAAAAAATAAAAACATACCAAAACAACAAAAATAATTAAAAGTAAACATGGGTTGCCTCCCATGAAGCGCTTTTGTTTTATGTCGATGGCTCGACAGACAATACCTATTCAGTTAGGTATCGGGGTAGGTGGCTCACTTAACTGTAGATAAGCTGAATAGTTTAGATTTTCAATGTTAAAATAATGCTTTAAGCGCTGGCCATTGACTATAAATGGTTCGATGGAATTTCCTTTAATTTCTACCGCACCACTTGGGAAAACTTCATTAATTTCGAATGGTCCTGACCATCTGGAACGTAATTTACCCGGGAAGAGTTTCAGTCTAGAGTTGAATAGGAGTACAATGTCTCCTTCCTTAAATTCTTTCTGCGAGATACGCTTATCATGCCATTTTTTTGTTCTCTCCTTATAGATTCTAGCATTTTCATAAGCGTCTAAACGCAATTCTTCTAATTCATGGATATCCAATATTCTTTTCTCGCCAGTAGTCTTGTAATTTAAGTTAAGAGTTTTAATGGCCAAGTAAGCTTTATGTTCTAATTCTACTGGAAAATGACAATATTTTCCATAAACTAATTTAAATGGCGTTGTTCCGATAGGGGTTTTAAAAGTTGTCCTATATGCCCAAAGAGCATCATTTAGCTTGGAGGACCAATCCTTTCTGGATGTGGCTACGGTTTTCTCAAGGATTTGTTTAATTTCCCTATTTGACACTTCCACTTGTCCACTTGTTTGAGGATGGTATGGTGTGGCTATGCGATGTTTAACGCCATATTTTGAAAGTAGTTTTTCGAAAATTCTAGAGATAAAATGGGAACCACCATCACTAATTACTAATCTTGGTATACCGAATCGTGGGAAGATTACATTCTTGAATAATTTAAGTACCACTCGTGTATCATTTGTGGGTGCAGCGGCGGATTCAATCCATTTTGATACGTAGTCAACAGCTACCAATATATACTTATTTCCAAAAGATGCAGGGAACGGTCCCATGAAATCAATTCCCCATACATCGAAAATTTCAACTTCGAGAATCCCTTTTTGCGGAATTTCGTCACGTCTAGATATATTTCTTGTGCGCTGACATCTATCACAGTTCATAATTGCTACGTGGACGTCTTTCCATAAAGTAGGCCAAAAAAAACCAACTTGAAGTATTTTTGCACAAGTTTTAGAAGTACTAGCATGTCCACCATAAGGGGCGGAATGGCAATGAGAAATGACGTCGTCCACTTCATCGTTAGGAACACAGCAACGGTAGATACCATCGGCGCCTCTTTTAAAGAGTAGTGGTTCATCCCAAAAGTAGTGTCTAAGGTCATGGAAGAATTTCTTCTGCTGTTGGTACGTTAAATCGGGTGGTAGAACATTGGCGGCTAAGTAGTTAACAAAATCAGTGTACCATGGTAATGTGGTGTTGGTACAGATGGCTTCTACTACCGCAGTTGTTAAATGTTCATTGCATTGATCTAAATTGTCGGTATGAGCTGTCTCTAGTTTAGCAATAAGGCGTTCATATGGGAAATCTTCATTTATGGGAACACTCTCAGTTTGGATTCCATCCAATCTTGATAAATGGTCTGCTACTAAGTTTTCAGTTCCCCTTTTGTCTTTTATTTCCAAGTCAAACTCTTGTAGGAGTAAGATCCATCTGAGTAGTCTTGGTTTGGCGTCTTTCTTACTTAGGAAGTATCGGATCGCAGCATGATCCGTGTAAATAACGATTTTGGCGCCTACTAAGTAGGAACGAAATTTGTCCAACGCGAATACAACAGCTAAGAGTTCCTTCTCCGTAGTGGCGTAATTCATTTGTGTGGGATCAAGCGTTCTGCTTGCGTAGTAAATAGCGTGAAGCTTTTTATCCTTGCGTTGTTCTAGGACTGCGCCTACAGCATAATCTCTCGCATCACACATTATTTCAAATGGTTGGTTCCAATCAGGAGGTTGCATTATAGGTGTTGAAATTAAGGCTTCTTTAAGCGTCTCAAATGCGTTTAAGCATTTATCGTCGAAAATAAACTCGGCTTCTTTCATCAATAGTTCAGTTAGTGGCTTAGTGATTTTAGAGAAATCTTTTATAAAACGTCAGTAAAAACCAGCATGTCCTAGAAAACTTCTTATTTCTCTAACTGTTTTGGGTGGTTGAAGGTTTTTGATAATTTCGATTTTTGCTTTATCGACTTCAATCCCTCTGTTTGATACAATGTGACCCAACATAATTCCTTGTCTCACCATGAAGTGACATTTTCCCAGTTGAGCACTAGGTTGACATTGACACAGCATTTCAGTACTAGCTCAAGATTTGATAAACATCCGTCAAAACTTTCTCCGTAGATAGAAAAATCATCCATGAATACTTCCATAATTCCGTCCAAAAAGTCTGCGAAAATTGGCATCATGCATCATTGAAAAGTTGCAGGTGCGTTACATAGTCCAAATGGCATTCTTCGGTATACAAAGGTACCATAGGGGCATGTGAACGTAATTTTCTCTTGATCATCAGGATGAATGGGAATTTGGAAGAATCCTGAGTATCCGTCAAGATAGCAAAAATGGGAATGTTTAGTTAAGCGCTCGAGCATTTGATCTATGAATGGTAATGGGAAATGGTCCTTGCGCGTAGCTTTGTTTAGTTTTCTGTAATAAATACACATTCTCCATCCTGTTTGGGTACGTTGTGCCACCGATTCGCCTTTTGTGTTTGTTATAACCGTAACACCTCCTTTATTAGGTACTACGTGAACTGGACTGACCCAGTTGCTATCTGATATTGGGTATATGATGCCTGCCTCTAGTAGTTTCTGCACTTCTTTCTTTACGACTTCACTTAGGATAGGATTTATTCGTCTTTGATGTTCTCTAGAAGTCTTGCAGTCCTCTTCTAGCATAATGCAGTGCATACAGAGAGAAGGGCTTATTCCTTTTAGATCTGATATATTATATCCTAACGCGGTTGGATACTTCCTTAACACATTAAGAAGTTTTTCGGTTTCGATCTTCCCTAAATTGGCATTGGCTATAACTGGCCGTTCGAGTTCTTTATCTAAAAATTCATACCTTAGATCTTTAGGTAACGTTTTAAGTTCTATACCAATTTTCTTATCAGTTGGGGTAGGATCGGGTGTTAAGGCGAAACATTCGCTTAGGTTGGCATCGTGATATTCCCGTCTCCAGTCATCATCCTCGAAGATAGTTGGCATCGGAATTTTCAATATCCCAGAATAGGTGTCTTCTTGGCTTTCTAGTTCTTTGACACATTCATCGATAATATCTAGGAAACATCATGAGTCATCTATAGCAGGGGCTTTGAAGAATTGGGAAAGAATAAATTCTACTTTTTCTTCTCCTACCTCGAAGGTAAGCTTTCCTTTCTTAACGTCGATAATGGCTCCTGCAGTGGCTAAAAATGGCCTTCCTAATATGATGGGAATATTTGAATCTTCCTTTATGTCCATTATTATAAAGTCAATAGGTATGTAAAATTGTCCTATTCGGACAGGAATGTTTTCTAGCATACCAACAGGGAATTTGACTAATTTGTCGGCTAGTTGTAGGGACATCTTGGTAGGTCTCATGTCACCTAGTTTGAGCTTCTCGCAAATAGATAAGGGCATTAGACTAACACTTGCTCCTAAATCGCATAGAGCTTTGTCTATGACAGATTTTCCAATTACACATGGTATGTAGAAACTACCAGGATCCTTTAGCTTTGGAGGCATGTTATTTTAAATTATGGCGCTACATTCGGCATTTAGCATAACGGTTTCGTTTTCAACAATTTTTTTCTTATTAGACAGTATTTCTTTTAGGAATTTAGCATATGACGGAATTTGAGTTATAGCTTCTGTAAACGGAATAGTGACATTTAATTGTTTCAGAAGTTCTACAAATTTCTTGAATTGCCCCTCATTTTTGGATTTTGCAAGTCTTTGAGGGTATGAAATTTGTGGTTTATATGGCGGTGGAGGTACGTAAGGTTTATCTGAAACCTCTCCGCTCTCGTTTGCGTCTTCCTCTACATTCTCAGATTGTTCTTTCGATTTCTCTGCTTCCTTTTCAGGTTTTTGATACATGGTCGGGTTTTGGAGTCTAGGATCCATCGGTCCATCAAGTGTTGTCCCACTTTGTAATGTGATAGCATTAGCATGTCCTTTAGGATTGGGTTGTGGTTGTCCAGGAAACGTACCAGCAGGTGCGGCAGAACTAGCTTGGTGTTGTGCTACTTGGGAGATTTGGGTTTCTAACATTTTATTGTGAGTTGCTAGGGCATCTACCTTATTTGCTAATAGCTTCAATTGTTCACCGGTGTGAACGTTTTGATTGAGGAATTATTTTTTTTGTTGAGCTTGATTAGCGATAAAGTTTTCCATTAGGATTTCAAGGTTAGACTTCCTAGGAATGTTAGGAACATTAGCAGCGGGTTTTTGATAGCCTGGGGGTACAGCGGGTGCTTGGCCAGGTGCATATAAAGAGTTATTGTTCTTGTACGAGAAGTTAAGATGGTTCATCCAACCAGGGTTATGGGTATTAGCATAAGGATTACCTTGAGCGTAATTCACCTGATCAACTGATATTCCTGCTAGGATTTGACATTCGGTTCCAACATGACCAGGAACTCCACAAACTTCACAGTTTGGGGTTACTGCAGCCACGGTGGCTGCAGGAGGTAAGGTCAAGCTTTCTATCTTTTGGGTAAGAGCATCTACCTTAGCATTAACTTTATCTAGGCTACTAATCTCGTACATCCCACTTTTGGTTGGAGTTTTCTCCACGGGTGTTCTTTCTCCTCCCCACTGATAGTGGTTTTGAGCCATATTTTCAATGAGTTGGTTAGCTTCGTCGTAAGGCTTGTCCATCAGTGTACCACCTGCGGCGGCATCTATAGAGAGTCTTGTGTTGTACAAGAGTCCATTATAAAATGTGTGGATAATCAACCAGTTTTCTAATCCGTGATGTGGGCACATTCGCATCATATCTTTGTAGCGTTCCCATGCATCAAATAGCGATTCAGTATCCTTCTGCCTAAATCCGTTGATTTGAGCTCTTAATGCAGCAGTCTTGCTTGGGGGAAAGTATCGTGCTAAAAATACAGTCTTAAGTCCTTCCCACGTAGTGACGGAATTTGACGACAAGGATTGCAACCAAGCCCAAGCTCTATCTCTTAGCGAAAAAGGAAAAAGACGTAATCTTATTCCATCTTTACTAACACCATTTACTATAACTGTGTCGGCAAATTGAACGAATTTCGTAAGATGTTCATTTGGATCCTCGGTAGGATTTCCAGAGAATTGGCATTGTTGGATAATTGATATCAATGACAGTTTCAACTCAAAATCGTTTCGATTGATTGCTGGAGCAGCAATGCTATTATGGGGTTCTTGTTGTGATGGAGTTGTGTACTCCTTCAGTGGACGGGTCCTTCGTTCTTCGGCCATGTCTACTTCTGGATTAATTTCGGTTTCAGAGGAAGAATTAGAATCTGTCTCGGAATCAATCATGATTTCGGGCTTTGGTAAAGGAATAGCGTGATTTAAACAGTAATCCCTGACTGTTCGTCTTATGGAAAGGATGCGTTCAGGTTCGTCCGTCGATTTGTCAAGTGGTTCGCCTTGTGAACGAGTCCTTGGCATACAAATCAAAAAAGGGTTTATGTTGCCTAGTCTAAATGCACAACAGAAGAATCGTACTTAATTGACTAATCAGTCCCCGACAACGGCGCCAAAAACTTGATCGGGACTTTATGAGTCTATCGGGATACTAACTGCAAGTATACAGTTTAGTCGTTCTAGTTTTAAATGATTATCGAACACACAGAGACTGAGGATCAATCGCATACGATCTAATGTTACAATTGTTTAACCAAGCGATGAATATTTGGTTTTAGGGGAAAAATATTTTAATTAAAAACAATAGTAATAGTTATACTGGTATGTGATAGTCGGACTTCGGGAACTCGGTGAATCACTTGGCATATAAAGTATTTCAGTAAAAACGAATTGTTTAAAAACCTGAGACATACACTCTCGTGTTCATGAAATAAGTTATGCTACTAAACCTAGTGGATGCACTTTAAATTTAATAACACTTTTTGAAAATGACTTGAGTTTAATTAATTTGTTAAAACACTCTCGTGTATTTAAAAATTAATGTTTTGTTACCACTATCTGGGTCGAACCCCAGCTCTCGCATGCAGGTTCTTGCCTTAATTAATTTCCCACTCTCGTGGCAAAATCGTGTTAAATATCCTTTCACTCTCGTGACAAGGGTAGTTAAATTAAATATGGAAATTGGAAACCAGAAATTATTTATGAAAGTTTTTAGCCAAGTTATCACCAAATTCCCTCGGTGCTTAGGAGTCACATATCGGTACAAATGAAATTAGTCGGACATAATGTATTTAATAACCATGCAACTTAGAATACAATTCATAAAAATAATTAACATATCATAAGAATAATAATAACCAATTGCATAAAAAAAACCTGTAATTATGTTGTTGTGGTAATCTTGAGTTCGTACAGTAGCCTTGCAATTAATTGAAATATAGGACTACCCGTGCTAATCCTTCGATGAAGAATTAACACTGTTGGAAACGACTTTTGGAAACTGAATGTTACAGTGGCTATAATGGTTCAAAAGCAAATAAAACAAAATAATGCAGAAAGGAAAAAGTATGGTTCTGTAGAAAAATCTCCGACCCCTTCAAAGTGAATTCTTCAAGATATATATAGGCCTTTGGTTGTAACTTCCTTCTTCCATTAATTTCGTACGTGCCTAAATTCTTGGCTGGTGGAACGAGATGCCAAAAACTTCGCGTGGACTTTGTGTGGCCGCTTCGTGGTTTACTGCGTAGACTGGGTATTTAAGACGTTGCGTTCGTAATGAAATTCATTACGTTCGTAACAGCATAGGATCTTTGTTACGTCCGTAACACGTTGTGTTACGTTCGTAACGGCGTCGGATGGGTGTTGCGTTCGTAACGCTAGGCATTGCGCTCATAACACCCTTCTGTTTTTCTTCTTCCTTTTTGCCATTTCCTAGCTTGTTTTGTTCCTTTTAGATAATTTGCCATCTTATGCCTTGGAAAATATAGTTCACCTGAAACAAATAAAAATACCTTCGTGATGCATTTTATTCGATAAAAACGTACAAATAACTTGTGTAAATTTAACCTAAAAAGCGATATGTTTTCGTGTTATCAACAAGCATCTTGAATACTTCACCCTTTCGTGTTGATCACATAGATCCACAAACCTTCGACCAAACTTATCAACAGACCAAACAATATTGTTTCCAACAATTATGTGTTTTTCGAATGGACCACCAATTGGATGTTCTTCGAATCCACCAATTGTATGTTCTTCGAATGGACCAATTGTATATTCTTCTAATGGACCACCAATTGTATGTTCTTCGAATGGACCAATTGTAACCTTCGACCAAACTCATCAACAGACGAAACAATGTTTGTTTCCACCAAACGGGTGTCCTTCAAATGGACCATACAACCTTCGACTAGACTCAATAACAAACGAAACAATGTTTGTTTCCACCAAATGTGTGTCCTTCAAATGGACCACACAAACTTTCTACCAGACTCAACAACAGACAAAACAATGTTTGTTTCCACCAAATGTGTGTCCTTCAAATGGACCACACAACTTGAATGTACCACTTTGAGCATGCAAAATAATCTCATTGGCATAGTCAAAACGAAAGAATTTCTGGATTACTTTCCTACCAGTAACCATCGATTGATTAAGTGGTCTAAAGTTCAAATGTCCAAACCTCAAATTGTAATTCATAGTATAGAAACTATGTGTGTCGAAGGGTTTAGAGGTGGAATCAAAGCAAGCATGAAGGAAGTCATTGCCTTGTAGATCGAAGCAAGCATGAAGGAAGACATTGCCTTGTGGATCGAAGCAAGCATGAAGGAAGCCACTGCCTTATGGAAACTTGGGAAATTGAAGCAAGCTTGCTCTTCTTCGACTTGTCAAAATCTGCCAACCACTCCTTTTGATCAGGCATGTGGTTCGAACAGCCTAAACCAGATTTTGAATTCGACATACCTTTTTTATCTGCTTTGCCCTTTCGACAGTTTCCTCTTCGACCTGATGCTTGAAAGCCCAATATGATCCATGGAAACCATATGTGGATTTAAAAAATCCAATTGTACTTGTGCAAACTTGAGCTTTTGGAAATCTTTGTGAGAAATGCCTTGAGAAAAGAGAGGGTAAATTTTGGGGTACAACAACCGGTTACTACATTACAGTAACCGGTTACTGCACAAGTGAGTAGCTTTTTTTTTCAAAAATATGTCAACGGTGACCGGTTACTGCATTACGGTAACTGGTTACTGCATAACACAGTAGCCCCTGTTCTTCAATTTTTCACGTGGTAGCCGGTTACCAGAAGACCAGTAACTGGTTACCACTATTACAGAACAGAAAAATCTATAACTTTTTCAAATGCGATTTTTGACATTTCAACACCAAATTTTCCAATTTTTCTCATCAAAATTTATCTTTCAAACATGCTAATTATTTACCAACACTTGTCTATTTTTTATAACTAAAACACATCATCAAATTCACCATCAATCACACAAAAATGTATCAAAACTCAACAATGAGAGAAAAACCCCAAGAACACCAATTAAGGAGAAATCAAAACATACAACTATGTAACCTAAATTCTACCATACCCCGTCATTAGGAAACCCATTATAGCGTTAGAATACCCCTTACCTTAGTTTGGTGATGATTCTTGATTCTTATAGATGAACTTTCCTGCCCTAGCTTCCTAGTGCTCTCTCCTCTTCTCACTTCTACGTGTCTCTTTCTCTGTTTCTACGTACTGACTCTCTTTCTTTTCTTCTCACTCTAATATATCCCAGTATTAAAATAATTATCCCAATTAAATAATTATTTAATTATTATTATAAAATAATAATAATTCTAATATTAAAATATAATATTAATAAAAATCCATATTATACTACACACCCCCATGTCTCTACACATTTAACCATACACCCTTAAAACCTCAACTCTCATAATTTTAAGGCATCTAGTCCTCAACAAGATATCACATCACATCATCTAATTATTTAATTAAAATAATTCTAATTAAATCAAGGTGTTACACATATCTTCTTTGATGCATCATCAATCCTCTACTACTCTTGTAGAATTCGATGCCAAGAAAGTACAAAATGTCACCCAGATCAGACATTTTGAATTCCTTGCTGAGATCACCTTTGAAGTCTTCGATCTCTTTCTTGCAGCTACCTGTTATCAACAAGTCATCCATATAGAGACATAGTATCAACAATTCACTATTGATTCTTCTTACATATACTCCATGCTCAATTGTGCACTTCACAAATTCCTTCTCCCTTAGAAAACTATCAATCTTCTTATTCCAAGATCTTGGAGCTTGTTTAAGTCTATGCAGGGCTTTATGAAGATTGTACATCTTTCTTTCTTCACCATGTTTCACAAATCCAACTGGTTGCGCAACATAAACTTCTTCGTCTAAGGTTTCATTTATAAATGCACATTTCACATCCATCTGACATATGTTCCAACTGTTCATTTCTGCTAGACCAAGAACCAACCTGATTATTTTGATTCTAGCAACAGGTGCAAAAACCTCATCAAAGTTCATTTCTTCTTTCTGCAAAAATCCTTTCGCCACAAGTCTTGTGTTGTGTTGAGTTACTCCCCCTTTGAGATTCATCTTCAGCTTGTATACCCACTTGACATTAATTGTCTTCTTGCCTTGATGCAATTCGACAAGTGACCGAGTGTTATTGACTTCGATGAACTTAAATTCCTCATTCATAGCTTTCACCACTTCGAATCCTTCAATGCCTCAACTACATTGACTGGTTCGACATCTGCATAGAAAGAATAGTGTACCAACTCACCTTCATTAACGAATGTATCATCTGATGTAATCACACATTCTTGAAACCTTGCAGACACGTGTATTGTTCTTTGAAGTCTTCTTGGGCTTGCTTCACCTATGACTTCTTTCTGTAAAACTTTTTCTATTTCTACTTCAGTGCCTGGTTCTTCACGAAAGATTCTCACTGAATCTTTCTTGACATTTTCAGTCCAATCCCATTCATTAAGCTTATCTATGATCACATCCCTACTTATCACTACTTGCTTGTTTACTGGTTCAAACAACTTGTATCCTCTAGTCGAATGATATCTTATTATGATCATTTGACTCGACTTGTCATGAAGTTTTCTTCTCAACTGATCAGGTACATGTCTATGTGTTATAGATCTAAATACCTTCAGATGAATCAAGCTAGGCTCGACAACATACCAACATTCTTCTTACGTAATTCCTTATAGATTCATTGTTGGACATTTGTTCAGGATGTATGTTGCAGTCAACACAGCTTCTCCGTAAAACTCTTTAGGTAAATTCTTACCTTTCAACATACTTTCACCATATTCATGATGTTTCGATTCTTCCTTTTTGCAGTTCCATTATATTGTAGAGTATAGGTGGCACCACCTCATGCGCAATCCCTTCTTTCTCACATAACATGTTGAAGTATTTCGACACATATTCTTCACCACCATCAGTCCTCAGACTCTTGAGCTTTCGACCACTTTGTCTTTCGACCATGGATTTGAACTTGGTAAATACCTCAATCATTTCACTTTTCTTCTTGATCAGGTAAGTCCATAGTTTTCGATTAAAATCATCTATGAAAGTGACAAAGTATTTATTACCTCCAGTTGAATCCACCTAGATAGGACCATATATATCAGAGTATATGATTTCAAGAACAACCTCTGACTTACTTACTGCATCCTTGTTGAAGCTATTCTTGTGCTGCTTCACCTGCACACATTCCTCACACACCTCGTTTGAAATGTCAATTTCTAGCAACCCTGAAACTATATTTCTTCTTTTCAAATCTTTAACGTCTTTGAAGTTGAGATGACCTAATCGATAGTGCCATATCCATTCATCCCTGATAGCTAGAGTCGCAAGGCACTTGTGCTCCATCACATTGATTTCAATCTTGAAGGTTCTATTTTGAGACATAAGAGCCTTCAAGATTAACCTTCCTCTTGCATCGACGACTCTCATCATCTGGTCTTCAGTTAACAATTTATAATTATTTTCGACTAACTGCTCTATACTGAGAAAATTACTCTCCATGCGTGATATGTACAACACGTTAGAAATTGTTGACCTGACCATCTTTCTTCATAACCAGAACATCTCCAATACCATCAGTTGCTAGAGTATTTTCATTTGTGAATTTCACCATGTTCTTTATTTAGGGCTTTATGTTGACAAACCAATCTTTCCTCCTAGACATGTGTGATGAGCATCCTGAATCTAAGTACCATTGGTCCTTGAATCTCTCTTCATCTCTTATTGTGACCATCAACCTCATCTCTCCTTCTTCATGTTTTGTAAACTTTGCATCACTTTCTTGATTCTTTTGTTTTTCTGGACAATCACTAGAATAATGACAATACTTCTGACAATTGAAACACTGAATGTGACTCTTGTCAGGTTTCGACCATCATCTCTTCCTCTACCTCCAGTTCCACCTCTTTTGTTACCTTGGTATGTGGATCTTCTTTGATTCGACACAATTTATTTTTTATGGTTTCTTCTACTAGTTGAATTGTTGTAGCTTCATCTACCTCTGTTGTCGAACTACTTTTGTTTGCCTTTCTTTTCTCTTGTTATTTGAGCATGTAAAGCCGCATCACTCTTCGACTTCCCTACAACTCTTTCAATCATTCTCTATTCATGATATTTAAGCGTTCTTTGAAGCTCTTATTTTGTCAATATCAAAAAATTCTTCGACTCTTTGATGGCTACCACCACGTGGTCAAACTTTGGAGCCAAATATCTCAAGATCTTTGCGACAACTGATCTTGTTGTTAACGTTTCTCCACACACTTTGATTTGATTCACTAGTTTTGTAGCCCTAGTGAAGAAATCTGTCATGCTTTCACTTTCTTCCATCTGAAGCAATTCATATGTTCTTTTGTGAGTTTGTAACCTCACCTCTTTCATTTTTTCTGCACCTCCAAAAGTCTTTTCCAGAATTTTCCAAGCTTCTTTCACAAATTCTACATCACTCACCTTTTTGAATTATAAAGAGAGATTTATAATTCTTCTTCTTCAATTCTTTGTGAGCAACCTCTTCTTCTTTTGTTGCATTTTTATGTAAGCGATTATAACCCTTCTTTCACAAGATCCCAAAGATCTTGACGACAGAACATAACCTTCATCTGCTTGCACCAATTCTCATAGTTATCAACTTTCAGAATTGGAAGACTTGCTGGAAAATGCATATTCAGATGATTCATTTCCATCGTGATTTTCTTCTCTTGAATCGCTCAACCGGAGTTCTTGATACCAGAAGTTGAAAATCCACCAAAACATATGGAGAATTTCAATCAATATTGATGAACAAGATTAATATCGATACACAATAACAATGAAAAAATTAGGTTTTACGTAAATAAGGAGAAGAAGGTGATGATTTCTCTGCCCACAAACTGTGAAAATCTTATTCACTTGCAACTGCAAATTATGTGAATACTCTATGTTGCAAAATATAGGTTACTCCCTCTATTTATAATGAGCTTGCTTGCTCCTTAAGCCAAAGCCACAAATACAAAAATCTCAAAATAACTATTTTAGACCTATGTCGAAATACTGTGTGAAGCAACCTACTTTGACACTTTGACACACAAAACTCGACATACACTTGACTAATTTTGACACACTTTTGTTTTATCGAGTAACATGCTGTTTCGACACAAGGAATTACAATCTCAACAGGGTTAAGAATCCTATTGAAAAACTTAGAGAGAAATGAGAGAAATTTTTGAAGTACTTGATATTTGGGAAACATTTGAAAATATCTAAAGGGATTGAGAAACACTTCTAAATACTTTGAAGTTTTATGATTCATATACAGAGAGTTAGAGAGATTAAGAAACACTAGATAGAAAAAAGGATTTGTTATTGAGAACTTAGATGACTATTTTTTTGTCCCTCTTTTATAATTTTTTATTACAATTTTTAAAAGTATAGTGAATGTGAGAGTTTCTCTAATCTCTCTCTAAAGTAGATTGGTTTGATCAAACTAAATAAACAATTTTGTGTTTTTATTTTTTTATATGTTTTTCTTCTAATTTATTGTGAATTTGCCTTCACTCTTAACAAATTATAAGGTTATTTTGTTACTTGTGCCCATTTATTTTAGTTGTCTTGTTACTTGACACGATATAGAGAATATTAGTGTGATTCCTACGCATGATACATATAAAATTATTTAACGGGATTGAGATTCTCTCCAATTATTTGACAATGTCATTTGATATTTAAAAAGAGATATTTTTAAAATAATTAAATTATTCTTTAAATTCATCTCTTATTTTTCGTCTAGTAGTATAATGGTCCTATAAGATTCGAGGAATTAATCTCTGCAGTTACGCGTAGAAAATATCTCAATTTATACTTAAAAAAACAATTTTCACTTTTTAAAGATAAATAAATTAGATGTCACATGTATGAACTCACGTCTTTATAATCAAATGTTATTTCACAACTATCAATTAAATTGGCTCAATAAAACTTGAGTTTATATCTCTTGATGACACTTTTCAATAAATGAAAATGATTTATTTCCATCTTAACCCTCTATAAATTTTATTTACATTAGTTGTTTAGGGTTTAAGATTCTATCATAAGAAGAATATTATTCAAATATATCCACAATTAAATTCTCACACACCTTTGTAAAAAAGTAAAAATAATAATCCCCTACATCAATCAGATTCTCCTATACCACTACCATTTGAGTTGGCTTAATAGAACTTGAGTTTACATGTTTTAATGACACTTTTCCATAAATAAAAGTGATTTATTTCTATCTTAACCATTCTATGAACCTTACATAAAAAGGACTAATCTTCAAATATGACGTTAGGTTATAATTGAAAGGGGAAAAGAAGTTACTTGTAGTTAAGTATTAAGAGAAAATTGAGTCTAAAGGCACTTAAATCCAACTTGTGAAAATATATTCCAATGGTTTATTTCTTTACTAAAAATACATCATATGTTGAAACTAGACACCAAAAGAGACAAATCATGTACATAGGATTTCATAAAAATGGGGTCCCAACTTTGAAACAAGAACATGATTAATTCCACTTTTAACCACTAATGTTACCACTTGGATCTCATTAGGCTTTGAAGAAGTAAAAGTCTCATGGAAATTAAAATGTTGCCTTTCTTGTCTTGGATATTATCTATCCAATTAAATTAAAGAAATCAATGAAGTAGTTTTATATTGAGTAATAATAAAAAGTAGAATTTTGGAATCAGACTGCAGAAAAGGAAAAATGTGACAATCTGCAAAAGTTAAAAGGCCAATTCATACATCTTCTTCCTTTATGTTAGGAACCAAAAGTCTGAGAGTTCAGATGAAAAAGCAAAATTACAGATAAATTTACATGACACACTTCCCTAGACAAACATAACATAAACTCATTTCACTCTCTCATTTACCATCAAAAGTTCAAATCATCTTCCTTTTGTTAATTCCACATCAAATCAGAAAAGTTTAAAAAAAAGCACTTACATAGTAAAAGACTAGTTAGAGTAAAACTGCTTTTTCCTTAGTTTCACAGTAAGATTATGTGTTAACCTCAGTTACTGCAAGAGAAGAAGATTCTTCATAAGACTTCAACAACAATTGAGTATAGTGAAACTCAATTTGTAGTCTATGATGAAGTGGAGTTGTTGATATTAAACCTTTCTTAACATCTGCTTGTAGTTCTCTAATAGGGATAGCTGCTAAGAAACTTTTTATGTATTCTTTGCATGCTTCTTTCCCTCGGCACACAACCTCGTCTTCGTCTTGCTCGCTTTTCGGTGATTCTTCTGTCTCTTCAACAGACTCCGACGACTCTTTACGATTGATTTGCTGAACCTGCCTGTCGTTGTTCTCTAGTACATCTGCGACAGTTTGTTGGTCAACGGCTGCGTTTTCGTCAGACGGATGAGGGATGTCTTGTGTTTTGTATATGGCGGTGTTTCTGTCGAATTTCAAGATATATGCTTGATTGCATCCTTCGTAGAGCCTCTCCCCGAGAGTGTCGATGATGAAGTAAGCATCGGCTTCGACTTTGAGGATGAAGAAATGGTCGTTCCAACTGATGATAAAAATTCGGGGCTCTTCGTTAGTGGTGGAGTCGTGTTCAGTGTTACTAATCTCGTCCCAAATGTTATCGAAAGACATGGCTCCGTGTAGAAAATCGAATCTTCCTTCGTCCATTCCTTCTGGTTGAAAGAAACCGATAAAGGACTTTTCAGGAACCACGGAAAGTGGGCGGATTTTGGCTTGGATGACAGTTTCAAGATCGAAATGTTTGTCGGGGAATCGTTCCCTATATGTCTGGTTTTCACACAAGTTTCTCCATTCTAATGAGCCGTCTCGAATTAAACTATCGAGCTGAGACTTTATTGGCATGAGATCGCGGTTGTTTTGGAACCAATCGGCAATTACTGCAACCAAGGCTGTACAAGCACTCTCACCCGCTGCTCGTTCGCTCCGCTGGTCAATTGAGGCGAAGAAGACTTGTGTCTGAAGTTTCATGTGGCCATCACGGCTCATAACTTCTTTATGCTCCCAACTGCCAACCGCAAAATTATCATCACCAAATTCAGACACCGATGTTCGATTTGCGCCTGATTCGTCTTCGGTTTTCTGTGACAGGAATACAGTTTCAAACGTAAGTACTGATAAGCAAATTAACAACAGTGCAAATTCAATCATGAAAAACAATGAAAAGGAACAAGTTCTTACCCTAAGTGAAATAGATTCATCAGAAGAACTAAGCTGCCGGCGATCGAAATCAATGTCATCGCCACCTTCTTCTCCATATGCCTTCTTTAGCAATGGTTCTCCTTTAGATTTCGGAGATCTGAAACTCAACTTTCTCTTCCTCCAAGGCAATAAGCTACGCCTTGAACTTTGCGCTACATAAGGCTCGGAGGACGAGACGGCAGACTCCTCTTTCGGCAAACTCCCAACGTCTGATTTGTGATTGCTGTAGTAAACCCAATCCTCATCATCACCCTTCACCCTCATGCTGGAATAGAACGACCCGCCAGCATTAGCAAAGGCTAGTTTCCCGTAACTGAACGACTTCCTCACACTCGATTCCTCCTTCACCTCTTCCGAATGTGAATCACCTTCCTCAAAATCATCAAGGGAGTCTGAGTCAAAAGGGTAATTATACTCACCATCCTCACTCCTGGTAGAGTAATTCCCCTCACTCCCTTCTTCCTCGCGGCTTGGTTTCCTTGATTTCCTTGTTGATACAAACTCAGTCAAAATCTTCACTTTCCTAAGACCAGCTTTAATGGTGGAAACTTCGTCTTTCTCTGACATGCTAGCTTCTCCTGACTGAGACAAGGGTGATTGAACCGGCACTATTGACTTGTGAACAAGCTCACTATTCTCTTGAGCCACTCTTAGTTCCACTAAGCTGATTGATATCTGCACACAATCAACAAAATACATGAAACAAAACAACAAAAGAATATTCCAATGATTTAGTCTCTAAATTATCCCTCTATCATTAAATATTTTTTTAAAGCTTTGTATCGCGTCTTGCGAACTAATTCAAGGGGTCAATTCCACCGTCCAATAGTGGGGGCCCATTTAAAGCTAGAGCAAAGTTTTTTATAGACTGGCCCAACACAGGGATAGTTAGCACCTAGCAAGATTCTAATCTCAGACCTAGAAAGGCGCGCACTCGAGAACCCCAGGTCTTCACCAATAGGCCAGCCACTCTCAGAACACAAGTCTTCACCATCAGGCCGGTCAACCACTCTCAGAACCCAAGTCTTCACCAACAGACCGGTCAACCACTCTCAGAACCCAAGTATACACCAACAGGCCGGTCAACCACTCTCAGAACCCAAGTATACACCAACAGGCCGACCAACCACTGGGTCAACCACTCTCAGAAGCCAAGTCTTCACTAACAGGCTGGCTAACCATGGGGTTCACTCTATCATTAACTAAGTCTCTAATTTCATAAACTTTATGGCCTGTTTACAATTTTTATATATTTTAGGGACTAAATTGAAAAAAGAGAATTATACATCATGAATCATGACTAAAATTGATGGTTTATCAAGGGTCAATTTCAAGTCACAAGAAAATCCATTCTTGTGCAAATCGGTGGCATAAAAAGATAAACAAAAGTGGGTCAAACCAAAATTGCAGATGAAGAGTTGTTGAGAGCATACGGTAAGTGAAAGAGAAGGCTCAACAGAAGAACCACCCGGAAGTGTAAGCGGAATACTCAAATCAAAATCTTTCTGATCAACCACAGATGCAAACTCAGCTAGATTCAAAGAACCTGTTCCCACCACAGGAACCTTACTCTTCAACCTCTGATTCAAACCCTGCAACACAAAACCAATTCAAACCCAATTCAGCAAAACTAGACCCAACAAAAAAAAAAAACAATTTTTCATAGATTATAACGTTCTACAAACAAACAAAACAAAAGGGGTTGAAGAAAATACGTTGAAAACAGTGAAAGCGATCTCCCAAGGATGAAAGGCATTGTCTTTATTACAAGAAAGACTAACAAAGCTATGAAACTCTTCATCCCACAAAACGACACCGTTTCTTTCATCTTCTTGAACATCTTCAACACGGTTAGCCTGAGCCTCACCAGTAAAATTTCTCACAACCGCGTTACGACGGAGGGAGCTCAGAGCAAGTTTAGGACCCTTCCAACGAATTTCAACGGCGAATGTACTCTCCGGCGACAGATCGGTGCCACGGAGAGTTCTGACGAGGAGTTTAACCTCGTACTTTCTCGAAACTGGTGGTGGCCATGGTCTCCATTTCATCATCTTGACAACCATGTTAACGCGTGGTGGTGGTGGTTGAGAAAAGGGACAAGAAGAGGAAAAAGAAGAAGAAGAAGAGAGGAAAGCGAGTTGGGAAGAGAAACAAAACAACTACGGATCTTACGAAAGGATTCGTGTGTGAGTGTCGTGTTTTTATACTAACGCCGTTTTATTGTAATTACCGTTTTCTCTTTCTTTTCTTTTTTGAATTTATTTGTTTTCTTTATATGTTAACATCTGCTTCGCTGTCATACAAAAAGAAATACCATTCATAAGTATTTGACCAAAAAACAAAATAATACATTAATAATTATAAAATAAACTTTAAATATGGGATTCGGAATTTTTTTTCCTTTACATTTGGGATTTGGATTTTTTTTTTTTTTTTGACATTTGGGATTTGGATGTCTAATTTTTATTTATTTATCTTTTTTTCTTTCTTTTTAAATTTGTTTTCTCTAACTTTTTTTTCTCTATTTTAACCGTCTTCTCTTATATTTTATCTCAAAAAATTGTGTCTAGAAGGTAAAACATCCTTATCCTATTTTGTATAAATATATTAGTTATTATTATTTTTTTTTTTAATTAGATTTATTAAATATTAAAAAATGTATTTAATTATAATTTTGATCTTCTATTTTGGTTGACTTACTATACTAATCTTTCATTTTAATTTAAATTTTTTTCCTCTTTTATATTTTTGTATTTAAAATTAATCACATATCTATTTTTAAATAATGTGTTTTTTTGTAAAATGTGATATTAAAATATTTATAGAATTTGAATGACAAAATATAAATATAAAAATATAAGAAAGAGATTAAAACTATTTGAATTTGAAATAGAGAAATTTGATTAATATTTATTTATTTTTTGTTAAATCATAATTTCGATCTCACTAATAAGACATGATCACGAAAACATACTTTCTATTTTGTTTTTAAATAATTTTGGCCTTCCTTCTGCGTTTTTAATTTTTAAAAAATGTTGGTGTAATTTTTTTTAATATGTAACAATTAATAGATGACATATTTTGTAATACTTGAACTATATAATTCTCATGTTAGTTTTTAGTATCGAGATATTAAATATATCAAACTAAAATTAATTAAAAAGAATATAAATTAGATGTTTCGTCTGTTCTTTGACCTAGAAAGTTTCAAGAAAATATCTTTTTTCCTTTTCTCTTCATCATGTGTTCTTTAACTTCATTCTTTTATCCCTATTTTTCAATCCCTTTATGTATAATTTTGTGTTCTGCTCCTCTTCATTGCACAAGGCTTCCAAATCGATATGACTATTAGAAGGAAAAAGTTGTAATATTATTGTGGGTTGTACTCTGCACTAGTAACTGTGTGGACATTTTAAAATTTCAATTGATGGTTAAATAAATGTGGGTTATACAAGGTGCTTGTCCAATTTTTTAAATTCATTTTACATGGTATTTTCATTTTTCTTCTTCCCTTTTATATAAGTAAAACTTTTTGAGTTTTTTTCCTTCTATTTTGTTCATTTACAAGAAAGAAAAAGATATAGCTAGTATTTTTTACTAGTGTGATCAGTGTTAGAAGTTCCAATTGGATGTTAAGTCGAAAGATGATATTCGACTGTGTCGAAGTAGTCAATTGAAGTAGTAGAAGTCAGTTGTATTAGATAGAGTCAAAT
The DNA here is from genome assembly GCA_948472305.1 of Vicia faba. Taxonomy (NCBI): domain Eukaryota; kingdom Viridiplantae; phylum Streptophyta; class Magnoliopsida; order Fabales; family Fabaceae; genus Vicia; species Vicia faba. Next base: position 195,541,995 of record OX451738.1, on the reverse strand, counting down.
ACATCATATAATTGTTATGTCGAAGTGTAACTTGGAGTTTTGTATTTTACACTGTATGTTTTAGGTATGGGATTTAATTGCCTATATAAATCGTGTAGTATGATATAAATAACAACTCATTCAATAAGGATTCTGCTTTTTACAAATTCAGTTTATAGTTTTCTCTCTTTTTTCCCTTCTTCTCTCATCTTTCTTAAAAATCCTTTTGTCTCATTAAATTGGTATCAGAGCCTAGTTGACTTAGTGGGGAACGAAAATGGATCTTAGTATGGATCAAGGCTAGTGATGTGGGTGACTCACACTTGTGAGAGATATTGTTGGGTTTCAAGTGTGAAAGTGCTAAAGTCTCACATCAAATTGGAATGGGAAAAATGTTGGGTTTATAAAATAGGTGACTCATACCTCCATCACCTTAAGGTTTTGGGTGGACATGTGGTATCAAGGCCTCTTGGAACCATGAATTTTTGGCCCATTGACACTTCCGGACTTCACTATCTAAATTTCCCCAACAAATGGTATCTGAGTCTGGTTCGACTGAAGGGACCGACTTACTTGTATTAAAATGCATGTATGAGGTGTTTTGTTAAAAAAGTGTCAACGATGATACACGTGTGTATGGATAAAAGAGCTTCTACCCGAGAGGAAACATTATGGATAGACTCATACTTGAGAGGGGGTGTTGAAAAAATTACAAGTGTGAATAGTATGGGGAAATCCCACATTGGGTTGAAAAAGACCAACAAACTGAAGTCATAACTAATCGAAATGAAGGACCATCTGAGCAGGAAGTCAGAAGATCGACTAGAGCAAAAAATGATTCGATAAGACTAGCTAGATATGAGAGATTTCTAAATCAAACAGTCAACACATATGGTGACTTAATAGAATAAGATATAATGATGGCTGAAGTAGAACCAATCAATTTGGATCAAGCCATGAACAATTCAAATTGGTATGCAGGCATTAAAGAAGAACTCATGGCAATCAAGAAGAATAATACATAGGAGCTTGTCGAAAGAGCTAGCAAGAAGTCAATCAATGTGAAGTCAGTTTACAAGCAGAAATGAAAGTCAAATAGTGAAATTGACAAGCATAAGGCAAGGCTAGTGGTAAGAAGTTTTCTGCAAAAACCAGGTACTGATTTCGACGAAGTCTACGCATCTGTTAAAAGGTCGGAGACAAACATAATAGTTGTGTCAACAGTAGCATACAGAGGTTAGAAGATATATCAGTTGGATATAAAGTTAACTTTTCTGAATGAACTTTTGGAAGAAGAAGTTTATGTCAGTCAACAACCAGGATTCAAAATCAAAGGATAGGAGTTGAAGGTGTACATATTGATGAAGACTTTATATGGCTTGAAACAAGAGAATAAATAACTTCTTGACCGAAGCAGGTCTTATAAAGTGTGTCTCTGAACATATAGTATATGTCAATAATGTTAACAAGACCAGTCAAATCATTTTATACTTCTATGTCGATGATTGTTTTTTTTTACATTTGGGATTTGGGTGTCTAACTTTTATTTATTTATTTATTTATTTGTAATCTATTTTCTCTCACAAATTTTTATTTTAAATGTCATCTCTTATATTTTATCTCAATTTTATTTTAAAATAATATTTGTCTAGAAGGTAAAAGATCCTTATTCATAAATATGATAGACAAAATATCTTTTTGCATGGGTGTAAAATAGTAGTTATTTGTTAATATTTTTTAATTAATTGTATTAAATATTTAATTAGATTTAATTATAATTTTGGTGTTTTATTTTAGTTGACTTATTAAACTACTTTTTTATTTTAATTCAAATAATTTTGATTCTTTAATTTTTTTTTCTATTTAAAACTGATGACATTTTCATTTTTTAAATACTGTGTTATTTGTAAAATTTAGCAAATTAACATATTAAAATATTTGTAGAATTTGAAAGATAAAAAATATGAGTACTAGAATGTAAAAAGGAGATTAAAATTATTTAATTTGAAATAGAGAGTTTCAATTTTTTTTTTTTTTGCTAAATTATAATTTCAGTCTCTCTAATTGATTAAGTAAGCTCCTTAATTGTTTATAGAGTAATTTTTATCCTATAATCGTTTAGATATGATCTATAATTGATTATAGGTTAGAATCTTTTGACCCGAATCTATTATCTAATCAATTAGATATAACATACAATTGATTAAACATCATTCATAATTGATCCATATTGACCATAATTAATTTCAAAAAGCTTTTGAAAATAGATGATATTTTTCAAATCATTTTAAGTAAGTGTATGCATTGCTTTCATTAGTACTTTAAGATATATTATTGCATATTTATGCACTAATAATCCACCCTATATAAAATAAAGGGTTAATACTTATTTTTCCCGTGTCATATGGTGATTTTTGAAAAACTCCCTATAACAAAGTTTAGATTCCCTCTATGTTTTAATGTTTGGAGATTTTAATAGTTAAAAAGTCCAAAATTTTGCCACAAGTGAAAGTTGAAATCAAGTTCCTTTACTCATTTGGGCAAACACCCTTACCACTGGACTAAGCAGTATTTTTTATTAAATTCTCCCACAAAAAAAAAAAAAAAAAAAATATATATATATATATATATATATATATATATATATATATATATATATATATATATATATATATATATATATATATATATATATATATATATATATATATATATATATTATATAATTTATTTGCCATATATTTTAATTATGTATGTCTTATTTTATTTAAATATGTCTTAAATATTATTAATTATTTATTAAATACTAAATAAATATTTATATAATAATATAATATTATTAAATATGAAATATAAAATAGTTGAAATAAAAATGTAACTAAAATGTTAGAAATTTGTTTGCTTTTAATATGGAAAAATCATTATGTAATATATATATATATATATATATATATATATATATATATATATATATATATATATATATATATATATATATATATATATATATATATATATATATATATATTAAGAGAGAATAATCATAACAAACATGTCAACCTAGTGGTAGGTGCCTTTACCATTTAAGTGAATGGTCATGGGTTCTAGTCTCTTTGGTTGGAAAATTAGAAAAAATATTGGGGGATTTTTCCAAAATCGTCCATATGATAGGGGTAAAATAGGTATTAAACCTAAAATAAAAGATAAAGCACGTCATCATATGTGATCTTGCATAAATATTTGTTCACCTTCTCGCTTTGTGATTTACTTTAATCTTTTTCTTCTTTGATGATGATCATGATATTTTTGCTTTATTCTCTTTGTCATCATATAAATCTATTATACACGTTAAACACATAGAACCACACAAATTACATCTCAAAGAAGATTTTATTAAAGTTATAAATTTTCTAATAAGAGAGTCAACTATATTTCCAAACTAACTCAAACAAATTCAAGATGCTTGTGATTCTTGTCTTAGTGGTGCTTGTGATCATTGGGTTAGTACAATGGTGTCTCTTCAGTTAATGTTTTCTTTTGTTTCTTTGCATTATTCCAACTTTTGAGCAATTGTCGATTCGATGTTGTTTTCCTTTTGCACGTCATTAAATTGTGCCAAAAAATCCCACAACTTTTACACTTCACCATTGTGAAATTCCTAGGTAGTACATTGCTAGAATATGCTAGATTTTTTATTCTTCTTCTTGAGTCTATCCATAGTTCTTCTCATGATCGGTAGATTAATTAATTCCCCATTAAATTTAGGTCAACATTTTGGATTATGAGATCCTAGAACAATGTAGAAATAAGTTTCCATAAATTTTATTTTCCTACATACACATACAATGCATAATATAAGCAACAAATACATAATAACTCTGCATAACTTACTACCTATGAAAATAATGCATAACCAACACAACATAACTCTACACACATCAATATTATAACTCTGCATAGTAACTTTACATAACTAGTACAACATAACTCTTCACATATCAATATCATAACTCTGCATGAAATTCACATCTGATTTCCAATTCATTTAATTTACTTTCCAACCTGCATAAATCTTGACCATGTAATAAAGCAAAGTCGCCCTCATGGTTAATTCTCGATCTAACTGAGTTTGTCTGAGTAAGCCTATGAGACAACAAAATTGGGAAAACAACAACATCAACCAACATCATATATTATAATATCAAATGGTTTACACAAGCATATACTATAATAGTGTTTGGATCATACAAAGTATATACAAGAATCAGAATATGGTCCCTAGTGGGCATGGCAACGAGGCAGGTCGGGGATGGTTTTTACCTCCCCCAAACCTGAGTTCTCAAACAACCCTCATTCTCTGCCACGATCTCCAACGAGAATGAGGAAATAAAACTGAAACCCGTCTGAAACGGGTTTGGGCTGGGTTCGGGTATCCCTTGCCCACCATCATCCATTTAGTGAAATTAATTTTTTTAATAGAAATATTTATTTTTTCTAAAATAAAATTACATTGCAAATGATAAAATGAAACAATCTCAAAAAATTTCATTCATACATTTCAAATATTTTAAATAATAAATACAAATCAAAATATCAAAACATTGACATATATTTAATATTCTAATTATCATAAATAAATAATAAAATACATAATAAATAAACATATGGGTTCAGGGACGGGTTCAAGGTGAGTACTAGTGTCCTCATTACTCGATCCGTCCCCATATTTTGTAATCGGAGAAAGCCCAAACTCGAGCTCAAACTTAGTCGAAGCGGGTTTTCCCTGTCGAATTCATGGCGAGTTCGAGTGGATATCTACGAGTACAGGTTATGTTGTCATGCTTAGTCCCCACAATATTTCTCATAAATAACTTATTATAATACAAAGTATGGACCACCGAGAACATGGTTCATGAAATACTTCCCATTAGTAGCATGTATTAATCCATATAACATACCACACACATCTGATAAAGGGGATATTTTTCTACCAAAATATCATTTATTGTATAAAACGACAATACCTTGAACAAAATTTATAATCCTCTTATGTCCAAGACAAAGGACCTTCAAGAGCGTACGAGATTCCATCACTTATAGACATAACAAAGGGGTATTAGATGTCAAACTTAGGGTTTATCTTTGAGCTTCGTTCTTTGTTTAACTTTGATTTCAAAAAATGATTGCAACTTTGAGGTTCGTTTACCTTCGTTCTTCAATCTGAAACTTCGAGCTTTGTTCTTAATTTATCTCAACTCCGAGCTTCATTCACTACCTCTTTCGAGCCTCATTCATTCTTCATGACATTGTGTTTTTAATTTAGGGTTCATCCAAATTTTAATTTGTTTTAATTTATTTAACATTTAATAATAGCATTTATTTAAGTTTTAAATTGTTTTTTTAAATAAAAATAAAATAACAATTACAATAATCTAACTGATAAATTACATGTCATTCATGAATTGTCACATATTGAAAAAAATTACAACAAACATTTTTTTGACTAGAAATAAAGAAGAGGGACTAAAGTTATTTAAAAATAAAATAAGAGGTTGTTTTCGTGAACACGCCACAATTATAATTTAACCTTTTTTTTAATGGTAAGAAAATAGTTCAGTCAATGAAATAAAATAAGTGATCAAAATTATAATCAAATCAAACTATTTAAAGTTTAAATTATTCATAATATTGAATAAATCTTTTTTATGTCCTTATATTCTTTAAAATTTTATTTTAAATATTATTTATAGAGACGAGATAATAATAGATTATTTAATGGACATATATTTTTTTTATTTTTTTGGATACAAACGAACCTATATTAAACTTCAAACAAAGTGAACGAAAAAAGAATGTGAGTCTAATATATAAATATTTTAAAATATATGCTAAATTATAGTTTTGGTCCCCTTATTTTATCCAACTTATGGTATCAATCTCTTTATTTTTTTTAAACAATTTTAGTCCCTCATACCCATTTTTCAACCAAAAAGCGATGAGGTGTACCTTTTTTTTATTACATGACATTAAAATGGTTGTCATGTCATTTTTAAATAATTAAAAACAAATTACAAACTTTAATAATACAAAATTCAATATATTAAAGTCATAGGTTATTCAAGCTGATACCTAAAATCAATTCTTCCATCATTGTCTTCTTCATGTTCTCTTCAAGCCCTAAGATTTCTACCATCATAAATCACTTCTTCCAACCGTAAATCACTTCTTCCATAGTTGCCCTTTGTAATGGATTCTGAATATGTGCAAATATCAAGTTTTTCTTCTCATTCTAGGAGGAGAAGGATGCAATGTTATTGTGGGGTGGATTCATACTATGCAACTTTGTGGACATCTCATAATCCAGGCTGGAGGTTCTATGGTTGTGGATTATACAAGGTACAAAGAAATCCCTAATGTTTAGTATTTTCATCTTAAAATGATGGGTAATTTCTAACTTTCATCTTCTTCTTTTTTATGTTTCATTTAGTTATATGAAAGTAAATGTTGTTCTTCTTTTATTGGTTGATGAGAAGATACTAGGACATTCACAAGAAGTGATTAGCTCTCTATTGAAAGAGGTTAATAAGTTGAAGAAGAAATATGGTTTAACAAAGAAGACAAATGATGACCTAAAGAAGAAGATCAAATTATCAATTATTTTGTTGATTTTGTCTTGATTTTTTATCATCATATTGATCACAAAAGCATTTGTTTGAGTAATGTTGTCATTGTTGTAATGTTGTATTGTTAATATTTTAAGGTTTATCTTCAAGTAACTGTGTTGTAAGGTTTGTCTTTAAGTAACAATGTTCTTGTTTTTGTAAGGTTAAGGTTGTAAGCCTTTATTTTGGACGGTACATGTAATTATTGTTGTGGAATCAAGGTTAATGTTACTGATATGTTCCTGTCAAACTGATCATTTGTAAGTGGTGTAAGGGATAATTTATAAATGTTCCTGTCAATGGTTAAAGTGATAAATTGTAAATGGTCAAATTGAAATTGATAATCTGTAAATGTTTAAAGTGCATATATCATACTGATATGTCAAAATTGATATTTCAATAATACTTTTAAATTGAAATTTCAAACTGAATGTCATTAACAAAAGGTTACACATAAAAGTTGTAGTCCATTACAAAATGTGATACATCAAGTCAACATTACTCCAAAAAAAGCGATGCCATTAAACTAACAAAAAGTGATACATTAAAAATATATTACACGAAAAGAACATTACAATCAAGTTGTCTCTTGAGTCTGTGGCGCTTGAGATCCTTGCATCAAAATGATAGGTGTTTCTTTGGTTGATGCAGTCTTTTGTTTTTTGCCTTGCTACTTCATTTTGACAATTGTTGATCCGTTGCGGCTTTACCTTTGCACTTTCTCAAATTGTGTCCAAGATTCCCATAACTCTCACAATTTGCGGAAGTCAAACTCCTAGACAACATATTTCTTGAAGCGGGTTCATCATTAGCTTTATTTCTCTTTTTTTGGGTCGACCCATAGCTCTTCTCATAACTGGCAGATGAATAAGCTCCCCTTGAGCTGTTGGCCAAAGTCTTGGACCATTAGAAGGTAGATAAATATATGAATATGTTTCCAAAAAACTTGTTTTCCTATTAACAAAGTCCTATTAATATACCAGTCCTATTAATATACCAAACATATACCAGTCATATTAACAAAGTCATATAGCAGTCCTATTAATATATCAATTCTGATACACTAAGTGCATATCAATCCTATTAACAAATTGCATAACTAAGTGCATACCAGTCATATTAACAAATTGCATAATTAATTGCATACCAGACATAAATAGTACACCTCATAATATACCAGTCCTATTAATATATTAATTCATAGGATATCAATACCAAAGTGCATAATATCAATACCTACATAATATATCAATTCATATGATATAAGTACCAAAGTGCATAATATCAGTACATGCATAATATATCAATTCATATGAAAATACCTATGATAAAATATATCAGATCAGTTAATAAAATACATATAATATTGTGAAACATACGGATCAACTTCAACCTTGTTGTGTAAAATACAAACGATCGCATGGACACAAGGAATGCCACTTAAAGCCCATTTATGACAAGCATATTAATTTCGTTTTAAGTTCACCTCGTAAGTGTCTGTTGTACCCCAAAATTTTCCCTCTAATTTTACTCAATACATGTCAATTGAGGCCCCCAAGTTGCTCAAGGAAGTCCAAGAGTTGACTAGACCAACTCTCTCCTAAGGCATTATACCTCAAATTAGGGTTTCTATTTTCATCAAGATGGGTGGACCAAAAAGGTCTCATATGCTTTCCAAGGTCTTATTATGTTCCCAAGATCATCCATGCCAAGTTTCAGGCCTTGCATAAGAAGTTTTCTCAATCAACTACTCAAATGCTTAAGAATCGACTGTAGTAGGTCAAAAGTCAACTGTGGCCCACATACAGTCAAACTTCAAGATTTTTGGTCAACATCATCATTTTGAAGTGTTATCCATCATTTGATCAAGGTTTGATCATGATTCATCAAGGAATACTCCAAATTCATCAAAACCCAAAAGTTGCTAAATTAGGGTTTTGTAGGGAAAGTCATCCCAACTTTGACCAAGCATAACTTCTTCATACTTTATCAGAAATTTTCCATCCAAAGCTCATTTTGAAGAGGATGCAATTACCTACAATTAATCATCAGGCCACAAGTTCAAAATATGTACTCATAAAAAGATATGAATTTTGACATTATAGGTACTTTTGAAAAGTCAACAAAAACACCTTTTGGGTCAAAGCTTCATACATGAACATGGAAGACTCAACTGAGATGAGACCAAACATGTTGCTTAGGGGACATCCTAAGCTTTCTAAAAAGTCCAAGAACACCTCTCTAGGGTTAAAATTTGAGGAGATATGTCTTGTCAAAGTTGACCTTTTTTGCAAAATTGCCAAAAGTCAAATGAGTTCAAAATTGCATTTTTTGCCAAATGGGCCTAACTTTTTATGCTTGCACCTCACTTATAATTTAATCCACGACCCAAATATACAACCTCATGTTATTTTATTCATTTTTCAATTTATTTTGATTTTTTATTAATTAAAATTTCAATTAAGTCAAATAATTGATGAATAATGGAAAAGATATGTTATGATCTGATTTTTGGACAGGATTTCAATCAAATAATGCAAGGATATCATGATCAATTCGAATCAATGCTGATTAGTACAAGAAAGGGAAGATTTAGCTCAAAATAGCAAGTTTATGTAAGCTTGAAATTTAAATCAAATCTCTTATAATTGCAAAGATTCAGTCCAAATTTGTTGACCTGATTCGGTCTACTATAAGGACATAACAATTCCAGATCAAAAAAACAAGGATTGGAGGTGTGAACAAGAAGAACAAAACTCCAAAAAGTTGACAAAAGTTGTGACTCAATTTCGAGCTTAGAGGCCAATTCAAGCCATTCTAGCATTGCCAAACGATCCCTGGACCTTCCCAGAAGCTAACCCAATCGGTTGCACGCCTCTACACGTCCATAATCGCCCTCTAGGAGTCCTACGGTTTGCCCTTTAATGCAAATCCGATTACTGTAATCCTGGCATCTTTAGCATGTTTAAGTTACATATTTGTAATCCTCATCATGTTTGCAAGCTAACTAAATACTTTGATTGAGTTTTTGAAGCCTATACATGTCTTTGCCATTGTTAGGGTTTGTATGTGCAGTTTAGGGGTTTTGTCCACAGGTTAAATTGGCCAGTAAAAGGGGTACCATGGTATTCACAAGATCAAGACGAGTTGATCTATATAATTAGATGCCATTTATCATGCGTGTACATGATTTTTGAATGAGACAGGGCTATAGCCATGGCAAAATGTCTGTAGGTAAAAGTATTTTACCTAAAACAACGGACCAAGGAAGAAGATGTTGGCGTGTCAATCAACCATTGGGAAATTTGAAAATTCGCAAGTGTTATGAGCATGGCAATTAATTTGGCTTTTGATTTATTGTTTTTATTATGTTAACAATTAACTAGTGCAACGCAGTTGGTCAGAGGAAGGAAGTATGAAGCTCATGTCCTGGGTTCGATCCCAGACATGAGCTTTTGGCATTTTCTCCATTATTTTCACCAGATCTAGCACACCTCACCTTCTGAGGATCATCACACGCCCTCTGATCTCCTCCTATAGATCCATCTCCAGCCAGATCCAGCACACCTCACCTTTTGAACATCATCACACGCCCTCTGATCTCATCCTCTGGATCCATCTCCAGCCAGATCCAACACACCTTACCTTTTGAGGATCATCACGCGCCCTCTGATCTCATCCTCTGGATCCATCTCCAGCCAGATCCAACGCCAGCATACGCAAGTCCACCATGAGTCCCCAAAAGATGGTCTCATTGGATCAGGCGCCAGACTCTGGGCTATCCTTCTGGGTTTCAGAAGTTCAACATACACCCCCAGTTTGCTTCATCACTCCAGGCCCAAATCTTTCTCTCTTTTTTTTTAATTCTTTTTTATTTGTTATTTTTAATTATTTTCAACAACAAAAATCATTTTTTTATCATAAAATCAAAAAATCACTAAAAATTAGATTTTAGTTTTTTTTCATAAAAATATTTAATTGCAATTAATTAATTAGCTTAATTAGATTAATTCAAATTATTTTTTATAATTAAAATTAATTAGACAAATTAGGTTAAAATTTCAAATATTTTTCGCAACAATAAAATACAAAAAATATTTCCTCTTTAATTGATTAGATTTTTTAGGACTCAGACTTTATTCTCGTACATAATTCGTCGCGCGCGCCTTGACTCTCTTTTAATTTAAATTATTGTAATTGTTTCAAGGTTGTAATAGTTTAATTAGGATTTTAAATTCCGCATTTTTTTTTATTTTACGTCAAGGCAATTGTGTAACTGTCAAAACCATGTAATAGCTAGGTTTATTTCCGCGTTTACTTTCAGCAAATTATTAACTGTCTAGGTGTATGGCTAATAGGATTATATGGCAAGAATGCATGAAAATTAAAACAGTTAGAAAACCCTAATGTGCAAAGATTAAAATAATTGAAACAAATCACTCGCACATGTTCACTCCTAGGGTTTACCCCACTCCGGTTGCCTTCGGTAAACAATCATTAAGCATAGGAGATTTTAGTGGTCGCCCTCCAGTCTAAAGAGATCAAATTGTCCCATTCGAATGTTGCCTCAGAAATGTTGCCTCGGAAATGTTGCCTCGAAAAGATCTTAAGACTCTAGGGTTGCTACTAAAGTTTTCTAACTATTGCTTTGGTGATTGTATTTGTCCCTTTTGCATGTCCCTTACAAACTCTAACGACGGTGCTACCTACTCCTTAATAGTGGGATAACGCTGTCTAAAGGAAATAGAACAAAAACAATCTTTTTTCGAGTAGGTAGATGCTAGTAGGTACTTGCTCAATAAAAACTTTTCACACAAACACCTTTCAGAAACAATTTTCAAAACAACTTCGTCACATCCTTGAGGACTGATATAAGGGTTATCACGAAGTAAAATATTTTCAAAGCAAGCACACACACAAGCAATTTGAAAATGAACAAGTACCTAAGAGCCCATGGAAAACCATGGATAGAAGGGGTGCTAACACCTTCCCTTTCTATAATCTACCCCCTGTACTCAGGAATATCTCGAAAAAAGGTTTTTTCTGTTCTTTTTCCTTTTCCATGATTGGATGAAATAAAAGTCGGTGGTGACTCTTGCTTACCGCGACATTTTGCAAACGCAAAACGCAAACCAGTATTTAACAGTCGGTTCTGCCACCGTATCACAGAACTGGCGAATCTGCTGGGGACGATAAAGTGGGGTATACCTTAGGATCTAGGTCATTTCAAAATTACTTTCTTGTTTGTGTTGCTTTATTCTTAAAGGGTTTTGCTTGGGTTACTATAGATCCTACACCCGGATCTGGGGGCACTCATTAGGTAAACAACAATAGATCGTGGAGACTGTACGGCGTAGACCGATATGGTTTAAGCGATGGTTGTGTTAGTGTGGCACTTTGGTTGGTATCGGTATCCTTGATGGGGAAACGAGGAGAATACGGGGCCGCCGCGTGGTGTCGTGAAGCACTAACGGGCCTTAGAACCTTAGTTGAACAACTTGGCCATTAGAAAGTAGTGAGATAGTCGACCTCGGTGTATATCTGAGAACTGGTTGATACTCGATGCTACACTCATTGAGATCAGACTTTCGGGGTATTTTATCCGCAAGAAAAGATTGAGAGCTGAAACAATGCCCGATAAAGGATGGTCAGTGATATTGAGAATCTCTAGAACCCGGTTACTTTTTAGGACAGGTTTGAACCAACTAAACTTCAAGAGGGTACTACCTTAAAACCCATGCAAGCCTAAACCTAAGGCTGTTTGTGTGACTTGTGTGCTTTCAACTTGAACTACTTGCACAGTTTTATTATCTGACAACATGAGTTCCTTGCAGGTTTTGTTTACAGTCCTTATCCAATAACTTGGATTTCTTGCCGGGTTTACTTGCTTACATCACCTCACACTTTTGATTAAACGCATAGCATACACATCATAACATCATGCCTTAACATTTCCTTAACCATTTCAAGGATCTCAAGGGTTTGTGATGCAGGTTATGGTAAATCAGACGCCTAGAAAGGGGCAAGGGGATTTATTTTCCTCTAGCCAATGTCGTCTAGAGATCAAAACACGATAACTTAAGTCAGTGGCTATGACCCACTCGATATGGTGAGCTTGACTCTTGAAGAAGGACTCTTAACAACACGAAGTTTCTTCAATCAAGCTGCAACCAAATTTTAACAGTTTCTTATTTACCCCGCGAGATCCTTGAAAACATTGCATACATATATCATACATATCATTGCATAACAAGTCTTCCAGTACAGGTCTCTCATGTTCTCGCGATTTATTTCAGCAATGGCTCTCAAACAAGACAACAGAGATCTTCAAACTCAAGAAGCTTACTTCAGGGAAATATTCCTAAACCTATCCAAGGGGCGGGAAGAGTTGAAAACACTCCTCGTTGGGAACTTGGTCAAGAAAAGTCCTGAAGACAATAAGGACGAACAGCTGGAACAACTGCAAGCTGAGGTAGGTGCAATGAGAACCCAAATGATGGGGCAGATGGCTCTTATCCAAGGCCTAGCCCGAAGGCAAGAAGAGCTGAAAGCCATCATCAACCAACTTCATCAAGACGGATACAACAGTATGAAGCAAACAGACGAGGCCGGGGACCAAGTCATTGATCAACCTCCAAGAAGACAAGAGTTTGGTTTGGTGAAGAGTGGACCTTTCCAAATTTCTACTACCTTACGGGTCCAACAACAACCTCGCCAAAAACAACGGGTTAATCAGAGTAAGCCAGATACACCCAAGAGGCAGTTTACCAAACTCAACATGCCGTTGTCTCAAGCTTTACAACACATGTTGAGGATGAATCTGGTTACGTTGATAGGACCTCATCCGAATCCCAAGACTTCTTCGCCTAACTACAATTCTGATGCAAGGTGTGCATATCACTCTAACAGTCCGGGGCATGATACTGACGACTGTTGGAGGTTGAAATACAAAATTCAAGACCTGATTGATGAATGAGCATTAGAATTCACACAAGATGGTCAACTAGAATGTTTCTGTCAATCCTCCAAGGCCCACCATTTGAAGTGACAAGAGGGCTTTTCGCTCATTAGAATTTTCAATTTGTAATTTTCTTTTGATTGTTCGAATATTTATTCATGTCAAACTTTGTTACTTTATCAATGCATCGCATATGTCTGTTCTGAATCAATTCATTCGTATTCACTATATTTAAACTCCGTTCCTTTTTGTGATATTTAACTCTCGACTAAAAAGTTGTAAGCCTTTAGAGGGAGGATGACGAAAATGATACCACAACCTCTACATTATGGTTTTGAACAGACCCCGCTGACGATGTACAGGCGTTGTTTCAAATCCCAAACAGTGGAGTTATAAGGAAGATAATCCCTAGTCAACCCCTTTGAGCCAAAGAAGTAGGAGTTTTTCTTTTCACACTAATTAAAACCCTTAATCATAACCTGGGGCAGGGTAGTTTTCTCAGTTAATTAAGAGGCGCATTCAGTCACAATCTTCCGCTTCATACACAATGAATGGCATCAAAGACGTCCTTCCAAATCAAAAAATGGTGATGGTTCTGCATAATTGTCAAGACAGGCAGACATTATCTCTCAAAATAAAAGCCCGCTAAGTCAAAACCTATGAAGGAGACTTAAGAAAAAAAACTAGGGCATCCCGCTGACTGTAATTACAAAAGAAAAAGTTCAGGCAAAAGACAGGGATAGTAAAACCAAAAAAAGAGGTTACTACAAATCCTCGGCAAAAAAAAAGATTACAAATGACTGCCTTTTTCAAGTAAACTTTCAGTATCCGAACCATCACCAGAACATCAAGGACAATATTCCAAAACTCAACTGGGATTCTAAACGCACAATTAACTGAGCATAGGACTGAAGAACATCACGAAGAGCGGGTGGGTACAAATAAATTTTGAGCCTTTATCCTTTATTTCTTGAACCGTGAACCAGGCTACGTTATAACCCTTAAAAGTCCTAGCTGAAGCATGGGTTAGTTTGAAAGCATACTGTTACAAAAGGTATCCTGACTCCTGTAGGACTTGTTGTAAATCCTGAGCTGACATCACATTTTACAAAATTTGCTTGTTTTACTGAAAAATGCATTTTCAAAAATTTCAAGACAGACATAAGCTTTGCATTCTTAAAATATTATTGTTTGCATATGACTATTTGTTCAACAACATAGAGATTCGCATGACGAATATCTAGTGAACAAAAAAAAACCTTCTCAATAAAAAGGATCACCTCAAGTGGAAAAACACTTCCAACCAAGGGGCACGGCATGATCATTGTCCATCATCTGGGGCTGTCAAGTCAAAATTCAAGGAATCTCTCAAAGATGCCAAATAGCCCGGGGCAGATCTCCATGTGAATCACTTGGGGCATTAGACATGAATTCCAGCAACGAATCATGTATGATCAAACGAGCATCTTCTGGCAGTGCGGCAACACTTACTACTATGGACAATTCTCCGTACCCGGTAAACATGGACATAGTCAGAAAATACTGCGCATGAACAAAGACCCGCTAGGTTGACTGGCCTAGGCAAAAATAAGGGTATCCCGGTGAACCAAAAGGGTTTGAGAAAAAATTAGGGATAAAAACAAAAAAGATATGTACACCTGACAAGTCGAAAACTTGAAAAGGCGGCTTGAGCAAAAAAGGGTATCCCGGTGGACTGAAAACCCGCAAGGATGGTCCAGGCAAAAGTTAGGGATTTGAAGCGTACGACTATGTCCCGTCATCCTGTCACTTGCCCATCAGTAGAAGACTTATCATTTTGATCGACAGTTACCAAGCACCTCATAAGTTGGGATAACACTCAATCCACAAGGCCTCCACAAGCACTTTCTCCAGCAGGTACATGGGCAGAAAAGTCTTGATATGAAGTCATTGTCATATCCTCAGCATGCGTCCCAGTAATATATACACTCCCCACATAGTAGAGGCAACTAAAGCTTTGACGTCGGCTTCCCCAAACAGGAGCTACGTTCCCCAACAAAGTTCCTTCAGAGAATCGACATCTATATTCCCCGACCGAATTTCATAATCGCAAGCGGTTCGTAAAGTTGTCTCCCAAGCAGAGTTTATTTCTCTGAATACAGAAGCTCAATCCATAACAGAGTTTATCCCTTTAGCTATGGAAGCTTCTCTCTCCAACAGAATTATTCCCTTACAGAGTTGTTCTCAAGCAGAGTCTCTCCTCGACAGAATATCCGTAAACAAGGGGCAAATCCCCAGCATAGTCATCTTCGGTTCACCATCTCCAGCGGAAGTAGAAGAACCACTTTTTCTACGACAGTCAGGAACTCAATTTCCGTTACTCTCCAGCAGCGGTCAGGGATTTATTTTCCCACTCGGATATGTCACAATATCATTTCATGCTCATATATCATGACGTGCGCATACATATTGCATACATCATAATCTCATTTATTTTGAGAACATCATCTCACCCTGCATTTCATGCATCGCATATAACTAACCCTGATATCTCTTCAGGAAAAGACGATCAGTTTCGACGAATCAAGCAGTTATACAGATTACATCTACAGACAACTAATGGAAACTCAGTTCCCGAAATCAAACGGGTTAACTAATCTACATTATCAGATCAAAGTAACCTTACCTTAGTTCACTCTGAAGTTTTACACAAACTTATAACCTTACCCCGGTTCATTATGAAGTTTTACACAAACTTATAACCTTACCCCGGTTCATCCTGAAGTTTTACACGGACTTATCCCAAAGTAACCTTACCCAGGTTCCTCTTGAAGTTTTACACAGACTTAGCCCAAAGTAACCTTACCCAGGTTCCTGCCGAAGTTTTACACGGACTTATCCCGAGGTAACCCTACCCAGGTTCCTCCTAAAGCCCTACACGAACTCATCACGAGCAACCTTACCCAGGTTCCTTCTGAAGTTTCACTCAGACTTATCCTGAAGCAACCTTACCCAGGTTCCTTCTCAGTTCAGATGCAGTTTTATCCAAACTCCTCACAAAGCAACCTTACCTAGGTTCCTTCTCAGTTCAGATGCAGTTTTACCCAAACTCCTCACAAAGTAACCTTACCTAGGTTCCTTCTCAGTTCAGATGCAGTTTTACCCAAACTCCTCACAAAGCAACCTTACCCAGGTCCCTTCTGTAACACCCTTTCTAATAAACCCGAATTAAACGATATAATTAAAATCAGAGAAAATAAAATTTGCACGGAAGGAGTGTCACAACATCAATTCACATATTCAAGAAAAACGGACATGACATATTCGTCACTTTAATCATTTAATCATATAATAGATTCATGGCATATACTTTCTTTTTCGTGCAAACGCAACAGAATCATAATAACTTCATCTCCAAAGGAGGAATCAAAATATAAAATCCAAGGCATTAAGCCATACGGTTCATACACCAAACATGTTATCAAGTCATAATACACATACATCAATATATAATCAAAACAATGGATTATATACAAGTATAATCCATCTACAAAATATACGAGTTCGAATGCGGACACCTAACCCCCAAGTGTTACAACCAGAGCATCGACTCGATAAACCAAAATAAAACGGATTACAATCCAAATGCATCCGCTAAGCTAGTGCCTCGCACTACCGTCTTCGGTACCTGAACAATGCCGAAGCAAGCATTTTCCAACAGAAGGGTAAGAATTCCAACAAACATAAAGTATGTAATTTAAAGCAAATGAAAGGAATTAAATAAAGGAATCTTACTCTTTTTCCAACTCTTACATAAACTACATAAGATATTCATTTAATCAAATTCTCATATTCAACAAATCAAAGAAAACAAACACAATCCATTTCATTTACCAATTAGCACATAATGCATAATATTCAACGATACATAAACTCGATAAAACGTGTACGTGCGACTCGACACAACGACACGACTCATGCATGTGGTACCAATCATCTATTATCCTTCGGACTTGCCGATGTCTATCCCTCAGACAGATAATCACAAAAGCCCATTCCCTAAGCTTTCAAACCCCCACTCTGAGTTTGGGACGAGCCACTAGCCTCCACGAGACTAACAAACATCGCCTCTTGACACGACTTATGATGCGGTGTGCAATTCAAACAACAACAATATGCAAATCGAGGCATCCCTCTATCTCAATTACAAGCATACATCACCATAATTCAACCCTATGAATTAATCTCACAACATTGCACAACAAACATCATTTATTTCATTTTCAACAATTATCCCACAACACCAAAATATTCATAAACCAAACACATCATTTCCGGAATCGGAAATTAACCAAATATCTCGAATATTCAACACATCTATAATTTAATTCATCTCCGGTCGTACTCAAAATATTAAGTTTTACCAATTAATCGTAACCGATTATATTAATTAATTACACTGTTAATTATAATATATATTAATATATTAATTAAATTATTAATATAACATAATATTTATAAACTGAACAATGTTATTTCCGGAATCGGCATTTCACAACACATTTCAAATCTACCACACATCTACGATTTAATTAATCTCCGGTCGAAACTAAAATATCAAGTTTCATCGATAAACCGTAACCGGTTATATAATTAAGCATACTATTAATTATGATATATATAAATATATAATATATATTATAAACTATTTGTGAATATATATTATATATACATACTGTTTATTACTTATTTATAATCATATATATTATAAACTACATACTGTTATAATTTATGTATGTTACGTAATCCAACCCCCCACCCCCCACTTGTCTCCTCTTTCTCCTCCATTTTTGTATAACAGGAAACTTTTTTTTTCTTTCTAATAGTAAAAAAAAATCTAATTTCCTAAATCGAAAAATCGAAATTAAATGCAAAAAAAAATACATTAGATGTTTAGAGGAAGTCTAACTCTTACCGATTAGTTCTCGGAACGAGCTTTTTCGGTTGATTTTCCAGAAATTTCTTCCTCTCCTCTTCAACCCTAGTTTTCCTCTTTTTCTCCACTTTTTCTTCTCTACTTCCCTCTTTCTCACTTTCTGATATTTTTTTTTTCTATCTAACTACTTATTATATAATATATAAAAAAAACTAACTTATTTTATTATATTACTTACTTATTATATTATATAAAACTAACATATTTCTTTTATATAAACAAACTAACAATATTACTAAACTAACTTATATATATAACATTAACACATACAGTAGGTTAACGTAACTTATATATAATAAAACTAATATTTTATTAAATTAATTTAATATAATTAAATAATATTAACTTATTAATTTATAATAAATCAATTAATACTAATATAAATCCATTCTCACAAATAAATCAAATAATACATATAATAAAATATTTACACACTAAATATAATATTATCGTATCAAAATAGTTATTTTCCGGTAGAACAAATAAACCCAATTAATCACATACCGGACCGAATTACCGATTAAATAATTATTATTTTATTCAAAATAAACATCAACCGGTCATTTTTAGAAAATAAAAATAAAAATAATATTAATTAAAACAGGGTTTTACACCTTCTCAGTTCAGATGCAGTTTTACCCAAACTCCTCACAAAGCAACCTTACCCAGGTTCCTTCTTAGTTCAGATGCAGTTTTACCCAAACTCCTCACAAAGCAACCTTACCCAGGTCCCTTCTCAATTCAAATGCAGTTTTACCCAAACTCCTCACAAAGCAACCTTACCCAGGTTCCTTCTCTGTTCAGATGCAATTTTACCCAAACTCTTCACGAAACAACCTTACCCATGTTCCTTCTCACAACCCTACTATCCAGACTTTGATTTCAAAACAACCTTATCCAGGTTCCTTCTCACAGCCCTACTATCCAGGCTTTCATATCGAAGTAACCCTACTATCCAGGTTTCTTCTTACAGCCCTACTATCCAGGCTTTCACATCGAAGTAACCCTACCATCCAGGTTCCTTCTCACAGCCCTACTATCCAGGCTCTCATATCGAAGTAACCCTACCATCCAGGTTCCTTCTCACAACCCTACTATCCAGGCTTTCATATCGGAGTAACCCTACTATCCAGGTTCCTTCTCATAACCTTACTATCCAGTTTCCTCCTCTCTTATCCCCAAACAGCGATCCACAACACTGTAAGACCGGGACCCGATCAAACATGATTGGTTTTGCATTTCCCTAGTAAACCATGGTGCAACATATACCCCGACCAGATACGCAGTATGTTCCGCTTCCTCAAGTCGGAGTTATTCCCCAGTAGAGTAACGGACAACTGAAGCTCCTAAAACTCTAGTTCTCCCAAGACAGGAAATCAACATCCCCTAGATGGCATTTTTAAGCCCATCTCCTACAATTCTCCGTCGCATCCAGGATGGCATCTTTAAGCCCATCTCCGACAATATTCAATCCACGACCTCCAAATGGCATATGTAAGCCCATTCCCGATATCACAAATCAAGTGCCACTTCATGCGAGTGCAAATTTCTGGGCACTCTAGTGTTCAATCATCTTCCACCTTCAGATTACGAAAGGCAGACAACCAATCTACATTCTCAGGTTTAAGAAGATTGAACAGGGGCAAATGTTGTACTCCAAAATTTGCCCTCTCATTTTACTCAATACATGTCAATTGAGGACCCCAAGTTACTCAAGGAAGTCCAAGAGTTGACTAGACCAACTCTCTCCTAAGGCAGTATACCTCAAATTAGGGTTTCTATTTTCATCAAGATGGGTGGACCAAAAAGGTCTCATATGCTTTCCAAGGTCTTATTATGTTCCCAAGATCATCCATGCCAAGTTTCAGGCCTTGCATAAGAAGTTTGCTCAATCAACTACTTAAATGCTTAAGAATCGACTATAGTAGGTCAAAAGTCAAATGTGGCCCACATACAGTTAAACTTCAAGATTTTTGGTCAACATAATCATTTTGAAGTGTTATCCATCATTTGATCAAGGGTTGATCATGATTCCTCAAGGAATACTCCAAATTCATCAAAACCCAAAAGTTGCTAAATTAGGGTTTTGTAGGGAAAGTCATCCCAACTTTGACCAAGCATAACTTATTCATACTTTATCAGAAATTTTCCATCCAAAGCTCATTTTGAAGAGGATGCAATTCCCTACAATTCATCTTCATCCCACAAGTTCAAAATATGTACTCATAAAAAGATATGAATTTTGACATTATAGGTCCTTTTGAAAAGTTAACAAAAAAACCTTTTGGGTCAAAGCTTCATACATGAATATGGAAGACTCAATTGAGATGAGACGAAAAGGGTTGCTTAGGGTACATCCTAAGCTTTCTAAAAAGTCCAAGAACGCCTCTCTAGGGTTAAAATTAGAAGAGATATGCCTTGTCAAAGTTGACCTTTTTTGCAAAATTGCCAAAAGTCAAATGAGTTCAAAATTGCATTTTTTGCCAAATGGGCCTAACTTTTTATGATTGAACCTCACTTATAATTTAATCCACGACCCAAATATACAACCTCATGTAATTTTCTTCATTTTTCAATTTATTTTGATTTTTTTATTAATTAAAATTTCAATTAAACCAAATAATTGATGAATAATGGAAAATATATGTTATGATCTGATTTTTGGACAGGATTTCAATCAAATAATGCAAGGATATCATGATCAATTCGAATCAAGGCTGATTGGTACAAGAAAGGGAATATTTGGCTCAAAATAGAAAGTTTACATAAGCTTGAAAATTAAATCAAATCTCTTATAATTGCAAAGATTCAGTCCAAATTTGTTGACCTAATTCAGTCTACTATAAGGACATAACAATTCCAGATAAAAAAAAATAAGGATTGGAGGCGTGAACAAGAAGAACAAAACTCCAAAAAGTTGACAAAAGTTGTGACTCAGTTTCGAGCTTGAAGGCCAATTCAAGCCATTCTAGCATTGCCAAACGATCCCTGAACCTTCCCAGAAGCTAACCCAATCGGTTGCACGCCTCTTCACGTCCAAAATCGCCCTCTAGGAGTCCCACGGTTTTCCCTTTAATGCAAATTCGATTACTGTAATTCTGGCATCTTTAGCATGTTTAAGTTACATATTTGTAATCCTCATCATGTTTGCAAGCTAACTGAATACTTTGATTGCGTTTGAAGCCTATACATGTCTTTGCCATTGTTAGGGTTTGTATGTGCAGTTTAGGGGTTTTGTCCACAGGTTAAATTGGCCAGCAAAAGGGGTACCATGGTATTCACAAGATCAAGACGAGTTGATCTATATAATTAGATGCCATTTATCATGTGTGTACATGATTTTTGAATGAGACAGGGTTATAGCCATGGCAAAACGTCCATAGGTAAAAGTATTTTACCTAAAACAACGGACAAAGGAAGAAGACGCTGGCGTGTCAAGCAACCATTGGGACATTTGAAAATTCGCGCGTGTTCTGAGCATGGCAATTAATCTGGCTTTTGATTTATTGTTTTTATTATGTTAACAATTAACTAGTGCAGCGCAGTTGGTCAGAGGAAGGAAGTATGAAGCTCATGTCCTGGGTTCGATCCCAGGCGTGAGCTTTTGGAATTTTCTCCATTATTTTCACCAGATCCAGCACACCTCACCTTCTGAGGATCATCACACGCCCTCTGATATCCTCCTCTGGATCCATCTCCAGCCAGATCCAGCACACCTCACCTTCTGAACATCACCACACGCCCTCTGATCTCATCCTCTGGATCCATCTCCAGCCAGATCCAGCACACCTCACCTTTTGAGGATCATCACGCGCCCTCTGATCTCATCCTCTGGATCCATCTCCAGCCAGATCCAATGCCAGCATACGTAGGTCCACCATGAGTCCCTAGAATACGGTCTCATTGGATCAGGCGCCAGACTCTGGGCTATCCTTCTGGGTTTCAGAAGTTCAACATACACCCCTAGTTTGCTTCATCACTCCAGGCCCAAATCTTTCTCTCTTTTTTTTAATTCTTTTTTATTGGTTATTTTTAATTATTTTCACAACAAAAATAATTTTTTATCATAAAATTAGAAAATCACTAAAAATTAGATTTTAGTGTTTTTTCATAAAAATATTTAATTGCAATTAATTAATTAGCTTAATTAGATTAATTCAAATTCTTTTTTATAATTAAAATTAATTAGACAAATTAGGTTAAAGTTTCAAATATTTTTCCAACAATAAAATACAAAAAATATTTCCTCTTTAATTAATTAGATTTTTTAGGACTCAGACTTTATTCTCGTACGTAATTCATCGCTCGCGCCTTGAATCTCTTTTAATTCAAATTATTGTAATTATTTCAAGGTTGTAATAGTTTAATTAGGATTTTAAATTCCGCATTTTTTTTATTTTACGTCAAGGCAATTGTGTAACTGTCAAAGCCATGTAATAACTAGGTTTATTTCCGCGTTTACTTTCAGCAAATTATTAATTGTCTAGATGTATGGCTAATAGGATTGTATGGCAAGAATGCATGAAAATTAAAACAGTTAGAAAACCCTAATGTGCAAAGATTAAAATAACTGAAACAAATCACTCGCACATGTTCACTCCTAGGGTTTACCCCACTCCAGTTGCCTTCGGTAAACAATCATTAAGCATAGGATATTTTAGTGGTCGCCCTCCAGTCTAAAGAGATCAAATTGTCCCATTCAAATGTTGCCTCGAAAATGTTGCCTCGAAAAGATCTTAAGACTCTAGGGTTGCTACTAAAGTTTTCTAACTATTGCTTTGGTGATTGTATTTGTCCCTTTTGAGTGTCCCTTACAAACTCCAACGACGGTGCTACCTACTCCTTAATAGTGGGATAGCGCCGTCTAAAGGAAATAGAATAAAAACAATCTTTTTTCGAGTAGGTAGATGCTAGTAGGTATTTTCTCAATAAAAACTTTTCACACAAACACCTTTCAGAAACAGTTTTCAAAACAACTTCGTCACATACTTGAGGACTAATACAAAGGTTATCACGAAGTAAAATATTTTCAAAGCAAGCACACACACAAGCAATTTCAAAATGAGCAAGTACCTAAGAGCCCATGGAAAACCATGGATAGAAAGGGTGCTAACACCTTCACTTTCTATAATCTACCCCCCGTACTCAGTAATATCTCGAAAAAAGGTTTTTTCTGTTCTTTTTCCTTTTCCATGATTGGATGAAATAAAAGTTGGTGGCGACTCTTGCTTACCGCGACATTTTGCAAACGCAAAACGCAAACCAATATTTAACAGTCGGTTCTGCCACCGTATCACAGTGTCAATACCATTTTTCACACTAAATATGTTAAATTCATCATCTTCGTGCCAAGTTGGACTCTAACCTTCAGGCTCAGCTGCCCGCTTAAGCTTTTCTATAACTTGTTCAACTTTAGGACAAATAGTGCTTCTAAATCGACTCATGAGATTCTTTATCTTCACTATCTAAGCTGTGAAGTAATGCTTTAAAACTTAGAGCAAGGTAATTACGGGCTTGTCTCTGTACTCCAATATGGCCATGTTGAATGCCTCACACATTTTATTCAATTGCAAATCACAATGACTATCAGTACGGAATGTAGACCTAGTCCACATGGAAGGTGGAAGTTCCATCATGTCTTTCCATGTAGCTTCATTAATGTCCTTTATTTTTTGCATGTCTCTCTCTCAATCTTATACAAATTTTTCCCTAGCTGCCTGCCAAAGTAATTCTTTCATGTGTCCATCATGATACTTTTTCTTCTAGATTCCATACAAATGCTTAACACATAACATGTGTTCTACATTCAGGCCTAGTGCAACAATAACATGTACCAAACCCTAAAAAAGCTATGAATTGGTTCCAAATGGATACTTAAACATAACAACATAATGAATTAAAAATATAAATGTGTTAATGAATTACCTTATGTTGGTATCAAATGAATGAATAAGACCTCTGCATTATGCTATTCAGATCCTCGAGTAATAGATCCATAAACCATTGCCAAGAGTCTCGTGTCTCTGCTTCCATCACAATATATGCTATATGATAAATTTGATTGTTCCCATCTTTGCCTATTGCTACCATTAACTGTCCACCATACTCACCTTTCAAGAAACATGCATCAAGTCCAATTAAAGACCTACATGTATTTGCAAATGCAACTTTATACGCCCTTAGACATACATATATTCTCTAAAAAACAAGTCCAATGTCAGACATGCCACACTTAATTATAATTGTACTACCTGGATTAGATCTCCTTATTTCCTCAGCATAATTCCTTAAATGAGAATATTGCTCAGTCAAAACTCCTTGAATTAGTTCCAATGATCTTGTTTTGGCCCTGTATGCTTGAGAAAATGACAACTTCACCCCTCATTTCTCAAATGCTTGTGCTATCAACATCTTTGGCCTCATTTCTGTTGTATGTCTTAGGATATGCATAAATTTCTTAGCTAGCAACTCGGTTTTAGCTTGCTTATTCTTCGCTGTCCTATGACAGGTGTAATGTTCTGCCAGTCTTACTAACTTCCAGAATTGGTTACCTACCTTTTTACCAAATATCATATAAAATGGACACTCCTTTTCACACCTAACAAATATTCTTTTGTCATTATTTTTATCGAAGACAAGTTTTTCTTCCTTTCCAGGGCATAAGACATAACTGCATCTCTAACAAGATTCTTTTTGGAAAAAACCATTCCTAGCTCAACTCTCATTTCATTTCCATAATCACGTATTTTAAATTTGGGATATCTATGTCTGTCACCTTCATCTCCACTTCCTTAGGGAGGATCAAGATCATCTAAATCAATTTGTTTGCCTTCACCAAAACTAGTTGTTGTTGGCGGTTCTTGGTTTGAATACAGGTTTCCATCATTCTCTTCTTGCATAAAGGTATGGTCAGGTACTTCACGTGTCTAATACCAATCATCCATATAAGTCATCGAATTCAATATCACCTAAGTTATCATTATCTTCCTGAATAAAATTTGAATCTTCATCGCTAACATATCCACTTTCCTCTACCTGCACTTCTTCCATTTCCTCTACATGCACTCCTTCCCTTTCCCCAGCTTTCATTTCTTCCCTTTCCTCGGCTTGCACTTCTTTCATCTCGTCGGAATCAATATTCATTGGTTCTTGAATAGGTTTAACATAAACTCTTACTTCATCTTTCGTTATAACACTTGGTTCATCTATTACATGCAACATATATATTAGCACTTTCGTAACCAGACATCTCTTCCCCAAATTTCAAAACATCTTTGTCAATATTCAGAGGTTTAAGACCATACTCAAATGAATACTTAGGATCATGGTACCAGAGACATTTGAATCTTACTTAACCTAAATTGTTGATAACTTCTTCAATTTCCATATATGACATTATATCAATATCTCATTTCCAGTTCATATCTTCAACCTTTCCATTTACATAAAGTTTGCAAGGATAATGAAGTAATGTACCCCCATGATTTATGTCAACCTTACTGAATTAGTATGAGATGACCTAGAACAAAATAATGACAAAAATACACAGCATATCAGTTCATGTTAACAACATTCAGTATCACCAAATTACACACCGTATGAGTTTAGTGCAGTAATCAACATTCACAAATCAACATACCTTGCAACAAATTAAGGGTCTTCGTTAGTCTTGGACGATGGTTGACCATGAATGAAAGACATTTGGCAACTGTTACAGATTCACAAAAAATGTAGAGAGAGAATACTTAGGGTTCAGTTTCAAAATCAGTGAAATACATTTGGTAATTGTTGCAGAATCAATGAAATACCTTCGTTGCAACCACGTTTAACCCCTAAAATGGTGTTCTCCGATCGTCTTCTTCGCTCGTTTCTCGCTCTCTGTTCCTCGTCTTCTCCGCTCGTTTCTCGTTTTGGCACTTTGTTTCCAGAAAATGATTTTTAATTATTATTTCTTAACATAAAAACATGTAAATTACTTTTCCTTTTATTAATAAATAAAAAAATAAATAAAATAATGTCAAGTCAGTACAATAATGCCACACAATAGAAAAAGAGTACACTTCAGCGCTTTCTTGTTGTAAAATAGACATGGGAGATTAAAACTGTTTTAAAAAATAAAAAAAAACTGATATCGCGAATTGGACAAAATAAAGAGACCTAAACCATAATTTAGACTAAAATATAAAAGATCTATTTAATTATATTAAAGATAGAAACTATTTTTATACAAAAATTGAAAATAACCACAAATTTTATTGCACCTACTATAAATGTGTAGTCACCAAAATTATAATTTAGATGCAATAAAAATAGTTAAATTATAATTTATGCAATAATTTTATAATTAGATGAAATAAAAAGGTTAAAACGGTAAGAGAGTAGTTCAGTGAATGGATAATGGATTATTATAGTAGATGCAATAAAATTGAAAAGGTTGATTTCGCGTAACCTTTTTATACGGTATTAATGGCATTATTATGGTCACCAAATAAATTGTCTCTAAGTCAAGTATACAACTAAATTTTCTCATTTTTAGACTAAAAGCTAAAATTAAATTTTACAGTGTACTCCAATTGATTTAAAAAAACTGGATATAGCTAAAATAAATATTATTTTAGAAAATAACATCCTATCTTGTCTCACTTTTTTTGCTTCTTCTATTTTAGAAAAAAGTATATAAGAGATAAAATTGGTAAAAATTAACTACTATAATTATTGAAAAAGAAAATAGACTAGAAGTTATAAAAACAATTATTTTGAAACAGTAGAGAGTATTACTCATTTGAAAATTTACAATTATTACTACCATCGAGTAGGATATTACTTCACTACTTTACGTCTAAACTTCATCAAGCATTTCCATTTCCATTTCTATTGAGTTTCATTGAGTATTCTAATGTATGTCTTGTAATATTTTAGTGTATAGTATACTAGTAACGTTTATAATTAGATAAAAATTTTGGTATCCATGATGTTAAGTTGGGTACCACCAGTACAGTACCATTAGTATAAATTGTATTTAAATTTTCATTTATTTTAAAACAAATAAAATAAAAAAGTGATTTGTCATTAAATTATACTATTTGATTGATTAAGGGTATCAATATCCAACTAAAATTAAAGATATTGAAAATATTCAACTTTTAATTATTTTTAAGTTTTACTTAATTGAGAATGTCTTTAAACTGAATATTTTACAATTTTAATTATATGAATTTATTGTATTTTAATATTTTGTCAATAACTCTGACAAAAAAACTACAAAGAATTGGTAGATAAATATTAGGAATCTATTATATTTTGAATTAGTCTTTTATTAGTTCTGACTTAGTATTTATCAGCTGCTATTTTTTAGGATAAAGTTTGTTTTCAACTTCTCTACCCACGTTGCAAGTTGTAAAACGTGGCTCTTATGTTTATTTCAGTTTCATGTAATTGGCTATATAATAGCCTCAGTTTATTGAATAAAGTACATCCCTTCAGTGCATTTTTTCTAAGCTTTCTGCTTTAACAATTGGTATCAGAGCTCCACAAGGGGCCTGATTCAAAGAGTGAGTAAAACACAGAAAAAAATGTCAACCTCAGAGAAGTTTGTGCACCAGGCAATTCCAAAGTTCGATGGCCATTATGATTTCTGGGCTATGACAATGGAAAACTTTCTCAGAAGCAAGGAGATGTGGAGTCTGGTGGATGTAGGCGTCCCTGCACTAGTGATCAGTGCATTTTGATACACATTACTCTACGGTTGTACTTATACATTTCCATGGTTTGCTTGTCTTATTTTTATATTTTATAATGTTTTTATATTTTAATTTATTTTTATTGTTATTTGATTTTCGTATTTAATTTTCAGCTTTAGAAGTCTGCACGGAAACGATCATAAATGGAGTTCCAGAAGTCCGATTGAGGCGTTCTAATAATCGACGGAAAGCTAAGAGAAAGAGCTACAATTCTTATGTTGGAGTCGAAGTCAGAATCGGACTGTAGAAGGGCCAGAAAATTCGTTGAAGTTGCAGCACTAGTTTTAGTTAAGTTTCGGGTCAATTAGTTTTGGGCCTGGGTCATATGTTTGACCCAGTTGGATTGTAAAACGGGTTGTACTCTTTCCCTTTAGGGTAGCAGCCGCGGTACTCTAGCAGCAATCTTCAATTGACGATTTTGATTGTAAGCTTGTACGAATGGCCATGGAGAACTAATCACTTTTGGTTGATCTACCGAATCCAGGTTCCGAAACTATGAGATTATTATAAGTTTTGCAATAAAATTCCTTTTCCTTCAATTATATATTTTGTTTATCTTTTGCTTAATTTGATATTCGTAATATATATTGTTTGGTTCGATTGATCTATGTTTTTCAATTTATCTGCGTGTTTATCGTATGCTTAATCGTTAAACTGTTTATCGCTTAACCGAATGCTTAATTCGGCAAACGGAAAATATAATTCGTATAATATTGTTGCGCTTGTTGATTATATTGTAATCGAACGGGAAAAGAATCCTCTTAGGATAGTGAGATTTTAATAATCGATGATTGGTAAGAACTGAATCGGTAGATTGACTTATTTTCATAATCACTTTTTCAAAACAGCTTATTTTCATAATCACTTTTGATAATCATTTTTTCGACCAAACCAAACCCCCCCTCTAATTTCGTTTTTAGTTAGTAAAACCCAAGAGTCCTTGAGAGACGATACACGAGTTACCGTTACCGTCGTTACTACAGTTTTGCAATTTAACTCGTTTTTGACCCGCGCGCGACAGCGGATCAAATTGGCGCCGTTGTCGGGGACTCTTGTGAATATTAATTGATATTAGAGTCTTAAGTGTAGTGTTTGTGCGTTTTGGCCATAGGTTCCTCGCGGTTTCGGCCATAACGCCTTTTGAGTCGAAAAGTCGGTTTTCGGAAGAATTGCACCGTTTTGAAAATCTGTCCCGACAGTTAGGTGTGAAAAAATTCCCTGATCAAAAGTCATTTACTATGAAGTAGTTACGTGACAAATTTTTCGAATCGCGAAAAAAGCCTTTTTACTATTTTTAAAGATTTATTTTCTGTTTTCATAGAGTCAAAAAAATCCAAAAAAATTATCAAAATTCTATTTTTACGTCATTTGATTATTTTCGGTGTCAGTTTATTTTTTTGAATTGTTTTTAATCGATTTGCTTCATTTTGTTTGTTTTAGGGACATAGTTGGCATTTTCACGATTGTTGCTGCATTGCTGTGCACTAGTCCTGGCTACTAGATCTTCTTGTCCTGAACTTGTTGCTTTTGATCCTGAGGTAGAAAGAACCTTGCACACACTTCGTAGAGCAGGCCAGGCTAGCAATAGTTCACCTTCACCGACCATAGTTGAGTCTGATTCTGAGTCTGACTGTTTGCATAACTTGTTTGCTTCTGATTCTGAATTTGCTTTTGAAATGGCTGACAATAGAACTCTAAGACAACTTGCAGCCCCTGATGTGAATTATAATGGCTTGTGTATTGAATATGGTGCTGTTGCCATTCCTTTTGAATTAAAATCGGGTTTAATACACTTGTTGCCAAAGTTTAATGGTCTTGTAGGTGAGGATCCGCACAAACATTTGAAGGAATTCCAGGTGGTGTGCTCTACACCATTGAAGCCTGAAGGGATCACTGAAGATCATATAAAACTTCGTGCTTTTCCTTTTTCTTTGCAGGGTGCAGCGAAGGATTGGATATATGATCTCGAACCGAATTCAATCACAAGCTGGAATGCTCTGAAAAAAGTGTTCTTGGAGAGATATTTTCCTGCCTCTAGAGCTGCTTCAATCCGAAAAGAGATTTGTGGCATTAGACAAGATAACGAGTCATTGGCTGAGTACTGGGATAGGTTCAAGAAGTTAGTTTCAAGCTGCCCTTAACATCAGATTACCGAGCAACTTCTCATTCAGTACTTTTATGAGGGGTTGTTACCTATGGATAGAAACATTCTTGATGCTGCTAGTGGTGGAGCACTTGTTGACAAAACTCCAGCTGCTGCCAGGGCCCTCATTGAAAATATGTCCTTAAATTCCCAGCAGTTCACCACTCGAACCAATTCTATCCAGACCAAGGGTGTACATCAAATTCAAGGTTCCTCGAACAGAGCTTTAGAAACCAGAATTGATGAGCTGACCGCTTTAGTCAAACAACTTGCAGTAGCGAAACCTCAAACAGCAACTGTATGTGGCATTTGTACAGCTCATGATCATCCCACTGATACTTGTCCTCTTCTGAAAGATGATACTGTTACCGAGCTGCCTCAAGCTTATGCAGCCAACCTTTACAACCAGAACAGGTACAACAACACCCATGACTTGTCCACCAACAAATATTACCCCAATTGGAGGAATCATCCCAACCTTCGATATGGAAATCAGCAGCCCTCACAACAACAACTCACTGTTCCACTACCCCAGCCACATCACACCCCTCCAGCTACTACTTCCGGACCATCCTTGGAAGATTTTGTTAAACAAATGGCCGTGAACAACCTTCAGTTCCAACAAAGAACCGACACTAGCATTCAGACCTTGACCACACAGATGGGACAACTTGCTACTCAAATAAATAATATGCAAGCTCAAGGTTCGAACCAACTTCCAGCACAAACTGTTGTCAATCCGAATGGTAATGCTAATGTGAGCGCTATTTCTTTGAGATCCGGAAAACTTACAGAACCAGCCCCTGAAAAAGATAAAAAAAGTCATTGAGGTAACTTCTGAACTTTCTCCATCTGAACCTTCCCCTGCTGCACTTTCTTCTCCTTCTTCTGTTATGGTCGAAACTGAAAAAATTAGAGAAAAGGAGTATGTGCCACCAGTCCCCTTCCCACATAGAGTTCTGAAAAATAAAAGAATTGAGGAGGGAGACAAAGAAAGAGAGATTTTGGATGTGTTTCGAAAGGTGGCGGTAAATATTCCGCTACTTGATGTTATAAAACAGGTTCCTAAGTATGCAAAGTTTCTGAAAGATTTGTGTACTAACAAGAGGAGGATTAAGGGAAGTGAAAGAGTGAACTTAGGACGAAATATTTCTGCCTTTATTCAGCCCAAACAATCATCTGACAAGGTTGTAAGTGAGCAAAATGTTTCAGCCCTCACTACTCAGGTGCTGCCACAAAAGCAGAAGGATCCGGGAACATTTGCTATTCCTTGTACCATCGGGGATAGTAAATTTGAGAATTGCATGCTTGATTTGGGAGCGGGCATTAATGTTATGCCTACTTCTGTTTATAATAACCTTTGCCTTGGCCCTTTGCAGCATACAGGTTTAATCATTCAATTGGCAAACAGGAGCAACGCTCGACCCGCCGGGGTTGTCGAAGATGTCCTTGTTCAAGTTAACGATTTGATTTTTCTTGCAGATTTTTATATTCTAGATATGGAAGGAGAAACCAAGACAACCAGAGCTCCCATAATTTTAGGCAGACCGTTCATGAAAACGGCAAAAACAAAGATTGATGTTGACGATGGAACCATGTCCATGGAATTTGGTGACATTGTCGCAAAATTCAACATTTTTGACGCCATGAAACATCCCTTGGAGGAGCATTCCGTTTTTCACATTGAGTTGATTTCTGAACTAGTTGATGATAGTTGTTCTGAATTATTTGCACTTGATTTTCCATCTCTCTCTGATTTTGATGATACTTATTCATGTCCTGATTGCACTGACACTAACGTTTGTGTTCTTTGTGCTGAGATTGATGCTTCCTTGCAGCCTGATACATTTCCTACAGGTGAAGTTGTTACCGATGAGGCTGTTTTTGTCGTTGATGATCTTGACATCCCGGCTGCCCCAAGCATTCCATCCATCGAGCAGCCCCCGTCCTTAGAGCTAAAAGAGCTCCCTGGGAACCTGAAATATGCTTACTTGGAGCATAATGAAAAACTTCCTGTTATTATCTCTTCTAACCTTGATTTCAATCAAGAAGACAGACTTTTGCAGGTATTGAAGAGGCACAAGAAAGCAATCGGGTGGACATTAGCCGACCTTCCAGGTATTAGTCCTTCGATGTGCATGCACAGGATTTTACTTGAGGATGGAGCGAAAACAGTAAGGCATCCCCAAAGGAGGCTTAATCCTTTGATTCTTGATGTTGTAAAGAAAGAGGTAACCAAAATCTTGCAAGCAGGTATCATTTATCCTATCTCTGACAGTAAGTGGGTAAGTCCAGTGCAGGTTGTACCTAAGAAATCTGGACTCACAGTGGTAAAAAATGAAAAGAATGAACTTGTTCCCACTAGAGTCCAGAACAGCTGGAGAGTTTGTATTGATTACAGGAGACTGAACCAGGCTACTAGAAAGGATCACTTTCCTTTGCCATTCATTGACCAGATGCTTGAACGGCTAGCTGGTAAATCACATTATTGTTTTCTTGATGGTTTTTCAGGTTACTTTCAGATTCATATTGCACCTGAAGATCAAGAGAAAACCACTTTCACGTGCCCATTCGATACATTTGCTTACAGGAAGATGCCTTTTGGCCTTTGCAATGCTCCTGGCACTTTCCAACGATGCATGATGAGTATTTTCTCTAATTTTATTGAAAATTGCATGGAAGTGTTTATGGATGACTTTACTGTCTATGGTTCTTCTTTTGATGCATGCTTGAACAGTTTAAGCTTGATTTTAGAAAGATGCATCAAGACTAACCTTGTGTTGAATTATGAAAAGTGTCATTTTATGGTTGAGCAGGGAATTGTCCTTGGTCACATTATTTCTGAAAAAGGAATTTCTGTTGACCCTGCTAAGATTGATGTGATTTCTACACTTCCTTACCCTTCTTGCATTCGCGAGATTCGTTCTTTTCTTGGTCATGCAGGTTTTTACAGGCGTTTCATCAAGGATTTCAGCAAGATAGCTCTTCCGTTGTCGAACTTGTTGAAGAATGACGTCACTTTCGATTTTGATGACAAATGCAAACAAGCGTTTGACTTCTTGAAGAAAGCATTGACCTCCGCTCCCATCATTCAGCCCCCTGACTGGACACTTCCTTTTGAGCTTATGTGTGATGCTTCAAATTATGCTGTTGGGGTTGTCCTTGCACAAAGAGTTGACAAGGCTGCCCATGTTATTTACTATGCTTCTAGGACTTTAGATTCTGCGCAGTCAAATTACACTACCACTGAAAAAGAACTGCTAGCTATTGTTTTTGCTCTTGACAAATTCAGATCTTATTTGCTAGGTTCCAAGGTTGTTGTTTTTACTGACCATGCAGCCTTAAAGTACTTGCTGAAGAATCCGGATGCAAAACCGAGATTGATTCGGTGGATGTTGTTGCTCCAGGAGTTTAATGTCGAGATTAAAGACAAAAGTGGAGCTGAGAACCTAGTGGCTGACCACTTAAGCAGGATAGAGAGAGATGAAGACCCTTTTCCTATTCAGGATGACTTTCCTGATGAGCAGTTGTTTCTTTTGCACGGGATTACACCTTGGTTTGCTGACATTGTTAATTTTCTTGTTGCTGGTGTTTTTCCCACAGGTGCATCGAGAGCACAGGTTCACAAACTCAAGAGTGATGCCAAGTATTATGTTTGGGATGATCCATATCTATGGAAGTTTGGTAGTGATCAGGTAATCAGGAGATGTGTCCCCGACAATGAGATTGAATCTATTTTGAAATTTTCTCATGCATCTCAAGTCGGCGGACACTTCGGTCCTCAAAGGACTGCGAGAAAAGTCCTTGATTCAGGTTTCTATTGGCCAACTATTTTTAAGGATGCTTTTGAGACTTACCGCACTTGTAAAGAGTGCCAGATAGCAGGTACAAACATCACTCGCAAGAGTGAAATGCCTCAGCAGCCGATGCTTTTCTGTGAGGTATTTGATGTATGGGGAATCAATTTCATGGGTCCTTTTCCTGTATCATTTGGTTTCCTTTACATTTTACTTGCTGTTGATTATGTTTCAAAGTGGGTGGAAGCTATCCCCACTAGGACTAATGATTCTTGAGTTGTTGCAGATTTTGTCAGGTCTAATATCTTTTGCAGGTTTGGAATACCGCGAGCCATCATAAGTGACCAAGGCACTCATTTCTGTAACCGCACCATGGAAGCTTTACTCCGAAAGTATGGAGTTGTGCACAGAGTCTCTACTGCATATCACCCACAGACTAATGGGCAAGCTGAGATCTCAAACAGGGAGATCAAACAGGTTTTAGAGAAAATGGTGCAGCCAAACAGGAAAGATTGGAGCCGTCGTCTAGAAGACACACTTTGGGCTCAAAGGACAGCTTTCAAGACACCCATTGGGATGTCTCCTTATCGACTTGTTTTTGGTAAGGCATGTCATCTTTCTGTTGAGATAGAACACCGTGCTTTTTGGGCGGTGAAAAGTTGTAATTTGGAGATGCAACAAGCAGGTATTGAAAGAAAACTCCAATTACAACAGTTGGAAGAGCTTAGATTAGAGGCTTATGAGAGCTCTAGGATTTATAAAGAGAAAACTAAGCACTTCCATGATAAAATGATTTCTAGGAAGGAATTTTCTGTGGGCCAACAGGTTTTACTGTTTAACTCCCGCCTTAAGCTTATGGCTGGGAAACTTCGATCCAAATGGATTGGCCCCTTTGTTGTTACTAATGTTTTCCCTCATGGTGCAGTAGAAATAAAAAGTGCAGGTACTGACAAAATCTTCAAGGTTAACGGGCAGCGGCTGAAGTTATTCCATGAAAGTTTGGTGCCTGAAAATGTCAGCATAGAGGAGCTTTCTTTGGAAGCACCTAACTACACTGCAACTTGATCAGGGAGTCCTTCTTTCCTTCTCTCTGCTTTATTAGTAATGTCCTTTCATTGAGGGCAATGCTTAGTTTAAGTGTGGGGGAGGAAATCGTGTGTTTTATTTGTTTTTGTTTGTTAGTTTTTTTTTTAATTTAAATTTCAACCAATAAAAAAATGCATCTTCTTGAAAGTTTTAGGCTATAGACTGATTTGAGTCGGGTTTGCGGAGACGTGGGAAAAATTCACAAGATTGGTATCGTTCTAACACCGTAAGTCTCCTACATATGGAAATTGATTTGAATTTGTTATTATGTTTTAGCCTTAATTTCTCATTCTTTGACAGCTCTTGAGTAGTTTATTTCAGCAGTCGGCACCATCTCCCACACACTTTACGCAGGAAAACCGATGAATATAAGTGAATGTTCCGAAAAGAAAAAAAAAGAGAGAAAAGAAAAAGAGAATACACCTTCTAAGTTTGGTGACCCTCACCCGGTCACTTAACCCAACGGTTGTGTAATCTTCAAAAAAAAAAGTTTTAAAAACTCTTTGTTAGTTGGTTCAGCGGTTTCTGGTGCTGAACTTGGTAGGGAGGATTACGGTACGATCCCCCGCAACTACATCTGAGTAAACAAAGGGTTATGCCACGTAAGTACCGGAACCCCGTGCAAAAGGATCAGAGTCACTAACCGGTCGTCATGCTATAAGTGTGTGGAGATAACGGGCTTAATGTGATTGCGCCTGAATGAAAAAGAGCAAAAAGGATGAGTAAGTTAGGCTATGGTATAATAATATGATTTGAAATTGGTTTGTGTATTTAGGAGGCTTATGTCTGCAGATCTGTGGTTAGTGTTCTTACGATGTCCTTAGTGTGCAAGATTAGTACCTGTTGATGCAAACTTACCCGAAGAAGATTTGTAGCCTAGGATAAGTAACTGTTGATGTATTTGTGCTTTCTTTGTTTTGTTTTTCATTTTGCTCGGAGTGCAAAAGTTCAAGTGTGGGGGAATTTGATCAGTGCATTTTGATGCACATTACTCTACGGTTGTACTTATACATTTCCATGGTTTGCTTGTCTTATTTTTGTATTTTATAATGTTTTTATATTTTAATTTATTTTTATTGTTATTTGATTTTCGTATTTAATTTTCAGCTTTAGAAGTCTGCACGGAAACGATCATAACTGGAGTTCCAGAAGTCCGATTGAGGCGTTCTAATAATCGACGGAAAGCTAAGAGAAAGAGCTACAATTCTTATGTTGGAGTCGAAGTCAGAATCGGAATGTAGAAGGGCCAGAAAATTCGTTGAAGTTGCAGCACTAGTTTTAGTTAAGTTTCGGGTCAATTAGTTTTGGGCCTGGGTCGTATGTTTGACCCAGTTGGATTGTAAAACGGGTTGTACTCTTTCCCTTTAGGGTAGAAGCCGCGGTACTGTAGCAGCAATCTTCAATTGACGATTTTGATTGTAAGCTTGTACGAATGGCCATGGAGAACTAATCACTTTTGGTTGATCTACCGAATTCAGGTTCCGAAACTATGAGATTATTATAAGTTTTGCAATAAAATTCCTTTTCCTTCAATTATATATTTTGTTTATCTTTTGCTTAATTTGATATTCGTAATATATATTGTTTGGTTCGATTGATCTATGTTTTTCAATTTATCTGCGTGTTTATCGTATGCTTAATCGTTAAACTGTTTATCGCTTAACCGAATGCTTAATTCGGCAAACGGAAAATATAATTCGTATAATATTGTTGCGCTTGTTAATTATATTGTAATCGAACTGGAAAAGAATCCGCTTAGGATAGTGAGATTTTAATAATCGATGATTGGTAGGAACTGAATCGGTAGATTGACTTATTTTCATAATCACTTTTTCAAAACAGCTTATTTTCATAATCACTTTTGATAATCATTTTTTCGACCAAACCAAACCCCCCCCCCAATTTCGTTTTTAGTTAGTAAAACCCAAGAGTCCTTGAGAGACGATACACGAGTTACCGTTACCGTCGTTACTACAGTTTTGCAATTTAACTCGTTTTTGACCCGCGCGCGACAGCGGATCAACCAGCAATCGGTACATCAGCAGCAAGCGAAGCCCAGAGGAAGGTCGTGGAGGAGGCCAAACTCAAAGATTTGAATGCCAAGAATTATCTTTTCCAGTCAATCGACAGAGAAATACTGGAAACAATCCTCGACAAAGGGACATCGAAGGCAATCTGGGATTCAATGAAGAAAAAATATCACGGGACCACAAAGGTGAAAAGGGCTCAGCTTCAAGCATTGAGAACAGAGTTCGAGCTGCTGAAGATGAAAGAAGGAGAAAAGGTAGACAGTTTTTTGGGACGAACTCTAGCTGTGGTTAACAAAATGAAATCAAATGGTGAGACAATGGAGCAAAACACAGTGGCCAGCAAGGTACTTAGATCATTGACTTCTAAATTCAATTTTGTTGTTTGTTCAATAGAGGAGTCAAATGATTTGAGCACCTTGAGTATTGATGAATTGCATGGAAGTCTACTGGTTCATGAACAAAGGATGCAGAGTTACCAAGAAGAAGCACAAGTGCTGAAAGTAACTCAGGAAGACAAGCCAAGTAGAGGCAGAGGTCGAGGTATGTTCAGAGGAGGACGTGGCAGAGGTAGAGGGAGACAATTCCTAAATAAAGCAACTGTTGAATGCTTTAAATGTCATAAGTTGGGACACTTCCAATATGATTGTCCTGACTGGGAAAAGAATGCAAACTATGTTGAGGAAGAGGAAGAACTTTTGTTGATGTCTTATGAAGTGCCTCACCAAACAAATAAAGAAGAGGTGTGGTTCCTCGACTCGGGCTGCAGCAATCATATGACGGGAAACAAAGATTGGTTCTCAGATTTTGAAGAAGGATGCAATCAAACTGTGAAGCTGGGAAATGATTCAAGAATGGCAGTAGCGGCAAAAGGAAGTATACGGATAAAATTAAATGGCGTAACTCAGGTAATATCTAATGTTTACTATATTCCTGAGCTCAAGAATAATTTGTTAAGCATAGGACAATAGTCCAGCAGACTCAGCTCTCCGAAGCAGAATAGAAGGGGTGATTATGCAAACTGAAATGAGTGGAAATAGAATGTTTTGTCTAACAGTTGCCAAGGCATCAAATGATTCCAAGTGCCTACAAGTTGAAGATGCATCAGAAAAGGAAGCTCACAAGTGGCATTGTCGCTTTGGCCACTTGAACCATAAGGGGCTTATAATGCTTTCTCACAAGAAGATGGTAACTGGCTTGCCTTCACTACAACTTCCAACGAAGATATGTCAAACATGCTTAACTGGAAAACAACATAGAGAGTCCACACCAAAGAGAAGCTCGTGGAGAGCATCAAAGCAACTTCAGCTAGTACACTCAGATATTTATGGCCCCATCAAACCAGCTTCAAACAGTGACAAGAGGTATATCCTGAGTTTTATTGATGACTTTACTCGTAAAACTTAGATTTATTTCTTACATGAGAAATCAGAAACTTTTGCTACATTCAAAAATTTCAAAAATCTTGTGGAAAAGCAAATGGGTGCACACATAACCTGTTTAAGAACTGACAGAGGTGGTGAATTCACCTCAAATGAGTTTGAAAATTTTTGTCAATCACAAGGAATTAGCAGACAACTAACAGCAGCATACACCCCTCAACAGAACGGGGTGGAAGAAAGGAAGAACAGAACAATTATGAATGCGGTTCGTTCCATGCTAAATGAAAGACGAGTTCCTAAATCCTTTTGGCCTGAAGCGGTGAGATGGTGTGTGCATGTTCAGAATCGTTGTCCAACAACAGCAGTTGAAAATAAGACCCCTGAAGAAGCATGGAGTGGGGTAAAACCGGTGGTGGATTATTTTTGAATCTTTGGATGTGTCGCACATGTTCATGTACCAGATCAAAAGAGGAGTAAGCTGGATAATAAGAGCAGAAAGTGTGTTTTTTTAGGAGTCAGTGACGAGTCTAAGGCATGGAGGCTATTTGATCCAGTCTCAAAAAGGATCATAGTTAGCAAAGATGTTGTTTTTGAAGAGGAAGAAGGCTGGGACTGGAATGAATCAGAAGAAAAACATAGGAAAAATGCATTGGTATGGGAAGATGAAAATGGTCAGAATGAAGAAGAAGATGCACCAGGAGAATTCAGCAGCACATCTGCAGTGCCGGGCAACACTCCAATAGGGCCCATCAGCACACCGCTAGGGTCCAACAACGCAGACAATAGTCCAGCAGACTCAGCTCTCCGAAGCAGAATAGAAGGAATCAGATTGCAATCCCCTATAAATACGCCAAACTCAGCGGCGTATGAAGAATTGGTTGCAGGAGAAGGACTGTCCGAGGAAGAAAATCTGAGTGCAATGATGATGGAAATTGAAAATGATCCAATTTCTTTAGAAGAAGCAGTGAAAAGCAAAAAATGGAGGGAAGCAATGCTAGCTGAAATTGAGGCCATAGAGAAGAATCAAACTTGGGAACTTACTACACTTCCTAAAGGAGTTAAACCCATTGGAGTCAAGTGGGTGTTCAAAACTAAGTTTAATGAAGAAGGGAGTATTGAGAAGTTCAAAGCAAGATTAGTGGCAAAAGGGTATGCACAACATTATGGGATAGATTATACTGAAGTATTCACTCCAATGGCAAGGCTAGACACTATCCGTATAATACTTGCAATGGCAGCTCAATTCAGTTGGGAGGTTTTCCAGCTTGATGTGAAGAGTGCCTTTCTTCATGGTGAACTAAAGGAGGAAATATTTGTGGAGCAACCTGATGGATTCATAAAGAAAGGACAAGAAGGAAAAGTCTATAAGCTGAGAAAAGCATTATATGGTCTCAAACAGGCGCCACGAGCTTGGTATAGCAGAATCGAAGCCTATTTTTTACAAGAAGGTTTTGAGAGATGCCCATATGAACACACATTGTTCACAAGATCAAAAGAAGGTAAAAGGTTGATAGTAAGTCTTTATGTTGATGACTTAATTTTTACTGGAGATGATAATACAATGTGTGCTGAATTTAAAAGCTCCATGATGATGGAGTTTGATATGTCTGATTTGGGGAAAATGAAGCACTTTCTCGGAATAGAAGTTAAACAAAGTTCAGGTGGGATTTTTATCTGTCAGAGGAGATATGCAAGAGAAGTGCTAGCAAGGTTCGGTATGGAAGACATCAATGCAGTAAAAAATCCCATAGTTCCAGGCACAAAGCTGCACAAGGATGAATGAGGGGCCATAGTTGATGAAACTTTATTCAAGCAAGTTGTAGGAAGCCTCATGTATTTAACTGTAACTAGGCCTGATTTGATGTATGCTGTTAGTCTAATTAGCAGGTTTATGACCAGGCCTACCATGTCACATTGGCTTGCAGCAAAAAGAATATTAAGATACTTGAAAGGTGCAACCGAGTTTGGGATTTTTTTCAAGAAAGGTGAAGGCAGCCTGAGACTCGTGGCTTTTACGGATAGTGATTATGCTGGAGACTTTGATGATCGAAGAAGTACATCAGGGTTTGTATTTATGTTAGGATCTGGAGCTGTTTCTTGGTCATCAAAGAAACAATCAGTGGTTGCCCTTTCTACCACAGAAGCAGAGTATATAGCGGCAGCTTTGTGTGCCTGTCAGTGTGTTTGGCTCAAAAGGGTGTTGGGAAAGCTTGGCATTGAAGAGAATACATGGACAGAAATTATGTGTGACAATAGTTCTACTATACAATTTTCCAAAAATCCAGTATTTCATGGCAAGAGCAAGCATATTGATGTAAAATTCCACTTTCTAAGAGACTTAGTGAATGATGGAGTAGTGGAGCTGAACTACTGCAATTCACAACATCAAATTGCAGACATCATGACGAAGCCATTAAAGCTGGAGCAGTTTGTGAAGCTTCGTAGCCTGCTTGGAATGACCGAAGTTTCAAAAGTAATCTAAGTGCAGGAGCATTAGCTTAAGGGAGGGATTGTTAGATAAATATTAGGAATCTGTTATATTTTGAATTAGTCTTTTATTAGTTCTGACTTAGTATTTATCAGCTGCTATTTTTTAGGATAGAGTTTGTTTTCAACTTCTCTACCCACGTTGCAAGTTGTAAAACGTGGGTCTTAGGTTTATTTCAGTTTCATGTAATTGGCTATATAATAGCCTCAGTTTATTGAATAAAGTACATCCCTTCAGTGCATTTTTTCTAAGCTTTCTTCTTTAACAAGAATTAATATTGACTGCGAAAAATAAATCCTCCTGCATGTTTTCGCATATAAAATATAGTAAAAATTTGCATAACTTAACTGATAGTTGTATGTAAAATAAATTGATATTTCATCTATGAAAGTAAATCAGTTCAGTTTAGTTTCAGTAAAGATTTCAAATTTGAGAATGTTTGGATTGTAGAAGCATGATTCAAAGAGTTTGTTCAAGAGTAATAGTTGATTGATAATTCTGGTAACATTGTTAATAAGCTGGTAGTGTGTGGAGAGAAAATGATGCATTGGAGTAAAAATAAGTGTCTTAAGAATAGAAAAGGGATTGAGAAGCTTGGTAATGCAAGGATGATGATCTCAATACTCGATTCTTTCATGCTTCTTCTACAACCAAGAAAAAAGTTAATATTATTACTTCGCTTATTTCTGATAATGGGGAAGTCATTAGTTCTACGAAAGGTTTGTGTAAAGTGATTCATGACTACTTTCTAGAATTATTTCAGAAATGACCAAGTTCCCTGATCAGGTTTTTCAAGCTCTAAGTTCTCCTGTTACTGATGAGGATAATTTTATGTTGACAACTATGTTTTTGATCGATGAATTAAAAAAGGCTATTTTTTCCATGCAAGTCGATAAAAGCCCAGGACCTGACGGTTATAATTCTGGATTTTATCATCATTTTTGGGATTCCTATGTGTTGTACCCCAAAATTTCCTCTCCCATTTTTTTCAAGACTTTCTCACGTGGTCCTCATTTGCTCAAGGATGCTTAAGAGTTGATCAGACAAATTCTCCTCCTAAGCAATGAGTCCATAACTATGGTTTCATCTTGCACAAGGAAGAACGGGTTTAAAGGGTCTCAAGTGATTTCTATGGTTCTCCATAGTTCTTCAAAAATGCTCATGTCAAGTTTCAAGCCTTGCATCATAAATTCGCTCAGTCAATTGCTCAGATGATTGAAAATCAACTATATTGGGTAAAAAGTCAATTATGGTCAACATACAGTCAAACTTCAAGATTTTTGGTCAACATCAATATTTTGAAG
The DNA here is from genome assembly GCA_948472305.1 of Vicia faba. NCBI lineage: Eukaryota > Viridiplantae > Streptophyta > Magnoliopsida > Fabales > Fabaceae > Vicia > Vicia faba. The sequence continues at coordinate 195,499,454 of OX451738.1, read as the reverse complement.
TGATATTCATCATTTGATCAAGGGTTGATCATGATTCCTCAAGAAAAGCCCTCAAATCATCAAAAGTCAAAAGTTACCAAATTAGGGTTTCCTTAAGAAAAGTCAACTGAGATATGGTTTGTGCAAGTTGGGCAATTTTTGAGAAAATGCATGAAACTTCATTTGAGCAATCTTGAACTTTTGTACTAATGGGCCTAACTTTTGAGGTTTAAACATGTTTATAAAATGTTATAGGACCTCTAAGTCCATTTATGCATTACTTTGATTTTTTATTTTATTTATTTTGATTTTATTCAAATTAATTCAAAATAAATAAAATAAAATATGAGTTGATGGACCAAAAGGTGTGTAGGCTTCATTTGGATATCTTCTGGAAGGCCCAAGACCTCATAAGAGCTTTCCAAAACCGTGAGAGACATGTTGGAGACAAGGATCTTCAAAAATGGAAAGTTAGAAGACATGTTTCATTGATAAATGGAAAGTTAGAAAGCATGTTTCATTGATTTTTGGTAACACCATGATCACTTGATTCTTTCCTTATTTGGTGACTTAAATCTCCTCCTCTATAAATACTCAAGCCCTCACACTACAATAGGGCACGAAATTTGCCTCTCAAGAACACACTCCAAATTTCTCAAATTTTGTCAAAATTAGGGCAAACACAAACCCCTATTTCCGGCCACTCTTAAGCGGTTCCAAGCATTCTATCACACTCCTGAAGGTCCCAGGATCCTGTTCCATTCCTTACTCACGCTCAAGCGATCCCAAGACGTGTCAACCAAGTGGCTCCGACTTGGTAATGTTCTTCAATCTCAAACTTTTGATCCATGCTATATAAATTAATTCTAAGCATATATATATGTGTTTATAATGATGTCTGGAACCATCATTTTTTTTATAGATTTGATGCAGGAACAACAATCCACCATTGTTAGGGCAACATTTTGATGAAGTTTAGGATTCATAGTTGCAGTCACTTTTTGACCAAACCAACCTCACCATCAGATTCGTAAGGTCCAAATTAGTGGATCTGAGTGGTTTGATTTTGTTGTTTGAATCTTTTTATCAATAATCAATTTTGACATTTTTTAACTAAATTTAATTAACATTTTTCTTTATTAAAATTAATTAGAAAAAAGTAGGTTTTAATTATTTAATTAACATCAAACTATTTTCTATAAAAATACAAAAAAAAACATTTTTTTTCTAACATTTTCTCTTATTTATTTTTTGCTATTTAAAATTCCTAGAGAAATTGTATAGGCCGCGCAGTTTAAATGTAATAACTTAGATTTACATTCTCGCACTTTTTCCTAATTATGTAATTGTACCAAAACCATATAATAGTTGTAGGCCTTTACTTTCTCGCGCTTTACTTTCGGCACCTTTATTTTTCTGCACTTATAATTATATGCTTGTATATATAACTGTTAGTAAATAGGCTTGTATGGAAAGATTTAAAATCAATCAGTAGATAACTCCTAACTAATCAAGATAATATAACTGAACTGAACACACTATGCACACGTACACCTCCAGGATAACCTCCCTTGTTGCCTTCGGATAAAAAACAATCATGTCCCTCTGTTGTACCCCAAAATTTTCCCTCTCATTTTATCAACATTTCTCATCACAAGGCTCTTTGAACTCAAGATCAAGCCAGGGTTTGCTCTGCCCAAGACATCTCTTTGCACTCTTGACCTAAATTAGGGTTTGAGTTTGCACAAGGATTTTTGGACTTATAATGCTCAAAGTGACTTTCATAATTCATGTTGGACTCCTAAGTTTGTCCATACCAAGTTTCAAGCCTTGAATCAAATTTTTACCCAGTCAATTGGACAGTTGACCTAGAAATCAGCTGTATTGGGGAAAAAGTCAACTATAGCCAATTTACAGCCAAACCCCGTGATTTTTGACCCACATCAACATTATAAACTCATATGAACCATTTGATCAATTTTGGACCATAACTCTACAAGAAATTTGATCAGATCACCAAAAGGGCAAAATGGTCATTTTTAGGGTTTTGACTGTACAAAGGCAATTTCTGACTTTTGACCTAGCCAATGGAAAATGGGGTTCAAGCATGGACTCAAGGACTCAATGGCATCATCTTGACCTATTCACAAGGTTCAAAAGATCTCAAGTGCATTGGATTGACAGATGGATTTTTCAGTCAACTAATCAAAATTTGACTATACACTGAAAAGTCAAACTTTGACTTTTTGGTCAAAATCAAGTGCCAAGGGTCATTTTTCACCAAGATATGTCAAAACATGAAACTTGTTCATCAAGAAACCCATTTTTGCAATTTTTGCAAATTAGGGTTTAAAGTTGAAAATTTTCATAACTTAGAATTTTTCTAAGTTATGAAATTTTCTTAATTTTCCCTAACTTTGCCCAACATTTTCACCATAATGCAATTGGATTCAAACAAAACTTCCAACATGAAAGTTGTAGTCCTCCATAAAGTATATAACTTTGATTCACAAAGTTTTATCAAAAGAAACTTGTATCTCAAGTTATGACTTTTGGAATAAGGGTCCCTAAAACTTTTAACTTAGAGAAATTTTGCCCTAAGTTTAGGCAGGATTTTGACCTATCTTCATGGCCATTTTTCACATAGTTCCACTTGGGATATCAAATTTCATTTTAAATATGGATTGTAGAGCATGTTGCAAGCTTTCCAAAATGTCCAAGAACTCTCCAAAATCATTTGTGGTTAGGGAGAATCGAAGGCTTGAAGTTGGAAAAAACTCACTTTTCATCCATGGCATGTTCATGTTCATACAAGTTGCAAATTCAAATCAGCATGCTTTGCACTAGATTACAGGCCTCTAAACCACTTCACACTCAATAATTAAATGCAAAACCATTGGTCTAAGGCATTTCTTTGGTCATTAGAGCATTGCACCTTGGATTAATCCCTAAGTAGAAAAAGCAAAATTTCCATTTTTGCTTAAATCATGCTTTATGTCAAAATTGATTTCTTGAGCATTGGTCCATATCTCATACAGCAAATAAAATCTACAAGTTGGATGGGCCAAGGGCAAAGTGTGCAAGCATAAGGATAGCCTGTACAGGCCTGTTGGAAATCACTTCCCACTTTTGCTTCATATACAAGAAATATGCCAAATACATGAGAACTTGAACATCAGCCAAAAACAAACTTGTGCAAACATTTAAACCATATTTCTCACACCTCTCTGAGCCAGAAACACGATCTCTTGAGCCTTCAAACCTCCCATAGCCAGAAATCACCTTCCATTGGCAAAACAGGGCAACATCTGCAACTTGACTTCCATAGCACAATTTGCTCGTGCGTTTTGGCCCAAACCTGTTCAAACACCTTCCATTCAATCCATCCAAGCTATCCCAAACCTCAAACACCAACTGTAACTCCATTTATAGGGTTTTCCATTTTCATTTTGAGCTTGTGCAGGTTGAGTTCTGTAGCCTGATTCAAGTACATTCAAGGCAAGCTAGACATTGGAGAAGGTCAAGTGAAGTTCAAGCAAGCTCCCAGACATCTCAGCCCTTGTTGAAAAGCTCCACATTGCCATACACGAAGTCAGTTGAAATAGGTTTTTGTCAACTTCCTATCTCTCTATTTAGGACATTTAGACTTAGGTTTGTGAATAAGAAATGTAGTATTCATTGCCATGAAGCTGTACATATGCTCAGTTTTCATTTATATTAAGCATGCTAAGAGAATTTGATCCATGAACATACTGAAAAAATTAGGTTAGATTTTAGGGCCAGAGAAATTCTCTCTGGTCTTTGAGAGTTAGGATTAGTTCTTTATATGGTTGGATTCGTCTTGAAAAGCTCTACAACTTTGATGTTATGTGTTTTTGTAATAAAGCTCGTATGCAGGATGTCCAAGTTTGATAACAGGCGCGCGCGTTTTGTTTGAAAGTCAGAGGTTGAAGATGAAGTGGTGGGCTGGGCTTGGTCCTGGCTCACTATTGGCACCCCCTTTTACTTTTTGCACCCCCTGGCCCATTTCTTCATACTTTTGTATTTTTCCATTTTATTCCCATTTCTGATTTTGTTTTTTTATTTATTTTCTAAATATAAAAATACCCAAAAAACATTTTTATAATTGTTTACATTTATTTTACATTTTATTTTGTTTCTTTCTAACATGAAAACAATTTAATTACTTTTATCTTATTTATTAAAAACTTAAAAAATAATAAATAAGTTATACTTTTATTTTATTATTTTATCCACACTTAAAATATTGTCCTAAATATATTTTTATTTTATTTTTTGTATATATTTTATTTTTATTATACATATTTAATATAATTAATACATATATAAATATATACTTTTATTTTATTAAGATACTTTAGAATAAAAAATATAAAAATATTACACTTTTATTTTTATTAATATTTATACTTAAAGAATACTTTTTTTTCTAAATATATTTAATTTTTTGTACATACATTATTTTATTTATTGTATATAAATAATATAATTAATATATTTATTTTCTTAAAGAAAATTAGGGTTTTACCCTTAACCAAAAAATAAATAAATAATCTTTTTATTATTTCTTTCCCTTTTATATTAAATATTTTTTACATACATAAATAAACAAAAAACTTTTTATTGCATAATTCATATTATTTGATATATTTATTTATTTTGTTTATTTAAATATTGTCCATTTATTATTTATGCATTTGATTCAATTTGGATGTAATAGTAAACTAGGGTTTTTATTTCTTGTCAAATACACCCCCATTCAAAGGTTGTACCCCCATCCCCATAGTCATGTTGTAATAGCTTAAATTTTTAATTCTCGCACTTTATGCTTTCAATTATGCCATGATTAGAGATTAGGGTTTGTATGCAAAAATCCAAAATCAACAAGTAGTTTGACCTAATACAAAGACAAAAATGCATGAAAATCAATACACAATGCACACTTGCACCCCTAGGGTTACAATCCACTTGTTGCCTCAAAAATGGGCCATGTTATGCATGTTGGGTACTTTGGCAAAACAAAAACAAAACAAAAGATCATAGTCCCTCGATGACGCTATCTTGGTTGCCTAAACAAAATGATCAAGTCCCTCAAAAATTTTCCAAAGATACTTAACACAATTGCTATCATGGTCTATACGATGACCCACGCCTGTCCTGTTTAACATCCTAACACAAGGTTGTTCACCAAATGCAATGGTGAAATAACACTGTCAAAAGGGTTAAAAACACGTAGGAAAGATCTTTGAGTAAAATAGGGTAGATAGCTCTTAGTTACTTGATCAAAACTTGCAAAAACATCCTTGCTATTTTCAAGCACACTTCACAACACAATTTCAAAACATTTCCCAAATCAAACTTTCAAACATTGAAATCTTTTCAAAAGACAAAACACCTTTGTATACATTCCTACAAGAATCATTACAAAGGTTTCCACAATGATGGCCTCTTTTCAAAACATCTTTCAAAACCACACACAAAGCACCATTTCAAACAATTGAAAAGCAAAAGCAAGTGATCTAAACAAGTAACTAAGAGCCCATGGATAACCATGGATGAAAAGGGTGCTTGCACCTTCTCTTTTCATAATCTGCTCCCCGAACCCAAGAAAACATCTCAAAGGTATTTCCTGTGCTTTTTGACCTTTCCTTAGGATAAAATAAAAAGTCGGTGGCGACTCTTGCTAAACCGAAACATTTGCGAACACAAACGCAAAACCTCAAGTCAGTTCTCCCACCGTATCACAGAACTGGCGACTCTACTGGGGACAATTCTAAAAGTGGAGTAACCTTAGGGTTTAGATAACCTTTATATGCTTATCTTGTTTTCCTTGATTGCTTTATATTTGGTTCTATTGTTTGGGTTTGAAATCCTCCACCCGGATTCTTGGGAAACATTCATAGGTAAATAACAATACATTGTGGAAACTGTGTGGGGTATACCGACATGGTTGAAGCAATAACTATATTAGTGCGACATATTTGTGGGTACCGGTAGCTTTTGAGTCAATCAAAGAGAATACGGGGCCGTTGAGTGATGTCATGAAGCACTAATAAACTCTTAGAACCTTACTTGACCATCTTGGCCTTTTTTTAGGGGTAGTGAGATGACCGTCTTTGGTGCAGTCCTAAGTTGGTAGATACTCGATACTACACTCATTGAGGGTTGTTTTCTTGGAATATTTCGGTCGCCAGTTAAGTGGCTAAACTGAAACAATGAACACAGAAAATAATCCAGTGATATTGAGCTCCTTAGAACCCGGTTACTATTTATAGGATAGGTTGAGCCAACTAACTTCAAGAGGGTACTTACCTATGAAACCTTATGTAAGCCTAAAACTAGGATCTTGTGTGATTTGCTTGTACATATACTTGTGCATTCATCATGAACATCATAAAGCATCATATGCATCCACTAACCATTTCAAGGGTTTGTATCTTCATCTTTGTTCTTATTTTGTAGGTCATGGAATCTCTTCACAGGAAAACAATTCAAGTCAACCTTGTGAGAATCCCTCCTTAACTCAAGGAGCTTACTTCCAAGATTCCAGAGAATTCTATCTTCAGTGAAAGACATGGTAGACTTCTCAACTTGGTCAACTCCAACATTGAAGAAGACATGGTGAAAGTTCTCTTCCAGTTCTTTGACCCCCTACACCACTGTTTCACATTCCCTGATTACCAACTAGTACCTACTTTGGAGGAATTTTCTCAACTCCTAAGGATTCCTATTCTTCATCAACTGCCCTACAACGGTACGGAAAGAGAACCAAAGCCTGAAGATGTTGCTCAAGCCTTACACTTGCAACCATCTGATATCAAGGGTCATTGGGAAACCAGAAGTGATGTCAAGGGTTTCTTGGCAAAGTTTCTGTTTGAGAAGGCACAAGACTGCTGAAATTCTTTAGATCTGCAAGCTTTTGAAGAGATTGTAGCACTTCTCATCTATGGGTTGGTCTTGTTCCCAAATCCTGACCAGCTTATAGATGTGAATGCTGTCAAGATTTTCATATCTCGGAATCCTGTGCCTATATTGCTCGGGGACATCCTACACTCATTTCACACACGAACAATGAGGAAAAGAGGTGTTCTCATCTGTTGTACTCCTCTTCTAGCAAGGTGGTTTATTTCTCACCTTCCCCAATCAGTTTTGAAGAATGAGCAGGGTTTAAGGTGGTCACAACGGTTGATGACCCTCACACATTCTGATGTTCATTGGTGTTCTCAGTCCAGAGAAAATGTCATCATCATTGATCGTTGCGGAGAATTCCCTAATGTCCCATTACTTGGCATTAGGGGAGGCATTACCTACAACCCCTGTTTAGCTTTGAGGCAGTTTGGATATGCTCGAAGGGATGGCCCTCACGACATGCTGATTCCTGACTTGGTTTTTAACTTCGACGATGACGCTCAAGGACTTCGACAAAGGTTTATCCGAGCTTGGAGGATTCCCAACAAAGTGGATAGTAAGACACTGGGGCACAAGAATTCCATCCCCCTTGAGCCTTATCTCAAGTGGGTACGAACCCGCGCCCAGAGTCTTATGATGCCTTACCTTCACATTCTCCCCGTGATCAAAGATCCTGTTGTGGAAGGAGAGGTTCCATACACCCTTCTACATCCTGACATGCCAACATCATTGGAAGAATTGCAAAGGAGTTGGATACAACTCAAGGAAGAACGGAATACTTTTGAAGCCAGCTTCTATGCCAGTGAGAAGAAGGTTTTGGAACTTACCCGCCGACTTCACGAAGAGGAGACTCCCAACACTTACATCACACTAAAGAGGATGCGCAATGTCTTTTTACATTAAGAATTTTGTAATATTTTGCCCATAGGGCATTTATGTACTAACACATTTCTTCTTATTAATATGACGTGTGTTCTTTTTGTTTGCAACAAATTTGAATTTTTGAATCCTTGAATGCATTACATGAATAACATATCATTCATCATATGCATAAACAGGTCTTCACACCAGGTTTCCTTATCTTTCTGCTTTTTATTTCAGCAAGATGGATATAGAGCAGACGGTCAAAGATCTGCAAGCACAAAATTCTCAGTTCCAACAACTCCTCATAACCTTGGCAAAGGGTCAAGAGGACCTTAAAGCACTGTTAAACAAAGAGAAGGAAAAAGATAAAGAGAAAAAGAAGAAAAGAGCTGGTGTGGCCACTATGGGAATAAGGTTTGAGAACCAGGCTAGGAGAGTTCTGGAATTCCCCTCAACGTCTGACGAAGGGGTTGGTAAAGGAAAGGGAGTTGCAATGCCCTCTGAATCTGAAGCTGAAGAGGAAGAAGAAGAAGAGAAAGAAGATTACTCTGAGCAGCAGTATCCTCCTACAGACGATAAGTATAAAAATCTGGAAGAACGGTTGGCGGCCATGGAAGTACAAAGGGTTCCCGGACTGGATTTCGAAGAACTAGGGTTGGTCGCTGGGATCGTCATTCCTCCCAAGTTCAAAGTACCTACATTTGCTAAATATGACGGTTTGTCCTGTCCAAAGATGCATCTGAGATCCTACGTCAGAAAGATCCAACCTCACTCTTCCGATAAGGATCTATGGGTCCACTTTTTTCAAGATAGTTTGTCGGGTACGTAATTGGACTGGTTCTATCAACTTGAGAGATCTGATGTTCATAACTGGGAAGATTTGGTTGCTGCTTTCTACCGACAATACCAATACAACACGAATTTAGCGCCTACTCGTACTCAACTACAGAGTATGGGTATGACCTCTAATGAGGGATTTAAGGAGTATGCCCAGAAGTAGCGGGATTTGGCTGGAAGGGTGCAGCCACCATTATCGGATAGAGAGCTGGTTGACATGTTTTTAGGGACCCTGTCAGGTCCATTCTTCAATCACTTGATCGAGAGATCATCTGCAGGGTTCACCGAATTAATTTTGACCGGTGAAAGGGTCGAAGCTGGCATTAAGAGTGGTAAAATTCAGAAGGATGCCTCCTGTTGTACCCCAAAATTTGCCCTCCCATATTCTTCAAGATTTGCCAAGATCATGGTTCAAAATCTCTCAAGGGTTGCACAGTCCAATTGCCTCCTAACACAGTGAAAACTAGGGTTTTGGTTCTGGAAAAGAAATTGAGGTTTTCAAGGGTCCAATCAAGTCCCATATGCCTATATACATTGCCAAGCATCCATATGTCAAGTTTCAAGACTCACAGCATCAAGTTGCACAGTCAAAAGCCCTAAATGCTCCACAGACAACTGCAGGGGCAAAATGGTCATTTGATAGTCAAAAGTCAAAATTTTTGGTCAACATCTTATTTTGAAGCCACAATCATCATTAGATCAATTCTTGATCATGATTCCACAAGCATGGCTCAAAAAGTCTCAAGATGCAAAAGTTTCTATTTTTGGACAATTGAAAAAGTCAACTGCAAATTGACCAAGGCATAACTTCTTCATGGTTTATCATAAAAATTCCATCCAATGCTCATTTTGAAGGGGAAGACATTTCCTACAACTCATCTTCACACTCCAAGTCCAAGAAATGCTCTCACAAAAAGTTATCAATTTCAACATTATAGGTCATTTTCAAAAGTCAACAAAAGGCACTTTAAGTCAAAGACCATAACTTGAGATTGGTAAATCAAAATGACATGGAACCAAAGGCATTGGTTAGAGGACTTCAAGACCTTTCCAAAATGTCCAAGAACATGTTCATATCTTCAAAATTGAGCAAGATATGCATTGGAGAAGTTGGGAAATTTTTGGGAATTTTCAGAAGTCAACTTTGCCTAAAACACTTCAAATTTGCTAATGGGCCTCAAATTCTTCCTTGAATCATTACCCAAATCCTATGCACGACCCATTGAGCTTAAAAGGATTTATTTTCTTATTTTTAATTAATTAATTGAATTTTTATTCTTATTAATTCATTTAATTAGTTTTAATTGTAGAAAAATATCAAATAATGGTTGTCAAATCTTTTTATGCAGCAAATATACTCCACACATGCTAAGGATTTCGTGCATCAATCAACAAGACAAGATCTTCCATAATTGGCAAAGTTTCCATGGAAAAAGATTGAAAAAAGATATGATTAACAATCAAAGATTCAAGTCATCAATTCATGGATTCATGGGCTTTATTTTGACCTAATTTGCTTCACATACTTATGCAAGAGTGAACCCTATTCAAGAAGACACGAAAAAGCTGCTCAGGCTCCATAACCAAATTGCAAAATTTCAACAAAAACTTGGAAACTGATTTCATAGTTGGAGGACAATTCAAAGCCAAAAAAGGGTTCCAATACGTTGCCTGAGTCTCCAGGAAGCGTTTGCAATCAAGAATCAGTCCTAACACGCGAAGAATTGAAGAACACGAGCCATACGGTTTGCTTTGTTTTCCAATTTGACATATCATGATTCATGTGCTTTTAATTGGTTTTCTTGTTTGATTTACACTAATAGGTACCTTCTGAAGCGATTGGTATAAGTTAATTGACCTAACGCTGCCTGAATCCAAATCTACCATGGACGAAAATTAGGTTTTCAGAAGCTTCAAATTAGGGCTTTAAGTATCAGGAAAAATTGGACTAAGTCATGACCATGGTTGAATTCGTCAAGGCCAGACGAATTCAACCAACATCTCGCGCTCAATTTATATTAACGCCTCTTCTATTTGCTATTTTTCGTGGCTATGGTTAGTGGGGGTTTAAAACCCCCGCTACTTGTTTCATGTTTGCAGGAAGAACAAGGAAGAAGATGGACGTGGCATTACATGACTGGGGAATTCAAATCTTGGCGCGGTTTTTTATTGTTTCAGCATAATTGAGTTTTTCATATATATTAATTATTGTCTATTATATATACAAACGCGCTAAGTGGCTCAGTTGGTAGAGGATGTGTATTGCAACCATTGGGACCTGGGTTCGATTCCCAGGTCCCCCATATATTCTTCATAATTTTTGTTCTAACACGTTCAGGTACATCACTCATCCAATATCCCACCATGCATCCTCACGCCTAAGGCTGCCACGCGCTTATGATGATCAATTTGAAGGCCACAGAATGAGGTCTATCATACGCCAGGGTCAACCAACGTGCACATGATCCCTGAAAAGTCAGCAAGGCCTTTGTTCTAATGGGCCAGAATTGCACAATTAACCTCCATATGGGCCTGACACCCCCCTTGGTTTGCATATTTTTTTAATTTAATTTTCTTTTCTTTCTAATTCTTTTTAATTGTTTTAATTGTTTTCATTAATTCACCATTAATCAACTTTTCATGATAAAATCAGAAAAATTAAAATTGTAAAATATGTTTAATTATATTTAATTTCACCATTAAAATATTTTTGTAAATAAATTTCAATAACTAACTTAGTTAAATTAGGTTTTAATTTTGACACTTTCCTTAATAAATAAAAAATGCATAGAATTAGGTTTTTGACATTTTATCTTTTTCTTAATTATTTTTTCCTCATTATTTATTATTATTATTAATTATTATTTTTGTAAATAAACATGTAAATTAATTAATTAGCGTAAATTAGGTTAACTTTAATATTTTCTTTAATAACTAAAAATAATCTAGAATTAGGGTTTCCTTGTAAATTTTTTTCTTTATTTCAAAAAACATAAAAAAAACACTTTTCTTTAATTAAATAATTAAATAGACTTTAATTTCATTTAATTTCAAGCAAAGGGTCAAAACCCTCGGACGTTCAATTAATTCTTTTCGCGCATTTATTTTCTTTTAGTGATTATTATGTAACTGCTTTCCGGATGTAATAGTAATTAGGTATTTATTTACTTTCCGCATCCTTTATCAAAAAACGGGTCTTTGTATTTTGGCGATGTATAGACCCGCGCCTTGTAATAGCGTAGCTTTTATCTTTCTGTCTTTTAATTTTCCGCACTCTTAAATTCTAACTTTGTATGAAAGAATGTATGCTAATTAAAAACAAGCGTAGCTCACAATGCCATGATCAAAGATAACTGTTAAACTGAAAACTACACACAAATACACACACCACTTCTAGGGTACGCCTCACCCGTTGCCTTCGAAACGTGGTCGTCGAGTATAGGACGTTTTAGCGGTCGCTCTGATGTCTAAGATCCAGTCGCCTCGAAACGGTTGCCTCGGATAAAAGGATCAAGGACATAAGGGTAGCTTCTAAGGTGTCCTACTGTTGCTTCGGTGACCACACTGTCCCTACAAACGAATTGACCCGAACACCTCCAACGGTGGTGCTACCTACCTCTCAATGGTGGGATGGCACTACCTTAAGGACTTTTACACAGCCTAATTCCTTAAGGTAGGTAGATGACTCATGGATACTTGCTCTCTAAAAAACAAATCAAAACTCTTTTCACACCGACACTTTCAAAAGCTTTCAAAACGAATTTTTCAAACACTCTTGAGGACAGATACAAGAGTTATTCAGAAATCTTTCAAAGAAACTTTTTTTCAAAACCACACACACTTTGAAAAGCAAACATTTTGAAAACATAAGAGCAAGTATCTAAGAGCCCATGGATAACCATGGATAGAAAGGGTGCTAACACCTTTCCTTTCTATTAATCTACCTCCGGAACCGAGAGACAATCTCATAAGGAATTTTGCTGTGCTTTTGTCCTGTCCATGTTGGAGAAAATAAAAGACGGTGGCGACTCTTGCTTCCGCGATATTTCGCGAACCAGCGTTAAACAGTCAGTTCTAAATCCACCGATCACAGAACTGGCGACTCTGTTGGGGAATTACTCAAAGTGAGGTGTACCTTAGGATAACTCATACTTGTGTTTTCAATTGCTGTGTTTTGTTTGCTTTATTATTGTGGGCACTGTCTTGGGAGTTCTATAGATCCTAACCCGGATCTGGGGGATACCTTCTTAGAAAGTAGCAACAAGACTGTGAGGGAACTGTGCGGGGTATACCGACACGGTTGAAGCAGTCTGCTACGTTGATGTGGCACTTTGGTGAGTACCGGTAACCCTTGAGTCAAGTCAAGGAGAGTACGGGGCCGCCGCGTGGTGTCGTGAAGCATCAACTGACCTTAGGAACCTTAATTGAACCATCTTGGCCTCTTTAGGGTAGTGAGATAACTGACTTTGGTGTAGTCCGAAGTTGGTTGATACTCGATACTACACTCAGTTGAGGGTTGTTTTCTTGGAATATTTCGATCGCCAGTTCAGTGGCTAAATCGAAACGATGAACACAGAAAACAATCTAATGATATTGAGATCCTTAGAACCCGGTTACTTTTGATAGGACAGGTTTTGAGCCCACCAACTTCAAGAGGGTAATACCTAGACCCCATGCTGGCCTGAACTCTAAGGGCTGTCTTGTGTGACTTGTGTGCCTTCAAACTTGAATTACTTGCATGCTTGTTATCTGACATACGAGTTCCTTGCAGGTTTTGTTTACAGTCCTTAATTGGGACTCATTACAGCGCCTACTTACATCACTCCATGCATAGCATAACATCATACCATTGCATACACCTTGCATAAGGACTAACCCATTTCAAGGATCTCGAGGGTTTGTGATGCAGGTCATGATGAACCAAAATGTCTAGCAAGGGGCAAAGGGGATTTATTTTCCTCTAGCCAAGGTTGATAACTTGAGTCAGGGGCTATGACCCACTAGATATGGTGAGCATTGACTCTTGAAGAGGGACTCTCAATAATATGCAGTTCCTTCAATCAAGCTACCGGATTCCAATTCTAACAATTTTTCTTGTTTACCCCGTGAGATCCTTGAAAACATTGCATGCATATATACACATCATTGCATTACAGGTACCCTGTTTATAGGTCACTTACCTTCTTTGCTGTTTATTTCAACAGTCTCATTATGAATCCCGAATCATCTACCGAGCAATCCTTCAAGGCCCTCCAGGCTAAGAACGCCCAGTTCCAGGAGTTGATTAAGAGTCTAGCCCAGGGCCAACGGGATTTGAAGACTCTGCTCTCGAAGAAGAAGAAGAAGAGAATAGTGTTGTTTAATCCTAGACGCAGATCGGGGAACGGATCACAAAACGAGGTTAAGCTGACTACCCCATCTGTGGGAAAAGACAGTCCCCATGAGAGAGAGGTTCCTAGCCCAGTGGTCTCCGACAACGAGACGGATTTCAATGACGAACAGTACCCTCCTGCGGAGGACAGGTACAAACAGCTCGAAGACCGATTAAGCGCTATGGAGATACAAAAGGTACCCGGCCTGGACTTCGAAGATCTAGGTCTGTCTTCTGGGGTAGTGATCCCGCACAAGTTCAAGGCGCCTGCCTTTGCAAAATACGACGGGGCCTTCTGTCCTAAGCTGCATCTCAGGTCATACACAAGGAGGATCCAACCCTACATGGCTGACAAGAATTTGTGGATTCACTTCTTCCAGGATAGTCTGTCAGGAACTCAACTCGAGTGGTTCTATCAACTGGATGGAGCCAGTATTCGCAGCTGGGAGGACTTGGCCACAGTGTTCTACAAGCAGTACCAGTACAATGCCGATCTTGCCCCTACGCGCACTCAGCTTCAGGGGATGTCTATGGGTGCAGGCGAAGGCTTTAAAGAATATGCTCAAAAATGGAGGGACCTTGCTGGAAGGGTACAACCACCTCTAACTGACCGTGAGCTCGTCGACATGTTCTTGGGGACCCTGTCTGGACCTTTCTTCAACCATCTGATTGGGAATTCTTCTGCTGGGTTTACAGATTTGATCTTGTCCAGGGAAAGAGTTGAAGCTGGTATCAAGGTTGGGAAGATTCAAGAGGCCGCACCTTCTGATACTCACAAAAAGCCTTACATGGGGAAGAAAGAGTCTAATGCTACATACAGTCAAAAGAGTCGTCATGACCAACATGCAGGGGCAGTCATGATCTCTGGTTCTGCACCACGCCGACAACCACAAAAGGGAAATCAGCGAAGGCCAGACGAGCCTAAAAGACAATTCACCAACATCAACATGCCATGGTCATAAGCATTGCAGCACATGTTGAAAATGAATCTGATTGCGGTGATCAACCCTCCTGCAAATCCCAAGACCTCCTCTCCAAACTACAACCCAGAAGCAAGGTGTGCTTACCATTCTGATAGCCTGGGGCACGATACTGAGGATTGTTGGGTGCTGAAATACAAGATCCAGAATATGATCGACGCTAAGGAGATCGAATTCGAGCCTACTGAGACTCCCAATGTGATCACTGCTCCCTTGCCAAAACATGGCTAGGATTGAAAAACTTTTGTCCATTCGAATGTTCAAATTGTAATTTTCTTTGATTGTTCAAACATTTTATTTCATATCAAACTTGGTTATTTCATTAATGCATTACACGTGTCTGTTTTGAAGTAATTGTGTTCACTATATCCAAAATTGCTTTTATTTTTGATGTTCAACTCTCGATTTTAAAATTCTAAGCCTCTTGAGGGAGGATGACGAAAACGATACCACGACATCTACAATATGCTTTTGAACAAACCCCGCTGATGAGGTACAGGCATTGTTTCAATTCCTAAACACCAGAGTTATAAGGAAGATAATCCCTCGTCAACCCCTTCGAGCCAAAGAAGTAGGAGTTTTTTTTCTTTTCGAAAATTAAAACCCTTAATCACAACCCGGGGCAGGGTAGTTCTCTCAGCTGATCCAAGTGCACAATGAATCAAAGGAGTCCTTCCAAAGCAAAAGACAATGATGGTTCCGGATAATCATAAAGACAGGCAGTCATTATCACTCAAAATAAAAGCCCAATAAGTCAAAACCTATGAAGGAGACTTACAAAAACTGGGGCATCCCGCTGACTGTAATCACAAAAGAAACAGTTCAGGCAAAAAACAGGGATAACGAAAACAAAAAGAAAGAGGTCCTACAAACCCTCGACAAAAAATGACTGCCTATTCAAAATAAATTGTCAACATCCGAACCATCACTGGAATATCAGAGCAAAGACTCAAACAAGGTCTAACGCACGATCAACTGAGTTTAGGATCGAAGAACATCACGAAGAACGGGTGGGTACAAATAAATTTTGAGCCTTTATCCTTTTGTTTCTTAAACCGTGAACCAGGCCACGTTACAACCCTTAAAAGTCCTAGCTGAAGCATGGGTTAGTTCGAAAGCATACTGTCACAAAAGGTATCCTGACTCCTTAAGGCTTGCGGTAAAATAACGAGTCGACATCACGTTTTACAAAAACTCACTTGTTCTATTAAAAAATGCATTTAAAAAAAAAATTCAAGACAGACATAAGCTTTGCATTTTTAATATAACATTGCTTGCTTATGACTATTTGTTTGAACAACATAGAAGTCCGCACGAAGAATATCTAATGAACAAAAACACTTCCAACCAAGGGGCATGACATGATCATTGTCCGTCATCTGGGGCAGTCCAGTCAAGATTCAGAGAATCTCTCAAATGCCAAAAAGCCAGGGGCAAATCTCCATCTGGATCACTTTGGGGAATTGGACGATCAAACGAAGATCTTCTGGTAGTATGGCAACATTACACCACCGACAGTGACAGCTCCCTACATTCTGAGAGCGTGGACATAGTCGAAAAAATACTATGCATAATCAAAGACCCGCTAGGTCGACTGGCCTAGGCAAAAATAAGGGATTCCCGGCGAACCAAAAGGGTTCGGGCAAAAATAAGGGACGAAAATGAAAAAATCTGTACACCCGGCAAGTCGAAAACCTGAAAAGGCGGCTTGGGCAAAAATGGGTATCCCGGTGGACTGAAAACCCGAAAGGGAGGTCCAGGCAAAAATTAGGGATCAAAGGCGTGCGACTATGTTCCGTCATCTCGTCACTTGCCTACCAGAAGAAGATTTGTCAAATCGGCAGTTATCAAGCACCTCACAGGCCTTCTTCTCTCGCAGAAACTGGGGCAATAAGAATTGTCTGAACGATCTAGTTGCTCTGTCCATCAAGGTACCGAGGTAAGTTCAGCTGAAGAACATGACCAAGATACCTTCACTCCCCAAGAGTAAGGCAAATCAACAATATTCTCCCCAAGCAGAGATGGTCTCCAATCAGCCCCAGAAGGCACAATATCTCCAGCAAGTCAGCAACGCTCTCTCCAAGAAGAGTTAGTCTACTGTCAGCCTTAAGGAAGTTGGATATCCCCAAAAGATCTCAACATTCCCCGACAGAGTATACAGACGCTCCCAAGCAAAGCATCCCTGACAGTCTTAATATAAGATTGTTCCCCAGCGGAGCCATTCCCCGGTACAGTCCAAAAAGTCTCCCCAGGAGAGTTGAATCAATCTCCCCAGTAGGAAGCTTATCCCCAGTAGATTCTGGAAGCTTATCACCTGCAGAGTACGAACGCGTCTCCCCGACTCTATTCAAAGGTTATTCTCTACCAGAGCTTATAACTGGGTTATCCTCAGCTAATTACCACGGAAAGATCGTCCTCGGCGAAGTTCTTCCTATCCCCCAGCGGAGTTCATCAAATCTTCCAACATAACTCATCAACGGAATCCCCAGCAGAGTTATCATCAAAACCTCAGCAAGGTATCTCTTCCCACAGAGTAATTCCCCGCAGAATAATCTCCTCAACAAGTTTATTCCTCAACGGAGCCATCTTCGCCTACCGGTTTATTCTTGCAACCATCATCCCCAGCGGAAACGAAGAACTCCACTCTTCAATATCAGCCCAGGATTCAACAAGTTCCCGAAATTCGTCAAGGATTTATTTTCCTAGACGAAAATACATTCATAAACATCACATCTCCATATATTATAGCATGCATACGCATCATACAACACAAATCTCACTTATTCTTGAGAACATCTTAATATCATGCAGTTCATGCATCATGACACTGCATACAGTTAACGTTTTGCCTTTTCAGGAAAGGGTCAATCAAAAGATGATTACCATCTACCTCTACAGTTCCAGATCAACATTGGTAACAAGCCAAGAAAAATTCTGTGGACGACTGATCGTGGGTTAATATCCGAAACCAAACAGGACAATTATCTACTTGATCATCCTCAGGCAACCCTATACCGGTTCCTTTTCTTGCAGAAGAAGTCTTACACGGACTTATCATCAAAATAACCCTACACCGGTTCCTTCTCAACCTCAGATGTAGTCTTACACGGACTTATCATCAAAGTAACCCTACACCGGTTCCTTTTCTTTCAGAAGAAGTCTTACACAGACTTATCTCAAGACGGCCTTACCCCGGTTCATCCAGAAGTTTTACACGAACTTATCCTGCAGTAACCTTACCTCAGTTCCTCCAGAAGTCTTACACGGACTTATCTCAAGATGACCTTACCCCGGTTCATCCAGAAGTTTTACACGGACTTATCTCGAGATGACCTTACCCCGGTTCATCCAGAAGTCTTACACGGACTTATCTCAAGGTAACCCTACACCGGTTCCTCCCAAAGTCTTACACGGATTTATCCCAAGGTAGCCTTACCCTGTTTCCCCAAGAAGTTTTACACGGACTTATCTCAAGGTAACCCTACACCGGTTCCTCCCAAAGTCTTACACGGATTTATCCCAAGGTAGCCTTACCCTGTTTCCTCAAGAAGTTTTACACGGACTTATCTCAAGGTAACCCTACACCGGTTCCTCCCAAAGTCTTACACGGATTTATCCCAAGGTAGCCTTACACTGTTTCCTCAAGAAGTTTTATACGAACTTATCCCAAAGAAACCCTACACAGGTTCACTTCTCAAACTCCAGACGTAGTTTTACACGGACTCGTCATCAGTAAACCCTACACAGGTTCCCTTCTCAAACTCCAGACGTAGTTTTACACGGACTCGTCATCAGTAAACCCTACACTGGTTTCCTTCTCAGCTCTAGATGCAGTTTTACACGAACTCGTCATCAAAGTAACCCTACACAGGTTCCTTCTCCATTTCACATGCAGTCTTTTACGGACTCATTATCAGTAAACCCTACACAGGTTTCCTTCCTCCAAAGATGCAGTTTTACACGAGCTCATCATCAGTCAACCCTACACAGGTTTCCTTCTTTCCAAGATGCAGCTTTACACGAGCTCATCATTAGGCAACCCTACACAGGTTCCCTCTTTCAACTTAAAAAAATTACAGTTCAACAGACCACCTCCAGATGGCATCTTTTAAGCCCATCCACATATCCACAGTCTACAAATGGCATCTATAAGCCCATTCCCGACAAGGTTCTGTCACATCTCCAGATGGCATCTGTAAGCCCATTCCCGTCATCACATTGCTGATATTACACCATGCGAGTGCAAATTTATGGGCACTCTAGTGTTCAATCATCTTCCACCTTTGGATTACGAAAGGCACGCCAACCAATCTACATCCTCAGGTCTAAGAAGATTGAACAGGGGCAACTGTTGTACCCCAAAATTTTCCCTCCCATATTCTTCAAGATTTTCCAAGATCATGGTTCAAAATCTCTCAAGGGTTGCACAGTCCAATTGCCTCCTAACACAGTCAAAACTAGGGTTTTGGTTCTGGCAAAGAAATTGAGGTTTTCAAGGGTCCAATCAAGTCCCATATGCCTATATACATTGCCAAGCATCCATATGTCAAGTTTCAAGACTCACAACATCAAGTTGCACAGTCAAAAGCCCTAAATGCTCCACAGACAACTACAGGGGCAAAATGGTCATTTGATAGTCAAAAGTCAAAATTTTTGGTCAACATCTTATTTTGAAGCCACAATCATCATTTGATTAATTCTTGATCATGATTCCACAAGCATGGCTCAAAAAGTCTCAAGATGCAAAAGTTTTTATTTTTGGAGAGTTGAAAAAGTCAACTGCAAATTGACCAAGGCATAACTTCTTCATGGTTTATCAGAAAAATTCCATCCAATGCTCATTTTGAAGGGGAAGACATTTCCTACAACTCATCTTCACACTCCAAGTCCAAGAAATACACTCACAAAAAGTTATCAATTTCAACATTATAGGTCATTTTCAAAAGTCAACAAAAGGCACTTTAAGTCAAAGACCATAACTTGAGATTGGTAAATCAAAATGACATGGGACCAAAGGCATTGGTTAGAGAACTTCAAGACCTTTCCAAAATGTCCAAGAACATGTTCATAGATTCAAAATTGAGCAAGATATGCATTGGAGAAGTTGGGAAATTTTTGGGAATTTTCAAAAGTCAACTTTGCCTAAAACACTTCAAATTTGCTAATGGGCCTCAAATTCTTCCTTGAATCATTACCCAAAGCCTATGCACGACCCATTGAGCTTAAAAGGATTTATTTTCTTATTTTTAATTAATTAATTGAATTTTTATTCTTATTAATTCATTTAATTAGTTTTAATTGTAGAAAAATATCAAATAATGGTTGTCAAATCTTTTTATGCAGCAAATATACTCCACACATGCTAAGGATTTCGTGCATCAATCAACAAGACAAGATCTTCCATAATTGGCAAAGTTTCCATGGAAAAAGATTGAAAAAAGATATGATTAACAATCAAAGATTCAAGTCATCAATTCATGGATTCATGGGCTTTATTTTGACCTAATTTGCTTCACATACTTATGCAAGAGTGAACCCTATTCAAGAAGACACGAAAAAGCTGCTCAGGCTCCATAACCAAATTGCAAAATTTCAACAAAAACTTGGAAACTGATTTCATAGTTGGAGGACAATTCAAAGCCAAAAAAGGGTTCCAATACGTTGCCTGAGTCTCCAGGAAGCGTTTGCAATCAAGAATCAGTCCTAACACGCGAAGAATTGAAGAACACGAGCCATACGGTTTGCTTTGTTTTCCAATTTGACATATCATGATTCATGTGCTTTTAATTGGTTTTCTTGTTTGATTTACACTAATAGGTACCTTCTGAAGCGATTGGTATAAGTTAATTGACCTAACGCTGCCTGAATCCAAATCTACCATGGACGAAAATTAGGTTTTCAGAAGCTTCAAATTAGGGCTTTAAGTATCAGGAAAAATTGGACTAAGTCATGACCATGGTTGAATTCGTCAAGGCCAGACGAATTCAACCAACATCTCGCGCTCAATTTATATTAACGCCTCTTCTATTCGCTATTTTTCGTGGCTATGGTTAGTGGGGGTTTAAAACCCCCGCTACTTGTTTCATGTTTGCAGGAAGAACAAGGAAGAAGATGGACGTGGCATTACATGACTGGGGCATTCAAATCTTGGCGCGGTTTTTTAATGTTTCAGCATAATTGAGTTTTTCATATATATTAATTATTGTCTATTATATATACAAACGTGCTAAGTGGCTCAGTTGGTAGAGGATGTGTATTGCAACCATTGGGATCTGGGTTCGATTCCCAGGTCCCCCATATATTCTTCATAATTTTTGTTCTAACACGTTCAGGTACATCACTCATCCAATATCCCACCATGCATCCTCACGCCTAAGGCTGCCACGCGCTTATGATGATCAATTTGAAGGCCACAGAATGAGGTCTATCATACGCCTGGGTCAACCAACGTGCACATGATCCCTGAAAAGTCAGCAAGGCCTTTGTTCTAATGGGCCAGAATTGCACAATTAACCTCCATATGGGCCTGACACCCCCCTTGGTTTGCATATTTTTTTAATTTAATTTTCTTTTCTTTCTAATTCTTTTTAATTGTTTTAATTGTTTTCATTAATTCACCATTAATCAACTTTTCATGATAAAATCAGAAAAATTAAAATTGTAAAATATGTTTAATTATATTTAATTTCACCATTAAAATATTTTTGTAAATAAATTTCAATAACTAACTTAGTTAAATTAGGTTTTAATTTTGACACTTTCCTTAATAAATAAAAAATGCATAGAATTAGGTTTTTGACATTTTATCTTTTTCTTAATTATTTTTTCCTCATTATTTATTATTATTATTAATTATTATTTTTGTAAATAAACATGTAAATTAATTAATTAGCGTAAATTAGGTTAACTTTAATATTTTCTTTAATAACTAAAAATAATATAGAATTAGGGTTTCCTTGTAAATTCTTTTCTTTATTTCAAAAAACATAAAAAACACTTTTCTTTAATTAAATAATTAAATAGACTTTAATTTCATTTAATTTCAAGCAAAGGGTCAAAACCCTCGGACGTTCAATTAATTCTTTTCGCGCATTTATTTTCTTTTAATGATTATTATGTAACTGCTTTCTGGATGTAATAGTAATTAGGTATTTATTTACTTTCCGCATCCTTTATCAAAAAACGGGTCTTTGTATTTTGGCGATGTATAGACCCGCGCCTTGTAATAGCGTAGCTTTTATCTTTTCGTCTTTTAATTTTCCGCACTCTTAAATTCTAACTTTGTATGAAAGAATGTATGCTAATTAAAAACAAGCGTAGCTCACAATGCCATGATCAAAGATAACTGTTAAACTGAAAACTACACACAAATACACACACCACTTCTAGGGTACGCCTCACCCGTTGCCTTCGAAACGTGGTCGTCGAGTATAGGACGTTTTAGCGGTCGCTCTAATGTCTAAGATCCAGTCGCCTCGAAACGGTTGCCTCAGATAAAAGGATCAAGGACATAAGGGTAGCTTCTAAGGTGTCCTACTGTTGCTTCGGTGACCATACTGTCCCTACAAACGAATTGACCCGAACACCTCCAACGGTGGTGCTACCTACCTCTCAATGGTGGGATGGCACTACCTTAAGGACTTTTACACAGCCTAATTCCTTAGGGTAGGTAGATGACTCATGGATACTTGCTCTCTAAAAAACAAATCAAAACTCTTTTCACACCGACACTTTCAAAAGCTTTCAAAACGAATTTTTCAAACACTCTTGAGGACAGATACGAGAGTTATTCAGAAATCTTTCAAAGAAACTTTTTTCAAAACCACACACACTTTGAAAAGCAAACATTTTGAAAACATAAGAGCAAGTATCTAAGAGCCCATGGATAACCATGGACAGAAAGGGTGCTAACACCTTCCCTTTCTATAAATCTACCTCCCGAACCGAGAGACAATCTCATAAGGAATTTTGCTGTGCTTTTGTCCTGTCCATGTTGGAGAAAATAAAAGACGGTGGTGACTCTTGCTTCCGCGACATTTCGCGAACCAGCGTTAAACAGTCAGTTCTAAATCCACCGATCACACCACCGATTCCACTGCTATCAAGAAGACCTTCCCAACCAAGAAGGAAGTTTCTGCTGTTCATACCCAGAGAAATCAAGGGAGAATGGAGCGCCGACCAGCGGTAGGGGATGTGATGATCCAGAACTCCTCGACCGATCAACCTTGAAGCAGTAAACCTAGAGCTAACCAACAAAGGGTAGAAAGGCCACAACGGCAATTCACCCGGATCAATATGACACCAGCTCAGGTCCTCTCTCATCTGTTAAAGTTAAACCTTACCAACTTGAAAGAGGCGCCGAAGAATCCAAATACCTCTTCTCCCTACTATCATTCCAATGCGAAATGTGCATACCATTCGGACAGTGTAGGGCATGACACCAACAACTGTTGGGCCCTTAAAAACAAGATCCAAGATTTGATAGATGCCAAGGAGGTAGAGTTTGATGCCCCTGAAAAACCTAATGTGATATCCGCTCCTATGCCAAAACATGGTCATAATGTCCATGCAATTGTGGAAGATCTTCATGTTACCACTGTTGATGACCTAATGACTCCGTTGCCAATGATTAAAATGAATCTGTTGAAAGCCGGGATATTCCCAGGCTGTGAAAAAGATTGTTACTTCTGTTCAACCTTGCAATCCGACTGTCCACTGTTGAAATCAGGCATCCAACGCCTGATGGATACTCAAGAGATCCTCTTTCAGAAAATTCCTGTTGCTACTATCACTCATGTTACTCTTGTTACCCTTGTTACTCCAATCAATGACATTGCTATAATCACCATTTCTGACAATCTTTCCAAGACCTGTAAAAGGCCTGTTAAGATTACGCCTGATCCTAAGTTTGTACCGCTGAAGACTACCATGCCGGGGCCTATCCCATATAAGTCCAACAAGACGATACCATGGAATTATGGAGGAGAGATCTTCTACCATGGTGTCAAGCAGATCGAATCAGCCGAAGAGAATTCAGATGAAGAAACTCCCGATATGGGGAATATCGCAGGGACGAGTAAGATCACTCGTAGCGGAAGAATCTTTTCTCCGGAGATTGCTCCTCCACGGGCAGTCTTCGGACCCTCAAGTGCTTCTGTGCCTATCAAGATATCTGTGCAAAGCCCAGTAATTGAAGAAATTGTTGCTCCCTAGGTTGCACCCTCTGTTGTTACCGCTGATAAAGGTAAGATCCAAGAAACGCCCGTCAGGACGAGGGCTCAGACTTTGGTTATCCTCGAGACCACCCAAAAAGAGATGGAAGAAATCTTAAAGATAATTAAGAAGAGCGACTACGATGTCGTAGAGCAGCTGGGGCAAACCCCTTCAAAAATCTCTATGATGGCTCTATTGCTCTGCTCCGAGGCTCATGCCAAGGCCTTGATCAAATTTCTGAAGATGGAACACGTGCCTCAAGAAACTTCTGTGGATCAATTTCAAGAGTGCATGGCTAGCCTTACAGCCGATAATAGTCTTGGCTTCTCTGATGCCGATCTGACGTCTAAGGGAAGAAAGCATAATGATGCGTTGCATGTCTCGGTAGAGTGCAGAGGAACTACACTTGCTCATGTTCTGGTTGATACTGGTTCATCTTTAAATGTTCTACCAAAGAAAGCATTGGACAGGCTAGACTGTGAAGGTTTGACCCTAAAGCCCAGTAATATCATTGTTAGAGCCTTCGACGGTTCTAAGCGGATGGTTCAAGGAGAAGTGGACATACCAATCAAAGTGGGTACGGAAATTTTCAACTCTACATTTTATGTGATGGACATCCGTCCTTCATATTTATGCTTGTTGGGAAGGCCATGGATCCACAACGCTAGGGCAGTCACTTCTTCTCTGCACCAGATGCTCAAATACCCGGTTCAGGGAAAAATCATAACAGTTCATGGTGAGGAGGAGTATATGATAAGCCACCTTAACTCTTTCCGCTACGTGGAGTTAGATGGTGAATTCATAGAAACACCTTTCCAACACTTTGAAGAGGTTTCTCCTGAGGTTTAAGTAGCCAAGACAATGACTGATGCACCCATCATTACCAAGCCTGTGTCCCGGATGTCATCCCTTAAAGATGCGGAGGGTGTAATCAAGGAGGGAGGAAGTACAGTGTGGGGTCAACTGCCAGATTTTCCTCACAAGACAGACAAGTTTGGATTGGGTTTCACTGCTACTAGTCAAAAAGCTGTGCGTCGCTCCCAGGCTGGAGGACCACCCTTAAAGATCACTCACCATGGAGTTCATGCCTTAGAAGATGATGATGAAGAAGGCAATTTTGAAGATTGGATCTTTCCAATCATGAAAGGGGGACTGAACAACTGGGAGGAGAAAGACTTCGTTCCCATTACTTTCATCAATCAGTAATTTATCTTTTGAAACATTTATGTTGGTCTGTAATAATTTTTAAACAATTCGTACACTCTTTTGCCTTGTGCCTTTCCCGGGGCACATAGGTCCATTTGTAAGGGTTTTGGTTTTTCATTTTCATATGCCATCTTTAATGAATCATGGACGTTTTCATCTATAAACTTTTGTGTTCATTTTCTTTTACATTTTATTTTGTTTAAGGATGGCTATCCCTTACACACACCCACACTCACAAAATGCAGGTACCCATCCACTCCGGATTCCATGGGTGACTATTCTGCTTTGGCCTTCAGTGACTCTGAAGATTTGGTCAATCATGCCGAGTACGAAGGTGATAAAGACTGTGAAGTGCCTGGAGAGTTAGCTAGACTTTTGCAACAAGAAGAAAGGGCTATTCTTCCCCATGAAGAGTTGTTAGAGACTATCAATTTGGGAATAGAGGAAGACAGGAAAGAGGTTAAAGTGGGTGCCAACCTGGAGCCAAATGTCAAGGAGCGCTTAGTTCAGTTGTTGAATGAGTTTGTTGAGATCTTCGCTTGGTCCTATGAAGACATGCCGGGGTTGGATATAGATATCATGGTTCACCGTCTCCCTACAAGAGAAGACTGTCCACCAATCAAACAGAAAGTCCGCCGAATGAGGCCCGACATGTCCGAAAAGATCAAAGCTGAGGTGATGAAACAGTTCAATGCTGACTTTCTGGCTGTTACTTCTTATCCACAATGGGTTGCTAACATTGTGCCCATGCCTAAGAAGGACGGCAAAGTCAGGATGTGTGTGGACTATAGAGAATTAAACAGGGCCAGCCCTAAAGATGATTTTCCACTACCACACATTGACATCTTGCTTGACAACATAGCTCAACACAAGGTATTCTCTTTCATGGACGTATTTTCAGGGTACAACCAGATCAAAATGGCCCCCGAAGACATGGAGAAAACTACTTTTGTTACGCAGTGGGGTACCTTCTGCTATAAGGTGATGCCATTCGGACTGAAGAATGTCGGGGCAACCTATCAGCGAGCCATGGTAGATTTGTTTCATGACATGATACATCATGAAATCAAAGTCTACATAGACGACATGATAGCCTGTTCACAGACAGAAGAAGAACACCTCGACCATCTGCAAAAGCTGTTTGTTAGATTGAAGGAATATAAGCTCAAACTGAACCCTAACAAGTGCACTTTCGGAGTCAGGTCCGGTAAACTTTTGGGATTTATCATCAGTAACAAAGGCATCGAAGTTGATCCTGCCAAAGTCAAAGCTATACAAGAAATGCCTGCCCCCCCGCATTGAGAAGGAGGTTAGAGGTTTTTTGGGACGCCTAAACTATATCGCAAGGTTCATCTCTCACCTAACATCTACATGTGAGCCAATCTTAAAGCTATTGAAGAAAGATCAGGTGGTTGAATGGAATGATGATTGTCAAGTTGCTTTCAATAAAATTAAGGAGTATTTACTGGAACCTCCTATCTTGATGCCACCCGTCGAAAGAAGGCCTTTAATCATGTATCTGACCATTTTGGATAATTCAATGGGGTGCGTACTGGGCCAACATGACGAGTCTGGCCGAAAAGAGCATGCCATTTATTACCTTAGCAAAAAGTTTACCGACTGTGAGACTCGCTACTCACTTCTCAAGAAAACTTGTTGCGCTTTGGTATGGGCTGCTCGGCGGCTAAGGCAGTATATGTTGACACATACCACTTTGCTGATTTCTAAAATGGATCCAATTAAGTACATCTTCGAGAAGCCTGCTTTATCCAGAAGAATCGCTAGATGGCAGATGATCCTGACCGAGTATGATATCCAGTACACAACCCAAAAAGCTATAAAGGGGAGTGTACTAGCTGACCATCTAGCTCATCAAGCCGTCGAAGATTACCAATCTATGAGGTTCGACTTCCCTGACGAGGACATTATGACATTGGACAACATTGAAGGTAACAGACCGTATGACAGACCTGAACAAGGATCCCGATGGACCCTGTACTTTGATGGTGCTTCAAATGCACTTGGCAACCGTATCGGCGCGGTACTTATCTCTCCAGAAGGTTGCCATACACCTTTCACTGCTAGACTCTGCTTCAGCTGCACCAATAACATGGCCGAGTATGAAGCTTGTATCTTTGGTCTCAAGGCTGCTATCGACTTGGGAATCAAATCTCTGATTGTATTTGGGGACTCAACTTTAGTTATCAGTCAAATCAAAGGAGAGTGGGACACTAAACACCCTAACCTCATCCCATACAAAGAACATGTCCTGACATTGTTGCCTCATTTCGAGCAGATTACCTTTGAGCACTTCCCGCGAGAAGAAAATCAGCTAGCGGATGCTCTGGCTACAATGTCTTCCATGTTTAATTTCAACTGGGATAATGAGGCTCCCCAAATCACCATCGAGCGAATGGACGAACCTGCACACTGTCATGAGATTAATACCGAAGAAGTAGTGGAACAACCCTGGTTTCATGAAATCAAAAGGTATCTCAAGACTCGAGAATACCCTGAAGGAGCTTCAGTCAACAACAAAAAGTTCTTAAGGAGATTTGCTGCCAAGTTCTTCCTGAGCAATGGTATCCTATATAAGCGCAACCATGATGTTCTACTTCGTTGTGTGGACAAAGTTGAAGCTGAGTTGATCATGACTGAAATACATAGCGGCACATTTGGCACCCACTTGAGCGGATATACGATGGCTAAGAAGATTCTAAGGGCAGGCTACTACTGGTCTACCATGGAAGCTGACTGTCATCAATATTCCCGTACTTGTCACAAATGCCAAGTCTATGCTGGCAAGGTACATATTCCTCCAGTTCCTCTCAACGTTATAACAGCTCCTTGGCCATTCGCGATGTGGGGAATCGACATGATTGAAGAGATCAATCCTACGACATCCAATGGACATCGCTTCATCCTGGTGGATATTGATCATTTTACCAAGTGGGTCGAAGAGGCTTCCTTTGCCTCCGTTACAAAGAATGTGGTTGCCCGCTTCATTAAGCAGAACCTCATATACCGGTATGGTATCCCCGACATGATCATCACGGACAACAGTACAAACATGAATAACACTGTGATCACCACTCTGTGCGAGCAGTTCAAGATTCAACATCACAATTCATCTCCCTATCGGCCAAAGATGAACGGTGTTGTTGAAGTTGTGAACAAAAATATCAAGAAGATCATTCAAAAGATGACAGTCACATACAAGGACTGGCATGAGATATTACTGTTTGCTCTGCATGGATATCGTACCACGAC
Organism: Vicia faba; assembly: GCA_948472305.1. NCBI lineage: Eukaryota > Viridiplantae > Streptophyta > Magnoliopsida > Fabales > Fabaceae > Vicia > Vicia faba. The sequence continues at coordinate 195,470,804 of OX451738.1, read as the reverse complement.
GCGTACTTCAACTGGGGCAACCCCCTTTTCTTTGGTATATGGCATGGAGGCTGTTTTACCTATGGAAGTTCAGATTCCTTCCTTGAGGATTATGAAGGATGTTGGTTTAAGTGAAGACGATTGGATTCAGACCCGGCTTGATCAACTTAATTTGATCGACGAGAAGCGACTTACTGCTGTTTGTCATGGTCAGACGTATCAAAAAAGGATGATCAGGGCTTTCAACAAGAAAGTCAGACGTCAGGTGTATCAAGTCGGAGATCTTGTAATCAAGCGGATCATCTTGCCGCAAAGTGATCCCAGGGGCAAATGGACTCCTACTTATGAAGGACCGTTTGTGATCAAGAACATCTTTTCTGGTGGGGCAATGATTCTGACCACCATGGACGGCAACGACCTGCCGCACCCTGCGAATGCAGACATAGTCAAAAGATACTACGCATAAACAACCCGACAAGTCGAAAACCTGAAAAGGGGACTTGGGCAAAAAAGGGCATCCCGATGGATCGAAAACCCGAAAAGGCGGTTCAGGAAAAAATTAGGGATAAATAAAAAATCAGTACACCCGACAAGTTGAAAACCCAAAAGGGCAACTTGGGCAAAAAAGGGTTTCCCGGTGGATCGAAAACCTGAAAGGGAGGTCCAGGAAAAAGTTAGGGAATTAAAACGTATGACTATGTCTCGTCGGATCACTTTAAGGATAATCTCTTCACGGACAAACTCCAAGCTTCTGATCAATCCAATCATCTGCGAACGAAGCAACGGATGGACAAGATACTCAGAGTTATGAAGGCTATAGCAGAATGGGAATCCCATGGAATTGTTACACATAGCCATCTTTCTTTGTATAAATTTTTCTCATTTTTTATGACAACATTCTCTTACTAGGATGCCTGTCTCCTTTGTACAAAATACTTACACAAAGTTAATACAAATATACTTCAAAATGCAGAAATTTGTTTTCCTTTTCTTTCTTTTTACGCTTGTGTTTTATTTGAAAACATCCAATGATTTATTAAGTGAGCATATGCATTTGAATATAATCACTGCCTACAAATAAAATGAAAGGAGAAAGGGTAATTATTGATAGGTTGAAAGTACAGGAGAGCGTCTTTAGGCTATTCCAGAAGAAATCCCCTGCAGTATGCCATTCAAATCCTCAACAAAACCTTGAAATTACATATCCCCAACGGAGTTAAGTTTCAAAATCGCCATCAGAGCTAAGTTTCTAAACTCCCGGTCCCCAACGGAGTTCTCCTCAAACAACAACACAGGAATCCCCAGTAGATTGGCATACAACCCAAACTCCTGATCTCCCCAGCAGGATAAACATTCTCCCCACAGAGTTATCTCCCAGCGGAATGAAGATTCTTATCCTCATTTCTTCGGTTAAAGCCTCCCAGGTTCTAATCCCCAGTAGAGATTGTCGGAGTCGTCCCCATTTCCCCAGGAAAGTCATGAAGTATTCTCAATTCCCCACAAGTCACCAAGTATTTTCAATCCTCAGCAGTAGTCCAAAGGACGTTCTCAGTTCTCAACAATCAAAGTTTTTGAATCTCCAACAGCAGTTAAGGATTTACTTTCCCCGGCGGCAGTCAAGGATTTCATTATCTCCAGTTATCAAGGATATATTTTCCTCAGCAAGACGGCTAATCAGCTTACATGCACATACATTACATTCATATATCATAAACATTGATGAAGCACACTTTATTGCATCATACACATCATGTAACATAATTTTGTGTTTTAGCTAATATTTTACCCTTTTCAGGATAAGATTAAAAGCTACCTTTAACAAATGTTCAAGGATTTCAGATACAGTACAGATACACCCCAGACACGGCGGTCATTCTACTACTCATTCAGACTTCAGCAATCAGATACAGATTAGATACGCTCCAGACACGAAAGCCATTCTATTTCTCATTCAGATTCAACTATCAACGGCAAGTTCAAATACACTCCAGACACGGAAGTCATTCTGTCACTTGTCCAGATCCCAGTTACAGTATGGATACACTCCAGACACGAAAGTCATTCTGCTACTCATACAGATCTTAACTTCAGATACAGTCCAGATATGCTCTAGACACGGTTGCCATTCTGCCACTCATTCAAATCTATTCCCCAACCCAGAGATACTCCAGACACGAATGTATTTTTGTCACTTATTCAGACTTCAGATTTCATATACAATACAAATACACTCCAGACACGGCAGTCGTTCTGATATTCATTCAAGAATCAAATATAGTTACAACTCGGGTACGATCCAAACACGGACGCCATTCCTTTGTTCATACGAATCCAATCTCCAGATACAATTCAAATACGTTCCAGATACGTATACCATTCTGATTATCATGCTCCTGATTTTCAACAAATAAGTTTTGGATGGCATATTTCAAGCCCATATCCAGAAAGATTCTATCATCTCCAAATGGCATCTTTAAGCCCATTCCCTCAGCTACATTTTTGACGAGTGCAAATTTACAGGCACTCTAGTGTCCAATCCTCTTTTACCTTCGAGTCACGAAAGGAAAACTTGCCAATCTAACTCTTCAGGTTCAAGAAGATTGAACAGGGGAAACTGTTCTTCCCCAAAATTTTCCCTCTCGTTTTATCAACATTTCTCATCACAAGGCTCTTTGAACTCAAGATCAAGCCAGGGTTTGCTCTGCCCAAGACATCTCCTTGCACTCTTGACCTAAATTAGGGTTTGAGTTTGCACAAGGATTTTTGGAATTCTAATGCTCAAAGTGAATTTCATACTTCATGTTGGACTCCTAAGTTTGTCCATACCAAGTTTCAAGCCTTGAAACAAACTTTTACCCAATCAATTGGACAGTTGACCTAGAAATCAGCTGTATTGGGAAAAAAGTCAACTATGGCCAATTTACAGCCAAACCCCATGATTTTTGACCCACATCACCATTATAAACTCATATGAACCATTTGATCAAGTTTGGACCACAACTCCACAAGAAATTTGATCAGATCACCAAAAGGGCAAAATGGTCATTTTTAGGGTTTTGATTGTACAAAGGCAATTTCTGACTTTTGACCTAGCCAATGGAAACTAGGGTTCAAGCATGGACTCAAGGAATCAATGGCATCATCTTGACCTATTCACAAGGTTCAAAAGATCTCAAGTGCATTGGATTGACAAATGAATTTTTCAGTCAACTGATCAAAATTTGACTGTACACTGAAAAGTCAAACTTTGACTTTTTGGTCAAAATCAAGTGCCAAGGGTCATTTTTCACCAGGATATGTCAAAACATGAAACTTGTTCATCAAGAAACCCATTTTTGCAAATTAAGGTTTAAAGTTGAAAATTTTCATAACTTAGAATTTTTCTAAGTTATGAAATTTTCTTAATTTTTCCTAACTTTGCCCAACATTTTCACCATGATTCAATTAGATTCAAACAAAACTTACAACATGAAAGTTGTAGTCCTCCACAAAGTCTACAACTTTTATTCACAAAGTTTTCTCAAAAGAAGCTTGGATCTCAGGTTATGATTTTTGGAACAACGGCCCCTAAAACTTTTAACTTAGAGATATTTTGCCCTAAGTTTAGGCAGGATTTTGACCTATGTTCATGGCCATTTTTCACATAGTTCCACTTGGGATCTCAAATTGAATTTCAAAGATGGATTGTAGAGCATTTTGCAAGCTTTCCAAAATGTCCAATAACTCTCCAAACTCATTTGTGGTTAGGGAGAATCGAAGGCTTGAAGTTGGCAAAAACTCACTTTTCATCCATGGCATGTTCATGTTCATACAAGTTGCAAATTCAAATCAACATGCTTTGCACTAGATTACAGGCCTATAAACCACTTCACACTCAATAATTAAATGCAAAACCATTGGTCTAAGGCATTGTTTTGGTCTTTAGAGCATTGCACCTTGGATTAATCCCTAAGTAGAAAAAGCAAAATTTCCATTTTTGCTTAAATCATGCTTTATGTCAAAATTGATTTCTTGAGCATTGGTTCATATCTCATATAGCAAATCAAATCTACAAGTTGGAGGGGCCAAGGGAAAAGTGTGCAAGCATAAGGATAGCCTGTACAGGCCTGTTGGAAATCACTTCCCACTTTTGCTTCATATACAAGAAATATGCCAAATACATGAGAACTTGAACATCAGCCAAAAACAAACTTGTGCAAACATTTGAACCATCTTTCTCACACCTCTCTGAGCCAGAAACACGATCTCTTGAGCCTTTAAACCTCCCATAGCTAGAAATCACCTTCCATTGGAAAAACAGGGCAACATCTGCAACTTGACTTCCATAGCACAATTTGGTCGTGCGTTTTGGCCCAAACCTGTTCAAACACCTTCCATTCAATCCATCCAAGCTATCCCAAACCTCAAACACCAACTGTAACTCCATTTATAGGGTTTGCCATTTTCATTTTGAGCTTGTGCAGGTTGAGTTCTGTAGGCTGATTCAAGTACATTCAAGGCAAGCTAGACATTGGAGAAGGTCAAGTGAAGTTCAAGCAAGCTCCCAGACATCTCATTGTTGAAAAGCTCCACATTGCCATACACGAAGTCAGCTGAAACAGGTTTTTGTCAACTTCCTATCTCTCTATTTAGGAACATTTAGACTTAGGTTTGTGAATAAGAAATATAGTATTCATTGCCATGAAGCTGTACATATGCTCAGTTTTCATTTATATTAAGCATGCTAAGAGAATTTGATCCATGAACATACTGAAAAAATTAGGTTAGATTTTAGGGTCAGAGAAATTATCTCTGGTCTTTGAGAGTTAGGATTAGTTTTTTATATGGTTGGATTCGTCTTGAAAAGCTCTACAACTTTGATGTTATATGTTTTTGCAATAGAGCTCGTATGCAGCATGTCCAAGTTTGATAACAGGCGCGCGCGTTTTGTTTGAAAGTCAGAGGTTGAAGATGAAGTGGTGGGCTGGGCTTGGTCCTGGCTCACTATTGGCACCCCACTTTTACTTTTTGCACCCCCTGGCCCATTTCTTCATACTTTTGTATTTTTCCATTTTATTCCCATTTCTGATTTTGTTTTTTTTTTATTTTCTAAATATAAAAATACCCAAAAAACATTTTTATAATTTTTTACATTTATTTTACATTTTATTTTATTTCTTTCTAACATGAAAACAATTTATTAATTTTATCTTATTTTTTAAAAACTTCAAAAATAATAAATAAGTTATACTTTTATTTTATTATTTTATCCACACTGAAAATATTGTCCTAAATATATTTTTATTTTTATTTTTGTATATATTTTATTTTTATTATACATATTTAATATAATTAATACATATATAAATATATACTTTTATTTTATTAAGATACTTTAGAATAAAAAATATAAAAATATTACACTTTTATTTTTATTAATATTTATACTTAAAGAATACTTTTTTTTTCTAAATATATCTAATTTTTTGTACATACATTATTTTATTTATTGTATATAAATAATATGATTAATATATTTATTTTCTTAAAGAAAATTAGGGTTTTACCCTTAACCAAAAAAAATAAATAATCTTTTTATTATTTCTTTCCCTTTTATATTAAATATTTTTTACATACATAAATAAACAAAAAACTTTTTTTTTGCATAATTATATCATTTGATATATTTATTTATTTTGTTTATTTAAATATTGTCCATTTATTATTTATGCATTTGATTCAATTTGGATGTAATAGTAAACTAGAATTTTTATTTCTTATCAAATACACCCCCATTCAAAGGTTGTACCCCCATCCCCATAGTCATGTTGTAATAGCTTAGATTTTTAATTCTCGCACTTTATGCTTTCAATTATGCCATGATTAAAGATTAGGGTTTGTATGCAAAAATCCAAAATCAACAAGTAGTTTGACCTAATACAAAGACAAAAATGCATGAAAATCAATACACAATGCACACTTGCACCCCTAGGGTTACAATCCACTTGTTGCCTCAAAAATGGGCCATGTTATGCATGTTGGGTACTTTGGCAAAACAAAAACAAAACAAAAGATCATAGTCCCTCGATGACGCTATCTTGGTTGCCTAAACAAAATGGTCAAGTCCCTCAAAAATTTGCCAAAGATACTTAACACAATTGCTATCATGGCCTATACGATGACCCGCGCCTGCCCCGTTTAACATCCTAACACAAGGTTGTTCACCAAATGCAATGGTGAAATAACACTGTCAAAAGGGTTAAAAACACGTAGGAAAGATCTTTGAGTAAAATAGGGTAGATAGCTCTTAGTTACTTGATCAAAACTTGCAAAAACATCCTTGCTATTTTCAAGCACACTTCACAACACAATTTCAAAATATTTCCCAAATCATACTTTAAAACATTGAAATCTTTTCAAAAGACAAAACACCTTTGTATACATTCAAACAAGAATCATTATAAAGGTTGCCACAATGATGGCCTCTTTTCAAAACATCTTTCAAAACCACACACAAAGCACCATTTCAAACAATTGAAAAGCAAAAGCAAGTGATCTAAACAAGTAACTAAGAGCCCATGGATAACCATGGATGAAAAGGGTGTTTGCACCTTCCCTTTTCATAATCTACTCCCCGACCCCAAGAAAACATCTCAAAGGTCTTTCATGTGCTTTTTGACCTTTCCTTAGGATAAAATAAAAAGTCGGTGGTGACTCTTGCTAAACCTAAACATTTACGAACACAAACGCAAAACCTCAAGTCAGTTCTCCCACCGTATAACACCCTCAAATGTAGGGATACCATTAGCAAAGACCCTCGGTTAAAACTCATCATAAAGATCATAGTCCATCGATGACCCATCGATACTGCCTTTGGTAAATGATCTTGTCCGTCGATGTTGCCTATGAATACATGATGATAGTCCATTGAATTGGTAAAGGTATCCCTATATGTTGCCTTTATGACTGTACGATGACCCACGCCTGTCCCTCAAACATCCAACGATAGGGCTTCCTGCTAACTAATGGTAGGATAGCACTATCTAAAGGAAGAGGAAAAGAATAAAAGACTTTTGAGTATGTAGATAGCTTTTAACCGCTTGCTCACAAAAACATCCTTGTATACACAAATACTTTTCTGAAATATTTTCAAAACAAACACTTTGTATGCATTCTCAACTAATATGAGAATCATTACAAAGTTATCGAACTTAGGCATTTTCAAAATATTTTCAAACTTACACATTCACTAAGCATTTTCAAAAGTGAGCTAGAGATTAAGAGCCCGTAGATAACTACGGATGAAAAGGGTGCTAATACCTTCCCTTTTCATAATCTACCCCCTTACTCAAAAAAATTCTTAAAGGTCTTTCCTATTCTTTTCATCATTTCCTTTATTGGATAAAAGAAAAGTCGGTGACGACTCTTGCTATCCGCAACATTTGTGATAAAATGAAAAACCAAAAGTCAGTTCTCCCACCGTATTACACTATGGTATTGAAGTCTTCAATGCTAGCTGTTCATGGCTTGATAGTGGTATTTTCCCTCATAGTCTTAATAAGACTAACTTCACTCTTATTCCGAAAGTAGACTCTCAATCTACAATGAAGGATCGGAGACCAATTTCTCTATGTAATGTGTTGTATAAGGTGATTGCTAAAGTTCTTGCGAATCGACTGAAGAGAATCTTTAGTAAGTGTATCTCAGATAGTCAATCGGCTTTTGTGTCGGGTAGATCTATTCTGGAGAATGCTATGGTTGCCATAGAAGTAGTCTATTATATGAAGACCAAAACCAGAGGGAGACTTGGAGATATAACTCTTAAGCTTGATATCATCAAAGCTTATGAAGGGATTGATTGGGAGTATTTGAAAGATGTCATATCTAAAATGGGGTTCTGTCATAAGTGGATTGGTTGGATCATCCTCTGTGTTGAAACTGTAGATTACTCTATGGTTATGAATGGCAATCTGGTTGGTCCAATTGTTCCGGGTCGTGGGTTAAGGCAGGGGGTCCTCTTTCCCCATACCTCTTTATTCTTTGTTCATAAGGCCTATCTACTCTCATCAAGAAAGTTGGAGCTAAGGGGGATATAGCACAAAAATTTGTCGAAATGCGCCTATTATTTCTCATATTTTATTCGTAGATGATTGTTTTCTGTTCTTTAGATCAGATATTAATGAAGCTCAAACGATGAAAAATATTCTTGCTACCTACGAAGAAGCCTCGGATCAAGCTATAAACTTCCAGAAATATGAGTTTTAATGTAGTTGAAATATGGATATAGATACAAAAAAACTTATTAGCTAACGTGTTAGGTGTGCAACAAGTATTGGGAACTGGCAAATATCTTGGTGTACCATCCATGATTGGTAGAAATAGAAAAGCTTCTTTCAAGTGCATCAAAGATAGAATTTGGCAGAAAATAAATTCTTGGAGTAGTAAGTGCCTTTCTCAAGCAGGTAGGGAAACTCTTATTAAGTCGGCCCTCCAATCCATACTGACTTATATGATGAATCTATTCTTATTTCCCTCCTCGATCAGTGATGAGATTGAGAAGATGGTGAACTCATTTTGGTGGGGTTGTAAAGGTAATAGTGGTAAAGGCATTCACTGGTTATCTTGGGATCAGTTGGATATGCCAAAATCTGTAGGAGGTATGAGGTTCAAGAGTATTAGTGTGTTTAATTATGCTATGCTTAGTAAACAAGCTTGGAGCCTTATGAGTAATCCTAAAAATATTCTTTCTCGTCTGTACAAGGCCAGGTATTTTCCTAATTATGATTTCCTGGATTCTGTTGTTAGGCTCAATCCCAGTTATGTTTGGAGGAGTATTTGGAGCTCTAAGTTTGTTGTGCAAGGTGGGAATAGATAGAGCATTGGTAAAGGAGATAATATTTCAGTTTAGAATCAGTCTTGGGTTTCTAATGGAACTATTTTGGGTAACCTTTAGCCAGATCACTAGATGATGGATTCGCTCAATGTTTCGGGCCTAATGATTCCAAATAAAAAATAGTGGAACCCAGTTTTGCTTCATTCTTTAGTTGGCGATAATGTTGCTAAAAAAATTCTTCATACTCCATTATTTGATGCGGTTCAGGATGACAAGTTAATCTGGAAGCTTAAGAAAGATGGAAAATTTTCTGTCTGTAGTGCTTATAGGTATTGTATCAATGAGGTTATTTACACTTTTCACCTGAGGATTAACGGGGATTAGAACCTTGTCTGGAATATTAAAGGTCTTCCGAGAATTAAGAACTTTTTATGGCGTCTTTGTAGGAATTGTATTCCTACCAGAAACCAGCTTTTAGATAAAGGAGTTAATTGTCCCTCGAGTTATATAGGTTGTATGGAAGGCGAAGAGAATAATTATCATTTGTTCTTTCAGTGTCCAAAGAGCACTGAGTGTTGGGATAAAGCGGGTTTATGGTCCATGCTACAACCATTGATTCTTAACGGGGTAAGTTCACCTATATTATTTTTTCCTTTTTATAGGTTACTAACCAAGATCATCAGACGATTCTCTATATCATTATGGGGAGTATTTGGAAAGGCAGGAACAATCATATCTGGAATCATCTTGCTGAATCTTTAGTTGATATTTGTCATTGAGCTATGCATATTTTGGCGGGTTGGAAAGAAGCTCAACATGTTCGAAATAATAATATTATCCCAAATACCAGATCTCCTATCTCTAAGTGGGGTAGATCTTTGGTGGTGCATCTTAAATGTAACATCGTTGCTTCCTTTTCTCAGAATAAAGTGGGTGTACGTGCTTGTATAAGGGACACTGATGGGCATTTTGTCATGGATAGAACATAATGGTTTTCTCCCATCACTAACATATGTATTTGAGAGGCTCTGGGCCTCTTAGAATCTATTAATTGGGTGCACGAGCTGGGTCTAGATAATATGGATTTCGAGTTGGATGCTAAAAGTGTGGTGGATAATGTTAACAATTTAAAGCCCAATATTTCAGAATTTGGTGTGATTACTCGAGAATGTAATTGTCTGTTGAACCTTCTGTTTATGAACTCTTATGTTAAGTTCACTAGGAGACAAGCTAATGAAGTCACTCATGCTTTGGCTAGGGTAGCTCCATCTTTTGCTAGTATCCATACTTTTAATGTAATTCCAACATGTATTCAAAATATTCTTATTAATGATATGAGTTGATCTTTTCCTTTTAAAAAAAACTATGAAAAATACTATTCTTAAAATAATAATATAATTTTCCAAATAAATTTTTTTGAATACGGAAAAAAATTTATGTGATTATCCAAATTCATAACTTCATTAACCAACATATTACATTTCATTAACCAACTCCATATTTATTAAAAATTTGGACAGTCTATTAACAAACTTAATAACTTCATTAACCAACTTTTTATATTTCATTAACCACCTTTTTTTACTACAAAAATTTATTTTTAATATTTGGATGTATTTTAACCAACTTCATCACTTTATTAACCAATTTTTTTACATTTCATTAACCAATTTTGTTTTACTACTAATTTTTTTAAATATTTGGACGTTTATTAACTAACTTAATCATCTCATTAACCAATTTTATTTTACAATTAAAAGTCATTATTCATATACTGTTTACGGACACTGTTCACAGTTACTATTCATGTACTGTTCTCGTCGCTGTTCCCATTACTGTTCATAAATATATTTTTTTATTAAAAAACATTATTCACCGTATAAATATGGTAAACATTATTTGGTGTAAGTATCGGTGTACAAATGGAGGGTAGGAATAACATTCCTGCTCAACTATCCATCGTATAGCCTTGTTTTTTTAATATAAACCATCATATAGATTTGTTGAGTTGGTCCATTTTAGCTGGCTTGATTACGTGTCCTTTGGTTGAAAAGTTTTCCTTTTAAAATAAAAATTTAAATCTTTTAAAGGGGTTGTGAAAATTTGAAATAAAAAGATATATTTAATAATTTTAGAGCACCTGCATTTATCATATTCATTTGATTCTTTAAATAGGTATCACTCAATTTTTTTTTAATTATATTACATTTCTGAATTATTTAAACAACTCAACTATATTTTTTAAATATTTATACAACTTATTAAAAATGTTAAAACCAATCCCACCAATCCCTACAATTTACTCCACTTTCATATTATATGAGTATTTTTAGTACTTAATCAAGAGTAAAAACGCTTTCAAACTTGAGAACGCTACTGCATTAAAGAACTCATTTTTTAATCAAAATATCAATTTATTTCAAACACAATGTTCTAAAAAAAGTGTGTAGAAACGTTGGTTCTCAATGATGTATATGCTCTTATCTTCTAAATTGATTGCTCAAGAGAGTTGGTAAACTCTTTAGACTCTAAAGCATACCTTAATGTGACTTCGGTGGAGGAGGTTGTTATCCTTTCCTTTTTTTCCAGATTGATAAGGTGATCGCTCTTTGGAAATATAGGATCTCCGCCTTGTTTAATTTGACCATGTTGGCTAAGTTAAGATTAAGGCCTATGTTACAAGAAATCAATATAAATACCCTCAATTTGTATATTAAAAGTGATATAACATATGATTTGACTTTTCTAGTATGAATTAACTAAAAATAGGTAAAAAAATCATTACACAAAGACCAAGGTAAAGCAATATCCTAAAAATCAAGGCTCGCTAGGCCAGTACATAGACGCGCTAAGCCAACTCAAGAGGCCTGATGGTGGTTCCAGGTTAAATTACTTAATGGTGAAGCAAGGGTCTGAGTGATAAGCATATAGGAGATGCACCTAGCAAGGTAGGGCCACCTGTGAAAAACCTAGCATTTTTTAATCCAAAAGAAAGCAGTTAGGCATAAGGGAAATGCACCTAATGAGGGCCCTAAATCCACGCTTATAAATAAAGGTTTCCAGTTTAGTTCAAAATGAGTTTCAGTAGAGTGAGGTGGTACAAAATTGAAGTAAATTCACCTTGGTCTACAATAGGATAATAAAATAGGAAGGTCGAAGGCAGAAGCGTTATTCAAGTGATGGGGCAGATAAATTACCAAGCTTTGCTTCGGGGAATTACTTGTATAGTTACAATGAGTAAGTGTAGCTAAAAATCTATTTGTTGAGGGGTTAGATGTAATTATTATATTCATGTATTAAATAAGTCATGGAGTTTTATGAATATCTCATTTAGTACATATCTCAGATACGAGTCATATACAATTCATTTATGAATATTATTATGATGCTCATTCAAGACCTCTTTTGGTTCAGTTTAAACCCCTCAACGGTTTATCTTGATGCTTTCCAAAGGAACACTTCGGGTTCAGATAAATCTCTCAACGATTTATTCTGATTCTTTCCCACCGACACTTTCTCTGGTTCAGATAAATCGCACAAAGATTTACTCTAATTCTTTCCAGTTAAAGAATATTCAAGATCTCTTTTGGTTCAGTTTAAAATCCATCAATGGTTTATCCTGATACTTTCCAAAAGGATACTTCGGGTTCAGATAAATCTATCAATGATTTATTCTGATTCTTCCCATGTCAAACAACATACGAGACTTTTTCTGGTTCAGATAAATCGCTCCAGAGATTTATTCTGATTCTTTTCCAGTTGAAATCAAGTTCAAACTTAGTACATTCTATGTCAATAATCACCTTTGGATGGCATCTACAAGCCCATCTCTGAAAAATCTCCATCATTCCTCCAAATGGCGTCTATAAGCCCATTCCCATTTTATCTTCGAGTGCAAATTTCTGGGCACTCTAGTGTCTAATCATCTTCCACCTTCAAGTCACAAATGGAGAATCCGCCAATCTAACTCTTCAGGTTTAAGAAGATTTAACATGGGCAGCTGTTGTACCCCAAAATTTTCCCTCTCATTTATCAAATATTTTCTCACAAGATCTCCTTTGGTTCAAGACTGCACAAGGATTGATCAGCTCAAGACACCTCCTTAAGCACTGATGACTGAAATTAGGGTTTGAGATTGCAAAAGGATAATTGAACTTTCAATGCCTCATATGACTTTCATGGATCATTATGGACCCCCAAAATTACTCATGTCAAGTTTCAAGCATTGGATCACATTTTTGCTCAGTCAATTGAGCAGTTGACCTAAAAATCAGCTGTATTGGGGAAAAAGTCAACTATTGCCAATTTACAGTCAAACTTCATAATTTTTGATCCACATCAACATTATAAACTCATATGTATAATTTGATCAAATTTGGACCACAATTCCTCAAGAAATTTGGTTAAATCATCAAAAGGGCAAAATGGTCAAAATTAGGGTTTTGACTAAGAAAGGGTAATTTTTTATTTTTGACCTAGAAAATGGTTAATTGATTTGAGGAGTGATCTCAAGAGTTAAATTGAATCATTTTGACCTAATGGCATAACTCAAAACATTGCTCAAGATCATTTAATTGATAGTTGATTTTCAGCTAACTAATCAAAAGTCAACTGTACACTAAAAAGTCAAACTTTGACTCTTTGGTCAAAATCAAGTGTCAAAAATCACAATTCATAAAAACATGTCAAAATATGAAACTTGTTCATCAAGAAATCAAAAAGTCAAGATTTCATTTTGAAAAGTCAAAGTTTTCAAACTTAGAAATTTTTCTGTGTTGAAAACTTCATGTTTTTTTACAACTTTGAGCCAATTTTTTACCATGATGCAAGATGATTCAAAAGAAACTTTCAACATGAAAGTTGTAGATATCCATGAGATCTACAACATTGCTTTACACAAATTATCCTATAAATGATTGGATTTTGAGTTATAAATTCATGAAGTCATGGCATTTTTGAATAAACACTTAGAGAAATTTTCAGCAGTTTTGGTCAGGATTTTATCCCAACTTCTTGGCATTTTTTCACATAGTTACAAAATGATTTTGTCAAAATGTCCAACATGAAAGTTATAGAGGGTGTTTCAAGCTTTCCAAAACATTCAAGAGCATGAATTTATCATATTTGAGCTAGGAGATTCAAGGATCTGAAGTTGGACATTCATTCTTGATTTACAAGGCATATTTGTGATGAACAAGGAACCAAAATCTTAGCCATGCTGCATAATCTTCACTCTGCAGGCCTCTTGACTTGCAAATATATCCATAATCAGATGTTTACACTATTGATTAAACCATTATCCAAGTGGTTTAAGTATTGTCCATTGCATCTTTCCATTTTTGGCACAAAGGCACCATTGCCATTCTTGCAAAGTTCACTTTAATCATAAAGTCAATTTCTTGAGCCTCTAACTTGTTGTTCTAATCACACTAGACTTCTACAAGTCAGAACAAACATGTTTAAAGTGATCACCCACTTTAGTTAGCTTGGTACAAGCATTGGAAACATGTTCTTCAAGCTTGCTTCATGTACAATCTAACCTAGCCAGAACATGTGATCCAAAATCTGAGTTTGCTCAAGTCTCAAACCTTATATATAAATAGAGAGGCTAATCACAAGAGAAAGGGGCCAGAAAAACAGGAGGGGAAACTAACACTCAAAAATCATTTTTGCTGTCAAAAACCAGATTTGTACACAAAACCTCCATTTTTGAGCTCTGAAGTCCAAATCTTTGAATCTCATACCTTGCAAGTTTTCTCCAAACAAACCATCCAAACACTTCATATATGCCATATAGAAGTTGTTCAAACATAAGGATAACTTCTGTAACATCATTACCACCATCTTCTAAACTCAAAAAATATACATTGCAACTTGACTCAGTTGGAGCAGTTCAACCATTTTCAGCACAATAAGAAGGTTGGAGCTACTTCAAGAAGGTTCAAAGGAGCTCGATCAGTCACTACTTTGCACCCGAAAACATTTGTACATGTTCTAAAGCTTCCGCTTCGAGAGGTAAACTTTCTCAATCTGTGATATCATTATTCATACATCATCTGCTTTTGCGCTCAAAAGATATAACAAGACAGATCAAAGAGAAAAAACTAACAAAAAGCCAAACCAGAGGCTGACACGGGTGCCCGTGTCACACGACACGGCCTGTGTCAGCTTAATTGGGTTGAAAAACATAGTAAAATGCAGGGATAGAGGATGACACGGGTGCCCGTGTCACACGACACGACCCGTGTCAATGTTACTGGTGCATACACAAGCAGAAAAAAGATGGACAGGGGCTGACACGGGCGCCCGTGTCAGATTGGCTGGAACCAAAAAATGCAGAAAAGTCATGGAAAGGTCCTGACACGGGTGCCCGTGTCCACTGATACGCCCCGTGTCAGCTCAGGCACCAATTTTCTTGATTTTTGAGATTTTTTAGCTTATTTTGGACATATTGCATTGCTTGGAAATGACCTAACATTATAAAACCTTTGTTTTCAAACGAAACCTCAAAAATATTTTTCTAAACAATTAATTTTTTTTTGTTAACTTAGACTTAGGTTTTTTTTCAATGAAATTAATTACAAAACCTTTTCTATAAAAAAACCTAAAAAACAATTTCTCTCACTTTACATCCTCTTGCATATTTTACTATTTTTGCATTATAAATCATGTAATTGTCAAAGCCTTGTAATAGTAATTAGGGTTTACTTTACTTGTCATCCCCATTTGTAAATTTATATACCCCTCCCCTAATGATGTAATAGCGTAATAATTTTACTTTCCGCAATTTATCGCTTTTATATAAATGTTAGTAATTAGAGTTTGTATGGCAAGACTAAAATCAACAATAGCAAATCCTAATTCAAGATAAACAAGCATGTAAATCAATACACTTGCACACTTGCAACCTTAGGGTGATTCCACTTTGTTGTCTTACAAAAATGACCATGTTATGCATGTGGGATATCTTAGCCAAAAGCAATCAAAAATACAAGATCATAGTCCCTCGATGACGCTATCAAATGTTGCCTTTCAAAATAATCCTAGTCCCTTAAAGAAAATGCTAAGATATCTTACAACATTGCTAATCATGGTTATACGATGACCCACGCCCGTCCCTTTTACATCCAAAGATAGGGTTACTTACCAAATCAATGGTAAGATAATAATGTCAAAGGAAAGAGGAGATAAACATGAAAGACTTTTGAGTAGGTAGAATGTTCCTACTTACTTGCTCAATTTTAAAAACCAAAACATCCTTGCTATTTTCTAAATACCAACACTTTCAAAACATCTTTCAAACCTGAAAACATTTTCAAAAGATCAAACACTTTGTATACATTCTTACGAACGAGAATCATTACAAAGATGGCTTAAACGATGGCATCTTTACAAAATACTTTCAAAAACCACACAAAACACATTTTCAAACAAAAGCAAGTGATCTAGCAAGTAACTAAGAGCCCATGGAAAACCATGGATGAAAAGGGTGCTAATACCTTCCCTCTTCATAATCTACCCCCCGAACTCAAGAAAACATCTTAAAGGTCTTTCCTGTTCTTTTCAGCCTTTCCTTTTGGATAAAAGAAAAGTTGGTGGCGACTCTTACTAACCGCAACATTTGCGATCAAACGCAAAACAACCAAGTCAGTTCTCCCACTGTGTTACAAACCATAATGTTTTATGTTTGCTAATAGACTAACGTGTCGATTATTAGCTAATGCATTAATCTCACAATGTTGAGACCAACAGGAGATACGAATAAGAGTAACATGTGGTAATATTAATAGTTGAGTAGATGAACATATTATTGACCTATGGTTATACTTGATAACTACGTAATGGAGAACTCTACCCCTAACAAGCTTTCTTACTATTAACACTAAAATCTCCATTTTACTCTCTATCTTTTAATTTTACGCATCCTAATAAATATCAGACACTTCTCTACTTAGAATCTTAAAAATTGTTAAACGGTCTTTGAAGCTACCAGTCTCTATGGATAGGATAACTATAGAACTTGGTTTTATGCTCACCAATAAAATGGCACAGTTGTCATGGACTGGTGCTTGTTTTTGAATACATCACATAGTTTTTTTTTATTATTTTAAGTATTATTCACTAACCTATTAACATCTATAATTAATTATATCGTTACTAGTTTATGCAAGGTAATGTTCCTGCACAACAATTGTTATTCGATCCCTAAATCAAAATAAATGCATGCAAAAAACTTAGTAAGAACGAGAAAGAAACAAAAAGCCAAGAGGCTAGACCTAGAAGAGTCTCTACAATAATAATAACAAGCCACAATAGTCTCACACATATAGCTCACTTAGCTAGAGCACAAATGAATGTCTGAAAAAGTGAAATAGAAACAGACTTATTACAAACTATTTACGCATACCCTTTTTGCAGGTTTAGATCATGCAAACCCATACACACACCTCAGAGGTTCTATAAAATTACTAGTATGCTAGCAGCTTCAAAAATATGTGGAAAAGGCGGTATTTAGATTAACAAAGCAAAGATGTGTTATCTAGATCAATCTGTAACACCCCTTTCTAACCCCAAGCAAATATAGCATAAAACATAGTAAGATAGCATGCATAATATTTAAAGGGTGTCACATTTCATTTTCCAAAACATAGAAAACCAACAAACATTCATCAACATACACCTAGTCATAATACATAACACATATTCAAACTTCATGTTTGCACAATTATGCATATCACAACAGAATATTTATTTACTCAAAATTTTATCAAATGATTATATCCCATACTATAATCATACACTAACATAGCAAAAATTCACACATAACAAGTCATATGAGTCCAAAATATTAGGCACTAAGGCTACCCAACATATTATCTCAAACTACAAACCAAATAAGAGAAGATAACAAAATCTCTTCACAATAAACATGAGTTCAAATACCCCCGTGTTACTTGACCATAGCATTGACTCACTACCTAGTAAAAATGGATAAACCAAGCTAAGATCCTCAACTATCCTCTTGCAAAGCACCACTTTCTTCAGTACCTGAGTGATGTCGCATAGAACATCATTCCAACAGAAGGGTGAAAATTCACATCATTATAAATATATAAAATATAAACAATGTATATAACATACATACATCCAAATAATTTATCACACTTCATATAATTATCTATACAACATGGATTTACCATTCCAAGTACCAAAACAATTATATCCAAACATTACAAGTATACCAAGTAGAACAATTCACACAATCATGACATATAGCATAATTTCCACCAAAATAACATCAATGTAACAAATAATTAAATTATCACATATATTACAAACATACCAATTTCAAGATCAAACCAACTATCACACGCATTACGCATCAAAGCAAAACATCACATAACAACAAATGTGACTCAAGTAATGCGACTCGTGCATGTGGTACCATCATGAACATCAAGCTCACCTCACTCTCAATTCTATATCTAGAATCAGAGCCACCACTTCTATATCCACACAAGGATCAAAACAATCAACCGGAGTTCAATCTCCCCATGTATGCATATGCAAACATAACCAAATATATGCAAATTAAGACTATCACCAAACCTTAATCATACCACATGTCACAATAATCCATCAAAATGAATTATCCTACCATTGCATAAAACACACATTTATCATGTTTTCATTACCAATAATGCAATTATTTAGCATTCACCAGTCACACATATCACGAATAGCATTTAGCAACAACACTAACGCATGTTATTTATATTTCACCAATTCATGACGTGCATATACACATATACATGTCACTTTACACAATCACATAACGATCCAATCATACAATTCAAACAAACCTTGTTCTATCGTAAAGGTTATTGCATTATATTCCTAATGCTTCGAACAATGCCTAAAATGGAGTTACAGTTCAAAAGTTACGGCTTTCACAAAATCTGTCAAAAATATTGGATGCCCCTCGGGACTGCTCAGGTCGACCCATGAGTCGACTCATACTAGGACTTTTGATCATCTATGTGTTGACTCATAAACTCTACGTGTCGATGAATCACTGTTTGACATAGAGACTTTGTCTCGCAGGTATGCTCAGGTCGACCCCCCCTATGCGTGAGTCAACGCATACTACATAAACATGATTTTTATGCATTTTCTAACTCAAAGCCCACACTAATTTCCTTCTTAAAAGCACCATAAAATCACCACAAATCATCACGCTTATCAATTTTAGCAACAATCTATCATTCTAACATGAGAGTACTCATTCTATTCGATTCAACACAACAAATCTTATCAATTTCATAGATTTCTACACAAACCCTAACATATAAGATTTTAGTAATTGAAATCAACAACACCTATCATGTTACTACCCATTACGTACATCATATATCCATAACAACATGAATACCCACCCTTACCTCTTAGGTTGAATCCTCTAGGGTTTCCTATTCTCCTTTTTCTTTTCTTTTCTCCCTTGCCGTTTCTCTTCTCTCCCTTGCCTTTTCTCTTCTCTTGTTTTTCACAAATGAATCTCTAACCTAGTTTCCTTACTAACTAGTATCATGTAACTAATGGGCTTATTTGCATACACCCCCTTATTACTTCTATTTCTCATTATTAGGCCCAACTAGTTATTTCATTCATTAATACACTTAATACCCAAATAACCCAAATAGCATATAGTCACGTAATTAAATAATAAATTAATTAAATAATTATCATAACACATAATAATTAAATAAATAAATAACTAATAAAATAGCTGATAAAAATCCGATGTTACACAATCCACATCGATGATGGCAAACTAGAACTTGTTAGAGGAAAATTTGTAAACATTTTTTTCCTCACAACAAATTCATGGAAGCTAAGACACCCATCACAATGTTTTCCCAAGATGCAACAAAAAATCTCTATAAAGAGTGTGAAAGATACAAGTCCATGCTAAGACAATATATAAACCATAACTTTGACAAACTCACACAAATACACATTTTCATAAATGGACTCCAACAACAACAAAAGTTGTTACTATATGCTATTGTTAGAGGTTCTCTCATGTCCAAAAGTGCAGATGATACAACACTAATAATTAAGCGAATGACACTTCTTGATCATCAAGAACATCACAATAGAAACCCTTCCTAGATAAAGAATGGTATCATAGAACTAGACACACATGTTGTTATTCTTGGTCAAAATAAGTTGTTAACCCTGATGATGGATAAATTGACCAAACAACTGTTAAAGCTTCTACAACAACTGAAAGAGATGCATGAAGTACCTCAACAAAGGCAGTTTTCATTTTGAACTCTGTAGCAGAGACCATCCAACCATATTTTTCCCCCTACTGATGAAAAAGTAAATTATGTAGGCAACCAAAGGCCTGGGAAATATCAAAACAAAAACTTCTTACGGAGCAACAATTTTAATCAAGGATGGAGGTTCGAGGTTCATCCATCCAACAAACAACATTTTTGGCATTACTCACAATCACCTCCATGACAAAACAAAAAAGTTAGAGGATACACTCAATCAGTTTGTCCAGGTGTCTATGGCCAGTCACAAAAACATTGAAGCCTCCATTAAAAACCTTGAAACACATATGGTACAATTATCCAAATAGTTACCAAATCTCCCAAGTAACACATTTAATGTAAATTCGAAGAATAGCCCAAATGATCATTGTAGTGTTGTTCTTGTGGATGAAAGAATTATTGTCAAAGCCAGAGAAGGAGTAGAATGACAAAAAAAGGAGAATTGCAGGATGAAGCCTACAAAGATAATCAACAAGATCTACATAGGAAAGAAGATGGCCTTGGTGTAATTGTATTACCTATTTTCGTAGGTAATATGAATGTTGGAAAATCACTTATTAATTTAGGTTCAAGTATGAATACAATACCATTATTAGTGGTAGGAAGGAATAAAGTCTATGCAAATAGAGCCAATTGCATCAACACTATAAGTGGCAGACAAAACAACAAGGATACTAGTGGGAACAATCAAAGATATACTAATACAGATTGATAAGTTCTAATTTTTATGGACTTCGTGATACTGGACACTAAAAAAGATCCAAAGATGCCTCTCATCTTAGGAAGATCATTCATGAAAATTTTGAGGACGCTCGTGGGCATTGATAAAGGTGAAGTAAAGGTGATAATCAAAGATAATGAGGTATGTTATAAGGGAATTGGTATTACATAACAATGATCCTTGTCAAGCTATTGGCGTTAAACAAGCACTTTTTGGGAGGCAACCTAGCCATATTTTACTGTTTTCTTTAAAGTAGTCTTTAGTTTAGTCATTTTCTTTAAATAAATTAATGAAAAATGCCCAAGCCAACAAAAGGAGAGCTCTCTAGGCTCAAAATGGCCATGACATTTCTCTCCTAGTGTGGTCATAACAAATCCTAAAAGACAAAACTCAAGCTCTCGACTACCGTAGCCTAGCTAGCTTAGCAAAAGACCTGTTAGAGAACACTGGGAACCGCAATCAAACATGATATCAACCAACCTAATCATTTTCTCTCATATTTACCAATTTTTACACACTCTAAAAACCCTATCACACAGTAGAGAAAATCATCAAAGGGCAAAAACATTACAAATTTTCATTTTAATCTAGTTTAGAGATTGCTCAGGTATATGTCCTTTTACTCTATTATGCTTTAAAATCTTATGCATTATGAACATTGTTGCAAAAACAATGTATATTCTATGATTTAGGAATAAATTAGGTACACTTTATTGCTCCATGATTTTAACATAGGGTAGACTAATATTACTTGCATGAACCTTGAATAGGATGCTTTAGGATGAATAATGAAGGTATTTGTGTATGTTAGAAACCTATAGGCCCTGAATATGACTGTTTATTATGAAAACATATCCATTTAATTTTCATGCAATTTAGTTGAGAAACCAGTACATTTATATGTTCCTTTGTTACAACGTACATGTGGAATTTGCAATTGCATAAATTATGTCATAGTATCTAACATATCATGTTCCATATATGTTGTTTGATAAAAATTTCAGATTTCTTTAGAAAGATCAACAATTGGAAGAAAAAGACAAACCTCAGGCATCAGTTTATCTTCCATACTGTATAACGAGCATATATTCATAAGCTATTTCTATGAGAAATTCTATATTGAGTTAGAAAGTAGAAATTTGATCCAAGAGAATATTTCGATGTGGTGCAGGAAATTAATGCACGGGGTTGGGGTGCTCTCGAAACACTTAATGCAATTTTCAACCTCGACATCATTAGGGAATTTTATACAAACACCAAACCCACTTAGGAAGCACCAATGGAAAAGGTTTTTGGGTACGGGGTCGATGAATCACATTTGATGGAGATGACATACATGCTTATATCTAAAATAATTATATGGCACACTCTACAAGGTTGGACATATTTATAGTGAAACTAACAAAATAAAATTGGGATTATGACAAGATAGTTTCTGACATATATGAAGTGGGAAAAACTTATGATTTGGGACAAGATGGACTTCTCATCTGTTTCAAGAGATCTGACCTGACCATCCAAGCTCAGATATGGATGACCTTCCTTCTTCATAATGTTACTCTTGCTAGCCACGCCTTCTCTACAACCTTAAAGATTTCACATATGATATGTTATATCCTGAAAGGCAAGAAAGTGGACATCGAAAAGGTAATTTCCAACAAGATTTGGGAGATTATAGTTTCAATAAAAGGATACGCCCTTGGCTTCTAGGGTTGATCTTGGGATTATGAAAACATTGTGGTGTAGACATTCTGGATAACAATCATATTTGACATATGTCAAAACTGGATAATAATTTTATTACACGATATTGTACAGGTCGCGTGGAGAGTATGCCTCCACCACTAAGCCTCCAACCTATTCTAAATATTTTGATAATTATAGCTTTATACCTTGAATTTTGGAGAGGATCCACATATGACAAGACAATTGAACAATAAAAACAGGTATATATGTTGTAGCAGAGGATTCACTAGGGCTAAGTGAAAGGCCTATGCATATCACTCGTTATTTGTTGTCTAAGGAAAAAGTAATGTTTTCTGCATGGAGTGGAATACAAAGATGATCAAAGCTAGTGTCTTATATCGATTGAATCAAAAAATTTCATGATTAAGTGCCAATTTCTAAATTTATTTTGAACAAGTACCTCCAAAATGAAGTTTGTCCGTAGATGGTTCAAATGATGGTATGAACTGTCAAAATGCATGGAATCACAAATGATAGGTTGACAATAAAATTTCAAAGAAAAAATGGCATGAAAAAGGTTTTATTCTCTTTAAATTCTTCATTCATGGTTAATGTCTGACTATCTGTGAAATATAACATGATTTATCAATTCTTTGCTTTATTCAAAGTTCAATTTTCTATTGTCTAGTGAAAACATGTTGACATAAGTCAAGAATCGTAATCCTACCCAAGTGAGATGTGTGAAAACTCATCTTTTACACAAATAATGAGAGTATATATGCGTACTAACTATATAGATTTTGCAAAAATCTTGCTATTACTAGATATGTTTGAAAGTCATAAGTATAATCAAGGAATTATTTGTTATTGAGTGAAAAACTATATGACCTCAAAAGCCTACCTTGTGAGGGTGTGAATAATTTGACAAACCCCTTTGAGCCTTAAAATGATTTTTTTTTTCAAATGTTACAAGCATTAGTCAATTTAAAAGAAAAATAATGTCTTCCACCTTATCATAAGGATTAAAGAGCATATAAAACCAAGGGTATTGAAAAATCAAAATTTAGGGAGAAAAAGGGAATGTTTTGAAAAAGAAAATTCAAGTAGTACTATTGTAATGAAAGAAAAATAAAATTCTTTGATGTAAAACAATTCAAAAATCAAAAGTCAAGCATACAAAAGAAAAAAACACCAAAAGAAAATGGTTGTAAGAAAATTGACATAAAGAAGGAGAATTTTTTGAAAGAAATAATTTAGGGACATTATAATATTTTTTGTAAGTCCAACCACATTACAACCAAAAGAAAAACCTTAGTGGTCCATGGCTGATGATATATCTTATGATATTGTTGAGATGAAATGCAAAGTGTTTCTATAGTTTATGCATTGCCCGATTTTTTAGTTAAATACTAACCATTTAGAGATATTCAGTGAGACCATAATTCTAATAAATGATTAACTATTGATTTTAACATGTTTTAAAATCTTACTCTGGTCAAGCAAATGATGCATCCTAATGCTATGGTTTATCGATAGTCATGACATTGATCATGAACTTGCATTTGAAAGAATAACATGTCATAAAAACAATTTCAAAATTCTTGACCTAAGTCAGCCAACCTTTCAGTGAAGCGTTCCTTCAAAATATTTATGAACCATTTGATTGATTTGTTTAAGGGAAAACAAAGAGATAAGTTGGGGAGAGTTAATGAGTGTTAAATTTACAAAAAATACGTAGGAACTTATTAACTTATTTTACAATCAATCAATATAAAAAAACCCCTAATTTGTCTATGAAAAATGATAGAACACCAGTTTGGACTTTCCTAGTATGAATTAACTAAAAATAGGTAAAAAGGAATGGGAAACCATGATTCAGCATGCAAAGACCAAGTTAGAGCAAAACACTGAAATCAAGGCTTGCAAGGTCAGGACATAGGCATGCTAAGTGAGATTAGAAGGCCAAATGGAACTTCCAAGTTAAAGTACTTCGAGGTGAAGAAAGAGTTTATGTGCTAAGCACAAAGGTGGTTCACCTAGCGAGGTAAGGTGGCTAGGGTCACCTATCAGACAACTAAAATTGCTTAATCCGGAAGAAAGCAGGTTGGCTAGGCATAATGATAGTTTGAGGCGAGGGAACTAAATACACACTTATAAATAGAGTTCTGTTCAAAATGAGTTTCAGTGGAGCGAGGCAGTACATCATTGGAGTAGGTTCACACTGGTCTACAACAGGAGAATAAGATAGGGAGCTTAAAGGTGGAAATGTTGCTTAAGTGATATGACATATAAAATTCAAAGCTCTGCTTCACGCGATTACCGATACAACTACAATGAGTAAGCATAACTAACAATATCTTTGTTGGGGGGTTATATGTAGTTACTATATTCATGTATTAAATAGGTTATGTCATTTTATGTAAGTCTACTCAAGCTTTGATATTGATGACTCTTTAAACTTAATGTATGTTTTAGATTTGCGATCTAAAACTTATTTTCATGGTATGACTTGACATTTGAAAGGTGCTTGTCATTATTAGATCCAAGATTATCATCTATTAGATTTTAATGCACATACATATGATTAAGTTCAATACTTGCACGTACTATATTAGGATTGGTATGGAGCCTTGCCACTTTATAATTGTTGGAACTTAATGCTTTATGTTGGTGACTAGACATGGCTATAAGATATTAGGTAATGCACTGATATCATGATGTCGAGATAGACATGTGATACAGATGAAACAACATATGGTAATATTAATATCTAATTAGAGAATAATATTACTGCATATGGTTATACTTGATAAATACGTAATAACAAAGTCTACCCCTAACAAGCTTTCTTGATATTAGCACCAAAATCTCCATTTTACTTTCTATAATTTAATTTCATACATCATAACAAATGTCAAACTCTTCTCTATTTTAAATCTTAAAAGCTATTGAACGATCTTTAAAACTACCAGCATTAGTGGATTAAATGATTTAAAAACTTACTTTTATGCTCAACAACACACCACAACGCCTCAATTTCACCTTTTAATGTTTTTTATTGTAGTGTTTCATCTTTATCCATTCAATTTCTCTAAATCATCCCTATTTCCTTCTCAAATATCTTCCACGCCAGCATTAGCACTGAATTTGAGAACCTATACCAGCATCTTTTAGTTGAAGGTCGGCTGGGTGGTGTTCATCGATTCTTGACATGATAGAACTTGTCACATAATTCACTTTTGCACAAGCACAAAATAAATGAAATTGACAAAAGAGAGTACATATTGTTCTCTATCCTAAGTTAACTAAATCAATATAAAAAATAAATAAATGACATTACTCATACTTTAATCTATCATAATTAGTTCTCTGATTTTATGTTTGGCATCAATTTCAGTAAAACAAATATAGCAGCAATATGTTAAATAGGATGAGTTAACTTGCTGAGAAAAACAATTTGAACAAGAAGTCCCATGCTATGAAGAAACACGTCGAGTTGAGACGTTTCATCAACTTAAGCAACAAGTCGGATAAGATGTCCTATGCAGAGTCACTCGACATCGTGACTATGTATAGTTGGGCTGTTGGATATTTTAGCTATTTAAGGAACATGATATTCTGGGAATATTATGCTATCATATATGGAACTCAGTTTGAAGATTGAAGAAGATTCAAGCTGATTTCAAGGAGTTTTATCACTTTCTAATTATGGAGACAAATTAGGAAACTAATGATAAAAGTCATATTTTTATGCAGAAGATTCTACAGAGATTTAGCAACTGATTTGATATATTGTTGAAGCCAAATTCATCCCAGAAGATTATTATAAATAGAAGGTTAAAAACCTAATGTAGGTATGGAACGAATTATAATGTTTTGTTGAGCTTTTAGGGTTTGTGTTCTATCATTCTTATATGATCCACTCTAGGATAGAGTTGGACTGTGTTAATTGTGAGCTGCTCATGTATTTTGTTACTGAGTTGGACTATTAGTTGAGTTGTAATTATGAATCACTCATAAGCTGTTAAGCACAGGTGAATTATGTTTTTGTGAAGTGTGTCTACTTCTTGATTGTCAGTCACTCTTAACCTTATAAGTATAAAGTGATTGTGTGTTTGTGAAGTTTTTTTTCTAATTCGTTTGAGTTACGATTTTGATGGTCAGGGAAGTGAGAGGTGTCTCATATCTAGATGGCGATTTCTAGGTAGAAGTATAACACGGGTAGTGATTAAGTGAGATCTTGTAAACTGGGATTATTTAGGCTTTGAATTGATACTATTTTATGGATTTCCTTCTTGGATTGGTAGCCCTCAGAGTAGGTGTTGGTTTACACTAAACTGGGTTAACAATTTTGCGTGTTGTTTACTTACTGCATTATTAATTGTGTTCATTGTGTTGAAGTCAAATTTCAATGTCTCGACATCTTTTAAGACATCTGTAATATGCATACAAAAATTTTAATTGGTATCAAAGCAGACATCCTATTCTATTCTAGGTGAGATCTAGAGAAGATAATTTCTAGTACAATGAACATTGAAAGTGGATCTGTGATCGAAAGCTCTCTGCTAAGGGCTGATTTGAAGAAGACATCTTCTGAAGTGATAACAGGGGGCTTCAGGAATAACACTCCTAAATCCTATGATAGACTCAAGGATTATACGAGGTTATTTGATAGAGGAAGGGTGTAGAAGACAATATGAAGATGATCAAGATTGGTGTGTGTTCAATGTCATAGTGTGCCGCTACTGCTGCTAGTCATCTTATGTGTAATGTCTTACCAAATGTCAAGACATATCGCCTGTTGTGTGATCTGGGATAAGCCATATTATTCCTTAAATAGTACTCTGAAGGAAGGTACTGATCTTTCGTGACAGGGTATGTAATAATCTTGTCTGAAGTTGTCAGGCATAGTGTTTTAATGGTGAACTGTTGTGGTTCTGATCTATGTGTTTGATTTATTTTCAAACCTATGTTAAGCTGTTGTCACCGGGATATTGTTGTGCATGTGTACAAAGGTATCCAGGTTATGCCTGAAGGGCACTAAGGAGTTTTTTCCCGTTGCATGTGTATCTAATGTAAAATATCTAGTAGTTTTGTGTGTTAAGGCTACATGAAAGGACTATTTATGGAATACCAATAAGGGGAAAGCATTTTGACTTGGTGTATACCTATTTTTAGGTGGAACTCACACGTGGTTTTTATTAGGGTTTTAGAATCCTTAATTGTGAGACTCTCTAATATCATCTTGATAGAAAAGTAAGATTTCTTTGGGTTATAAGTTCTATCAAGCATCCATAAGCTTTTAAGCATTAGATGTTTGTGTGTCAAGAAATCTTAAGCTTTTAAGCATTGAGTGTTTGTGTGTCAGCTCTCATAAGCTTTTAAGCATTAAGGATTGTATGTCTTAAAAGAGTGACTTCCTGTTTTGTTCTCTATTGTGATTAGAGTTGCTCCAATTGGTGAGTGTGATTGAAGAGGGATTTTATGAGAGCCTCATACCAAGGTGTGTCTTAGGTTGAAGTTAAGCAAATGGTAGTGATTAAGTGTGTAGATTATAAACTGAGGTATTTGTTGTCTGGTCTATAATTTGATACTATTTAGTTAATTTCTTCCCTAGCTTGGTAGCCCCTAGAGTAGGTGTTATTGTCACCGAACTGGGTAAACATATCTGTGTGTTATTTACTTTCAGCACTATTTGTTTTGTTTGCATATCCTGTTATTGCATGTTGAAGTCAGATTCAATGTCTTGACATCTCTTAGGACATCCAAGATCTGACATCCATAATTTCATGATCCAAGTAAGTAGGACTGAAGAGGCTGAGCTCTAATCATATGGAAGATCCTGTTGGTCAAGGAGTATAGAAACAAGCATTCTTGTTTTAATAAAACAGTGGGAGAATTATGATGCTCAAGGTACTCTTAACAGTTAGTTAAAGAAATGTCAGATATAATGTCTTGACATCATGGTTTGAGAATTTATTTTTCTCAATCTGTCTGGCTGTGTTGAATATACCGACTACTAACTGGTTAGCTTAAACAAGATGGAGGTTGTATACTCAAACTTGAGTGCATTATCAAGTCTATGAGAACATGGATTTCCTGTTCTATTGGAGAATACATCCAAGGTAGGATGATTTTTAGAGAACTAAGGGACATATATCCAAGATTATATCAGGTAATAGTGGTGACGTATGGAGTGAATATTAGTCATTATTGCTTGGATCCACATGTTGCTAGTGTGAAGAATAAGGACGATAGATCAAATGCTCTACCTTTTGAAAGGAGGCAGTCTTATCAACTTCTTGTACCTCTAAGAGAAACTATAATGGAAGAAACATGAGGAAATGCACCTCTGATGAAGGTGTGCATGTGATTGATGATAAATACTCTAACGGGAGAAGTGTATTTACCTGATGTATAAGAGTTTATTTCTCCTCATGGTACTCTACATTTAATAAAATGTTAGCTGCTGAAGGTGTGTTCTTTTGAGATCTTTGGTTGGTGTCTAGAACAAGAAGCATAATGCTGTAACATCATGCTTGTTGCCGGCTGTCCTTGGAAGATGCTTCAACAACTGCTAGTGTGTGATAAGGAAGAGTATCACATAATATGGTCTGGTCTGGTTTCTTGTGAGGAACATATGGGATATCTTGGCCGCACAAAGAGTTTTGATAACATGTGTGGATCAGGAGTGACTCTACAATATGAGATCGTCATGTAAGTGAAAGGGACTTTATGTGATTTCCTCCGATGATCATCTTTAGCAGGAGTACCACTCATCCATGTCAGAGTTAAGGATTAGTCTATGGATTGGAGCTGCAATAGTGCAAACCTTGTTAAGATTACATGTATCTTGTGAAGTTATGATTACATTGGGCTACTAGATATAATTCTCTATGCTCGTAACTAGCTCAGATTCAATGGACATCTTGGTTGATGAATGGGAGATGTCACATATGATGTCTTGACATCTTGGTATGGTTCTAATATTATGGATGAGAGGAATATATTTAGAGTCCAGCGGAAGGCATTATGATTATACTTCAGAACATGTGCGTTTGTGAAATTTGAAGAAGTCTCGTCTCTTTAGAAAATGTATGACTGAATGTCAGGACATTGTTTAGGACTTGGAACAAGTCATGAGGGAATATGACACGTGTTTTTGACCATGCATGCATAGTTATTGGGACTCCCAGGTTTAGAAAAATATGTTCAAAGTCAATAAAGGCATTCAAACCTGACACAGGAGATTCATATTTACTTTGGTGCAGTTAGCTTCCTTGAATAACACTTCCTTTTGACTAAGATTATTGTTAAAACCTAGAATCGATATTTCTGTAACAACAACTCAAGTATTTAAAGGAGCCATATCCTCACTCTCTCCTTCATCTTATGTTAGGCTGTTTTCTTCAAAAGAGTCCTTATGGCTTATATCCGAGTTTGGGTATGTACAATTTTGGGATAGCTCTGCTCGTAATTTTTTTACTAAAAAGGGAAAGATAGGTTCTATTTCTAGTACTTCTTCTGTTCTATCTTCTTTTAAGCCTGGAGTCCCTTTGCAGTTGGTTTGCAAGGATATAGGATAAAGTATATGAGTGTGTTCTTTTCATCTCGATCTAGTTGTCTTTTGTTTCTTGTGATCTGAGTTAAGAACACAATTATATCTTGTGTTCTGAGTTACCTGAGGCCAAAACCTGCACCTCTGAGTCATCATCTGTGCTATTGAGCTTGGTGTTTGGTTGGTTCCTAATGGTTTTCTTATGCCTCTTAAGTTTCCTCTTATGCTTCCTAAGAGGAAGTTTTGTTCCTGGGTTGAGGGAGAGTGTCAGTCATCTTCTTCCTCATGTACACCATCTGGTGTTGTGTGGAAAGAGGGTGAACCTAGAATCTATTGGATCTATGTCTCTACTATTGGATCTACGGGACTTATGTTAAGGGGAGAATTATATGGTTCTCTGTTGAAAGAGTAGAGAAGTGAAGAGATGTTGAAATTGATGTCCTAACATCCACCTGATTGAGTATATTGTTACTCTACGTTGCTATGTTAAGCAACCCTTAAAGACTACTTTTCTGCCGCAAATGACTTCAGGACTCTCTGCTCCTTTTATACTGAGGTTGTTTTATGTGGTGTTAAGTTTGACTTGATTCAATGGAGCTGCTGTGATAAAAAGATGTCAAACATGATGTTGTGACATCATTCAGACTGATGTCATATTGTTAAGCTTAGTAGCTTTTGAAGACTAACTCTTAAATTTGTAATGTTTGTTTATGATTGCTATTGTACCCCAAAATTTTCCCTCCCATTTTTCAAGACAATGTGATTCAAGATACCTTCTCATGCTCATAAGGTTCTTAAGTACTCAAGACTACTCAAAGAATGATAAGATGAATCTTCCTCCTAAGTAGTGGCCTATAACTAGGGTTTTGGTTTTCTCAAGGAAAATTGGACTTCTAATGCCTCAAGTGGATTTGATGGTTTCTCATATGCTTCAAAGTACCCTCATGCCAAATTTCAAGCCTTACAGCACAAGGTTGCTCAATCAAATAGCCAGATGATTGAAAATCAACTGTATTGGACAAAAAGTCAACTTTGACCAATTAATAGTCAAACTTCAAGATTTTTTGGTCAACATCAAGATTTTGAACTCACATTCATCATTTGATCAAGAGTTGATCATTATTCATCAAGAAACCTCAAGATTCATCAAAAGTCAAAAGTTTCTAAATTAGGGTTTTCTTTAGGAGAAGTCAACTGAACTTTGACCAAGCATAACTTTCACATACTTCATTAGAAAATTCTCAGCAAAAGCCCATTTTGATGGAAATTCAATTCTCTACAACTTTGTCTCTCTAATCTTAATGCGAAAAAAGCTCATTTGAGAGATATGGGCCAAAACATTACAGCTCATTTTAAAAGTCAACAAAAAGACACTTTTTGTCAAAGGAATTTACATCAAGTTAAAATATTCAAATGATAAAATGACCAACATGAAAGTTGTAGGAGACATCTTGAGGTTTCCAAAAATTCCAAGATCACCTTCATATGATGGAATTTGAGTGAGATATGTTTTGTGCAAGTTGGACAATTTTTGAGAAATGTATGAAATTCAATTTGAAGCAAACTTAAGTATTAGGCTAATGGACCTATCTTTTAAGGTATAATGTTAATCATACCTTAGAGGATCTCTAAGTCCCTTCATACATTATTTTAATTTTTTATTTCATTTATTTTTATTTTTATTCATTTAAATTCAAAATTAAATCAAATAAATATTAGATGAATATGTAAGGCATAAAAGACTTATGATTTGATTATTTTGGAGGCCCAAGATCATGATAGAAACCGTGTATACTTATTTTCCAACCAAACCTCCATGTTTTTGTTACTTTTCAACCTATTTCCAAAACAAATCAAAGACATGTTTTTCATAAAGTCCAAGCCCATGTTTTTGACCTAATCTCTTCATCTATATATGCCCTTCATATTCAGACCAAGGCATACACGAAAGGAGGCTCCAAGAAAGAACGATTGCTAATCGAAAATTTACAAGAAGAAGGTGGAAATTGAAATCCTATTTGCAAGCAACCTCAAGTCTATTTAAACATCCCAATTAACCCATGAGGTATCATAGGGTAAGTTTTGATCATTCTTGATGATCAAAGATATCTGAAACTCGCATCCATCCATTGCCATTTTGTATTATTCTTTGAAATTCATATTTTGATATTTTCCATGTTTTGCTTGAAACTAACAATTCTAATGTGTTCCTGAGATTAATTAGTGCATGTTTAACCCCTTGCATGAGGCCCATAATATCAGAATACTGCATCACCATAATTGTGCCGTTTTACTTTGTTTTAATCATATCTCATTATGCATGTCGAATTAGCCAAAAATAACATCACCATTGGATTCAGGACACGTATGATGAATGGAAGGGCGTGGGTTTGATCCCTGCGTTCGGTGTTTATTTTTTGTGATTTTCTCAAATTAACATGCAGGTGTCATATATATTATCCAGTGCCTATTTTCCTAACACCAACAGGCGCTTGGCCTAATGGCTTGCAGTGCAGTCTGTGAACCTTGAGGGTGTGGGTTCAACATCCACCCCATGCTTTTTTTCACCTTATTTCTTTTCTAACATATTTTATTTTCTTTTTTCTTAAATTAACCCTAATTAATTTATTAAACCCTAATTATTTCTTTACCAATCAATTAACCTAATTTTTTCTTAATACTAATAAACTAGGATTAGGGTTTTAATCAATAATTAAATTTTGTCTTTTATTTTAATTAATTAATTAATTAAATTAACTAACATTTTTTTTAAATATTAAAATCAATTAGAGATTTAGGTTTTGTTAATTATTTTTACCGCTTAAAATTATTTTCTAAAATACCAAAATATTTTCTTTTCTTCCTATTTAAATTCTTAGATAAAATATATAGGTCGTATTATTCGATTGTAATAGCTTAGGTTTATTTTCTCGCGTTTTTCTAAATTATGTATTTGCTCTGAGGATGTAATAGTTATAGGTTTAATCTCTCGCACTCTCCTATTATGCAACTGTCCCAAAGCCATGTAATAGTGTAGGAATTGTACTTTCCGCACCTTTATTTTCTGTAATAGCGTAGGAACTGCCATAATTTCTCAAATTCTTTTTTTACACATCACGCTTTTCAAACAAAATATTTTCAAACACTTTGTACGCATTCTTGAGGACTAATACAAGAATCATTACAAAGTCAGCCGTACATTGACTTTTCAAAATATTTTCAAAACACACATACAAAGAAAATTTTCAAAAGTGAGCTAGCGATCAAGAGCCTGTAGATAACTACGGATGAAAAGAGTGCTAACACCTTTCCTTTTCATAACTTACCACACAAACTCAAAATCTATCAAGGTCTTTCCCTTTCTTTTCACCTTTCCTAAATATTGGATAAAAGAAAAGTCGATGGCGACTCTTGCTATCTGCATATTTGGATAAAACCAAAAAAGTCAGTTCTCCCACTGTATTATAGAAATGTCGACTCTGCTGGGGAGTAATTAAAAAAGAGGGGTTACCTTAGAGTCTAGATCATCTTTACTTGCTTTCATTGTTTCCTTTGCTTGCTTTAAATTTAAGGGTTGTTTGGGTATTATTGCTTGTAAGATCCTACACCCGGATCTAAGAATTCCTTAGGTAAGTAGCAATAGATCATTGAGATTGTACAACATAGACCGATATGGTTAAAATGATGGCTACGGTTAGTGCAACACTTTTGTTTGTAATGATGTTCTTTGAGTTAGTCAAGGATAACATTAGGCTTCCACATGGTGTCATTAACACTAACTTACTTTTAGAACCTTAATTTACCTATCTTGGCCATTATACAGTAGTGAGATGGTCGGCTTTGGTGCTGTCCAAGGTTGGTTGATACTCGAAACTACGCTCATTGACATTCAACTCTTGGTATGTTTTTGTGGAAAGCCAGTTGTCATGCTAAAATAAAGCCTGCGAGAAAGATCGGTGATATGAGATTCCTAAAACCCGGTTAATATTTTAGGATAGGTTGAGCCAACTTAACTTTAATAGGGGAGGGTGTTGCGACTGGTTTTCTAATCAGAGTCGCCACTACTAGTTTTTATCCTAAGGAAGGGAATCTAATAGGAAACCCTAATTTGTAAACAGAGATTCTAAGTTTCGGACTTATTTAGAGGAAAGGAAGGTGTTAGACACCTTTCATCTACCTTATTCTTAAGGATACTAGGCTTAGGTTTAGGTTTAACAGTTAGGTAAGAAGGGGTTTTAATTTTTTTAATAGGGGAAAAGGGTTTTAATTTTTAATAGGGAAACTCGCCACGATTTTAGTCGTATGCCTACATATTATGTTATGAGGAATCAGAGTCCCAATTCATAGTTCGTATGGGTTTGTGTTTTTTAGGGATTGTAAAAGTATTTTGAATTGCCTCTCATTTTGACCGAGTGTTAGAGATTGCGGAATTTTTGGACTAAATGCGCGATTAGTCAAAATAAATTTGAAATCCTTTAGCAAAAATTGATTGTTTAGATTAGATTATTGAGAAAAATAGATTTAAGATTTGTTATGTATTTTTTATAGTATTGATTATGAAATTCTAAATTAATGCGTGGTAAAATTTTTTTAATGCAATAATATAAAATAATATACATGAGTTTCCAGATAAAATAATTTATTTACATGATAATAAAAATACTAATATGATAATAAATAAGAACATGTAAAAAAAAGAATTTAAGAAAATAAAGTATAAAAATTAAATATAGAAAGAAAATAATAAAAATAATGCATGGGGTGTGTTTTGTTGTAACTGATAAGTAAAAAGGGGGTGTAATGAAGGTTGGGCCTAAGTTTAGATATTGAACTGGGCCCAAAGGTAAGGGCGGTGTATTGTTGGCTGTGATTTCAGCAATTAGGAAAAAGGGTGGTGCAAACAGCGACTGAGCTTGGCCCAATACAAATTCTTGGAGGGCCTGAGTGTTCGCGTGTGTGCGGGTATATTGGACTTACGGTGGACTTGGCTTCACGACCGTCCATTGATGATCAAAGGGATATAAAGGAGAGAACATGTTATCTACTATAGGCACACATGAATGGGATTAATTCAACATATTAGTTTTGTTTGTACATTATTACAATTCATTTTTGTTTTGTTTTTTGTTACAACATCTCCGCTCTCTCTCTCTCTCTCTCACGAACAACAAACCCTTCATCCCTAACCTTCACAAACCCTAGAAATACACTACCGCGGCAGTGCAATCCCACCCTTTTCCAGTGTCCCTTACAAACCCAACCCACACATAATCACAAAATGAAATAGAAGCTAAGTTACCCTTGTGCGATTGGATCTTAGCGCTAATCCCCCTTCTTCTTCTTGTTTTCAGTTTCTAGGGATGCTTTGAAGGTGGTGGCTGTAGTAGTGATGACAACGACGGTGCGGTCACACAACTAGGGTTTCAGATATTGAAACCCTAATTACCTCTCCCCCGATCTTCAACAGCAAACGCAAATGGTTTGGTCTTCTTTTGTACTTTTTCCAGCTAATCTCCCCCTTTCTGTATTTTTCTCTTAGTACTTATAGGGTTAGATTTTAGGTTGCTCAAGATTGTTGTTACGAATTAATTAGCACAAATTTAGGGATTTAGAACAATTTTAGGGATTGAAATTCTTGTTGTATTTGATTCAATTTGAAGTATGATTTGTAATTTAATTAATTTTGTACATTGAATGTAATAGAAATTTGCTCTAGTTTCGTAGTTTTTTTAGATTTGGTTTTGCATTAGTTTATGTTAGCAATTCTGGGCTTGGACTTGTAATGAGATTCTGCGTGATTTTTTTAGATGAAGATTTGATTCAAATTTTTTGATTTGTACAATATCTGTATATTGAAGAAAGCATGTGTAAATTCGTCATTGATTGAAACAATAGCTGTTTTTTATATTGAACCTAATATTCTTAAAGGAGGGCATAGGCCCAAACCATGTTATGGCAAATAGGTGTTGTTGTAATTACTAGGCCTTGCCAAAGCCCAAACCGATTACTCAAAGTGTTGGATTGAAGATTGCAAATGCTTAGCAATTCCGGGCTTGGACTTGTAATGAGGTTCTGCGTGATTTTTTTAGATGAAGATTTGATTCAAATTTTTTGATTTGTACAATATCTGTATATTGAAGAAAGCATGTGTAAATTCCTCATTGATTGAAACAATAGCTATTTTTAATTTGGGCTTTGCATTTGCAGTCTTCAATCCAACACTTTGAGTAATCGGTTTGGGCTTTGGCAAGGCCTAGTAATTACAACAACACCTATTTGCCGTAACATGGTTTGGGCCTAAGCCCTCCTTTAAGAAGATTAGGTCCAATATAAAAAACATATCCTTTTATCAAATAATTGTAACAAAAATGTCCAATAAAAATATTTTATAAAATCTTCTCAATAATAATCTCCTAAGAATTTGTAGAAAAAAGATTTTTCTTCAATAACAACAATAATAATAACTTTTTTTTGAAATAAAATAGTAAATGGAAAAAATTCAAATGGGATTAGTTAAAAACTCAATGGGCATGTAATTCTATAACTACACCCCCTCCTTTTGCTATTCAACAACTAAGACGAAAATGGGCCAATATGAATTTTAATGGGCTTTTAATTGCAATTTCACCCCTTTCTTTTTTTTAATAATAAAGCTTAATGGACCCTTATAATAAAAATCCTAATTTTCTTTCACACCAATTTCCAATATTCGAATCTCATGGGCCATTGGCTAACATGCTTCGCAAATGGGCCTACAGGTATATGAGTCTTTCTTATTTAGAAAGCCCCACTCCCTGGACTTTAGATACACCCCCTTGTTGACTTAGATTCTTGAAAATGGACCGTCAAATGTTGCTGAACCATCCTTAATCAAAACATTTCTCTTCCACTTTTAATCTTGAAAATAAAGGTAGGGAAAATTTGGGGTACGACAGCTGCCCCTATTCAATTATCTTCCCATCGGATAACGTGAGAACACACGAGTCTTGTGCATTCTGATTGAGAGTTTATTGAATACTTGGAATACCTCGAAATTTGTCTGTCAATCCTAACATTATGTTGATATAGCATACCTTTAAGAGTCTTGAGAAAATAGGCAAAACTAATGATACATCGCTTACCAGGGTTTGATGACAAGGCATATGGTTTTGAGCTTGAGAAAACAATATTGTATGTCTTGGTTTGGATTTGCTCATTCACCCACTTGAGGGATGAAATAAACAACACTTGATAATACATGGCTGCTTGGAGACTGAGGCAATGGGTTATGTTTGTGAATCGATGCGTGAAGTCTTAGGAGACGAGCTAGGTTTGGATTTCAAACACCGTGGCATGGAGTCTTAGGAAATTATCTAATATTGGGAGTGTCACACATTACTGCATGGAGTCTTAGGTAATAGGTGAAGAGAGGGAAACACATCGTTGCATGGAGTCTTAGATAATGGGTCCTATTACACTGCTGCATGGAGTCTCAGGCAATTAACTATGTTTCACGCATTACTGCCTGGGGTCTTAGGTAATGGGTAAGATAAGGGAAATACATTGGTCCATGGAGTCTTAGGCAATGTACCGAGCTTCGTACATTACTGCATGGAGTCTTAGATAATGAACTACATTGTAGAGGGAAAACATCACTGCGTGGAGTCTTAGGTGATGGGCTGAACACATCACTGCATGGAGTCTTAGGTGACAAATCTTATTTGGGTTTTGAACATTGCAGCATGGAGTCTTAGGCAATGTACTAGGTTTTTCACATTACTTCATCGAGACTTAGGTAATGCTACGTTGTATGAAGCACATCACTGTATGGAGACTTAGGTGATGGGCTGAACATATCACTGTGTGGAGTCTTAGGTGATGGGTTGGATTTGTAGGAGAAGTGTGCTTTGACCCTTAGATAGCTAAATCTAGGGTGAGATTATTTGTTTGCTATATGTATGTGTAAGATGTCTGATATTGATATGGAACCCAAAGTGTATGTGTATTGAATGCCTGTATATACAGAGTGTGTGCAAAATATGCGTATGCTGTAGAATGTTATGAAGATGCTTCCAACATTCCCTCCTTTAAACCATTGGTTTTGAATTACCAATTCCCCCGGCATTGTATGTTGCATTGTCATGGTATCTTTGAATAGATTTGAACGTGATGAAGCATGTTAGCAAGATTTTGATTGTGGTATTGTAAGCGTAGGCGTAGGTGTAGAAGTGTGTATGGACGCATAATTTTGTGTTATAAGTGCAGGCGTAGGTGTAGACATGTGTATGGACATAGATGTGGATTTTCCTTTTAATGTTTTTCTAGCCGAAATTCTTTTTTGATGTTTTATCAAATGCTTTTATTTGTCAAATTCCCCAAAATGTTTTCGACACAATATTCACAAACAATAAGTGTAGTATTTTGTAAACAAGTCTGAAAAAAGGAAAAACGCAATTTGAAAGATGAAAAGAAAGCAAATGTTTTATTGATATGCCTCTAAATAGGAGAAAGTACAAGATGTAATTCCTTGAAAGAGGTCATTACGGAAAGTTTCAAAACTGTAAATGGCAATGCAAATGATAATTGCTACTGTTGTTCCCCAATATCCTTTTAATGGCTCCTATCTCCTTTGCTTTTGAGTCGTTTGATTTAGACCCATCTCTCCCTTCGTGGTTCGTAGTCGTAGTTCTTAGATTGCAGTCTTTTTGTTCTTTAATTCTTTTGCGTAAAATCCCTATTTTTTGCCTAGATTGCCCTTTCGGGTTTTCAATCCACCGGGGTAGCTTTTTTTTTTTTATATGTGTGATCGGTGGGAATAGAACTGACTGTTTTTTAATACTGGTTCGCGTTTGCGTTTTGCAAAATGTCGCGGTAAGCAAGAGTCGCCACCGTCTTTTATTTTCTCCAACAAGGAAAGGACAAAAGCACGGCAAAATTCCTTTTCGAGATGTTTCTCGGGTTCGGGAGGTAGATTATAGAAAGGGAAGGTGTTAGCACCCTTTCTATCCGTGGTTATCCACGGGCTCTTAGGTACTTGCTCACTATGTTTTCAAAATGTTTTGCTTTTCTTGTGTTTGTGGGTTTTGAAAAAGTTTGTTTGAAAACTTCGATTTAACTCTTGTATCTGTCCTCAAGAGTGTATGAAGTGTTTCTTTGAAAACTTTTGTCAGAAAAGTGTAGGTGCGAAAAGTATTTTTGTTTTGAAAGAGCAAGCATCTAAGAACCTCTACCTACTCAAAAGAAATTAAGTTGTGTAAATGTCCTTTAGACAGTACTATCCCACTATTGAGAAGTAGGTAGCACCGTCGTTGGAGTTTTCGGGTCAATTCGATTTTAGGGACATGTGGTCACTAAAGCAAAGGTAGGACGCCTTAGCGGTAACCCTAATGTCTTAGATCATTTTTTATCGAGGCAACCGTTTCGAGTCAACTTTGATCTTTAGACAGGAGGGCGACCTCTAAAACACCCTATACTCAATGACCACGTCGAGGCAACCAAGTGAGGCATACCCTAGGAGTGGCATGTGCGAGTGTGTCAAGATTCAGTTATGTTATCTTTGTACATGTTAGGGTGAGCTACGATTGATTTTAATTTAAGAGATATCTTGACATGCATAGCCTAGTTAGCATACATCTAGCAGTTAATAGTTGCGGAAAATAAAACTAAGCTATTACAAGGCGTCAGGTAATTACATCGCCAAAAACAAACCCTTGAAAAGGTAAATTGCGGGAAAATAAATAAAAGCGATAAAAGGTCCTAATTAAAAGCTATTACATCCTCGGAACAAATACAAGTATATGATTAAAATATGAATAAAAAATAATATGCGCGAGGGAAAAATTGAATCAGAGAGTCTTTAGGGTTTTGACCCTTTTTTGAGAAAGAATGAGATTTTTATTGTTATTTTGCATTTAATTAAATTAAACCTAGACTAATTAATTAATTAAATAAAAGAAAGATATTTTTTGAGTTTTTTAATGTTTCAAGGAAATAAAAAAAGGGATTAAAATTGTCAAGAACCCCAATTCTACATTAATTTTAATTTATTGTAAAAATATTAAAATTGACCTAATTAAAAACTAAATTAATTATGTTAGTATTTATTTACAAAATAACTAATTAAATTTAATAAATAAAAATATTACATTTTTTACGTTTTCTGAATTTATTAAAAAAATGTTAATTGTTTTAGTTAGTAGTTAATTAAAAATTAATAAACACAAATTAAATAAAAAAATAAAAAGAGAAGAAGAAATAAACCCAGGGGGTGCTGGCCCAAATCAGGAGGTGTTTCTGGAATTTTATGGTCCAACAATGCTCAAGCCTGCTTTGACTATGGCCATCCCATGCATAGGCGTTGACTGGAGACTATGGTGAGGACCCCACTCTGGCCATTGGATCTGCGTTTGGAGACACATGGCGTGCTGAGATTTGAAGCATATGGTGGTCTTCATGCCTGGAAATCTATTGGAATATGCACAAGAAAATAATAATAGGAATTTTGGGGGACCTGGGATTCGAACCCAGGTCCCAATGCTCATTGCTTCAATGCCTTTGCCAGCTGAACTGTAGCGCGCTTTTGTTAAATGGATAGATAATGAATATTATATACAAAAACAAATATTATGCTGTAAAACAAAAAATAACGCGCGCTTTTTTTTAATTGGCCAACTAGGTATCAACACCTCATCGTCTTCTTCGTTTGTCCTGCATAAATAATACCAAATAGCGGGGGTTTTTAACCCCCACTACTTCCTGCAAGGAAAAATAGCGATTAGACATACAATGAATATAAATATTTCGCAAGGTATGGGTCTTGTTCATCTTGGTCTCACGATTTCAGTCATGTATCTCACTAGTCCCAATTTTTTCCTGATTCAGAAAGCCCTAATTTAAAGCTCAAGAACCCTAGAAATTTGATCATGGCATCTCACGATTCCGGGGACCATAGTTCAATTCAACCATTCCATTAGCTTTGTATGGTCTCTAGCAATGCAAAACAATCATAAAAACATGTTAAATGCGCATGAATTAAGCAATACGATTTTGAATAAAAGGTGTAAACCGTGGGACTGTATTCAGTGATTCTTTGAGCTTTAGTGCCTGAATTTGATTGCAAAACACTCCTGGGACCTCCTGCAATATGTTAGAATGAATAAAATGCCTTGAATCGACCTAGAATGCAAGAACAAGTTTTGACTTTTCTTGAAAATTCTTGAATGTGCTATGGCCGTTTCTGCAGCTTTCAATCGTGTGCTAGGGTATGGTTAGCTTGCATACATATAGGAGAATCAAATTAGGTCAAAGTTTTGGATCCAATCCATGTGCATTGATGTTTAAATCTTTGATTGAAAATCAAATATTCTTGATTTTTCATGATTGAACAATGTTGCCAAATTTGAATTTTTTTGTATCTTTGACTTGTGCACGAATTTTCCAGCATGTTCTGATCATATTTGCTTCACAAATTGATTTAAAAATCAAATCTTCTATTTTCTTATGACTTAAATTAATTAAATGGATTAATATTAATTAAAAATCCAATTAATCAATAAAAATAAGAAAATAAATCCAATTAATCTTGATGGGTCGTGCATAGGTCATGGGTGAAGTTTCAAGAAGAGATTTGAGGCCCATTAGCAAAAAGAAGGTGTTTTGGGCAAAGTTGACTTTTGCAAATTCATGAAAATTTCCCAACTTCTCCAATGCACAACTTGTTAAATTTTGATCATATGACCATTTTCTTGGACATTTTGGAAAGATCTTGAAGTGCTCTAACTAATGCCTTTGGTCCCATGTCATTTGGATTTACCAATCTCAAGTTATGGCCTTTGACTCAAAGTGTACTTTTGTTGACTTTTTAAATTGACCTATAATGTCAAAATTGGTAACTTTTTGTGAGGGAATTTCTTGAACTTGGAGTGTGAAGATGGATTGTAGGAAATTGCATCCCCTTAAAAATGAGCATTGGATGGAATTTTTATGACAAACCATGAAAAAGTTATGCGCTTGTCAAAGTACAATTGACTTTTCTACTGTCCAAAAATAGTAACTTTTGCATCTTGATGATTTTGAGCTATTCTTGTGGAATCATGATCAAGGCTTGATCAAATGATGATTATGAACTCAAAATAAGATGTTGACCAAAAATTCTGACTTTTGACTGTAAAATGATCATTTTGCCCTTACAGTTGATTGTAGATCAAATGGAGCTTTTGACTGTGCAAATTGGCACTGTGAGTCTTGAAAATTGGCATGTAGGTGCTTGAGAATGTATATAAGCCTATGAGACTTGATTGAACCATTGAGAACCCCAAATTCCTTGAAAGAACCAAAACCCTAATTTCAACTGTCTTAGGAGGTGTTTGGACTGTACAACCCTTGAGCCATTTTGAGCAATTTGAAGATCAATCTTGACAAATCTTTGAGGAATATGGGAGGGCAAATTTTGGGGTACAACAGTTGCCTCTGTTCAATTTTCTTAAACCTGAGGATATAGATTGGCGTTCGAGCCTTTCGTGATCCGAAGGTGGAAGATAATTGAACACTAGAGTGCCCAGAAATTTGCACTCACATGGTGTAGTATCAACAATGTGATGTCGGGAATGGGCTTACAGATGCCATTTGGAGATTGTTTGTAGGAGGATGGGCTTATAGATGCCATCTGGAGATTGTTTGTTGAGTTGTAATTTTGTAAGTTGAAAGAAGGAACCTGTGTAGGGTTGACTGATGATGAGTCCGTGTGAAACTGCATCTTGGAAGGAAGGAACCTGTGTAGGGTTACTTTGGGATAAGTTCGTGTGAAACTTCAGGATGAACTGGGGTGAGGTTATTTTGAGATAAGTTCGTGTAAAACTTCATCTTGGAACTGAGGAGGAACCGATGTAGGGTTGCCTGAGGATGAGTCAGTGTAAAACTTCATCTGAAAGAGAATGAACTGGTGTAGGGTTGCTTCATGATGGTCAAGTAGATAATTATCCTGTCTGGTTTCAGGTATTAATCTGGAACTTGAAAAGGTTGGCCGATGAGAAAGTTGTCCTGT
Source organism: Vicia faba (assembly GCA_948472305.1). Lineage (NCBI taxonomy): Eukaryota > Viridiplantae > Streptophyta > Magnoliopsida > Fabales > Fabaceae > Vicia > Vicia faba. The sequence goes on along the minus strand of OX451738.1, from coordinate 195,427,685 downwards.
CTGGTTTCAGGTATTAATCTCTGACCTGAGAAAGAAAGATAGTTTCCTAGCCTGTTACAGGTGTTAATCTTCAATCTCTTCATGTAGATAGTTTTCCTGGCTGGTTACAGGTATTAATCTGGAGCTTGAAAATGTTGATGGGTTGTCTCTTCTGACGGGGTGTCTCCTTTGACGAGCTTTGCCTCAGAAAAATCTTTAGGAATCGATTTAACTGATTTTGTCTCCATTGACCGGCTTCGCCTCAGAAAAATCTTTAGGAATCGATTTAACTGATTTTGTCTCCATTGACGGGCTTTGCCTCAGAAAAATCTTTAGGAATCGATTTAACTGATATTGTCTCCATTGACGAGTTTGGCCACAGAAAAATCTTTAGGAATTGATTTAACTGGTTTTGTCTCCATTGACTGGCTTTGCCTCAGAAAAATCTTTAGGAATCGATTTAACTGATGTTGACAAGGTCTTGGAATATCTTCAACTAGATCGACATCAGAAAAATCTTTAGGAATCGACTTAACTGGACCAGAGAAGGCCTTTTACTGGATCGGCATCAGAGAAATCTTTAGGAATCGATTTAACTGGACCAGACAAGGTCTTGGAATATCTTCAACTGGATCGGCATCAGAAAAATCTTTAGGAATCGACTTAACTAGACCAGAGAAGGCCTTTGACTGGATCGGCATAAGAGAAATCTTTAGGAATCGATTTAAGTGGACCAAACAAGGTCTTGGAATATCTTCAACTGGATCGGCATCAGAAAAATCTTTAGGAATCGATTTAACTGGACCAGAGAAGGCCTTTGACTGGATCGACATCAGAGAAATCTTTAGGAATCGATTTAACTGGACCAGACAAGGTCTTGGAATATCTTCAATTGGATCGGCATCAGAAAAATCTTTAGGAATCGATTTAACTGGACCAGAGAAGGCCTTTGACTGGATCGGCATCAGAAAAATCTTTAGGAATCGATTTAACTGGACCAGACAAGGTCTTGGAATATCTTCAACTGGATCGGTATCAGAAAAATCTTTAGGAATCGATTTAACTGGACCAGAGAAGACCTTTTGATATGGCTGAGAATTTAACTGCATCTTTCCTGAAAGGTAAAGGTCAGTCATATGCAATGCATGAGATGGATCGAGCAATGATGTTCTCAACATAAATGAGATTGTGCGATATGATGCATTTATGCATGTATCATGATGTATGGGAATGTAATGTTTTAGCTGGGGAAAACAAATCCCGGATAGCTGGAGAATAGTGTTGAATTCTTCGTTCCGCTGGGGATGATGAACAAAGATGATTGTGAGAATAAACCTGTAGGAGAAAATAACTCCGTTGGGGAATTACCCTGGTGAAGAGATTACTCTGTGGAGAATTACTCTGTGGAGAGAGATGCTTTGCTGAGGTTTTGACGATAACTCCGCTGGGGATTCCGTTGATAAGCTCTATTGGGGATTTTGATGATGAACTCTGCTGGGGATAGAAAGAACTTCGTTGGGGATGATCTTTCTGTTGCAACTTGCTGAGGATAACCCAGTTAGACTCTTGTGGGGATAACCTCTGAATTTGGCTGAGGAGATGCATTTGTATTCTGCAGGGGATAAGCTTCCAGAATCTCCTGGGTAAGATGATTTAATTCTGGCGGGGAAGCTTTTTAGACTGCGCTAGGAAATGGCTCCACTGGGGGTATCTTGTACTCCACCGGGGAACATTCTTATATTTCGTTGATGAATATTAAGACTGCCGGGGATGCTTGCTGAGGAATATCTGTATACTCCGCTGGGGAATATTAAGCTCTACTGGGGATACCCAACTTCTTTAGGGCTGATGATAGATTAACTCTGCTTGGGGAGAGAATTGCTGATTCGTTCATAGTTGCAAGTCTCAGTGGGGGATAACTACCATTACTGTCTTACTCTGCGGGGAGTGAAGGTATCTTGGTCATATTCTTCAGCTGAATCTACCTTTGTACCTGGTGAGCAAAGCAGCTGTACAGTTTGGACAATTTTTATTGCCCCTGTTTCTGTGGGAGAAGGTGCATGCGGAGGCCCTGTGGATTGAGTATTATCCCAACCTATGAGGTGCTTGGTCATTGCCGATTGAAGTGACAAATCTTCATCTTGTAGGCAAGTGATGAGATGATGGGACATAGTCGTACGCTTTGATCCCTAATTTTTGCCTAGACCGCCCTTTCGGGTTTTCAGTCTATCGGGATACCCTTTTTTGCCCCAGCCGCCTTTTCAGGTTTTCGACTTGCCGGGTGTACAGATTTTAATTTTCATCCCTTATTTTTTACCGAACCCTTTTGGTTCGCCGGGAAGCCCTTATTTTTGCCTAGGCCAGTCAACCTAGCGGGTCTTTGATTATGCGTAGTACTTTTTTGACTATGTCCACGCTCTCAGAGTTTAGGGAGTTGTCACTGTCAGTAGTGTCGTGTTGCCATACTACCAGAAGATGTTTGATCATGCAAGATTCGTTGCTGGAATTCATGTCCAATGCCCCAATTGATTCAGATGGAGATTTGCCCCTGGCTATTTGGCATTTTGAGAGATTCCTTGAATCTTGACTTGACTGCCCCAGATGATGGACAATGATCATGCCATGCCCCTTGATTGGAAGTGTTTTTCTACTTGAGGTGATCCTTTTTATTGAGAAGGTTTTTGTTCACTAGATATTCGTCGTGCGAATTTCTCTGCTGTTGAACAAATAGTCATATGAAAATAATGTTATTTTAAGAATGCAAAGCTTATGTCTGTCTTGAAGTTTTTGAAAATGCATTTTTTCAGTAAGATAGGCAAATTTTGTAAAATGTGATGTCAACTCAGGATTTACAGCAAGCCCTACAGGAGTCAGGATACCTTTTGTAACAGTATGCTTTCGAACTAACCCATGCTTCAATTAGGACTTTTGAAGGGTTGTAACGTGGCTTGGTTCACGGTTTAAGAAACAAAGGATAAAGGCTCAAAGTATATTTGTACCCACCCGCTCTTCGTGATGTTCTTCAAACCTAAACTCAGCTAATCGTGCATTAGATCTTGTTTGAGTCTTTGCTCTGATATTCCAGTGATGGTTCAGATACTGACAATTTATTTTGAATAGGCAGTCATTTTGTTGAGAGTCTGTAGGATCTCTTTCTTTTTGATTTTATTATCCTTGTCTTTTTCCTGAACTGTTTCTTTTGTAATTACAGTCAGCGGGATGCCCCAGTTGTTCTTAAGTCTCCTTCACAGGTCTTGACTTAATAGGCTTTTATTTCTGAGAGATAATGACTGCCTGTCCTTACGATTATTCGGAACCATCACTGTCTCTTGTTTCAGAAGGACTTCTTTGATGCCATTCATTGTGCACCTGGATCAACTGAGAAAACTACCCTGCCCCAGGTTATGATTAAGGGTTTTAATTTTTGAAAAGAAAAACTCCAACTTCTTTGGCTCAAAGAGGTTGACTAGGGATTATCTTCCTTATAACTCCACTGTTTAGGATTTGAAACAATGCCTGTACCTCATCAGCAGGGTCTATTCAAAAGCATACTGTAAAGATCGTGGTATCGTTTTCGTCATCCTCCCTCAAAAGGTTTAGAACTTTTTAATCGAGAGTTGAACATCACAAAAAATGAAAGAATTTGAACATAGTGAACGCGAATGGATTGATTCAAAACAGACATATGCAATGCATTAATGAAATAAAAGAGTTCGACATGATAATAATTGTTTGAATAAGCAAAGAAAAATACAACTTCAGAATTCAAATGAACAAAAGTCTCTTAGTTTGAACTAGTCATCTCAGATGGAGAATTCTCAGCGGGAGATTTTCATCTCGCCATCCGGCATGAACTCTAGCACCCTTCCGTCGATTAAGTCTTGGATCTTGTTCTTTAGAGTCCAACAGTCGTCGGTGTCATGTCCCGGACTGTCAGAGTGGTATGCACACCTTTCATAGGGAAGATAGGTAGGAGCAGAGGTGTTGGGATTCCAGGGAGGATCCTTTAAAGCAATCAGATTGACCTCCAACAAGTGTTTCAGTATAAGAGATGATGGTATATCAGTCTCAGAGAAATGTCTTCCAGACGTATTTTGCTTACACCGATTACCCTGTTGATGCTGGTGAGGTTGACGCTGGGCTTGTGACCCTGAAGCGAGCTGAGGAGCTTTTCCCTTGTCTTCTTGCCCCAAAGGTGGTTGAATGATGGCTTGATCTTCAACCCTAGTTGTTTGCCTCACTTGGTTATTTTGAAGCAGCTTGTTGACGAGGACCCTGAGCTCTTCTTGTCTTTGAGCTAAGTCTTGAATGAGAGTCATCTGGCCCCCCAGCTGTCCCGTCATCTGGATCTTCATTGTCGCCAACTCAATTTGTAGCCCTTCCAACTGATCATTCCTGACGCCTCCTGGATTCCCTAGGACCAATCCCCTTGTGAGGAGAGATTTTATTTCTTCTTTCCCCTGGGATAGGTTCAAGAACATTTCTTGAAGTTGGGCGTTTTGAGCCCGGAGATCTTGGTTGTCTGGTTGGAAATCCATTGATGAAATAAACAGCGAGAACATGAGAGACCTGTATCGGATGACCTGTTATGCAATAATATGTATGATATATGTATGCAATGTTTTCAAGGATCTCGCGGGGTAAACAAGAAACTGTTAGAATTTGAATCTGCAGCTTAATTGAAGGAACTTCATGTTGCTGAGAGTCCTTCTTCAAGAGTAAGGCTCACCATATCGAGTGGGTCATAGCCCCTGACTCAAGTCATCGTGTTTTGATTTATAGACGAACTTGGCTAGAGGAAAATAAATCCCCTTTGCCCCTTGCTGGACATTTGGTTCATCATAACCTACATCACAAGCCCTTGAGATCCTTGAAATGGTTAAGGGAAATGCTATGTTATGATGTTATGATGTTATGTACAGGTATGCAAAAGTGTGAGGTGTAAGTAAGCCCTGCAATGAATAAGGACTGTAAACAAAACCTGCAAGGAATTCATGTTGTCAAATAACAAGCACGTGCAAGTAGTTCAAGTTTGAAGGCACACAAGTCACACATATAGCCTTAAGTTTTAGGCCGGCATGGAGTTTAGGTATTACCCTCTTTCAGTGTCAGTTGGTTAAGACCTGTCCTAAAAATAGTAACCGGGTTCTAGAGGATCTCAATATCACTGACTACCCTCAATCGGTCATAATTCCAGTTTGGCAACCTTTTCTTGCAGCCGGAACCATCGCGAGAGTTTAGCCTCAATGAGTGTAGCATACTGCTACTGTTCTATGGCCAAGTTGGTCAATTTAAGGTTCTAAGGTCAGTCGGTGCTTAATGACTCCTCAGAAGACCCATATTCTCCTTGTTCCAACACAAGGGATATCGGTACAAACCAAGGTGTCACACCAACGTAGCTACTGCTTCACCCGTGTCGGTCTACGCCGGACAGGTCCCTCACAGTTTATTGCTACTTACCTAAAGGGGTACCCCAGATCCGGGTTAGGATCTATAAAACTCCGATACAAACCCACAAAAGTAAAGCATACAAGGCATACAATTGAAAACATAGTGGTCTAATCCTAAGGTACACCTCACTTATAGAATTCCCCAGCAGAATCGCCAGTTCTGTGATCGGTGGGAATAGAACTGACTGTTTTTTAATGCTGGTTCGCGTTTGCATTTTGCAAAATGTCGCGGTAAGCAAGAGTCGCCACCGTCTTTTATTTTCTCCAACAAAGAAAGGACAAAAGCACAGCAAAATTCCTATTCGAGATGTTTCTCGGGTTCGGGAGGTAGATAATAGAAAGGGAAGGTGTTATCACCCTTTCTATCCGTGGTTATCCACGGGCTCTTAGGTACTTGCTCACTATGTTTTCAAAATGTTTTGCTTTTCTTGTGTTTGTGGGTTTTGAAAAAGTTTGTTTGAAAACTTCGATTTAACTCTTGTATCTGTCCTCAAGAGTGTATGAAGTGTTTGTTTGAAAACTTTTGTCAGAAAAGTGTAGGTGCGAAAAGTATTTTTGTTTTGAAATAACAAGCATCTAAGAACCTCTACCTACTCAAAAGAAATTAAGCTGTGTAAATGTCCTTTAGACAATACTATCCCACTATTGAGAAGTAGGTAGTACCGTCGTTGGAGTTTTCGGGTCAATTCGATTTTAGGGACATGTGGTCACTAAAGCAAAGGTAGGACGCCTTAGCGGTAATCCTAATGTCTTAGATCATTTTTTATCGAGGCAACCGTTTCGAGGCAACTTTGATCTTTAGACAGGAGGGCGACCTCTAAAACACCCTATACTCAATGACCACGTCAAGGCAACCAAGTGAAGCGTACCCTAGGAGTGGCATGTGCGAGTGTGTCAAGATTCAGTTATGTTATCTTTGTACATGTTAGGGTGAGCTACGATTGATTATAATTTAAGAGATATCTTGACATGCATAGCCTAGTTAGCATACATCTAGCAGTTAATAGTTGCGGAAAATAAAACTAAGCTATTACAAGGCGTCAGGTATTTACATCGCTAAAAACAAACCCTTGAAAAGGTAAATTGCGGGAAAATAAATAAAAGCGATAAAAGGTCCTAATTAAAAGCTATTACATCCTCGGAACAAATACAAGTATATGATGAAAATATGAATCAAAAATAATATGCGCGAGGGAAAAATTGAATCGGAGAGTCTTTAGGGTTTTGACCATTTTTTGAGAAATTATGAGATTTTTGTTGTTATTTTGCATTTAATTAAATTAAACCTAGACTAATTAATTAATTAAATAAAAGAAAGATATTTTTTGAGTTTTTTAATGTTTCAAGGAAATAAAAAAAGGGATTAAAATTGTCAAGAACCCCAATTCTACATTAATTTTAATTTATTGTAAAAATATTAAAATTGACCTAATTATAAACTAAATTAATTATGTTAGTATTTATTTACAAAATAACTAATTAAGTTTAATAAATAAAAATATTACATTTTTTACGTTTTCTGAATTTATTAAAAAATGTTAATTGTTTTAGTTAGTAGTTAACTAAAAATTAATAAACACAAATTAAATAAAAAAATAAAAAGAGAAGAAGAAATAAACCCAGGGGGTGCTGGCCCAAATCAGGAGGTGTTTCTGGAATTTTATGGCCCAACAATGCTCAAGCCTGCTTTGACTATGGCCATCCCATGCATAGGCGTTGACTGGAGACTATGGTGAGGACCCCACTCTGGCCATTGGATCTGAGTTTGGAGACACATGGCGTGCTGAGATTTGAAGCATATGGTGGTCTTCATGCCTGGAAATCTATTGGAATATGCACAAGAAAATAATAATAAAATTTGGGGGGACCTGGGATTCGAACCCAGGTCCCAATGCTCATTTCTTCAATGCCTTTGCCAGCTGAACTGTAGCGCGCTTTTGTTAAATGGATAGATAATGAATATTATATACAAAAACAAATATTATGCTGTAAAACAAAAAATAACGCGCGCTTTTTTCAAATTGGCCAACCAGGTATCAACACCTCATCGTCTTCTTCGTTTGTCCTGCATAAATAATACCAAATAGCGGGGGTTTTTAACCCCCACTACTTCCTGCAAGGAAAAATAGCGATTAGACATACAATGAATATAAATATTTCGCGAGGTATGGGTCTTGTTCGTCTTGGTCTCACGATTTCAGTCATGTATCTCACTAGTCCCAATTTTTCCTGATTCAGAAAGCCCTAATTTAAAGCTCAAGAACCCTAGAAATTTGATCATGGCATCTCACGATTCAGGGGACCATAGTTCAATTCAACCATTCCATTAGCTTTGTATGGTCTCTAGCAATGCAAAACAATCATAAAAACATGTTATATGCGCATGAATTAAGCAATACGATTTTGAATAAAAGGTGCAAACCATGGGACTGTATTCAGTGATTCTTTGAGCTTTAGTGCCTGAATTTGATTGCAAAAGACTCCTGGGACCTCCTGCAATATGTTTGAATGAATAAAATGCCTTGAATCGACCTAGAATGCAAGAACAGGTTTTGACTTTTCTTGAAAATTCTTGAATGTGCTATGGCCGTTTCTGCAGCTTTCAATCGTGTGCTAGGGTATGGTTAGCTTGCATACATATAGGAGAATCAAATTAGGTCAAAGTTGTGGATCCAACCCATGTGCATTGATGCTTAAATCTTTGATTGAAAATCAAATATTCTTGATTTTTCATGATTGAACAATGTTGCCAAATTTGGATTTTTTTTTATCTTTGACTTGTGCACGAATTTGCCAGCATGTTCTGATCATATTTGCTTCACAAATTGATTTAAAAATCAAATCTTCTATTTTCTTATGATTTAAATTAATTAAATGGATTAATATTAATTAAAAATCCAATTAATCAATAAAAATAAGAAAATAAATCCAATTAATCTTGATGGGTCGTGCATAGGTCATGGGTGAAGTTTCAAGAAGAGATTTGAGGCCCATTAGCAAAAAGAAGGTGTTTTGGGCAAAGTTGACTTTTGTAAATTCATGAAAATTTCCCAACTTCTCCAATGCACAACTTGCTCAATTTTGATCATATGACCATGTTCTATGACATTTTGGAAAGCACTTGAAGTCCTCTAACTAATGCCTTTGGTCCCATGTCATTTGGATTTGCCAATCTCAAGTTATGGCCTTTGACTCAAAGTGTACTTTTGTTGACTTTTGAAATTGACCTATAATGTCAAAATTGGTAACTTTTTGTGAGGACATTTCTTGAACTTGGAGTGTGAAGATGGATTGTAGGAAATTTCATCCCCTTCAAAATGAGAATTGGATGGAATTTTTCTGACAAACCATGAAAAAGTTATGCCCTTGTCAAAGTACAGTTGACTTTTCTACTGTCCAAAAATAGTAACTTTTGCATCTTGATGATTTTTGAGCTATTCTTGTGGAATCATGATCAAGGCTTGATCAAATGATTATTATGAACTCAAATAAGATGTTGACCAAAAATTCTGACTTTTGACTGTAAAATGACCATTTTGCCCTTGCAGTTGACTGTAGATCAAATGGAGCTTTTGACTGTGCAAATTGGCATTGTGAGTCTTGAAACCTGGCATGTAGGTGCTTGAGAATGTATATAGGACTATGAGACTTGATTGAACCATTGAGAACCCCAAATTCCTTGAAATAACCAAAACCCTAATTTCAGCTGTCTTAGGAGGTGTTTGGACTGTACAACCCTTGAGCCATTTTGAGCAATTTGAAGATCAATCTTGACAAATCTTTGAGGAAAATGGGAGGGCAAATTTTGGGGTACAAAAATATGTCCCTAATTTTTACCTGGATCTCCCTTTAGGGTTTTCGATCCATCGGGACGCTCCTTTTTGCCTAAGTCGCTCATTTAGGGTTCGAGCTTAGCGAGCCTTTTATACATAGTATTTTTTGACTGCGTCTGAATTTCCGGATGCAGTAGTTCTTCCCCACCCATTATTGTGAGGATGAGACCACCACCGGAGAATGCAGTTTTCACTACGTATGGACCTTTATAGTTGGATGTCCATTTACCACGTGAATCGAGGCGATGTAGCAGAATCTTCTTGAGCACTAAGTCCCCTTCTTTGAATATTCGAGGATGAACTTTCTTGTCGAAAGCCCTGTTCATCCGTTTCTGATGTAGTAGACTATGGCACAGAGCTGTCAAGTGCTCTTCTTTGATGAGGTTGAGCTGATCGAGCCGCGTCTGAACCCATTCTGCTTCTTCCAACTTTGTTTCCATTAAAACCCGAAGTGACAATATCTCTATTTCAACTAGAAGTACTGCCTCCATTCCATATACCAGAGAGAAAAGATTCGCGCCTGTTGATGTGCGCACAGATGTGCGATAGCCACGTAAAGCAAAGGGAAGTATTTCGTGCCAATCTTTGTATGTCTTCACCATTTTCTGAATGATCTTGTTGATATTTTTATTGGCTGCTTCGACAGCTCCGTTCATCTTGGGTCTGTATGGTGAGGAGTTATGATGTTCAATTTTTAAATCATTGCACAGTTCCTTCATCATCTTGTTGTTTAAATTAGACTTGTTGTCTATAATAATCCAGCTTGGAACCCCGTATCTACATATGAGATTCTGCTTGGTAAATCACGTAACCACTTGACTTGTCACATTAGCGTAGGATGCCGTTTCTACCCATTTGGTGAAGTAATCGATGGCTACAAGTATGAAACGATGTCCGTTGGATGCTTTCGGCTCAATCATGTCAATCATATCAATTCCACACACTGAAAATGGCCAAGGGGAGATAATGACTTTCAGAGGAGTTGGTGGCACATTTATCTTATCGGTGTAGATCTGGCATTTGTGACATGTCTTCGTGTAGTGATAATAGTCAACTTCCATTGTTAACTAATAATACCTTGCTCGCAGAATATTTCTTGCCATGGCATGCCCATTTGTATGAGTTCCAAAAGTATCCTCGTGGATTTCTCTCATGAGCGTATTTGCTTCCTGCTTCTCCACACATCTGAGTAGTACCATGTCATAGTTTCTTTTGTATAGCACCCCATTACTCAGAAATAATTTCGAGGCTAACCTCCGTAGGGTTCATTTGTCAATGATAGAGGCATTTTCTAGATATTCTTGCTTTTCGAGGTATTGCTTGATGTCGTAAAACCAAGGCTTGTCATCCGGTCCTTCTTTAATAGCAAGGCAATGCGCGGGCTCTTCAAAGTTTCTGATTGTGATGTGTGGTTTGTGGGTTGGCCAAGTTACCTTGAATATAGCTGAGAGAGTTTCCAGGGCGTCTTCCATTTGATTTTCTTCTCGTGGGATGTGACTGAAAGTGATCTCTGAAATTCCACCGCCTTTTAAAACATGATCCTGATATGGAATCAGTTTTGGATGTTTAGTATCCCATTCGCTGTTGACTTGGTATATTACTAATGCAGAGTCTCCAAATACTTCGAGGTATTTGATTCTCAGATCAATGGAAGCTTCCAGTCCTAATATACAAGCTTCGTACTCGGAAATGTTGTTGGTGCAGTCAAAACATAACCTTGCATTATAGGGCTTATGATAATTATTTGGAGAAGTCAAGACTGCTCATATACCGTGCCCCATTGCATTTGAAGCCCCTTCGAACATGAGTGTCCAACGTGCCCCTGGTATTTCATAGTCACTTATAACCATGACATCTTCGCCTGGAAAGTCGAACTTCATAGGTTGATATTCTGGAAGCGGTTGGTGAGCTAGATGATCAGCTACTATACTACCCTTGATGGCCTTTTGAGTGACATATTGGATGTCATATTCTAATAATAGCATCTGCCATTGGGCGATTCACCCTGTAAAAGCCGGTTTTTCGAACACGTACTTTAGAGGATCCATTCTTGCTATTAACCATGTGGTGTAGGTTAACATATATTGCCTTAACCTCTTAGTAGCCCAAGCCAAATCACAACATGTTTTCTCGAGGAGCGAGTACCTAGTTTCACAGTCAATGAATTTCTTGTTGAGCTAGTAAATTGCATGCTCTTTTCTTCCTGTTTCGTCCTGCTATCCCAAAATACAACCCATTGATCCTTCAAGCACTGTCAGATACATGATGAGTGGTCTTTCTGGAACTAGTGGCATTAAGACCAATGGCTCTTGTAGATACTGCTTTATCATCTCGAAGGCTGTTTGGCAATCATCATTCCATACCACCGTTTGATCTTTTCGTAATAATTTGAATATTGGCTCACACATAGCAGTTAGATGCAATATGAACCTTGAGATGTAATTCAATCGCCCTAAGAAACCATGAAATTTTTGGTCCTTGGTGCTGGCATCCCTTGTATAGCTTTTACTTTGTCAGGGTTTATCTCGATACCACGCTGACTTACAATGAAACCCAACAACTTGCCTGATCTGACGACAAATGTACATTTATTCAGATTTAACCTTAGTCTAAACTTGCGCAGCCACTCGAATAAATTATATAAATGTATAATGTGTTCCTCCTCCGTATGGGATTTGACAATCATATCATCCACGTACACTTCAACCTCCTTGTGAATCATATCATTGAATAGTGTGACCATGGCTCATTGATAAGTTCTCCTTGCATTTTTGAGACCGAATGGTATTACCTTGTAGTAGAAGGTTCCCTAAGGTGTCATGAAGGTAGTATTTTCCATGTCTTTGAGTTCCATTTTGATTTGATTATAACTTGAGAAATCGTCCATAAATGAGAATATTGAGGCTTGAGCCATGCTGTCTACTAGAACATCTATGTGAGATAACGAGAAGTCGTCCTTGGGGCTTGCTTTGTTCAGATCTCAATAGTCCACACACATGCGTACCTTACCGTCTTTCTAGGGTACTGGCACAATGTTATCTATCCATGGAGGATAATCTACCACTGCTAAGAACCCTGTGTCAAATTGTTTAAGAACCTCTTCTCTGATCTTGCTAGACATATGCAGACGAGTTCTTTTGAGTTTTTGCCTAACTGGAGAACAACCTTCTTTGAGAGGTAGTCTGTGTACCACAATGTTTGTATCTAATCCCGGCATGTCCGTATAGGACCAGGAAAATATATCCACGTATTCATGCAATAGCTTGACCAACCTTTCTTTGACGCTCTGCTCTAACATTACCCCTAGCTTGATTTCTTTTGGATCTTCCTCTATGCCTAGATTAATGGTTTCAATGACCTCTTGATATGGTTGTATGTTGTCAGCCTTTCTCTCTATTTCCCTTGCCATTTCCTTAGAGAGTTCAAGATCTTCATCACCTTCCTCTTCGGCTTGGTTGACGGGAGCATCAAAATTGTATCGGATTACAACAGTAACATTATCAGTGGTTTTGGGCATGGATCTGCACATTTATCATGTTTTGGTGCATATTTTAGTATATGAACTTTGAAAATGCATATGCAAAGAAAGTATTGCCATTTTTAAATTTGAGAGATAAATGCAAGCGAAAGACAAGGATCTTAATTGAAAAAAAATATCACTTTTATTAATTGTAAATATTGTTTGAAACAAAACGGGGGAACCCTTACAAGCAACCCCTATGCCTCGGGCTTGACATATGTTCTTTCAAAACAAGAAAAATTACTTAGGAAAGAAAAAGATCTTGGGAATCTCCACGGCATTCCAGCTTTTGAGTTCTTCTCCTGGGACGAATTCTCGGATGAAGTCAGTTGCCCTTTTGATGTCGACATTGTTGGATATCATCGCCACATGTCCGCCATGCTCTATTCCCTTGTGGACAAAGGTCTCTTGGATTGGGGGAAACTGTGCTTTACCCTTCAGAGTAGCTTTTGATAGCTCATAGCCTAAACCGAAGCGATTCTTCTTCTCAAGAATTTCTAGGAGCTTTCCCCAACCTTTCAAGGAACCACCTTCCATTGTTGTTTGCAAATCTCTCCACGAGATCACCTTAGGCTTATTATTTTTCTCCACTGGTAAAGTCACCATCAAAGTAATTTCCAGAGCTTGGAATGGGGTGGCTATACAATCTTCGTCGGCACTAATATATCTATATGATTCGATGTGACTTACGAAGATGTCCTCCTCACCGTCGATTATGATTAATTTCCCTTCTACTAAGAACTTTAACTTTTGATGTAAGGTCGACGTAACTACCCCTGCTGCCTGAATCCAAGGTCTCCCCAGTAAGAAAGTGTATGCCGACTCTATATCCATGACTTTGAAAGTGATATAGAAGATATGCGGCCCAATTTTGACTGGAAGGTCCACTTCCCCCAATACCAGGCTTTGAGAACCGTCAAATGCTTTCACTATTGTAGAGCTTGGCCTCATCACAACATCATATATTATTAACTTCATCAGACTTGATTTTGGTAACACGTTGAAGGCAGATCCTGTATCGGTGAGTACTCTGGATAGGCTGGTAGTACCTATTTGCATAGAGATATAGAGTGCTTTATTGTGAGCTCGGCCTTGAGGTGGAAACTCATTTTTACTAAAACCCAGGTATGATCCGGATGATAGATTTACTACAACATTGTCAAATTGATTTACGGAAATCTCTCCCGCAACATGAGTTGAACTTAGTACCTTGATTAAAGAATCTCTATGCACTTCAGAGTTGATAAGTAGTGAGAGTATGGAGATTTTAGCTGGAGTTTGGTATATATGGTCCACTATCATGTAGTCACTTCTTTTGATTATTTTCAGAAATTCCTCTGTGTGATACGGTGGGAGAACTGACTTGAGGGTTTTGCGTTTTATCGCAAATGTTGCGGTTAGCAAGAGTCGCCACCGACTTTTCTTTTATCCAAAAGGAAAGGTGAAAAAGCATAGGAAAGACCTTTGAGATTATTTCTTGAGTTTGGGGGGTAGATTATGAAAAGGGAATGTATTAGCACCCTATTCATCCATGGTTTTCCATGGGCTCTTAGTTACTTGCTAGATCACTTGCTTTATGTTTGAAATTTTGCTTTGTGTGGTTTTTGAAAGTATTTTGTAAAGAGGCCATTGTTTAGGCAATCTTTGTAATGATTCTTGTTTGTAAGAATGTATACAAAGATGTTTGATCTTTTGAAAATGTTTTCAAGTTTGTAAGATATTTGAAAGTGTATGTGTTTGTTTTGAAAATAAAAAGGATGTTTGTTTTGAAATGGAGCAAGTAATTAGGAGCAATCTACCCACTCAAATGTCTTTCTTGTTCATTTTCTTTTCCTTTGACATTATTATCTTACCATTGATTTGGCAAGTATCCTTATCTTTGGATGTAAACGGGACGGGCGTGGGTCATCGTATAACCATGATTAGAAATGTTGAAAGGTATCTTAGCATTCTTTTTTGGGGACTAAGATCATTTTTAAATGCAACTTAGGTAGCGTCATCGAGGGACTATGATCTTGTATTTGCTTGTTCTTACTAAGACACCTTACATGCGTAATATGGGCATTTTATATAAGGCAACCAAGTGGAATAACCCTAGGGGTGCTTGTGTGCAAGTGTATTGTTTTCATGCTTGTTTTTGTCTTGAATTAGGGTTTTCTAAGTATTGATTTTAGTCTTTCCATACAAACCCTAATTACTAGCATGTTACATAAAAACGATAAATTGCGAAATTTAAAGTTACTACGCTATTACAACATTTGTGGGTGAGGGGTGTCCAAATTGAATGGGGATTGCAAGAATATAAACCTAATTAATCTATTACAACCAAATTGAATTTGATATTAATGTACAAGAAATTAAATGGATATAATGTACAAAATGAATAAATGTACAAAAATGTAAAATATAAAGAAAATGGATCTTTGTTTGATTTTCATGAGAAAAAGGATTTTGTCTTAACCTAATTAAATAAATAAAATAATTAATTAAATTTGAATTTTATTAAGAAAAGATTTTGAATAAAACCCTAGAATCTATTAATTAAAATAAAAGAAATTAAGTTTTATAAGAAAAGTATTTTTTTTTTGGTATTTTTGTCTTGAAAATATTTATAGTATTATACAATTTTTTGGCCTTTTTCAAATGTTAAATATATATATCTATATATATATATATATATATATATATATATATATATATATATATATATATATATATATATATATATATATATATATATATATATATATATATATATATATATATATATATATATATATATATATATTAATAGGTGTGAAAAGAAAAATAAATACTAACATAATTTTAATTAAATTTACAAGATAAGTTAGTAAAAATAAATATAATATAGTTAAATAAAATATTTTTTATGAGAATAAAATAAAATAAACTAAGTCAAAATATAAATCTATTTTTGTATTTTTTAATATTAGGAAAAATAATTAAAAAAATATAAATGAAATAAATAAAAATAAAAAGAAGAAATAAATAAACTTGGGCCAGGGGGGCGCAAACAGCCTGCAGGGGGTTAGTTAGTAAAAATAAAAACAAAGCCAGGCCCAAAGAGACCCAGCGCCTGCAAAAAAAAAAACAAATCAGAAAACAAAATGTGAACAAAATGAAAAGGGTACCACTGGGGCTCGAACACAGGTCCCAAATGTTACAGGCGCATGCTTCTACCACTGGGGTGGCTTTACATCCATTAACATAGGCAAATCAATAAATATACAAGGCAAAACGCGCCCTGATGACTTCATCTTCAACCTCCAGCCAGACCAACTGTAACTTGCTCATTTCTCATAAAAAATGAAAACTGTAAAAATGAAAACTATAGATCAAAGATAAGCATGAATTTTAATGGCCCTAATCTCAACCCTAAAAATCTCAAAAATTCCAGTTTCAAAATTCTCTAGGCTCAAGCAAAATTAATGGAAACTATGGACATGGTTAGCTTTAGGGCAATGATATCTACATGTTTTGTTCACAAATAAATCATTGATGATGCATGTATGAAGAGTTCCAAGTTGAGAAAACATACCTCAAAATTGGAAATCGTGTTTTGAGTTTGAGCTTGTTTCAAGTGATGGTGATGATCAGGTTAGCTTCCTTGAGGTCCCAGGAAGCTAAAACAATTATTAGCTTGAACAATGGATGGCTGCAATGGTCTGGAGAAGTCAATGTGCAGAGCTGAGTTTTTGAAAATGGAGGATGGTGTTAATGGTGTTACAGTTCTAAAACAGGGTGTGGGATCAACTCTATATGATGTTTAGGAACTTTAGAAACCAAAAGGCCAAGAAACGCACGAGTACATTATGAGTTTCAAGTTTTTGGTCATTTTGTGTGAAAATGGAAGTGTGAAGTGTGATTCTGAGTTCTAGGTTCTTTCAGTGGTCAAGCATTCGTGTGTTTGTTTCAAATGGTTTGTGAATGTATAAACAAAAGTGTTTGAGAGCATTGGCAAGTCAGAAGTACAAGTTCCTAGCTTTTGGCTAGGTTACTTGATTTTGAAGAAAAGAGGGAAACAAGTTTCAAGAAGAGGTACAAGCATGGGATGGGTGATTGTAAGTGTTTGAAACATTTATCATGAGTTATAGGACGTGTTTGATCAGAAGAGAACAAGTGCAAGGCTCAAGAACAAGTTTTGTACAAAAAGTCACTTTATCAAAATGGCAATGTGACCTTTCTTCCAAAAATGGATATAAAGCATGTCCATGCATTGAATGCTTGAAGTGAGGCCTCTAACAGTTGTGTAAACCATTAATTATGGAGTGCCTAACAAGTTTGAGTCCTACAAAGTAGTGTTTATGCAGCATAGTTTGAATTTGAATTTTGTTCATCACTAAAATGACTTGTAATTAAAGTGACAAAACCCTAACTTTATCTCTTCGATTATCCCTACTCAAGAATGTTCTCAAGGAGTTATTGGACATTTTAGAAATATTGCAATGTGCTCTACAATCCATATTTGAATTTATTTTTAAGATTACCCTTGTAACTATATGAAAAAGTTCCATGAAGTTGGGTCAGAATCCTGACCAAATTAGGGCAAAATTTCATTAAGTGTTTAGTTTCATGATCACATGTTCATAAAATTATAACTTGAGATACAAGCATTTTTGGAAGAAGTTGTATGAAGCAAAGTTGTATATTTCACGGAGATCTACAACTTTCATGTTGGAAGTTTCTCTTGAATCATCTTGCATCATGGTGAAAATTTTGCTCAAAGTTATGAAAAAACATGAAATTTTCAACACTTAGAAAAATTTCTAAGTTTAGAAATTTTGACTTTTCAAAATGAAATTTTGACTTTTTGATTTCTTGATGAATACGTTTCATATTTTGATATGTTTTGATGAATTGTGATCTTTGGCATTTGAGTTTGACCAAAGAGTCAAAGTTTGACTTTTTAGTATACAATTGACTTTTGATCAGTTGACTGGAAAATTCATCTGTCAATCCAATGGACTTGCAATGTTTTGAACCATGCCATTAGGTCAAAATTGTTCAATTTGACTCTTGAGATCATTCCTTAAACCAATTTACCATTTGCTAGGTCAAAAATCAGAAATTGCCCTTTCCCAGTCAAAACCCTAATTTTGACCATTTTGCCCTTTTGAAGATTTGATCAAATTTATTGAGGAGTTGTAGTCAAAACTTAATCAAATGATACATATGAGTTTAAAATGTTGATGTGGATAAAAAATTATGAAGTTTGACTGTAAATTGGCCATAGTTGACTTTTTCCCCAATACAACTATTTTTAGGTCAACTACTCAATTGATTGAGCAAAAGTGTGATCCAAGGCTTGAAACTTGACATGAGTAATATTGGGGGTCCATAATGATCCATGAAAGTCATATGGGGCATTGAAAGTTCAAAAATCCTTGTGCAAACTCAAACCCTAATTTTGGTCATCAGTGCTTAAGGAGGTGTCTTGAGCTGATCAAACCCTAGTGCAGTCTTGAGTCAAGGAGATCTTGTGAGCAAATTCTTGATAAGTGATAGAGAAAATTTTGGGGTACAACAGCTTCCCCTGTTCAATCTTCTTAAACTTGAAGAGTTAGATTGGAGGATTTTTCATTCGTGACTCGAAGGTGGAAGATGATTTGACACTAGAGTGCCCAGAAATTTGCACTCGGTGATGTGATGGTTGGGGGAATGGGCTTAAAGATGCCATTTGGAGAGATGATAGAAAGTTGTTGGAGATGGGCTTGTAGATGCCATCCAAAAGTGATTGCTGAATCTAAATCTGTAAGAGAATCTGAATGGGTATCAGAATGACGTCCGCGTCTGGAGCATATCTGAACTGTATCTGAAAGATGATTCTGAATGAGTATCAGAATGGAGTCCGTGTCTAGAGCGTATCTGAACTGTATCTGAAAGGTTGAATTTGAATGAGTATCAGAATTGCATTCGCGTCTGGAGTGTATTTGAACTATATCTGAGAGATTGAATCTGAATGAGTATCAGAATGGCACCCGTGTATGGAGCGTATCTGAACTGTATTTGAAAGTTGACTCTGAATAAGTATCAGAATGGCATCCGTGTCTGGAGCGTATCTGAACTATATCTGAAAGTTGACTCTGAACGAGTATCAGAATGGCATCCGTGTGTGGAGCATATCTGAACTGTATCTGAAAAGGAATCTGAATGAGTATCAGAATGGCATCCGTGTTTGGAGCGTATCTGAACTGTATAAGAGATTCTGAATGAGTATCAAAATGGCATCCGTGTCTGGAGCGTATCTGAACTGTATCTTCGAACTTTGAACATTGTTAATGGTAGCTGTTAACCTTATTCTGAAAAGGGTAAAATATTAGCTATAATGCAAAGTCATGTTGTATGAAATGCACGGTATAATGCATTTGTGTTATCAATGTTTATGATATATGGATGCGATGTATGCATATGTGAGCTAATATGCTGCACTACTGTTGGATTGGGGAAAATAAATCTCTGACTACTGCTGAAGATATGAGGTGTAAGTCTTCACGTTGTGAAGTTGAAGTATTGATGAATTTCCGTTTAGAGAAATAAAATATGTTGTAAGGGAAATGCCGTGTACTGCTAGTAAAATCCTGTTGGGAAATCCTGAAAAATTGGATGACTTCTACTGGGGATTAACAAATGGAAGCTTTATTTCGCTGGGGATTAAAATGCACACTGCGAGGGATTTTATGGAACTAGCTTAGAGAGATTTCCCTACCTTAAAGCCCTCAGTATTTGTCTTTCTATTTTGTTTATTTGTAAACAATAATTATATTCACATGCATATGTTCAACAATAAATCATTGGACGTTTTTGTAAACAAAACACAAGAGTAAAGAAAAATAGATAGTTTTGTACTTTCAAAGGGATATCTTTGTATTGACTTTGAGTAAGTATTTTTGTACAATAAGACAAATATTCTAGTAAGAGAATACTGTCGTAAAAAATGAAAATTTTGATACAAAGAAAAGATAGCTATGTGCAATAATCCCATGGGGGTTCCCATTCTGCTATAGCCTTCGTATCTCTGAGTATCTTGTCTATTTGTCGCCTCATTCGAAGCTGATTGAATTGATCAGAACCTCTGAGTTTGTTATTTGAAGCCAAAGGTTCTCCGTAAAGTGATCCAACGGGGCATAGTCATACGCTTTAATTCCCTAACTTTTTCCTGGACCGCACTTTTGGGTTTTCAGTCCACCGAGAAACCTTTATTTGCCCAAGTCGCCCTTTCGGGTTTTCAACTTGCCGGGTGTACATATTTTTTGTTTTATCCCTAATTTTTGCCCGAACCTTTTGGTTCGCCGGAATGCCCTTGTTTTGCCTAGGTGTGTCAACCTAGTGGGTCTCTTATGCGTAATATCTTTTGACTATGTCTGTGTTTGCAGGATGCGGTAGGTCGTTGCCATCCATGGTGGTCAAGATCATTGCTCCTCCAGAGAATATGTTTTTGATTACAAATGGTCCTTCGTATGTAGGAGTCTATTTTCCACTGGGATCACCTTGCGGCAGTATGATACGCTTGATCACCAGATCTCTAACTTGATATTCTTGGCGTCTGACCTTTTTGTTGAAAGCCTTAATCATCCGTTTTTGGTATATTTGACCATGACAGATGGCAGTAAGCCTTTTCTCATCAATTAAGTTCAGTTGATCAAGTCGAGTCTGGATCCAATCATCTTCATTCAACCCTACATCCTTCATAATTCTTAGAGAGGGGATCTGGACCTCAATAGGCAAGACAACCTCCATGTCGTATACCAGAGAATAGGGTGTTGCCCCAATTGATGTGCGAGTTGTGGTACAATATCTGTGGAGAGCGAATGGTAGCATCTCATGCCAGTCTTTGTACGTGAGTGTCATTTTCTGTATGATCTTTTTAATGTTCTTATTCATGGCCTCGACAACACCATTCTTCTTCGGCCGGTAAGGGGAAGAATTGTGATGTTGGATCTTGAATTGCTCGCACAGGGCGGTGATCATAGTATTGTTCAGGTCCGTACCATTGTCTGTAATGATCCTCTCCGGGATACCGTACCGGAAGATGAGATTCTGCTTGATGAACCGGGCTACAACATTCTTGGTCACGGAGGCGAAAGAGGCTGCCTCAACCCACTTTGTAAAATAGTAAATTGCCACTAAGATGAAGCGGTGTCAATTAGAGGCTGTTGGCTTGATTTCCCCAATCATATCAATCCCCCACATAACAAAGGGCCAAGGAGCCGTCAAGACATTCAGAAGAACCAGAGGTACATGCACCTTGTCAGCATAGATCTGACACTTATGGCAGGTTCGAGAGTGTTGATAGCAATCTGCTTCCATGGTAGACCAGTAATAGCCTGCCCGTAGGATCTTCTTTGCTATTGTATGCCCACTGGAATGGGTGCCGAAAGTGCCTTTATGTAATTCAACCATGATCCTTTCAGCTTCAACCTTATCTATGCACCGAAGTAACACAGAGTCATGGTTGCATTTGTAAAGAATTCCATTACTAAGGAAAAATTTAGCAGAGAATCTCCTTAAGAACTTATTATCATTGACTGAAGCTCCTTCTGGATATTCTTGAGCCTCGAGATACCTATTGACTTCGTGAAACCAAGGATGGTCCACTACTTCTTCATTATTAATCTCGTGACAGTGTGCTGGTTCATCCCTTTGTTCAATGGTGATCTGTGGAGCCTCGTTATCCCATTTAAGTTTAAACATAGATGACATTGTGGCTAGTACGTCTGCTAGCTGATTTTCTTCTCGCGGGAAATGCTCGAAGGTAATCTTCTCAAAATGTGGGAGCAATGTCAAAACATGTTCTTTGAAAGGGATAATGTTAGGGTGTTTGGTGTCCCATTCCTATTTGATCTGGCTAATGACCAAAGTTGAATCTCCGAATACATTTAAGGATTTGATCCCCAAATCTATGACAGCTTTAAGACCAAAGATGCACGCTACGTATTCCGCCATGTTGTTTGTACAATTGAATCAGAGTCTTGCAGTAAAAGGATTATGACATCCTTCAGGAGATATGAGTACAACACCAATACAATTGTCGAGCGCGTTAGATGCCCCATCAAAAACCAGGGTCCATCGGGATCCTTGTTCAGGTCCGTCATATGGCCTGAATTCTTCATCGTTGTTTACCATCATGATGTTATCATCTGGGAATTCGAACTTTATTGACTGGTAGTCTTCCATAGCTTGGTGAGCAAGGTGATCAGCTAATACACTGCCTTTTATTTCTTTCTGGGTGGTATACTGTATGTCATATTCTGTCAGGATCATCTGCCATCTCGCTATTCTCCCAGAGAGAGCAGGTTTCTCGAAGATGTATTTTATTAGATCCATTTTAGATATCAACAAGGTAGTATGGGTCAGCATATACTATCTTAGTCGGCGAGAAGCCCATGCCAGAGCGCGAAAAGTTTTCTCGAGCAGTGAATATATTGTTTCACAGTCGGTAAACTTTTTGCTCTGGTAATAAATAACATGCTCTTTTCGTCCAGACTCGTCATGCTGCCCCAACACACACCCCATTGAATTTTCCAAAACAGTCAAATACATGATCAAGGGTCTTCCCTCGACTGGTGGCATCAAAACAGGAGGCTCTTGCAGGTACTCTTTGATTTTGTCGAAAGCGGTTTGGCATTCATCATTTCATTTGACTACTTGATCTTTCTTCAGTAATTTGAAGACTGGTTCACAAGTAGCTGTCAGGTGAGAAATGAATCTGGAAATGTAGTTCAAACGTCCCTATAATCCTCTGACTTCCTTCTCAGTACGAGGAGCAGGCATCTCTTGTATCACTTTCACTTTGGCAGGATCTACTTCAATGTCTTTATTATTGACAACAAAGCCTAGGAGTTTACCAGACCTCACCCCAAACGTGTATTTATTTGGGTTCAACCTCAACTTGTATTTCTTTAGTATCTCAAACAGTTTCTGTAAGTGATTAAGATTCTCTTCTTCTGTTTGAGATCTAGATATCATGTCGTCCATATAGACCTCTATTTCAAGATGTATCATGTCGTGAAATAGAGCTACCATGGCTCGCTGATAGGTTGCCCCATCATTCTTCAGTCTGAATGGCATAACTTTGTAGCAGAATGTGCCCCATTGCGTGACAAAGGTTGTTTTCTCCATGTCCTAAGGCGCCATTTTGATTTGGTTGTAACTTGAGAAAGCGTCCATGAAGGAAAACACTTTGTGATATACCGTATTGTCAACTAGAATATCAATATGGGGAAGTGGGAAATCATCCTTAGGGCTTGCCCTATTCAAATCTCTGTAGTCCACACACATTCTCACTTTTCCGTCCTTTTTAGGCACAGGAACAACATTGGCAACCCATTACGGATAAGAGGTGACAACCAAGAATCCAGCGTTGAATTGTTTCATGACTTCTGCTTTAATCTTCTCCAACATATCTGGTCGCATTCGACGAACCTTTTGCTTTACTGGTGGACAGTCTTCTCTTGTAGGTAGACGATGTACCACAATATCTGCATCAAGTCATGGCATGTCTTCATACGATCAGGAAAAGACCTCAATATACTCGTGTAGCAACTGAATCAGACACTCTTTGACACTGGGTTCCAGGTTGGCACCCACCTTGACTTATATTTTGTCTTCTTCGGTACCTAGGTTGATTGTATCCACTGGTTCCTCGTGGGGCTGAATGGTTCTCTCTTCTTGTTGTAGTAATCTAGCAAGTTCCCCTGGTACTTCACAATCTTCTCCACCTTCGTCTCCGGCTTGGTAGATTATATTTTCAGAGTCACAAAAGGCCATAGCAGAACCGTAACCCGTGGGATCCCGAATGGATGTGGACCTGCATTGTGAGTGTGAGTGTGTGCGTGTGAGTATAGCTATTTTTGAAAGAAATGAAAAAAGTAAAAAAGAAAAACAATGAGCACAAAGTTTGTATGCAAAAATGTCCATGATTCATTGATGTCATATGGAAATGAGATAATAACCCTTACAAATGGACCATTGTGCCTCGGGTAAGACACAAGATTTTAAGAGTCTGAATTTTTTTAATATTACAGATCCAACAATGTAAAGACAAATTACTGTGGGATAAAAGTGACTGGGACAAAATATCTGGCCTCCCAGTTGATGAGCCCTTCACTGACAGTTGGGAAGATCCAATCCTCTAAGTTGTAGCCATCTTCATCATCCTCAACCGCGTTGGCTGCACGGTTGCTGATCTTCAAGGGTGGTCCTCCAGCACGAGCGCGGTGTACAGCCTTCTGGGCACCTAAAGTGAAACCCAGGACAAACTTATCAGATTTGTATGGGATATTTGGGAGTTATCCCCAAATAGTGCACCCACCTTCCTCTATCACTGCCTTGACATCCTTCAAAGATGACATCATGAGTGGAGGCCTTTTAATCTTTGGAACTTGAGACACGGCCTTGGTTACTGCCACATCTTGCGGGACTTCTTCAAAATGTTGAAATGGAGTTTCAATAAATTCACCATCTAATTCCACATATCTGAAGGAATTGAGATGGCTGATCATATACTCTTCTTCTCCATGAACGGTGATAATATTCCCTTGAATCAGATACTTCAACATTTGGTTCAACATAGAAGTAACAGCACCAGCATTGTGAATCCATGGTCGGCCTAGCAAGCAGGAATATGAAGGGCGAATATCCATTACATAAAAAGTTGAATCAAATGTTTGGGTTCCAACTTTTATGGGGATATCCACTTCCCCATGCACCATCCTTTTTGAGCCGTCAAAGGCCCTCACTACTATGTTACTTGGCTTCAATGTCAATCCCTTACAGTCAAGCCCATCAAGAGCCTTTTTAGGCAACACATTCAGAGACGAGCCAATTTCCACCAAAACATGATCCAAGGTTGTGCCCCTACATTCAACTAAGACATGCAATGCCACATTATGCTTCCTTCCTCTTGGCGTTAAATCAGCATCTGAAAAACCTAAACCATTATATGCAGTCAAGCTGGCTACGCAGTCTTGGAACTAATTGACAAATGTTTCTCGGGGTACATGGGCAGTCTTCAGGAATTTTACCAAGGCCTTTGCATGCGCCTCAGAACATAGTAGTAAAGCCAACATGGAAATTTTGGATGGAGTTTTCCCCAGTTGCTCAACTACATCGTAGTCTCTTCTTTTTATGATCTTTAGAATTTCCTCCATCTCTTTCCGGGAGGTCTCAGGGATAGCCAATGATTGTGTCTTCGTCCAGACAGGCTCAATCAGAATACCTTTACCTCGAGTCTCGGTTGACTCGGCAGCATGAATTTCAGTAGGAGTATTAGCAGGGATGATTGCAGGACTGGGAACAGCCTTTGGAGGAGCAACAACATGAATGATTACGGGTCCAGAAACTGCTTTTAGGGGAGAAATTTATGGAGAGAATATCCTTCTTCTTCGGGTAATCTTGTTAGTCCCTGCAATATTACTGATATTGGAGTCAACCTTCTCAGAACTTGAATCTTCAGCATCTGGCCAATCTTGTTTGACACCATGGTAGTAGATATCCCCTCCATACTTCCATGGTATGGTTTTGTATGATGAATATGGGACTGATCCATGCATTGTAATTATCAAAGGAGCTACTTTTGAAGCTGATGTAATTCTAACGGGTCTTTTGGTAGAGGCCCTAGAAGAATTGGCTGAAATGGTAACGATGGAACATCATTATAAGAAACAGTTAGAATAGAAGTCTTCTCGAATAAAATCTCCTTGTTATCTATTACACACTGAACGCCTGTTTTCAACAAAGAACAGCTGGTTGGTGAGGACAAATAGAAATGAGAGCTTTCATCACAGCCTGGGAAAACACCGACATTCAATAAGTTCTTTTTGATAGTCAGGAGTGGGGTCATAAGTTCATCAACTGAAGTAACGAACATATCTTTCTCAATGGCGTTGGTATTATGGCCGTGTTTGGGCATAGGGCAGAAATGACATTGGGCTTTTCTGGCGCATCAAATTCAATCTCTTTGGCTTCAAGGAGGTCTTGTACTTTATTCTTTAGAGCCCAAAAGTTATTAGTGTCATGGCCAGGACTCTCAGAGTGGTATGTACAACGGGCATTAGGATGATAGTGAGGAGAGGTTGTGGTAGGGTTCTCCGGAGCTTCTTTCAAAGTCATTGGGTTGGATCTTAACAGATGTGACAATACTTGAGATAGGGTCATATTAATTCTGGTGAATTTTCTGACTGGTCTTTCCATTCTTGGTTGGTTGTTTCTTTGCTGATCAGGCGCAGGTTTAGGAATCATAACAGCCCCCACGATTGGACGATGTTCGGCCCTATCTTGATTTCTCTGAGGATATACAATAACCACTTCTTTATTTTCGATGAATGGCTTCCTTACAGCAGCAGATGATGCATCTTTTTGAATCTTTCCATTCTTTATCCCGACTTCTACCCTTTCTCCGGTCAATATCAACTCAGTAAAACCTGCCGATGAACTCCCAATTAAGTGATTGAAGAATGGACCAGACAAAGTGCCCAAAAACATGTCTACTAACTCTCTTTCAGATAGAGGAGGTTGAACTCTTCCGGCTAAATCCCTCCACTTTTGTGCATAGTCCTTGAAGCCTTCACTTGAAACCATGTCCATACTCTAGAGTTGAGTACGGGTAGGTGCAAGATCAACATTGTATTGGTATTGCTTGTAAAAGGCTGCAGCAAGATCCTCCCAGTTATGAACATTTGCTCTCTGTAACTGATAAAACCAATCAAGTAGAGTTCCAGATAGACTGTCTTGGAAGAAGTGTACCCATAAATCTTTATCAGCGGTGTGAGGCTGGATTTTCCTCACATAGGACCAGAGATTCATTTTTGGGCATGAGACTCCGTCATATTTGGCGAACATAGGTGCTTTGAATTTTGAAGGAATGACAATCCCCAATACTAAGCCCAACTCCTCAAAGTCCAATCCAGGCACTTTTTGGATTTCCATTGCACTCAACCGTTCTTCTAGATGCTTATACTTATTGTCGGCTGGAGGGTATTGTTCTTCAGAATAGTCTTCTTCTTCCTCTTCTGACTCTGAATGAACAATTGTTTCTTTTCCCTTCCCATCCTGATTGTCTTTCTCACCGGATGTCGTTGCAAAGTCTAAGGCCCTTCTTGTCTGCCCTTGGAATCTTCTTCCCATGTTTAGAACTCCGGTTATCTTCTTTGTCTTCTTTTTCTTCTCCTCATCCAGCAAGGTCTTCAACTCTTCTTGTCCATTCGCTAGAGTTAAGAACAACTATTGAAACTGTGCATTCTAAGATTGGAGGTCTTTCACCATTTTCTCGAGATCCATCTTACTGAAATAAACAGTAGAGAGATGAGGAGACTTGTTGCAAGAAACCTGCTTATGTTATGATGAATGATAGATGCATATGAAATGATTTCAAGGATTTTAAAGATTCAAATTTGTTTTAGACAAAAAGGAAACACACGTTATATTAATAAGTTAAAGCTTGAGTACATTAGTGCCTCCTTGGGCAAAACAAATACAAAAAATCTAAGATAGAAAAGTAGTACGCATCCTCTTTGGTGCAATATAGGCATTCAGAGTCTGCTCCTCATGAAGTAGCCTAGTGCGTTCCAAAACCTTCTTCTCGCTTGCATAGAATTAGGCCTCGAAAGTATCTCGCTCCCCTTTGAGTTGTATTCGATCTCTTTGTAGGTCTTTAAGAGAGGTAGGCATGTCAGGATGTAGGATAGTGTATGGAACCTCTCCTTCCATGACAGGCTCAATGATTACCGAGAGAATGGAAGGATAAGGCATCATAAGATTCCGAGCACGGTTTCGTACCCATTTGAGGTAAGGCTTAAGAGGGATGGAATTCTTGTGCCCCAAAGTCTTGCTATCTACCTTGTTCAACATCCTGCAAGCTCAGATAAATCTCTGGCGAAGACCTTGATCGTCGTTCTCGTAGTCAAATACCAAACCTTGAATCAACATTTCATGCAGGCCATCCCTTCGGGCGTAACCAAACTGTCTTAAAGCTAAGCAGGGGTTGTAGGTGATACCTCCCCTAATGCCAAGTAAGGGGACATTATTGAACTCCCCACAACAATCAACAATAGTAACATTCTCTATGGATCGGAAGCACCAATGAATTTCTGAATGTTTGAGCGTCATCAACCTTTGTGACCACCTTGAACCTTGCTCATTCTTTAATACAGATTGGGGAAGATGCAAAATAAACCATCATGCCAAGAGAGGAGTGAAACACATAAGGACACCTCTTTTCCTCATTGTGCGAGTGTGAAAAGAGTGTAGTATGTCTCCTAGCAATGTAGGCACCGGGTTGCGGGATATGAAGATTTTGACGGTGTTCACATATATGAGTTGGTCAAGATTTGGAAACAAAACAATCCCATAGATGAGGAGAGCCACAATTTCCTCAAAGGCTTGCAAGTCCAAAGAATTCCAACAGTTTTGGGCTTTCTCGAACAAGAACTTTGCTAGGAAACCTTTAACATCACTCCTTGTTTCCCAATAAGTTGTGACATCAGATGAGTGCAAGTGTAGAGCTTGAGAAATCTCTTCTGGCTTTGCGTCTCTTTCTGTACCATTGAAAGGTAGTTGATTGAGAATGAGAATCCTCAAGAGTCGGGAGAATTCTTCCAAAGTAGGCACAAGTTGGTAACCGGGAAATGTGAAGCAATGGTGTAAGGGATCAAAGAACTGAAAGAGCACCTTCATCATGTCCTCATCAGTGTTAGAGGTGACAAAGTTGAGTAGGCGACCATGTCTCCCGGTGAATGGAGAATTTTCTGGAATCCTTGAAGCCAACTTCTTAAGTTGTGGAGGGATCCTCACAAGATTGACTTGAATAGTTTTCCTGTGAATAGAATCCATGTCCTACAAAACAAGAACAAAGATGAAATCCAAAATCCTAGAAATGGTTAGTGAATATGTATGATGTTATGATGTTCATAATGTTATGTACAAGTATGTATATACAAAAAAAGCAATCAAGTCCTTAGGTTTAGGCTTGCATGGGGTCTCAAAGGTAAGTACCCTCTTGAAGTTTAGTTGGCTCAAACCTATCCTAGTAATAGTAACCGGGTTCTAAGGAGCTCAATATCACTGGTTTGTTTACTTGGTCATTGTTTCAGCACAAGCCTCTTTAATGGCGACCGGAATATTCCAAGGAACCAAACCTCAATGAGTGTAGTATCGAGTATCTACCAACTTCGGACTGCACCAAAGCCGGTCATATCACTACATCCTAAAGGCTAACTTGGTCAAGTAAAGGTTCTAAAAGTTCATTAGTGCTTCATGACATCACTCAACGGCCCTGTATTCTCCTTGATTAACTCAAGGGCTACCGGTACCCACAAATATGTCGCACTAATGTAGCTATTGCTTAGACCATGTCGGTATACCCCGCATAGTTTCCACAACATATTGCTAATTACCTATAAGACATCCCAAATCCGGGTAGAGGATTCAAACCCAAACAAAGAACCAAAATGTAAAGCATACAAGACAAACAATGAAAGCAAGTAAATGTGATATAACCCTAAGGTAACCCCACTTTTAGAATTGTCCCCAGCAGAGTCGTCAGTTCTGTGATACGGTGGGAGAACTGACTTGAGGGTTTTATGTTTTATCGCAAATTTTTCGGTTAGCAAGAGTTGCCACCGACTTTTCTTTTATCCAAAAGGAAAGGTGAAAAAGCACAGGAAAGACCTTTGAGATTATTTCTTGAGTTCGGGGGGTATATTATGAAAAGGGAAGGTATTAGCACCCTTTTCATCCATGGTTTTTTATGGGCTCTTAGTTACTTGATAGATCACTTGCTTTATGTTTGAAATTATGCTTTGTGTGGTTTTTGACAGTATTTTGTAAAGAGGCCATTGTTTAGGCAATCTTTGTAATGATTCTTGTTTGTAAGAATGTATACAAAGATGTTTGATCTTCTGAAAATGTTTTTAAGTTTGTAAGATGTTTGAAAGTGTATGTGTTTATTTTGAAAATAGAAAGGATGTTTGTTTTGAAATGGAGTAAGTAATTAGGAGCAATCTACCCACTCAAATGTCTTTCTTGTTCATTTTCTTTTCCTTTGACATTGTTATCTTACCATTGATTTGGCAAGTAACCCTATCTTTGGATGTAAATGGGACGGGCGTGGATCATCGTATAACCATGATTAGCAATGTTTCAAGGTATCTTAGCATTCTTTTTTGGGGACTAAGATCATTTTGAAAGGCAACTTAGCTAGTGTCATCGAGGGACTATGATCTTGTATTTGCTTGTTCTTACTAAGATACTTTACATGCGTAATATGGGCATTTTGTATAAGGCAACCAAGTGGAATAAACCTAGGGGTGCTTGTGTGCAAGTGTATTGTTTTCATGGTTGTTTTTGCCTTAAATTAGGGTTTTCTAAGTATTGATTTTAGTCTTTCCATATAAACCCTAATTACTAGCATGTTACATAAAAGCGATAAATTGCGAAATTTAAAGTTACTACGCTATTACAACATTTGTGGGTGAGGTGTACAAATTGAACGAGGATTGCAAGAATATAAACCTAATTAATCTATTACAACCAAATTGAATTTGATATTAATGTACAAGAAATTAAATGGATATAATGTACAAAATGAATAAATGTACAAAAATGCAAAATATAAAGAAAATGGATCTTTGTTTGATTTTCATGAGAAAAGGGATTTTGTCTTAACCTAATTAAATAAAGAAAATAATTAATTAAATTTGAATTTTATTAAGAAAAGATTTTGAATAAAACCCTAGAATCTATTAATTAAAATAAAAGAAATTAAGTTTTATAAGAAAAGTATTTTTTTGGTATTTTTGTCTTGAAAATATTTATAGTATTATAAAATATTTTTGACCTTTTCAAATATTTTATATATATATATATATATAGGTGTGAAAAGAAAAATAAATACTAACATAATTTTAATTAAATTTATAAGATAAGTTAGTAAAAATAAATAGAATATAGTTAAATAAAATATTTTTTATGACAAAAAATAAAATAAACTAAGTCAAAATATAAATCTATCATTTTTGTATTTTTTAATATTAGGAAAAATAATTAAGAAAATATAAATGAAATAAATAAAAATAAAAAGAAGAAATAAATAAACTTGGGCCAGGGGGGCGCAAACAGCCTGCAGGGGGTTAGTTAGCAAATATAAAAACAATAAACACGCAGTTAGTATCGTCTTCAATATACAGTAAACACGCGCATACCAGCGAAAACAACTTGAGAAAACCTTCCCGGGGAAAACAAAACTTCTCAAAGTTACTGGAGTTCGTCCATTCCTGGGATCACCACTTTTGTTTTCCTCTCGAATCACAAAATCTAAAGTAAAAGTAAGTTGTAAATCCTTTTTGAAAAACAATTTTGTTAATTAATATTTTTGCTTTGAAAATTATTATCAATAATAAATAGAGTCTTTGTAAGCTGAATAAAAATAAGAACTACAAAGAATTGGATAAAAGCTCAAATTTTATTAATAGAATGGTAGTCTGCGAATGGCGAGATTCCATGGATAATTACAAAGTTTGGAAAATGGTAATATATAATGGAAAAGATACATTGAGACACAATGACCACTATTCCCTCTAACAACTTTGAAATTCTGAGCAGCAACTTCTGTTGAAGTATGGTAAGGACCCAAGAAGATTGTTGCTTCAATG
Source organism: Vicia faba (assembly GCA_948472305.1). Lineage (NCBI taxonomy): Eukaryota > Viridiplantae > Streptophyta > Magnoliopsida > Fabales > Fabaceae > Vicia > Vicia faba. The sequence continues at coordinate 195,396,235 of OX451738.1, read as the reverse complement.
ATCAAGTCTTGTCTGATGCAGTTACTTTCCAAGAAAGTCCCTAACTTTTGCCTAAGCTGCCCTTGCGGGTTTTCAACTTAGCGGGATATTTTATTCTGTTTATGTCTCTAATTTTTGCCTAGACTGCCCTTTCAGGTTTTCGGCCTACCGAGACGCTCTTTTTTGCCTAAGTCGCCCTTTCGAGTTTTCAACTTAGCGAGTTGTTCTTTTATTTCTTTAGGCGAAGTATTTCTTAACTGCATCAACATTCATGGGACGTGGGAACTCCTCGCCATCTATAGTTTCAAGAATTAATGCACCTCCAGAGAAGGATTTCTTGACAGCATATGGGCCTTCAAAATTGGGAGTCCACTTGCCCCTAGAATCAGCGTTAAAAGACATGATCTTCCTGAGTATAAGGTATCTTTCTCTAAATTCACGAGGCTTAACCTTCTTATCAAAAGCTTTCTTCATTCTCTTCTGATATAATTTCCCATGACAAAACTGTCATTCTCTTCTCTTAGATCAAATTCAATTGGTCAAACCTGTTCTGGACCCATTCGGCCTTTGTCAACTTAATTTCCATTATCACACGCAAAGATGGAATGTCAACTTCGATTGGGAGCACAACTTCCATTCCATACACAAGGGAGAATGAGGTTTCTCCTATTGAGGTGCGGACAAATGTCTGATATCCATGTAAAGAAAAAGGGAGAATTTCATGCCAATCTTTATAAGTAACAACCATCTTCTGGATGATCTTGTTGATGTTCTTATTAGCAGATATAACAGTCCCATTCATCTTCGGCCTGTACGGAGATGAATTGTGATGGACAATCTTGAATTCTTCACAAAGTTATATCATCATCTTGTTGTTCATATTCGAGCCATTGTCGGTGATAATTCTGCTCGGCACACCATACCGACATATGAGATTATTCTTAATGAAGCGCACTACCACCTTCTTAGTAACATTTGCATATGAAGCAACTTCCACCCATTTGGTAAAGTAATCAATTGCTACCAAGATAAAACGGTGTCCATTCGAAGCTTTGGATTCTATCATCCCAATCATGTCAATACCCCTACATAGAGAAAGGCCACGGGGAATAAATAACATTGAGAAGTGTCAAAGGCACATGAATCTTGTCCGCATAAATCTTGAATTTATGGCACTTCTTTGAAAATTTGTAACAGTCAGATTCCATTGTCAACCAATAGTAACCTGCCCTTAGCATCTTTTTAGCCATCGAATGTCCATTGGCATGAGTGCCAAATGAACCTTCATGCATCTCATGCATCAATGTGTCTGCTTCGTGTCTATCCACGCATCTGAGCAAGACCATGTCATAATTTCTCTTGTACAACACATTTTCATTGAGGAAGAAACTACCAGGCAATCTTCTCAATGTCTTTCTATCTTTATTCGAAGCACCAATCGGGTATTCCTGAGTCTGAAGAAAATGCTTGATATCATAATACCAAGGTTTCTCATATGTTACCTCTTCTGTTGTAAACACATGAAGAGGCCTATCCAGTCGCTGAACTATAATTCGAGGTATATCATTCCAAGTATTCACTTGATACGTAGAAGCCAGAGTTGCTAGAGCATCCGCCATTTGATTTTCGTCTCTGGGGATGTGATGGAATTCAACTTTATTAAAGAAGGGTAACAATCTTATAGCATAATCTTTGTAAGGGATCAAGTCGGGGTGACGAGTATCCCACTCTCCTTTAATCTGATTTATTACCAAAGTTGAATCGCCATACACATAAAGAATTTTAATTCTGAGATCAATAGCTTCCTCGAGACCCATGATGCAAGCCTCATATTCTGCCATATTATTAGTACAATCAAATGCCAACCTTGCAGTAAAAGGAATGTGCGACCCATGTGGAGTGACAATCACAACACCAATTCCTTTACCATGAGCATTCACAGCTCCATCAAATATCAAACTCCAGCGAGATTCAGGATCAGGACCTTCCTCAGGCAATGGTTCATGACAATCTTTCACTTTCAGAAACATCACATCCTCACCGGGGAAATCATACATCACAGACTGGTAATCATCAACTGGTTGGTGAGCAAGATAATCTTCCAACACGCTGCTTTTAATAACTTTTTGAGTGCAGTATTCGATATCATATTCAGATAACAACATTTTCCAGTGGGAAATTCTCCCAGCAAGAGCAGGCTTTTCAAAAATGTACTTGATTGGATCCATTTTCGAGATCAACCAAGTAGTCTGATTTAACATATACTGCCGCAAACGTTTTGCAGCCTAGACCAGAGCACAACATGTCTTTTCCAGCATGGAATACCGCGAATCACAATCAGTAAACTTTTTATTGAGATAATAAATGGCGTACTCTTTCTTCCCTGTTTCATCTTGTGTTGTCCCAGAATACAGCCCATGTAATCATCTAACACTTTTAGATACATAATCAATGGTCTTCTGTCAACAGGAGGGATCAAGATAGGAGGTTCAAGAAGATATTATTTAATACTTTCAAATGCCCTTTGGCAGTCATCTCTCCATACACAACCTTGATCTTTCTTTAACAACTTAAAGATTGGTTCACACATTGCAGTCATGTGGGAAATGAATCTGGAAATATAATTCAAACGCCCGAGGAACCCTCTAACTTGGTTTTGTCAGTTCTCGGCGCTGGCATTTCTTGAATTTCTTTGACTTTATCAGGGTCAACTTAACAATGAAACCCAACAATTTCCCTGATCGAACACTGAATGTACATTTATTTGGATTCAAGCAGAGAGGATACTTCCTCAAACGTTGGAAAAACATCAACAAATCTTCTACATGCCCTTCTTCAGTCTGGGATTTAGAAATCATACCATCAACATATACCTCAATTTCCTTGTGCATCAGATCATGGAATAGGGTTGTCATAGCCCTCTAGTACGTTGCACCAGCGTTCTTCAACCCGAAGGGCATCACTCTGTAACAAAATATTCCCCAGGGTGTGATAAATGTTATTTTTTCCATGTCCTCAGGAGCCATCCTTATTTTATTATACCCGGAAAATCCGTCCATGAACGAGAAAACTTTGAATTTTGCTGTGCTATCCACTAACATATCAATGTGTGGCAATGGAAAATCATATTTTGGACTAGCTTTACTTTGATCTCTGTAATATACGCACATGCGAACTTTTCTGTCTTTATTCAGTACTGGGACAATATTGGAAATCCAGTGAGGGTACTCTGATGTCACAAGAAAACCGGCATTAATCTGCTTTAGAACTTCTTCTTTGATCTTCACTGCCATATCTGGGTGAGTTGTTCGCAACTTCTGTTTGATTGGCGGACACTCTGGCTTCAGCGGCAAACGGTGCTCTACAATATCTGTATCTAGACCAAGCATATCTTTGTAAGACCAAGCAAAAATATCCACATACTCTTTGAACATCTCAATTAACCTGCTCTTCACATCAGGATGCAACAATGTTCCAATCTTGACTTCTTTCGGATCTTCTTCTGAACCCAAATTGATTACTTCCAATGGCTCTTTATATGGCTGAATGGCGTTCTCCACGCGCTCAAGCAACTATGAGACCTCTTTTGGAATCTCATCATAGTCTTCTTCTTCGGCCCCATACACAGTACATTCAAATTTGGGAGAGGGTGCAGGGTCATTGTATTCAACGAGTTTTTTAATTAATCTGCACATATGATTTATGATTGCTTTTAGAAACTGAAACATATAACAAGTGATCATGCAGATTGAATTTTAGTTATCATTTATTTTGAAAGGTTTTTTTTATTACCATTTTCCATGAAAAAGCAAGAAATAAAAACACAATTTAGGAAACAAAGACAACTTTTATTATTGATTTTAAAATCACAGCAAACAGATAAGCCCATACAATATTAATACTTTCACCTTGGGCAGAGTGAAAGATTTTCAAAAAGATTAACAACAACAAATTTTTTTGAAACATGTATGCAAGAGGGAACATCAATGGTGATCCAGTTCTGAACCCTAACTTCGTGCATCACATAATTTGGCATTTCTGGCTCTGCTTCATCTTCCACAATGACATTAATCCCAGAAACAGTTGGATAAAGATAACCTCCACTACGAAAGATGTCTTGATACTTGCCTGCAGAAGACTTCGGCTTCATGCTCTTTCCTTTATCATTCTTCACAGAGAACCCCAATCCAACTCTATTCTTGTTCACAGGTGGATCAACAATCTTTCCCCATACTTCACTATGGCCGTTACGCACAACCTGCTGTGCATCCTTAAACGAAACCATAAAGTTCTCATTTCCTCTTACATTATCAATGGATAAAGCTTGGAACTGGGTTCCAACAGCAGCTTCATCCACCTCCACAATGATGAAAGAGGACAAATGAGATATCAATAATGCCTATTCTCCATTTATAATTACCATTTTTCCTTCCCACACAAACTTCAACTTCTGGTGTAAAGTCTAAGTGACATCCCCGACCTCATGTATCCACGACCGTCCCAATAAGAAGCTATAAGCGGGTACAATATCCATGACCTGGAAAGTAATCTGAAACAAATATGGGCCTATATGAATAGGCGAGTCCACTTTACCAATAACAGATTTCCTTGATCCATCAAACGCTTTCACAATAATGCCACTTGGACGCATGGGCTTTCTTTGATATTTCAACTTCATAAGAGTTCTCCTTGGTATAACGTTCAATGTGGATTCATTATAATTCATCACATTGGATAGTGAATCATTCTTGCAGCTCATAGAGATGTGGAGGGCCAAATTGTGATTCCTTCCTTCATCGGGCAGTTCATCATCGAAGAAACTTAGGTTATTACATGAAGTAATATTCCTTACTACACTGTTGAATTGATCTATAGGCATATCACTTTCCACAAAAGCTTGGTCCAATACCCTCATCAAAGATTCTCTGTGAGCAGAGGAGTTCATCAATAAAGCCAAGATAGATATTTTTGAAGGAGTCTGCAGTAGTTGATCTATAATTATGTAGTTGCTCATCTTGATTATCTTCAAAATATCATCCACCTCCCTTTCTAGCGTATATCCACTAGATTAACCCACATCCTTCTTGGGCTCAACATTTTCAACAATTTTCTTTCTAGTACTAACATCTCCACGAACAACCGGTGCAAATACACGACCGCTGCGGGTTACTCTGCTAGTCTCAGCAATATTTCCAACATTAGGAATTGGCTGGATGGAAACTTCCACACCGTCCTCTAAAATTGTAGCATTATATTTATAGGGTACCGCCTTGTTTGACTTGTAAGGGACAGGACCCGACAAACTAATCACCAATGGAGTAATATATGGCTTGCTATGATATCCAACTTCAAAATGGGTGGGTGCACCAAAACAAGTCACAATAACATTTACTCCCTCTTCAACATATTCAGTCATTACAGAGTCGTCTCTGGAAAATAAATCTTCATCCGAGGAGAAGAACTCATCTGCAGAGGCATACTCATCACCTGAATCTTCTTCAGCCAAACAAACCTCAATCACATCAACTTCATGGTAATCATCCCTTTGACCTATAACCTTGATGGTTCTATTATCCAACAACAACTGAACACCTTTCCTTACAATTGAACATCTTTGGGAGTCCCGGCAGCAAATTCGGTAAGATCCATACTGATGTTCTACCTGACCAGCCATGTGGCAGAAAGTAACACGCAATTGTACAAGATCCTCATTCATATATTCCACATCAAAAATTCTGAAATCTCTAGGACATCCAGAAACCATGTTTACTTCCTCTTCATACTCTGCCCTATGCCTGATTATATGGATGAGGCCCTCATTCATCATCTCCTGCAAATCAGCCTCTATCTAGTCACAACCATGTATATCCGTACTACAAATAGCAGAACCAGCATGGTCATGCATATAGTAGCTAAACTCATAGAGGTATGCATATGTTTTCACCGAATCTCCTCTAACCATATTAACATCAAAAATCCAGAAGTCGCCTGGACAACCGGCCACCATGTTCACAACATTTGCTCCTCCATGCTTGGGTAGAGGATTATCTTTCACATTAGGGCCCACATCCTTGAAAGATAAGATACCATACTTCACCAATTTCTATACTTCGGTTTTCAAATGATAGAAGTTCTCAACATTGTGCCCTGGTGCTCCCTGATGAAAATTATATGTTTGGTCTGCCTTATAATACCAAGGCAACGATGATGGTACATCGGGAGGTGGTCGGGTCTGAACCAACTTCTTCTGAATTAACATCGGAAGTAATTCTGTATAACTCATAGGAATAGGGTCATAACTCTCTCTTATCTGATTATACCCTTGATTCCCCTGATGGGATGGTCTTTGATAAGCAACAGTGGTTGGAGCTACGCCAACAACTAGAGTAACTGAGGCGATTTGCTGATACGCTGATAATTTCTTCTAGGAGTATTAACTCTCCTTTCTTGCATGACAACGTTTGTATCTCCATCCTTCTTTTTGGAAAAACCATAGGATGGCTTCTTCGTACTTCCAGAACTTTCACTTTTTGTTAAACGACCCTCTCTTACAACATCTTCTAATCGGATACCCATGCCTACCATTTCAGTAAAGTCACTTGGCGCACTATTTACCATCCTCTCGTAGTAGAAAGCATCCAGAGTCTTCATGAAAATCTTAGTCATCTCCTTCTCTTCCATGGGAGGAATCACTTGGGCGGCTACCTCACGCCACCTCTGTGCATACTCTTTGAATGATTCTCTGTCCTTCTGGACCATGGCCCTGAGTTGATCATGGTCAGACGCCATGTCCATGTTGTATTTGTATTGTCAGATAAATGCTTCTCCCAAGTCCTTGAAAGTATGGATATTGACGCTATCCAAACTCATATACCACTTCAGCGCAGCACCAGTCAAACTATCCTGAAAAAAGTGAATCAGCAGATGCTGATCATCAGTATGGGTAGACATTCTTATTACATACATCACAAGATGAGAACGAGGACAAGTGTTGCCCTTGTACTTCTCGAACTCCGGGACTTTAAACTTCACAGGTATGTTGACATTCGGGACCAAGCATAAATCATTCACATTCTGCCCGAACAATTCCTTTCCCATGAGGTCCTTCTTCTCCCTCTGCATCTTGTCAAACTGCTCTTGAAAATCATCTATTCTATCATAGAGACCCAAGTTTTCACTTGGTGGAGGAAAAGGACGACACATATCATCATTAGCAAATGGGACCATATTCACCGAAGGCGGTGCAGCAGGAGCAACATGCACTAATAGAGGTGTAGGAGTAAAAATAGTCTTAACAATTGGAGTATCTTGATGACCAAGATTGAAACCTTCAGGCGCACAGTTCTCTGGCATTCCCCATGGGCAACCTTGAGGCATGCGATTCTGAACAACAATTGGAGTAACAGACACAGGAACAGTCGGAGCTTCAGTAGTAACCCTTGTTGGTTGAGGTTGAACACTCGGTGGCTGATTCTGAGCAGCCACCAGAGATTCCATCAGAGCAGTGAGATTGGCCATGCTAGCCTTCAGAGTGGAAACTTCCTCGTGCAGCTCGCGATTCTCTTGTTCTAAGTTGTCCATCTGCCTTCTGAAATTAGCTCAAGTGTTGTACTGGTGAGACAGCATGCTGAACGAAGTAAAGAAGCTTGGTAAGACACCTAGATATGCATAAAAAATGCAAGAAATATGTGCATTATGATGCATGATATGTAATGCACATGATTTATTTTTATTTAATATTTCAAGGGACTTAAATATTTATAGACACATTGCAAATATCAAAGTAATAACGCATTTGAAATACTGAAATTTTTTATTATAATACTTCAAAATGGATTACAAGTTTTAACAATCCCAAGTACAAGATTAAAATAAAGTCTAAAACCCTAATAAGTAAAGCTGACGGAGATCACTCTATACGCTGGCGCTTCCCTGTAAGCCTGGCAATCTGAGCCTTCAACCTCCGGTTTTCTTCCGCATACCTGGTGGCAACCTCCTTCCAATCACCTGAATCAGGAAGTGAGCAACTAGCATATGACTGAGGCTTAGGAGAAAATAAATCCCCTTGCCTCTCCATGGTCTCTACAGCTCGACTCTCAAGAATCTCAATCAAGTCGTCTTTCTCCTTCAAGTCTGCTCTATAGGAAATCTCTAAAGTTTGGCACTTATTTTTCCAAGCATCCTTTTCCTGCTGCATCCTGACCAAAGCAAGTTGTAGCTCTTCTATATCATCCAATAAGGGAAGAGTGGTGTTCACGAAAAAATCAGGCGTATGTGGTTCCCAGGAATACAACATCTTCAACTGAAAAGCTCTCGTTTGGACCCACTGAAGATAAGGCTCCAAAGAAACAGCCCCCTAGGTCCCAGGTCTTTCCTACTCTTCCTATGAATGTGATTCCAGGCCTTCGCAATCTGCTCCCTAGCTTCCTTATGGTCTTCTCCCTCCTTCAGGAAGAAACTACTCAAATGAATGTGTGATACAGTGGGAGAACTGACTTGGGTGTTTTGTGTTTGATCGCAAATGTTGCGGTTAGCAAGAGTCGCCACCGACTTTTCTTTTTATCCAAAAGGAAAGGTGAAAAAGCACAGGAAAGAACTTTGAGATTGTTTCTTGAGTTCGGGGGGTAGATTATGAAAAGGGAAGGTATTAGCACCCTTTTCATCCATGGTTTTCCATGGGCTCTTAGTTACTTTCTAGATCACTTGATTTTGTTTGAAATTGTGCTTTGTGTGGTTTTTTTGAAAGTATTTTTGAAAAGAGGTCATTGTTTAGGAAAACTTTGTAATGATTCTCGTTCGTAAGAATGTATACAAAATGTTTGTTCTTTTGAAAATGTTTTCAAGTTTGAAAGATGTTTTGAAAGTGCAGGGGTTTGTTTTTTTGAAAATAGCAAGGATATTTTTGTTTTGAAATGGAGCAAGTAACTAGGAACATTCTACCTACTCAAAAGTCTTTCATGTTCATTTCCTTTTTCCTTTTACATTGTTATCTTACCATTGATTTGGTAAGTAACCCTATCTTTGGATGCAAAAGAGACGGGCGTGGGTCATCGTATAACTATGATTAGCAATGTTGCAAGATATCTTAGAATATTCTTTAGGGACTAAGATCATTTTGAAAGGCAACATAGATACCGTCATCGAGGGACTATGATCTTGTATTTTGCTTGTCTTTGCTAAGATACCTCTCATGCGTAAGATGGCCATTGTTGTAAGGCCACAAAGTGGATTTACCCTAGGGGTGTATGTGTGCAAGTGTATTGATTTACATGCTTAATTTATCTTTGATTAGGGTTTTCTATTTGATTGATTTTAGTCTTTCCATGCAAAACCCAAATTACTAGCATTTGTATATAAAGCGATAAATTGCGGAAATTAAAATTACTACGCTATTACAATACTTAGGGGAGGAGGTGTACAAATTACAAATGAGGAATATTGCAAGAAAATTAAACCTAATTAACTATTACAACCATATTGAATAAATGTACAAGAATTGAATAAATAATAATGTACAAATATAAATGGAAAAAGAAATGATTTTTGTTGTTTTTATGAAAAGGTTTAGTCTTGACCTAATTAAAGAAAATGATTTATGAAAATTAAACAAAATTAAGTTTAAACTATTTAAGGAAGAAATTAAGTTTAAAATGTCTTTTAGGGTTTTTAAGAAAAAGGTTTTAAGTTAGATAATAATAAAAATGAAAATTAAATAATTAAAAGAAACCTAAATTCTAAGTTAATTTTAATTAAGAAAATAAAACAATTATTAAACCTAAGTCTAAATATTTAATTATTTAAAAGAGAAATTAATTTGTTAAAAGAAAATGTTTTTAATATTTTTTGTTTCATAATAAAATAAATAAGTGTAAAATAATAAGTAATTTTTTTTTTGGATTTTTTTATGATTAATGAATATAATAATAATAAATAAAAGATAAAAAAAGTATAAAATAAAATAAAATAAAAATAAATCAGGGAGGTGGATTAATGAAACAGGGGGTCAGAAGTTAGTAAAAATAACAAAGCCCAAAGAAGGGGAGGCCCAGCGCTGCAAAAACAGAAAAGTGTCAAAAAAAGTGGAAAAAAATGCAAAAGGTCACGCTGGGGCTTGAACCCAGGACCTAAGGGTGACAAGTATGTGCTTTAACCATCGAGATGGTGATACATCCATTAACTTGTATGAAATGATAAATACATAACATAAAACTTGCCCTGACTGTACTTCATCTTCAACCTCCAGCCAAAGGATCTGTAACTTGCTCATTTCTCAACAAAAATGAAAGATGCAAACATGAAAGTTGCTCCATTTTTCCACACGAATTCAACCATATAAATATCATAAGCTATAAATCAAAGATGAATGAGAATTTCTAAAAGTACCAAATTCTGACCTAAATATTTCAGAAAGTTCAAACTCAAAATTCTCCTAGCTTAATCAAAATAAATGAAATTTATAGACATGTATATTTTCAGGGCAATGATGTCTACATTTTATCTTCATAAATGCAAGCCTAACAATGCCTAAATATGAAGATAGAAGTTCAAGAAAAATACCTCAAAACTGAAAATCGTGAAATGCAAATGAGCTTGATTCAAGGTGTTGCAATGACCAAGTTAGCTTCCTCTAGTTCCCAGGAAGCTAATGCAATGGTTTGGTTGAGCAATGGATGGCTAGAATGGTTTGGATAAGTCAAGTTGCAGAGCTCTATTTTTGGTTATGGAATTTCATGAAGATGGAGTTACAGTTATGAAATAGGGTCAGGGATGGTTTGTATTTGATGTAAGAAAGCTTTAGGAATGAATTTGAGGGAAAACGCACGAGGGAAATGAGAGATACAAGTTTAAGGTTAGAACTGTGTATCAATGGAGTTTTTTGTGCAATTTCTGGCTAGAGGGAGTTTGGGAGTGTTTTAGGGTGCTTGAGCTCGTGTTCTAGCTTACAAACAGTGACTCTATTTATAAGCAACAAGTTTGGAGACTTGTTGTTGATCAGAATTCAAAATCACAAGTTTATGCATAACATGTGATCTTTTTTAGAAATTAAATAATTAAAAGAAACCTAAATTCTAAGTTAATTTTAATTAAGAAAATAAAATAATTATTAAACCTAAGTTTAAATATTTAATTATTTAAAAGAGAAATTAATTTGTTAAAAGAAAATGTTTTTAATATTTTTGTTTCATAATAAAATATATAAGTGTAAAATAATAAATACAATTTTTTTGGGTTTTTTTATGATTAATGAATATAATAATAATAATAATAAATAAAATATAAAAAAGTAAAAAATAAAATAAAGTAAAAATAAATCAGGGAGGTGGATTAATGAAACATGGGGTTAGAAGTTAGTAAAAACAACAAAGTCCAAAGAAGGGGAGGCCCAGCGCTGCAAAAACAGAAATGTGTAAAACAAAAGTGGAAAAAAATGCAAAAGTTCACACTGGGGCTTGAACCCAGGACCTAAGGGTGACAGGCGCGCACTTTAACCATTGGGGTGGTGATACATATGTTAACTTGTATGAAATGATAAATACATAACATAAAACTTGCCCTGACTGTACTTCATCTTCAACCTCCAGCCAAAGGATCTGTAACTTGCTCATTTCTCAACAAAAATGAAAGATGCAAACATGAAAGTTGCTCCATTTTTCCACATGAATCCAACCATATAAATATCATAAGCTATAAATCAAAGATGAATGAGAATTTCTAAAATTACCAAATTCTGACCTAAATATTTCAGAAAGTTCAAACTCAAAATTCTCCTAGCTTAATCAAAATAAATGAAATTTATGGACATGTATAGTTTCAGGGCAATGATGTCTACATTTTATCTTCACAAATGCAAGCCTAACAATGCCTAAATATGAATATATAAGTTCAAGAAAAATACCTCAAAACTGGAAATTGTGAAATGCAAATGAGCTTGATTCAAGGTGGTGCGATGATCAGGTTAGCTTCCTCAAGTTCTCAGGAAGCTAATGCAATGGTTTGGTTGAGAAATGGATGGCTAGAATGGTCTGGAGAAGTCAAGTTGCAAACCTCTGTTTTTGGTTATGGAAGTTGATGAAGATGGAGTTACAGTTATGAAACAGGGTTAGGGATGGTTTGTATTTGATGTAAGGAAGCTTTAGGAATGAATTTGAGGTAAAATGCATGATGGAAATGAGAGATACAAGTTTAAGGTTAGAACTGTGTATCAATGGAGTTTTTTGTGCAATTTCTGGATAGAGGGAGTTTGGGAGTGTTTTAGGGTGCTTGAGCTCGTGTCCTACCTCACAAATAGTGACTCTATTTATAAGCAACAAGTTTGTAGACTTATTATTGATCAAAATTCAAAATCACAAGTTTATGCATAACATGTGATCTTTTGAGAAATTCAAGTTTCCATGCTTTGTACTTGGTTCATAGAATTGTTAACCACTTTAAACACAATACTTCTGACTTTGTGGATGGAGTGTAATCAAGGAAAACAAATTGGGAGCTCAAGAAGCTGACTTTGTGCATAAAGCTTGCTTTACAAGAATGGATATGTTACTTTCTCCCTAAATTGTCAAATTGATTTGGACAAAGCTTAAAACACTTGGATAAGGGCATAATAGTTGTGTAAACCATTAATTATGGAGTTAAAAACAAGTTTGAGGCCTGCAAAGTGAGGATTATGCAGCATGGCTATGGATTTGGTTCATGTTCATCACAAAATATGTCTTGCAAAACAACTTGAAACCCCAACTTCTGACCTTCGATTCTCCTTGCTTACAAATGATATCAAGGAGTTATTGGACATTTTGGAAAGCTTGTAATGTGCTCTACAACCCCTCTTTGAATCACTTTTTAAAATTCTCCTTGGAACTAGGTGAAACTTGGGTCAGAAGTTAGGTCAAAATCCTGACCAAAACTAGGGCAAAATTTCACAAAGTGTTTAATTTCAAGACCATGACTTTATGAATTAATAACTTGAGATCTAAGCACTTTTAGAAGAAGTTGTGTAAAGCAATGTTGTATATATCATGGAGATCTACAACTTTTATGTCGAACATTTCTTCTGAATCATCTTACATCATGGTGAAAAATTGGCTCAAAATTATGGAAAAAAACATGAAGTTTTAACACTTAGAAAAATTTCTAAGTTAGAAAACTTTGACTTTTCAAAATGAAATCTTGAATTTTTGATTTATTGATGAATAAGTTTCATATTTTGACATTTTTTAATTAATTGTGATCTTTGACACTTGATTTTGACCAAAAAGTCAAAGTTTGACTTTTCAGTGTACAATTGACTTTTGATCAATTGACTGAAAATTCACTATCAATCCAATTGATCTTGAGAAATGTTTTGGGTCATAACATTAGGTCAAAATTATGCAATTGAACTATTGAGATCATGCCTCAAACCACTTAACCATTTGCTAGGTCAAAAATCAGAAATTGCTCTTTCTTAGTTAAAACCCTAATTTTGCCATTTTGCCCCTTTGATGATTTGATCAAATTTCTTGAGGAATTATAGTCCAAACTTGATAAAATGATACATATGAGTTTATAATGTTGATATGGATAAAAAATTATGAAGTTTGACTGTAAATTAGCCATAGTTGACTTTTTCCCCTATACAGCTGATTGGTAGGTCAACTGCTCAATTGATTGAGCAAAAATGTGATCCAAGGCTTGAAATTTGACATGAGTAATATTGGGGGTCCATAATGATCTATGAAAGTAATATGAGGCATTGAAAGTTCAATTATCCTTGTGCAATCTCAAACCCTAACTTTAGTCATCAGTGCTTAAGGAGGTGTCTTGAGTTGATAAACCCTAGTGCAGTCTTGAACCAAGAGAGATCTTTGTGAGAAAACACTTGATAAATGAGAGGGAAAATTTTGGGGTACAACAGAATGCTATTTGGTTTATCCCTCATCAGATAACCAAGTTTTCGTCGTGCAAGAACAGGGTTGTAGTTAATTTCTCCCTTTGTACCAAGAAGGGGTACATTGGGGAAACTACTACAATTGTCAACAATCTCTACATCCTGGTAAGCCCGATGATACCAATCAATATCCGACTGAGTAAGTGCCATGATCTTAGGAGCCCAACGAGGTTCCTTTCTGACATCCCAGAAAGCATCAGACTGAGGCATATGATAAATAAACCACCAGTACAATAGAGGCGTGCAACAGACAATCATCCCCTCATGATAAGAATTCTGAAGATGAATAGAGTAATAAGCATCACCCAACAATGTAGGAATTGGGTTGCCAATCATGAAGATCCTGATAGCATTAATGTTGACGAACTTGTCCATATTAGGAAATAAGAACAACACATAAGCAAGTAGAGCAAAGATGGCCTCAAAAGCGACTGTACTCTTCATCCTGGCAAAGTAAAGAGCTTTCTCTAATAAGAACTGAGCTGGTAATCCTATAATCCCTCCTTTAGTAGTCATACAGGCTTCAACCTCAGACTTCCCCAAATGTATCAAAGCAGCAATCTCATGTGGTTTTGGCTCAGCTTCCAAACCAATAAAAGGAACACGATTGGTAATAGGTAAATCCAACAGATAAGAGTACTCCTCTAGTGTAGGCATCAACTGATAGTACAGAAAAGTAAATCAATGATACATCAGATCATAGAACTGGGCCAAGGTCGAGAGAATACCCTCCTTCATCCTAAGCTTCATGAGAGGAATTATGGATCCATACTTCTTCCGAAAATCTGCATAACACTCAATCTCGGGAGTTAGACTGATCAACTCATCTATCTTGGGATCTTTGAAACTGTATTTTATGGTCTTTCTTTTTCCAGAATCCATGGTCAAAAGGTACCTGAGATATTCACAAATGGTCAAATTTTAAGTCCCTTGAAATGAAATTTCTTCAAAAGATGCTTATGAGTGCATGGATGCATGATGCAACAATCACACACAAGATCACACACATAGGGTTCATAGGTTCAACGTCACGAGAATGAGGTCGAAGGTACTACCCATAAGGTATTAGTCTAAAAGTTATCACCTGCCGAACAAGGTTCTAGAGGTTCCCAAATTCTACATCCTTCCTTCGAATATTACCAACTTCCAGATTAACTCGATAATTAGTAATATTCTCAATAAAAACTCATCCAAGCGTAGTATCACGTGACAACTATTTCTGGATTACTCCATCATAGCTTCCGCGCTACACCTAAAAGGCCTATATGGGTTAGGTAATCTACGGTACTCCGCAGGAACCTCTTTGTAAAATCTATATATTTTGGCTATAAAATGTTGTATAAAAAATAGATGGTGGAGGTGAGAAAAGAAGTATTTTTCATGATATTTGCACCCATCGCGGTTGCGAATCTTTAGTGCCTACGTACCACCTTTCGTGGAATAGGGGATCAGGTTACACGTAGTTCCTCTTTTAAAAATTTTAAAACACAAGTGTGTTGGTTAATTTTATGAGATAAGACATTATCGTCATTGTCCGTATGGAAAACATACTTACTAGCCACAATTATGAGAAAGGAGAACTTGTATCATCTCAAAGTGGAGGATATGGACTGAATTTTAAAATCAACAATGCCTCACTCAACAACCAAGTGAAAAATATCTCACTTCGCTACATATTGTAGAAGTATAGTTGTTTGCATCACTACCAGGATTGACAAGAGTCTAATCTTTTGAGAAAAGTTTTAGGATAAAAGCCAAAGTGGCAAAATGGTTTGTAATGAGATCGATTGACTTTTAGTCTTCTCACAAAAAATGTCAAGGTATTATTAAGTTGATTGAAGTTTATTTATGAAAATTATTTGAAAATGCATGGACCTAAGTCCATGTTTATCATGAAAGTGGTTCAAGTTTCAAAACAAGAAGAGTTTTCAAAAGGAGGAAGACGATTTTTGAAATTAAAGAAAATGGGAGGAGAAGGGACTATCCTAAAGCATAAGGTAAAAGATAAGGATAAGAACCATCTAACCAACAAGAAGCCAATACTTGACATTATGAGTCAAGATAGAATTCCCATTCTTTGGATTGAAACCAAGCAAGCAAAGATACTAGATCTCTTGAGAGAACCAAACTTCAAGTGTATCAAGTCTTCACAAAAATTGGGCAGAGTAACAGTTGTATACTAGTGAATTCCATATTACAAACAAAGTACATAATCACAATAACCTGCACACAAAACAAACAAACAACCCAATGTCTTGAGGTAAACCTCAAGAACTCCATACAAAATTTCCATTAAGGCCACAAGGTCCCCAACCTAGGCCATGGTTTCTAATTCTAAGTCCAAGAAGTCCAATACTCCACAATGCCAAGGATAGTAACCAAATAGTCCAAGTATCATTAAAGCTTTTTATGGTTCATGTTGATTATTAGGTGTCTTAAAAAGAGAAGAAAAACTCAAGTGAGCAAAATAAAAATAACAAGAAAGTAAATGCTCAAATGAGCAAAATAAAAATGGCATGAAATGTAATGCTTAAAGTAAATGGTACATGAAGCATAAAAACAAAAGCATAAAGTAAAACAATTTAATAATTAGTGGTTACTTGGATTACCATCTTGAAACTTGCATTTGGAACTCATTAGAGGATTGGTAGAACCAAAGCCTCCACACAACAAGTTGCATTTGCTTTTTGTCAAGTATATCATCCATTTGGAATTCTCAAAAGTACCATTTAATGATCAACGATGTTTAAGTGATCCGCGTTGACCAAAAGCGTTGTAGATCCATTAGAGGATTGGTAGAACCAAAGCCTCCACACAATAAATCTCAAGGTTATTGGATCAAAGAGATCAAATTAACATACTTGGGCTTGAAACATAGGTTTGGGCCACGAATGATCATTTATTCGAATCGGGACAAAATTTAGCGCTATGTTAAGCAATCGTAAGTGGACTTATATAGAAGTCGCACCTATTTTGAGGTCGGTCAATAGCCATCTATGCACCATTTGTTTTGAGACATGATATAGAGATCATGCTCCAATAACACTTAGCGCAATAAGAAAGGGATGAGATAAAGAGGGGTGGGAAAGAATATAAACTACATTTGAGTTAAAATTTAATCAAACTATTATTAAAATTATTCATCCATTTTTGTGGAGTTAGACTCAACACCATGGATCCAATGATGTTAATAAAGTTCATGATCAAAATTTTAACCCAAGATCAACCAGGAAATAATCACAAAATAATATTGCATTTAATATATACATTAAAAAGGTTTTTAAAAAGTTTTAAAATAGAAATAAGAAAGAAAAATATCAACTATGTTCAAACTAACCAAGAAATATTAAGTATGGCCATAGAAAAATCATAAATGAACTTAAATATTTTTATAAATTTTTTGGTAAATTTTTTAAAGTCGGAAACTATTTTTAAAATTAAAAGAAATGAGTAAAATAAACCAAAAATGATAAAAAATACCAAAGTCAGAAATAAAAAAATAAATGAGGTCACCAATATTTGTCACAATATCATTGGATCATTCCATAATTTTTTCAGAATTTAAAAATGCATAAAAGTATTTTAAACATTTAAAACAATTCAAATAAAGTGAAAATTTATAAAAAAAATATCAAAATACAAAATAAAATTGTGAAAAAATAAAAATCAGAAAGAGAAAAATCAAAAATATTTTTCATAATCTTTTCAGATTTTTTGGACTTAAAATGAATTTTCTATGATATTTTTGAAATTTAAAACAATTAAATATAAAAATCATAAAAGAAAATAAAAACCAAAAAGATGTGGACCAATAGATGAGAGTCAAAACACGTTAGTAATCAAATCCAAGAGATATGGCGCATTGTACATACCATGGTCATTGAAATCGTGTGTACCTGCTAAGTGTGAAAAATGTGACTTCACATGACTCAAAACGCAACAAAATGAATGGTTTAAGGGTCGTTTCTTGTTATGGCAAGTTCCTAAACAAGATTAGACACGAAATTGATCTTTAAACAGGCTTGTAATTGGATTTAAACCAATTTTCAAATCTGATTGGACTTGGAATTTCCATTTTATGATGCTACTTTCATAACCATGGTGCCAACAATGTAGAGCACCATATGATGTTATTTTTGAAGCATTTGTAAGATGAAGTCACAAGCTTTACAATGTGCAAGGAGTGAGATAAATTGGATGTTTGAGCAAGAAGTTGTGTTGAGTCAAAGATGGAAGAAAAGGGTTGACTTTCCATACTTAGAAATATTTTAAGGTTTTCTTCAAAAGTGACCTATAATGTTAATCATCCAAACATGGCCTTCCTCTTGGAATTTGCTCTTGACCAAAAATGATGGCATGAAATAGACCTCTTGAATGACATTTTGAGACTTGAACCATTCAAAATATCCAAAAATTGAGAGAGTTATGAATTGTTGAAGTTGGCAAAAAATCATGAAATGGCCTATAATCGTTTGTATCCTTAGGGAATTTTCCATGCATTTTCTCACTTTGCACATAAAATAAGGAATAAAGTTCACATTATCAATATCATAGTGGAAATGATTGGGCTCAAGGTGATAAAAATTTACCAAGTTATGATCATTTGAAGTCACACGTGAGAAATTGGGGGTTCATCTGGAGGACTTGTAATCTTTCTTCATCATCAAGCTTCTTCCACATGAAAACTCCTTGAAATTTTTGAAGTGATTTGTTAACAACCCTTTGAAGAAAAGGATGTCTTTGGAATCACTCAAAAATACCAAAATATGAGCAAGATATGCTTCTTTGAAGTTCAAAACCCTAGCTCTTAGATCAAGAAAATGCTTTGAGGAACTTTGACAATTTTGAACAACCTTCTTGTACCAACACTTTTGATTTGTAAATAGAATTTATTGAGGATGATAATGATAACTCATAGCCACCAAAACCACTTCCATATATTGATAAATGAGAGAAATATGCACTGGTGACCAATGGGAACAAGGCCTTGTCCAACCATGACAACTTCTTCAATCAACCCCTTGTACTTTTGAATCAATCCTGATAACTTTGAAATGTGGTGAACCAAGATAAACCTTTCCGTGCCATTTCTTCCAAAACAACTCCAATGGTGAGGTTTGAACTTCTCAAACTTTATTGACTAGGGCATGAAAATAAACTCATGAACCCATGGATAAACTTGCTAAAACACATTGCCTTTACCTACATTACTAACAAGTAAGACAAACCAACGTTGCATTTTATTAATTAAAAGGAAAGTCAAAACAAAACATGCATGATCACAAAATAAAACAAGTCAAGGTGATTAGTGATTCCTCAAATAGAAAATCTAGAGATAGGGAGGAGAACCAAAAGCCCTAATGTGATATTGTTGTGATTGAATCAATATGGTATTATGAAGGGGTCTTAGGGAAAAAAATTGGGGTACAACAACATGGAAATTTGTAATGTAAACACTACAATCGACATGATCGTGTGTATAATAGCTAAACTCGGAGATTAACATGCATCTTCACTAAATCACCTCTGACCATATTGATATAAAAAATCTGGAAGTCCCCAAGACAACCAACAACCATATTTACAACACCTCCATCTCCATGTTTGGGTAGTGGATCATCTGTCACATTGGGACCAACATCTTTAAAAGAAAGGAGACCAAATCTTACCATCTTCTTCACCTCAGACTTTAAGGGATAACAATTTTCAATCCTGTGCCAGGGGCTCCTTGATGAAAAGCACAAGTTTGATTCGCCTTATAATACCATGGTAAAGTAGAGGGTATAGCAGGCGGAGGCCTAGTCTGTACCAATTTATTTTGAATTAACGTCAGAAATAATTCTGCATAACTCATCAAAATAGGGTCAAAAGCTTCTCTCTTCTGACCATGCCCTTGATTACCTTGTCGAGGTGCTCTCTAATAGGCAACAGTTGTCGGAGCTACATTAACAACCGGAGTTATGGAGGCTACCTGTTAATGATGCTGATGATGTCTTCTTGAAGGTCTAGCCCTTCTTTCTTCAGCAACAATAGTTGCTTCACTTTATTTCTTCTTAGAAAACCCATATGATGATTTCCTTGTTCCTTCATCTTTTGTCAAACTTCCTTCCCTGACAGCTTCCTTTAGACAGACACCCATACTTACAATTTCAGTGAAATCACATGGTACACTCGCCACCATTATTTCATAGTAAAATGAGCCAAGGATTTTTAGGAAGACCTTAGTCATTTCTTGATCTCCCATTGCATGTACCACTTGGGCAACAACCTCGCGCAAACGCTGTGCATACTCCTTAAATGACTCCTTGTCTTTCTAAGCCATCACTCTCAATTGGTCACGGTCAAGTGTCATAAACATGTTGTGCTTATACTGTTTCACAAAAGCTTCACCCAAGTCATTGAATATGCGGATCTTGCTACTGTCCAATCTCATATACCATTTCAAGGCAGCACCAGCCAAACTATCCTAGAATAAATGAATAAGCAAATGTTGGTTATCCGTATGAGTGGACATCCTTCTGATATATATCATCAAGTGGTCACGAGGACAAGAGTTGCCCTTGTACTTCTCAAATTCGGGCACCTTAAAATTTGTTGGCACTTTCACATTAGGAAACAAGCAAAGATCACTGACATTCTTTCCGAATAACTCTTTCCCTCGGAGAGCCTTCACTTCTTTCCGCATTTTATCGAATTGATCCTGAAAGTTATTCATTCGATCATAAATGCCCAAACTTTCATTTGGTGGAGGAGAAGGATTATAAACTTCATCATTAATAACAGGCATAACATTCACTGTAGGACGCGCAACATGATGAATCTCATCATTAGCAACAGGAACAACATAAACCACAAGAGTTGCAGAAACAACAGTAATTTGAGCAAACAGAGCAACTTGAGCAGCAGGATTGTAACCTTCTAACATAAAATTCTCAATCACTCTCCATGGATAACCACGAGGCATACGATATTGAGTAGCAGTAACAGGAGTAATAGAGACGAGAAATGACATAATCTCTGAAATAACTGTTGTCTGTTGTGGCTGAGTAGTATGATGCGACGGATGAGAAGGTGGTGGCTGATTCTGAGCAGCCACCAATGACTCTACCAAAGTAGTAAGATTAGCCATACCGGCTCTCAAAGCAGTAACTTCTTCATGCAACTCACTATTCTCTTGTTCAAGGTTTTCCATCTTCTTTCTAGAATTAGCCTGAGTATTGTAGCGATGAGACAACTTGCGGACTTGACGAAATAGAGAAACAAGTAAGACGCCTGAGAATGAACATGAATGCAAAAATATGTGCAAAATGATGCATGATATGCAATGCATATGATTTATTTTGTTTATTCAAGGAACTCAAATAATTATAAACAATTGCAAATATTGAAGTACTAACACATTTGGAAATACTGAAAATTCTCAATTTAATAATAATTTTGGAATGGATTACAACTTATAGTACAAGTTTCAATAATCTTAAGTACAAGAGAATAAAGATAGAATTTAATAATCCTAAGGAGCCAAAGCTGGTGGAGATCTATCCACACACTTACGCTTTCCCATGAGTCTTCCAATCTAAGCCTTCAACTGCTTGTTCTCTTCTACATGCTTGTTGGAGACTTCTTTCTATCCCCCAGAATCAAAAAACGGGTGACTGGGACCGGGTTAAACTCTAGAGGAAAATAAATCCTCTTGCTTATCCATCATCTCCATAAAATGACTCTCAAGAATCTCAATTAATTAATTATTTTCTTTCAATTTTGTTGAGTAGGACACCTCTAAAGTTTGGTACTTATTCTTTCATGCTTCCTTTTCTTGCTTCATCCTAACTAAGGCAAGCTAAAGTTCTTCCACATGATCTAAGAGAGGAGGAGTAGTCCTTATAAACATATTAGATATAGGTTCTTCACGAGAATAAGGCATCTTCAACTGAATTTCCCTTGTTGTACCCAATGGAGATGAGGCTCTAAGGAAACAGCTCCTCTTGGTCCCAAGTATTTTCTACCCTTTCTATGAATATGGCGCCAAGCCTTTTCAATCGCTTCCTTAGATACCTTGTTATCTTCTCCTTCTTTGAGAAATAAACCACTTAAATGAATGTTGTTTGGCTTGTCTCTCATTGGATATCCAAGTTGGCGACGCACAAGAACGAAATTATAGTTAATTCCTTTCTTTGTACTAAGAAGAGGCACATTGGGGAAACTACCACAACTATCAATAATATCCACATCATAATAAGCTTGGTGATACCAATAAATGTCAGAATGAGTGATATCCATAATCTTCGAGGCCCATCATGGTTCCTTCTTGATATCCCAAAAAGCAACAGACTGAGGTAAGTGATAAATAAACCACTGATATAACAATGGTGTGCAACAGATGACCATCCTTCCCTGATAGAAATTCTGAAGGTGGATGGAATAATAAGTATCTCCTAGTAGTGTATGGACTGGATTCCAAATCAGAGAGATCTTAATAGTATTGACATCCACAAATTTGTCTATGTTAGGAAACAAGAACAATCCATAGGCGAGCAAAGAAAAGATAGCCTCAAAAGCAGTTGTACTCTTCACTTGGCAAAATAACGAGCCTTTTCCAATAGAAAATAAGCAGGAAAACCTCTGATTCCCCCTCTAGTAGTCATGTTAACCTCAATGATAGACTTTCTCAAATGAGTCATGGTAGCAATCTCATGAGACTTAGGCTCTCCTTCTAAGTCGGTGAAAGGAACACAATCAGTAATAGGTAAACCTAGTAATTAAGAATACTCTTCCAATGTGGGAATCAACTGATAATCAGGAAAAGTAAAACACCAGTATAACGGATCATAGAACTGGACCAATGTAGAAATAATACCCTCCTTCATCTTGAGCTTCATAAGAGGCACAATGGCTCCATACTTCTTCCAGAAATCTGTAGAACTCTCAATCTTATGAATGAAACTCATTAGTTCCTCTATCTTAGAATCCTTGAAACTGTACTTTTGAGTCTTTCTCTTTCCAAAGTCCATGGTCAAAAGTACTTGAGATATTTGCAAAAGTCAACCTTAAGTTCCTTAAAAAACCATTTAAAGAATGCTCACGGGTGCTTGAATGCATGATGATGCAACAAACACACATAAGATCACAAACATAGAGGTTCATAAGTTCGATGTTACGTGCATGAAGTTAAAGGTACTGCCCATAAGGTAAGGACTAATGGTTTATCACCTGCCAAACAAGGTTCTAAAAAGTTCCCAGAGTCTACGTTCCTTCTTCGGATATTACCGGCGTCCCGATTAACTCGATAATCATAAATATTCTCAGGAAAAACTCGTCTGAGTGTAGCATCACGTGACAACCACTTTCGGATTGCTCCGTCATAGTCTCTACACTACACCTAAAATGAAGGAAAATTGTGATCCAAAATGCAGCGGAAAATTAAAATTTTCCTTTTATGATCCTTATGAATGGCCATGGTCAGTTATAGAAATCATTACCTCTTGTGATGATTCAGACCTTTGATGTTGTGATCACGAACATTGATGAATAGAAACGTCTCTACTTAGTCCACACGAACAGATCACTTCCGGACATAGTGCTAGCCGCTTACGAACGGAAACTTTGAGTGAGAGAATGAGACAAAATATACGGCTATAAATCAAGACCGAATTTTCATCAAGTCAAATGCTTCAGCACAAGGGTTCTATTTATAGAACCACTTATGTGGGCTGCAAGCTAAAAGCCCAATTAAGCATACAAGTATCATACCTTATGATATATCGCATATCACTTAAGCGCGTAGTAACTTACCATATTCCATATTTCACTTAAGTGCACCGTACCTTACGATGTTCCTTATTTACTCTATCTCTCATCAACCTGTCCTTATATGTGTGACCTTGTAGGTTTTTGTAACGTTGGAAATTATATTAAATTACACATTTAACATAATAAATAGTGAGCGGTATCCAGCAATACATCACTGCTACCCAAGTCACGAAAATGTCATGTGATCTGACAAAACCTTTATGTGATAATATTTGTGTGTATAATTACCCTTTTACCCTTATGTCTATATTTAACACAAGGCATAAACTGTGTCACCCTTGTCCAGTTCAATATTGGGCCCTTAGACATTTATCCTGTTATGTAGGATGGAAAATTTCCATCTAGGTCACTGTTTACTGTGGAAAATGGTAAACAACTAATGGTCCTCCCAGAGTCCTAAACTGAGGGTAACTTGCAAGATCGACTAGTTGATCTCAAGACGCGTGCTAAGAGTTTTTGCTATCACACCTATTCTGTCGAAATATCTGTCAAGGGAAACAACTTTCTTTTGACTGGAGAAACGAGTGTAATGGTTTTCCACATTATGGTTTAATCGATTGACTGGTAACTCGTGACCGACAGAGGATATTCATACAAAAACAAGACTCACTAAACTAACTGACAGGTGACTCATGACCCATAAATAGTGTTGAATTGTTTATGCAAAATAGAAGATAACATATAGATATTGCTCGACAGTAAAGAGAAAACAAATAAAGCACTCAAAAGATATAACTGGAAAAAAATATTTACATTGAAATAAAGATGGTGATTCACGTACATCAAGCACTCTTCACTCTTGATTTCCTAACGCTCGGAATGAGAGAGGTTGACAAGTGATTTGAGAGTACAAGTGAACACCCCCAAACTACACAAAATCTGCCTATTTATAGTGTTTACAAAGTAACTACCTAGATAAAATCTACGACTAATATTAACATCTTGAGGTAACTGCTTCACTAGATGTTGCCACCTCTTTGGCGCTCAAACACGTCGTGGATTGCTAGTAACTTCTCATAATTTTGAAGTTCCACTTATTTGGCGCTTGAACACGTCGTGGGTTGCTGGTAACTTCCCACGTTTGCTCTAAGCTTCTTGAACATAAACCGCTTCTTCCTTACTTCAACGCTTTTTTTTCTTGCAAAGAACAATCACGCTTTCTCTAAGTCCAAGAAACCCTTCTTTGTCGACTAATACCATTCTCGACCAAGTCCTTCTCTTTTACCCTTTTGGTCGACTAAACCAATTTAATCCTCCTGACATGTCCTTTTATTTCTTCCTATTCGACGTAGTTCAATTTTCGACAGTTTCAATGTGGCTCCTTCCAAGCATTAACTCTGACTTAATAAAACCAACTTTTCACACATTGGCTCTTGTTTCCCAAAAAAACCCTTATTTTGGAGGATGACTCCTAACTTATGAGAATATTTTCATTTATCACATGTACTTGAATTCCTTAAGATTTTCCAAGGTAAAAAAATGCCCCCCAGAGATGCCATTTTCGAATTTTGACTAATATGAGATCATGGCATCTCTTAAGCATTGGTTTCACCATTCCGCCAAATCATTTCCATTTTTCAAAAAGTGAACATTATTATTTTGTCTTTTCCGTGACGTCACACAATCACGGTAGCGTCCCACGCTTTTCAGTTTTGAGACGTGCGACATTAATTGCTTGCCATCATTGCACTTTTAGTGGGAAACGTGGCCCACTAACTCGCGTTGGTCTTGTGGCACGCGTCCCACTAACTGACGTGATTTAAACTTTGGGAAATCACAAAAGATTTTCCCATTATTTCCTCTTTCCTCAAGGTTCATAAATACCCTTATTTCCCATTTTTTATATTTTCCTTCACTTCTTCAATCCCTTGTTTTTTAGAAAACAATAACCCAGAAACTACACACCATCGTTGTTCTCCATCTTCATCCTCCTTCAACCTTCTACAATGGAGAATGTAAAAAATTAAACTTCTTCTCTAGCCGTCGCTCTTCAACTGCGCCTTGTCGACGGCAAAGCCTATGTACCAGAACCTCCATTTGCTGAGGAGAAAGCCAAAATCTAGCAATCTCAGGTACTTATCCATTTCTCTCTTTAGGAGAAACCCTTAGCCTTTTTAGGAACGCTTCCTGCTGATGCACCCTCAGAAATCTACGTAGATGATAAGGAGGCATTTTTTCCCACTAGTACTGCTACCAGACCCATCATCTCTTCTCCAAACCCTATATCATTAAAATATATTGACAGGAACTTTAGAACCGCTCCACCTCTGTGTTGCCCTAAATTTCGTGCTTGGATGGCACGTTTAGAAACTGTCAAAGGAGACCAGTGGAAAAAGATGGTGTGATACGGTGGCCAGAACCGGGACGTGTTTCCCTCTTTTTTAAGGAATTTGCTGGTTTGCGTTTTGCGTTTGTTTTCGCAAAATGTCGCGGTAAGAAAGAGTCGTCGCCAACTTTTATTTTATCCAACAAGGAAAGGAAAAAAGCACAGAAAAATTCCTTTTTCGAGATATTTCTGAGCACGGGGGGTAGATTATAGAAAGGGAAGGTATTAGCACCCTTTCTATCCGTAGTTATCTACAGGCTCTTAGGTACTTGCTCATCATTTTCAAAATTGTTTTCTTTGTGTTTGTGTGCTTTGAAAAGTTTTTGTTTTAACTTCGATTTAACTCTTGCTTCTGTCTTCAAGTGTGTAATGAAGTGTTTTTTGAAAACTTTGTTTGTAAAGGAGTGTAAGTGTGAAAAATTTTGTTTTGTTTGAGCAAGTACTTAAGAACTAATCTACCTACTCGAAAAAAGCATCGTTCTATGCTTGTTTCCTTTAGATAACACTATCCCACTATTAATGAGTAGGTAGCACCGTCGTTGGAGTTTTGAGGGTCAATTCGAAAGGGGACGTACGGTCACTAAAGCAATGTTAAGACGTCTTAGTAATAACCCTAATGTCTTAGATCTTTTATCCGAGGCAACAATATCCGAGGCAACCTTTCCGAGGAAACTTTGATCTTTGGACAAAAGGACGACCACTAAAACATCCTATACTCAATGACCGTTTACCGAAGGCAACCAAGTGGGAATGTACCTTAGGAGTGTGCATGTGCGAGTGATTCAATTTCAGTTTATTTATCTTTGCACATTTAGGATGATCTAACTATTTTAAAATTAATCATACATTATTTTCATGCATTCTAATATCATACATCTAACAGTTAATAATTTGCGGAATTTAAAGTGCGGAATTTAAACTACGCTATTACAAGGCTTCGGGTATTTACATAGCCAAAAACAAACCCTTTGAAAATAAAGCGATGAAAATAAATAACGTCCTAATTAAAATATTATAAACTGTAAGCAGTTACATAAATATGGATAAAAATAAAGCGCGCGAGAAAATTAGATTGACGAGAAATTAGGGTTTTGACCCTTCTATCCTAATTAAAAGAAAATAAATGTTTTTTTTGTTTTTAATAAAAGAAATAAGTTTTCTAAATTAAATATGCAATTAATTAGTTAATTAAATTAATTAATAAAAATAATTACATGACCTATTTTTGGTTTTTGTTATTTTTAAGAAAAGAAAGAAAATTAAATTTGGAATAAAAACCTAATTATTCTAATTATTTTTAATTTATTTACAAAATAATTAGAGTTTTCTAAATTAACAAACCTAATTAAATTAATTAATTTTTTTAATAAAATAAAATCTAGACCTAATTTATGAAAGGTAATATTTTTGTGATTTTTGATAAAAAAGAAAATAATTTGATTGGTTAGTAAATAAAATAAATAAATTAAATGAAATAAAATAAAAAAATATAGAGAAAGAAATTTGGGCCTGAATAGCATTTTGGGGGGGGGGGGTGCAAATAGCCAGATCTGGGCCCAAAAAGATGAGGTCCACGTTGACTTCCTGGGTCCAGCGCTACGCGTTTGACTTGGCTTTTGGTGTTCCCTCCTGGATGGCCATCAGATTTGGCCTCAGGACGCTTGGCATGATAGATGATGAGGGATCATGGTAATCTCCTGGCTTATGCACGCATGTAATTGCCTGAAAGAATTTAAGAAAAATAACAATGTTGGAGGCAGGGGTCGAACCCCTGACCTCAAGCTTCCTCAACACCTTAACACCAGCCTGGCTGCCACTGGGCCAATTGCTTATGCTTGTACATATAATGAATAATAATAATAATAATAATATATGAAAATAAGAATTAATGAAGGATGTAAAAAAAAAACGCGCCAGAGTTTGAATAGACCAATGGAAGGCTGACACATAGGTCATCTTCTTGCTCTCTCCGTGGGTAAAAGTGCCAAACTTTTACCTACGGACGTTTGTCCGTAGCTATAAGCAGAGCTCGTTCCAAAATCCTCCATTAGCCATATAAATGACACCTAACGCCATGGTTAGATTCGTCTCATCATTCTGAACATGATGGTACCCTTCATCAAGGCTAATTTTTCCTGTTAACAAAAACCCTAATTCGAAGCTACAAACCCTAATAATGGCACATTCCAATACAGGCTATATAAATGAAATTAAACAACACAGAAAGCTTGCATATGTTCTATGGATCAACAATATATGGTTAATTCATGCTAACAATGCCTAAATCGTGCTAACCGATTTCAAGAAACAAGCAAGGTCGTGATGGACTTACAGTGCGATACAGGGCTTGAAAATGCTTGGCCTGGATTGCTTTGGCTTGCTGAGAATCCCAGGGATCGATTGAGATAGCTGGAAGGCCTTGAGGATGCCTGGAACACTGAATTCGATCTTACACTTTTTCTTGATTTTTTAAGTTTTTGTTCTGCCTCTTGCGCCTACTTCCAACCTAGCTTTGAGTCTGCACGCCCTCTATATGTATTGAGGAGTGAATTAGGTTTAAAAACATGGCCTCAATCTTCCTCCATCAATGAATTGGATTCTTGATTTGATTCACTTTGAAACCTTTCAAAAATTGGCCTAATTCAATCTTTTTGTTCACACTATGCCTTGATACGAATTTGAATACTTGCTAGCTGTAATTTAAAACCTGAAACAAGCACAAAATCTTTTGTTTTCAATATTTTGGATTTTATATGATTTGTTTTGATTTAAATTGAATTAATTCAAATAAAAATCAAAATAAACAATAAAAACATGATAAGGACAAGTGGCAAGGGCTAGAGCTCGTGGACTATGTTTCCAACTCAAAACAAGTGAAAAAGATTGGGCCCATTTGACAAAATTTGAAGTTTTAGGCATAGTTGACTTTTGGCCATTTTGCAAAAAAGGTCAACTTCACCAATGCATAACTTCCTCAATTTTAACTCTTTGGAGGTGTTATTGGACTTTTTAGAAAGCTTGAGATGTCCTCTAATGAACCCTTTTGGTCTCATCTCAATTTTATATTCCATGCTCATGTATGAAGCTTTGACATAAAAGGTGTTTTTGTTGACTTTTCAAAATGACCTATAATGTCCAAATTCATAACTTCTTGTGAGTGCATAGTTTGAACTTGGGAGGTGAAGATGGATTGTATGAAATTGCATCCTCTTCAAAATGAACTTTGTATGGGTCATTTCTCATAAAGTATGAGAAAGTTATGCTTGGTCAAAGTTGAGTTGACTTTTCCTACAAAACCCTAATTTAGCAACTTTTGAGTCTTGGTGAATTATGAGCAATCCTTGATGAATCATGATCAACCCTTGATCAAATGATGAAATGTCCTTCAAAATGAGGATGTTGAACAAAAGTCTTGAAGTTTGACTGTATGTGGCCCACAGTTGACTTTTGCCCTAACATAGTCGATTTTCAGGCCTTTGAGCAATTGATTGAGAAAATTTCCTCTGTAGGACTTGAAACTTGACATGGATGATCTTGAGAACATATTAGGACAATACTGAGCATTTAGGACCTCTTGGACTCAAGTATCTTGATGCAACATGAAACCCTAATTTGAGGTAGACTGCCTTAGGAGAGAGCTTGTCTGGCCAACCCTTGGACTACCTTGAGCAAATTGAGGATCTTTCTTGAAATATTTTGAGAAATATGGGAGAGAAAATTTTGGGGTGTAACAGATGGGTATTTATACCCTGCTAGAACTTTCTCACTGTGGTCAACCTTATTCTAGTGGCATGCTCCTAGCTTCCATATATTTTTGGGAAGGGTCGACCAACACCTTTCATACTAAATTCGGTATGGTCACTCTTACCTTGCTCGACGTCACCGCCATCACTGGGTTGAAACAATCTAGCACGGTTTTCAACTATAGAGACGTTGAACTTGTGCCAATAAGGCTTTATGTGGGTGAAGCTGGAAACCAACATATAATAATTTCATCGACCATCATGCTCAAACATATGGTCCTGTGACTGATGAAGAGCATGTGGCGTTTCTAACCTTGTGGCTATCTCGCTTTGTTTTCTGTTCCAGGTCAATGCAGGTGGCCAAACAATTTTCTTATCTGGCTACCCAGTTGCATATGGGTGAAAATGTTTCTCTAGGCCAGCTAATTTTAGCCTCTCTCTATGCAGCTTTGACTGATGCTGCTACCAAATAAAGCGTTTCGACCCTAATAATCCAATGAAAAAGAACGTCCTAGTCCATGGTACCTTCTAGCTCTTGAAGCTATGGTTGAATGCAGCTTTCTCTGAGCAGATTAAGCCTTTTAGAAATAGAAAGGTGGCATGTCCTCCATCTCAAATCCATATCGTCTGGAAACTCCTTCTCCCTCTGACTCCTATCGACAAA
This sequence comes from Vicia faba, assembly GCA_948472305.1. Classification (NCBI taxonomy): domain Eukaryota; kingdom Viridiplantae; phylum Streptophyta; class Magnoliopsida; order Fabales; family Fabaceae; genus Vicia; species Vicia faba. Next base: position 195,365,789 of record OX451738.1, on the reverse strand, counting down.
GGATCCCCAAATCCTGAAGTCTTCAGGCTGTTGTTCACCATTATGCTGACAAGAGTCGACTTCACCCCCTCGATGGCCCCTTTTTATGCTAGACAAGATGGCCCAGAGTGGTTTACTAGGGATTTTCCACCCACGAGAGAAGAGGACAAGAAAAATTCTTTAATCCTTTGGAGGCTTTACTTGACTCCCCAATTTTTATCTACTGTGATTGTCGGTGTAAACCCAGGTTTGGTCGTTTACCAGCCTAACTTGGTGGCTCGACAGTTTGGCGTCTGTCAACTTGTTCCTAAATCTTTGTTTAATTCTCATGGGCTGCTGGTCGACATCACAACTCACCAACCCTTCGAAATGATCAAGTATGATAGAGGGAATCCATGGGCACGGCGGCCCATACTCACTCTCACTCATTTCCAATCGTATTTGTACTGCACCAAATAATTTTTAACTTGGTGGCAGACATATTTTGTTACATTCATTGGTGATTCTAATGCTAAGCTGACTGAACTAACCACAACTTTCTCAAACTTGCAGGCAAAGGCAACCAAATGTAATATTACTCATATTAAACAAATTTGAGCTTTCCAGAATTACTTCTGAATTATGTATCGACCTAATGATCTCTGCCGGACCATCTATGAGGCCACTGTCAAATTAAAGTATAAGGTAACCGATAGAATCTCGACAGTAAAAATCCCTAGTTATGCGAAATATAAATATCTTTACACTCTTCATTTTGGAAACATCAAATTTCCTCCTTTGCCATCCAGCCCTTTGGCCCACCTATTCCTGATTGGTGGTATTGCTCTATATTGGATATGCAAAATGCCTATAGGACAAAGGCCTACAGAGTGGTACTGACGAAGTATTACCTACCAACCTATTCAGGGCATCTTCATTATGATCTCTGATATGTTAGAGTACTTTCGACTACACAAATTGGTAACGATTTCTGGAAAGTTTTACCCCTTGCCTGTTTTACTGTGGTTTCTTATCTGATTGTTTTACACTTGTCTTACAGTTATACCAATAGATCAAGTGGGAGCCGTTTTTTTCCCGGCAAACAAAAACCTTCAACGCGTCAGATTTAAACTTCAACTTTCTATCAACTATCATTCTTGATTTGGCATATCTGACTCAGCTTAATTTTGTAGATCATTCCTGACCACACACCCTCCAACGAAGAACCCATTTATTCTTCACTCAATAAGGATTCTTTGGTGGGTATATTTATATACTTCTTGTTTCTATGTTGTTTACGCCCTAAACTTGTATTAATATTTCCCTTGTTTGCCAGAGTAAAAAATGCTCAGCGGATTTGGCTGTTCCCTCTGATAAATCCAAAACGTCCAAGAAGGAAAAAAAACATACTTCTGAGCAGGCTAAGGTATATTCGGTCGATTCAAAACTTCCATTATCGACTAACAAAATTGCTTTGATTTACATTTTTATTTGATACTGTAGCCATCACCTGATGTTCAGCTCTTTCAACATTCCCACAAATCCAAAAGTCATAAGAGGAAAAGAGATTCCTCCACTGAAGGCGAGGCGACGAAGAAGAAGAAGAAGAAGACAAAGGCACCTATACCCCAGGATGCTAAAGCAAAGGTTGGCTTGAAACTTGTTGATGAAACAGAGGATGCAGCTGACGTCGAAATTCCTCTTATTACAAGAAGGAGAAGTAATGTGGTTTTGGTCGAAAATCCTGAAGCCACTTCGGATTTGGGTGCTGACACCATCATGGTCGACACAACTCTGGTTACTCCAACTCGTTCCCCTAGGGTTGATAAGGTTCAAAGCCCGGCGAGAAACCTCACTGACATTTCAGCTAAGGACGAGTTTGTCGATCATAATCCGTCGACACAGGTATTAGCTGGTTATTTTCTAGTTTCTTTCGTTTTCTGCTTGTTGAATTTGTTTCGACTAATACCTTTTCTTACTTTCTTTAGGTCAACATGTCTGATCAACAACAACACGTACCTGACTACACCCTTTTGTCAGAAGCTTCTTCCCCTAACCATCATGAAAATCTTGACTTTGCTGATGGTGAGTTTATCAACCTGACTATTCTGGCTACTCTTAGTGACTTTGACTCAGTCACTAGTCCTGTCAAACACAAGGGTTATAGTTCGACTAGTTCTGATTCTAGCCTTTCAGATTCCATGTAGGATTCAGAAGCAAATAAAAATGTCACCACTTCACGAGTTTTGACCCCCCCCTGAAAGCACGCAAGGCGCGCCTCTCGTTTCTTCTGGGAGAACAAAGGTCGACTCACCCACTAAGATAAAACACATGGGAGTCAATCCTTATGGTCTATAGGAAATTTATAAGTTGCTCGCTTTATAAGCTCTCACACTCTTTCTTCTGACTCCAACCCATATCAAGCACATAATGACAAGATGAGTCCTGAAGCAGTTAAAGCCAAAAATCTGATAACTAAAATTCGAACTCATGCTTTAAATCCTGATATGCCTTATTTTCTCCATTCTGATCCAACTCTTGGCCCAGAACTCTTAGAAGTTCTTGCTCAAATGAAGGAACTCAATATGTCTGAATCAGCCAGGTTAATGATAACGATATTTGAGAAACTTTTCATCCCTCTATGCAAACATTTTGAAAGAATTCGAGCAAATGAGGCATCGGTTGAGTCGAAGGAAGCCTTTGTTAAAGAAAAGTTGGATATGGTGGTGCAGGTTACTGAAGAAATTAATGGTTTATTAGCAATGGTTGAAGAGAAAAAATAGGAACTGATTCCTAAACAAAACAGAGTTGTTGAAATCCGTAACCAGATTTTTGCTCTCAACAAGGAATTAGAATTAATCACCAAGCAAGAGGAAGAAATTAACAATGTGATTAATCCCATCCAAGCAAAAGATGAGCAGATGGTTGTGGACTCTGTGGATGAAAGTGACGCGATTTCTTCTGTTGAAACAGAGCTTGAAAGACATAAGATTCAGGCAGAAGGTTTTGAGTATCAGGCCACTAACCTCCATGGTGAACTGCAGTCGTTTCAAGCCAAATTTAAGCATTTTTAACCATTGTAACAACAATCTTGTAATTTCTTCATGGCTCTAAGCAAAATTTTAACAAATCCTTTATTTGTTCGTTTTATATGTAATCTCCATATTTTGTGCGTGTTTTGAATTTGCTAGTCTCAACAAAATTTTACCAGCTCGTTGGTTCGACGAATATTTATTCCGTCGAGATTTTGATTTCTTGAAAAATGGGCTTATACTTTTTTAAGTACTTTCCATTTACCCTTAAGATCCGTCGATCTTGGGATAACTCCTCAAGCTCATAGGCATTATTTGAAAAAACTTGTATCACCCTAAAAGGTCCTTCCCAATTTAGGCACCATTTCCCTAGAACCCTATCATTTTTGTCCATAGGCAATATTACTTTCAATACTAGATCATCGACATCAAATATTTTATCCTTTACTTTTTTGTTGTGAGCTCTGGCGACTCTTTCTTTCTGTCTTATTAACGAATCAAGGGCCAACATCCTTTCCTCATCTATGCCGACAAGCTCGTCTGCCATCATATTCTAGTAATCCTCAGATGGTATTTCATGCTGTCTTTGGATTCTTATCGATTGGACATGTATCTCCACTGGTAACATTGCATCATGCCCATATGCAAGTCGAAATGGAGTAGTTCCTGTTGCTTCCTTAGGGGAAGTTCTACACGCCCATAAGGCTTGATCCAATGTTTTATGCCAATTCCTTGGCTTCTTTCCTACATGCTTCTTAATTAGGCTAATTATCAGTTTATTGGCAGCTTCGACTTGGCCATTTGCTTGAGCATAGTAGGGGGTAGAAGTTAACAACTTAATTCCAACTTCTTGTGTAAATTATTGCATTTTTCGTCCAGTAAACACTGATCCTTGGTCGGTCGTAATTGTTTCTGGAATTCTAAACCGACAGATGATGTGATTTTGTATAAAATTAATAACAGCTTCTTGGTCGACGTTAGTTAAAGCTACTGCCTCAACCCATTTTGTAAAGTAATCAATACCGACTAAAATATATCTTTGTTGTTTTGGTGATGTTGGTTTTATTTCTCTAATCACATCTAAAGCCTATCCTCTGAATGGCCAGGGCTTTATAACTGCATGTAATTCACTTACGGGGACATGTTGTATGCCCCATGCATTTGGCATTCTCGGCAACCTTTAGCAAATTCGATGCAATCTTTTAGCATTGAAGGCCAATAGACGCCTGAACGCACCAAAAGCCATTTCATTTTGTGTCCTGCTTGATGTGCGCCACATGCTCCACTATGCACACTTGACACTGCCACGTATGCCTCACTTTCTCCAAGGCATTTTAACAAAACTCCTTCAACAGTTTTCTTAAATAATTCATTCTCTATCAAAACATAATTGAGAGCACGATACTTGATCTTATGATTTGTCGACCCCGTGGGGATGCACATATAGTTTGCCAATGGCTTTCTCCAATCATTCTCTTGTCCATTGTCAATGGTTAAAATTTGAAAATTTTCGGCATATATACCCCCTAACTTCATGATCGACAAATCTGAAGGGGATAACAAAGTTGCTCTAACTTTCTCTCTTATTTGGGTAAGTTCTTCATTTTTATCTCTCTTGTATCCTGAGGCTTCTTGTGCTAGGTCATTAGCATTTTCGTTCTCTCTTCGAGGCATGTGTCGAATACTTACTTGCTCGAATTGTTTTAGTAATCTGATGGTAATCACAAAATACATGATTAAATTTCCTTTAACACATTTGTAATCCTTTGATACTTGTTTAATCACTAATTCAGAGTCTCCCATAATTTTGGCGTTCCTTGCCCCCAAATCTAGCAGCAGTTCAAGTCCTGTTATTAAGGACTCGTATTCTGCTTCATTATTTGTGCATATACCGTCGATTTTATACTTGAACTCTGCTGGAATTCCACTAGGAGAAATTATAATTCCTCCTATTCCAACTCCATTCTTATGGCTAGAACCATCAAAGTATAATTTCCATGGCACTAAATCTACATAATTTTGAGGTATACCGACCATTGAATGGTCGACAAAAAAATCTGCCACTACTTGTCCTTTCATTGCTTTTAAGGGCATGTAAGTCAGAGAATACTATGTTAATGCTAAAGCCCATTTACCAATTCGACTATGTGAAATTGGTTTGGATAACATGTGCTTAATAATATCAAAATGAGAAGATACATACACATCAACAGGCTTTATATATTGCTTTAGTTTAATACAAGAGAAGTACAAGAAAAGACATAGTTTTTCTATATAATTATACCTAGTATCAATATTATTTAGCATTCGACTAAGATAATACACAGGTCTCTCGATACCTTTTTCGTCCTGTTGGACTAACATACTACCTATAGTCGCATCTGAGGCTGCATAATATAACCTCATAGGCCTATGTCTCATAGGAGGTGCCAATATTGGAGGCTTTACTAAGTAGTCTTTGATTTGGTCGAAAGCCTCTTGATGCTCCTCTTGCCAAACGAAACCTTCATTTTTTAGTCGAAGTTATGGTGAAAATACTATGGTTTTCCCACTTAAGTTGGATATGAACCTCCTTAGGAAATTTATCTTGCCCAACAAAGATTGAAGTTCCTTTTTGGTCGACGGTGGTCTGACGTCCATGATGGCTTTGGTCTTACTTTGATTAACTTCTATGCCTTTTTTATGCACAACAAATCCAAGAAAGTCACCTTCCTGCACATAGAAAGCACATTTTAATGGATTCATTTTTAATCCATGTTTTCTCATCCTTTCGAAAGACTTTCGAAGGTGTTGCAGATGAGTTGGTTTACTGTTTGACTTTATTACAATATCATTAATGTAAACTTGCATGAAATCTTCAATAAAATTATAAAACATAGAATTCATTACCCTTTGATATATCGCTCCGACATTTTTTAAACTGAATGACATGACAACCCATTCATAGGTTCCCAGTGTCCCAGGGCAGCGAAACACCGTCTTCGACACATCTTCATCTATAATAAAAATTTGTTTATAACCAGAATAACCATCAAGCGTACTTATATATTCAAATTCAGCGGCCGAATCGACCAACATTTTTGCCCACTGCATGGCATACTCGTCTTTTGGGGTAGCAGCATTTAAATATCTAAAATCTTTGCATACCCTTAATTTTCCATTTTTCTTAATTATTGGCACAATGTTTGCCAACCAGTCGACATATCTTGTATTTCTTATGAATTTTCTTTTGAGGAGTCTTTCTACCTCCTCTTTGATTTTCGACATTATGGCTGGAGCGAAACGTTTGGGCGTCTACTTTACTGGTTTCTTTCCATCTTTTATTGGTAATTTTAGTTCTACCAATTCCCTGCTTAAACTTGACATTTCATTATAGTCCCAAGCAAAATAGTCTTTAAATTCTTTTAATAAAGATATTACCTCAGATTTCGACTTTGGTTCGATGTTGGCGCTGATATAAGTTGGTCTTTTATCCCCCTTTTCGCCAATATCTATTTCTTCTAAAGGGTCTTGTGGCTGCATCTTTGTGGGTGCCATTGGATCCTTTTCGAAGCCTAAGGGTTCTTCATCATACATGCAGTCCAGAAACTGCTTATCGATGTTTTCTTCGACCGTCTCTAGTATATCTGGTATCTTTGGCTCCATAGCCAAAGTAGCTCCTTCATTTAGAAATTATGTTTTATTGGCTTTGACATCCATATTTTCTTCAACTTCTAGTGCCAAATTTATTTTACTTTTGGCGATGTATGCTGAAATCCTGTTTAGAGCATCTAGGTCAGACATCATCATTGATGTCTCCCCAGCCCGTCGGCCGGTTAGCACAGTATGGATCCTCGAGAGATTCCACATCCCATATAAAACCATGGGTTTCATGTAACTTTAATGAAACAAATGCTTCATCAAGGTTTGCATATACTTCCTCAGCAGGTTGACACGAGGAAATATTAGCCAATTTCCTGTCGAACTGTTTGTTTCCGACATTGTTCACATCTGCCATAAAATACCCTTGATCAGCTTCAATATTCTCGACTATGCCATCTTCCATCCAGATCACCAAACGCTGATGCATAGAGGATGACGCAGCCCCCACTCCGTGTAGCCATTCTCTCCCTACTAGGAGATTGTAACTTGGATTTCCTTGAATCACCATGAAAATAGTCGGCCTAGTAACTGAGCTGACAATGATGTCCACTTGGATCACACCCATGGTGTTCCTAGTTCTTCCTTCGTAGTCTAATAAGACTACGTTATGAGATCTAGCATCGGTGTCATACTTACCGATTTTCCGTAACATGTGGTGTGGCATAATGTTTACCGTAGCCCCACAGTCTACCAACACCTTGTTGATAGCCACCCCTTCGACTTTAGCCCTTATTAAAAGGGGCTTTAAATGGCTTCTCATCGCCATATTTGGTTTCTTAAAGAAAGCATCCTGGTTCTCAATGGAATCATTGTTCATGACAAAATAGCATGTTGGCTTGTGTAAAGCCATCTCCTCGGCATCCCTGTCTGCTGAATCCTCTACTTCTGTCAAGAAATCGTATTCTGCTAGAAGAATTAATACTATGTTGGTATTGGACAAGTACCTAAGAGAACCAACCAACTTCTTGAAGGTTGTAGCATCCACAGAATCACCATCAGAATCAGAATCCAATTTATGATTGGTTTCTGATGGTGTCACAATAACTTTGCAATTCTGCATCTTAAATATCTTCAGAAGTCCAAGTTCATACTTCAGCTGATGTAGAATGATACCCTTCTTTGAGTACAAAATCTCTATTCTTAGAAAATATACCATATTTCCCATATCTGTCATCTCAAATTCATTCATCAAAACTTCTTTGATCTTTATTATATCTTCTGGACAACTTCCTGTTAGCAATATGTCATCAACATATAGACACACCAGAATCATATTGCCACCAGAATGTTGTACATACACGCCATATTCTATCTCACATTTCTGAAACTTCTGCCTCTTGAAAAACGAACCAGTTTTCATATTCCAAGCTTTGGGAGCTTGTTTCAGTCCATACAAGGCTTTATGTAACTTGTATACCATCCCTTCCTGATTATTTTTCACAAATCCAGGAGGTTGTGACACATATACCTCTTCTTGTAACAGATCATTCAGAAATGCATAATTCACATCCAGATGTATCAAAGGCCAATTTCTGTTTGCAGCTAACGCAATCACCAGTCTGATTGTTTTGTGTCTAGCTACAGGCGCAAACACCTCAAAGTAATCTAGCCCAGGTTTCTGAAGAAAACCTCTAGACACTAGTCTCTCTTTGTGTTTGCCAATTGATCCATCTGGCTTAAGCTTCACCTTGAAAACCCATCTGACGTTGATGTCTTTCTTCTTTTCTAGAAGCTTCGTCAACTTCCAAGTTTTGTTTCTTTCAATAGCCTTAAGTTCTTCCTTCATGGAATTCAACCATACTTTCTTCTTGAGAACTTCTTCAATACCTACTGGTTCAGAATCTACTAACATGGCACACTGAACGATTTCTCCTTCAGAATCTACTTCAGTATCATGCAACATGCTAAAATCTGCAAACCTACTTGGTATTTGTCTGATTCTCCGTGGCCTCTGAACTTGTTTTGAAGCTTCTCCAGAACTCGGAATAATGCTAGCTTCTGGACCTTGTCCAGAACTACTTCCTTCAGAATTACCACCTTCAGAGTTACTTCTGGAAGCTTATCCTCCAGACCCTATGTCTTTAGGGTTTTCCCTTCCAAAAATATAATCACCACCAGATTCTGGATCATCAACAGAATCAGATCCACTATTAGAATCTCCTTGAGATTATGACTCATCTTCAGAGTCTTCAGATTCATCTTCTGACTCTGACTCGTCTTCAGAACTTTCTAAATAATCTTCAGAAACTAACTCTAGTGTTCGCGCTACACCAGAATCTAATTGAAGCTTGTTCCAATCCCATGTTTCTAACTCTTTCACAATAACGTCTCTGTTGATTTCGACTTTGTTGGTTTTTGGACAATAAAGCTTATAGGCACCTGTAATGTGGTACCCCACCAGTAACATTACTTTACTTCTATCATCCAGTTTCCGTCTTCTAGCTTCTGGAACGTGTTTGTAGCATACAGAACCAAACACCCTCAGATTGCTAACACTTTTCTTGTCTCCAGTACACTTTTTTAAAGGAATAATTTCCTTCGGATTCTTTGTTGGACACCTATTCAGAACATATGCTGGCATGGAAACAACTTCTCCCCATAACATGTGAGGTAGCTTCTTCTCTTTCAGCATACTTCTGGTCATATCAAGCAAATTTTTGTTTCTTCTTTCACAAGACCATTGTGCTGAGGGGTATATGGAGCAGTAACCTCATGTTATATTCCATTCTCCTCACAGAACTTTTGGAACTCTGTAGAGTTATACTCACCTCCACCATCCGTTCTCACAATCTTCAGCTTCTGACCACTCTGCTTCTCAGCCTTCACCTTGAATTTATGGAACTCAGTAAACACTCCATGCTTGAACTTGATGAGTGTTACCCATGTCATTATTATGAACTAATCCACAAAAGACACAAAATATTTGTTTCCTCTAAGTGAAGATACTGGAAATGGTCCACACACATCAGAATGTACTACTCCCAAAGCATGCTTTGCTCTGGGGGATACTTCTGATGCAAATGGAAATCTGGGTTGCTTTCCTTTCATGCATATCTCACATAACTTTTGAGGCTTCACAATATTCAAAATGTCATGTACAAGCTTCTTAGAACTTAGAAGCCTTAAGCTTCTATAGTTCAAGTGCCCCAACCTCTTGTGCCACAGCTTACTATCACCTTCAATGCCTTCTGCACTAAGACACCCTGCTTCATCTGTTTCTACATTCACCTTGAATATTCTATTGCTTTCCTGCTCAGACTTCATAATCAACTTCTGATTAGAATCATACAACGTTAAGAGGTTGTCCTTCATAACCACTGAGAAATCTTTCTCAATGAGCCGACCCACACTCATCATATTGCTTTTAATTCCAGGAACATACCAAACATCTTTGATCAGAATGTTTTTTCCATTCTTCACTCTGACTCTGAAATTTCCCATACCTTATGCATTAAGATACTTATCATCAGCACATCTGATCTTTGTTCTCCTTCTATAGTCAAAGTCTATCAGCAATTTGTTGTTCCCAGTCAAGTGGTTTGAACAGCCAGTGTCTATATACCACCAATCTTCTGAACACTTTCCATCAGAATCAGAAGCCATCAGTAGCACAGGTTCATCATCAGAATCTCCTCTGGCTATATTTGCTTCTTCTTATTTCCTTCCTCTGTTTCTATAATCTCTGTCAAAATAGCCAAACTATTTACAACAGTAACATTGAACCTTCTTCTTGTCACACCTTTCCTTTCCCTTCTGATATTTCTTTTCATCAGAAGTTGAGGTTTCTGACTTCTGGAATTTATCACCACGTCTATTCTGCTTCTGGTCTTTCTTGACAAAAGAAGCCTTCAGAGCTTGCTCCACTTCCCTCTCATAAGTTCTTTCAGTCAGACGCAACTCCTGCGCTTCTAGACTGCTTTGCAACTCTTCTATTCTCATGGTTTCCAGATTTTTAGAATGTTCAATAGAGACAACAATGTAATCAAACTAAGGAGTAAGTGACCTCAGAATCTTCTCTATGATTACCTGTTCAGAAAGTGTTTCTCCATAAGTTTTCATCTCATTAGTGATTAAAATCATTCTGGAGATGTACTCAGAAACTTTCTCACTGTTCTTCATGTTGAGATTCTCATATTTCTTTCGCAGGGACTGAAGCTTCACCTTCTTCACTAACGCGTCACCACTGTAACATCTGACCAGTATATCCCATGCCTGTTTCGACGTCGTCGAATCAACAATCTTCTCAAACACACTTTGTTGTACCCCAAAATTTTCCCTCTCATTTATCAAGACTTTCTCGCAAGACTTCTTGGACTCAAGACAAGATTAGGGTTTGGTCAGCTCAGGACACATCACCTTGCACTAATAACCTAAAATTAGGGTTTGAGTTTGCACAAGTATTTTTGGACCACCAATGCTTCATGTGACTTTCATACACCATTTTGGACCCCTAAGATTGCTCATGTTAAGTTTCAAGCTTTGAACCACATTTTTGATCAGTCAATTGGACAGTTGACCTAAAAATCAGTTGTATTGGGGAAAAGTCAACCATGGTCAATTTACAATCAAACTTCATAATTTTTTATCCACATCAACATTTTAGACTCATATGTACCATTTTATAAAGTTTGGATCACAACTCCTCAAGAAATTTGATCAAATCATCAAAAGGGCAAAATGGTCAAAATTAGGGTTTTCACTGAGAAAGGGAAATTTCTGATTTTTAACCTAGCCAATGACCAATTGGGTTAAAACATGATTTCAAGGGTTCAATGGCATCATCTTGACCTAATTACATGGTTCAAAAGATCTCAAGTTCATTGGATTGACAGATGAATTTTGCAGTCAACTGATCAAAAGTCAACTGTGTACTGAAAAGTCAAACTTTGACTTTTTGGTCAAAATCAAGTGCCAAGGGTCATAATTCATCAAGATATGTCAAAATATGAAACTTGTTCACCAAGAAACTAAAAATTGAAAATTAGGGTTTTAATTTGAAAATTTTCATAACTTAGAATTTTTTTAAGTATAAATTTTTTCTTATTTTTCCCCAAATTTTCACCACTTTTTCACCATGATGCATTTTGATTCAAAGAAAACTTCTAACATGAAAGTTGTAGTCCTCCATGAAATCTACAACTTTTCTTCACAAACTTTTCCCAAAATATGTTTGTATCTCAAGTTATGAATTTGTGAATATAGGTCCATGAACTTCTTAACTTAGTGAAAATTTGCCCTAATTTAGGCAGTTTTTGGACCCAACCTCATGGACATTTTTCACCTAGTTCCAAGAGTTATCTCAAATTTCATTTCAAATATGGATTGTAGAGCATATTTAAAGATTTCCAAAATGTCCAAGAACTCTACAAGATCATTTTTGAGTAGGGAGAATCGAAGAAGGGAAGTTGGCATTTTTTCACTTTTGTTCAAGCCATTTTCACATAGCATCAAGTTGCAAATCAAACCCATGCTGGTTGTATCTTGCTTTACAGGTCCTAATCGTTATTTAAATTCCATAATTAAATGCAAACTCAGTTGACAAAGGCTTTATCTTTACTTTTGAAGCTTTGTACAAGGTGTATTTCCATTTTAGGCAAAAAGTTCACAATGCCATTTTCATAAAGGGCAACTATTGCAACTTTGTCAATCTTGAGCCTTGGACCTGTCCCTTTGGTGCAAGAAATTTCTACAGGTCTCAAGCAATGTATACCAACTCTTATCAGCCCTCAAGCTAGCCAGTACAAGCATGTGAGATTAGTCACTTCACTTTACTTAAAATGCAAGAAAAGTGGCAAAAGGTGTTAGACCTTGCACAACTAGTAAGGGCTGACTTTGTATCACTTCTCTACATATTTGAAAACTTGTTACAAGGCATAGCACGCTTGGTTTCAACTTGAAACACTCTGAAATTCAAAAACTCCACAAAACTGTCCAAAAAACTCAGATTCTGCAAAAGCATAACAAACTCTCATTTGGCTCGTGCGTTTAGTGTTTAAACAATTCAAACACCTTCTATACATCATACCAAAGCAATCCAAGCCATCATCCTGGTTCTGTAACCCCTGTTTCAGTATCCACCATTTTCACTTTGGATGTTTGCAGTTGGACTTGGTTAGAGAGTTTCAGCCATCCTCAGAGCAAGCTAAGCATTGGAATAGGTTCAGGGAAGTTCAAGGAAGCTTAAACAATCACCATGCCTCCATTAAAGTCCCTACATTGTCCTACACAAATCCAGCTGAAGGAGGTAATTTCTTAAACTCTATCTCTCTGAATAGGAAACTTCAAGCCACGATTTGGGAAGAAAAAATATAGTCCATATCATAACGAAACTGTACATATCCATACTTTTCATTTATATTAATTGTGCTGAGAGAATTTGAAGATTGAAAACTCTGAAAAAATTAGGTCACGAATTAGGGTTACCAAAATTCTCTCTGATCTTTAAGAGTTAGGTTACATAATTTATATGGCTAGAATCGTGATCTCAAATGCCACATGTTTCATGTTATGAGTTTTTATTTTTGTGCAAGCATAAGAGAGTTACAAATTTGAACATGAAGCGCGCGCGCATGGATGACCAAGGACAGGGATGAAGCGCTTCTGGGCTTTTTGGCGCCTGGCTTTTTTTGTTTTTGCTATTTGCACCCCCTGACTTACTTTTACACCCCCTGGCTGATTTGTTATATTTTTCATATTTTTTTTCCTATTTTCCTATTTATTGCTTTTATTTTATTTTTCTGAATAATAAAAATCCTAAAAAATAATTTCTTTATTTTTTACAATTTTTTTTAATTTTTTTTTACATAAGAATTAATTTATTTGATTAAAATAGAACTTATTTTCTTAAATAATTTGTAAATATAATGTAAAAATACTTAATATTTTATTATACATTTTATACTCCTAAATACTTATTTTTATACATATTTAATTTTTAATATTTATATATAATATTATTTATTATTTTCTTATACAAAAAATGTACAAATAATAATATAAAGCATTATTTTCTTTGAATAAATTTTTTTAGGGTTTCACTCCTCCAAAAATAATATTATTTTTTCCTTATTTTTTAGGGTTTAAATTAAATTATTTTCTCATACAAAAAACAAATACCAAAACATTTTTTACATAAATACATTGCATTGCATTTTAAATATTTGTATGTTTATTTAATTCGTGCAATATTCGATTGGGTTGTAATAATATTTTTAGGTTTATATTTGTGCAAAATCCCCATTCAAAACTTGTATCCCCCCTCCCATAATAATTGTTGTAATAGCTTAGTTTATTTTACGCAATTTATCGCTTTATATACTATGCTTAGTAAATTAGGGTTTGCATGACAAGAACAAAAACAAAGCAAAATAGAAAACCCTAAATACAAGACAAATCAAAAGCATGAAAAATGACACACTTTGCACACAAGCACCCTTAGGGTTTTTTCCCACTTGGTTGCCTAAAATAAAATGACCATGTTACGCATGCGAAGTATCTTGGCAAAACAAAACAAAAATAAGATCATAGTCCCTCGATGACGCTATTCAAAGGTTACCGAAAAATGATCTTGGTCCCTCAAAAAAATGCTAAGATACCTGGCAACATTGCTATCATGGTTATACGATGACCCACGCCCGTCCCGTTTACATCCAAAGATAGGGTTGTTTACCAAATCAATGGTAAGTCAACAATGTCAAAGGAATAAAAATGCATAAGAAAGACATTTGAGTAGGTAGATAGCTTCTAGTTACTTGTTCTATTTCAAAACAATCCTTGCTATTTTCAAAAACAAATACACACACATTTCAAAACATCTTGCAAAACATTGAAAACATTTTCAAAAGACAAACATCTTTGTTTACATTCTTAAGAATAATAATCATTACAAAGATTGCCTAAATGAATGGCCTCTTTTATAAAATATTTTCAAAATCACACCAAACACCATTTCAAACAAAACAAAGCAAGTGATCTAAACAAGTAACTAAGAGCCCATGGAAAACCACGGATGAAAAGGGTGCTAGCACCTTCCCTATTCATAATCTACCCCCCGAACTCAAGAAAACATCTCAAAGGTCTTTCCTGTGCTTTTTTACCTTTCCTTTTGGATAAAAGAAAAGTCGGTGGCGACTCTTACTAACCGCGATATTTGCAAACACAAACGCAAAACCTCAAGTCAGTTCTCCCACCGCATCACAGAACTGGCGACTCTGCTGGGGAAAATTCTAAAAGTGGGGTTACCTTAGGGTTTTAGATCACATTTATTTGCTTACAATTGTTTGACTTGTTTGCTTTACAATTATGGTTCTTTGTTTGGGTTTGAATCCTCCACCCGGATTTGGGAAACATTATAGGTAAATAGCAATACATTGTGGAAACTGTGTGGGGTATACCGACATGGTCTAAGCAATAGATATATTAGTGTGACATATTTGTGGGTACCGGTAGCCTTTGAGTCAATCAAAGAGAATACGGGGACGGTGAGTGATGTCATGAAGCACTAATGAACTTCTAGAACCTTTACTTGACCAACTTGGCCTTTTAGGATGTAGTGAGATAATCGGCTTTGGTGAAGTCCGAAGTTGGTAGATACTCGATACTACACTCATTGAGGATTGGTTTCTCGGGATATTTCGGTCGCCACTAAAGAGGCTTGAACTGAAACAACGAACAAAGAAAACAATCCAGTGATATTGAGCTCCTTAGAACCCGGTTACTATTGCTAGGACAGGTTGAGCCAACTAAACTTCAAGAGGGTACTTACCTATGAAACCCCATGCAAGCCTAAACTAAGAAATTGTTTGATTTTCTTGTACATATATACTTGTTGTTGTACCCCAAAATTTTCCCTCCCATTATCTTCAAGGTTTTGACAGGCATCATCTAGATATGCTCAAGTCTACTCAAGGGCTACACAGTCAAACACCCTCCTAAGCCAGTCAAATTAGGGTTTTGGTTCTTGCAAGGAAGTTGAGGTTTTCAAGGGGCTCAATCAAGTCCCACATGCCTATAAACATTGTCAAGCATCTACATGTCAAGTTTCAAGGCTCACAAGGTCAAGTTGCACAATCAAAAACCCTAATTGCTTCACAGTCAACTGTAGGGGTAAAATGGTCATTTGGCAGTCAAAATGCAAAAATTTTGGTCAACATCTTATTTTGAAGCCACAATCATCATTGGATCAAATCTTGATCATGATTCCATAAGCATGGCTCAAAAATCATCAAGATGCAAAAGTTTCTATTTTTGGACAGTTGAAAAGTCAACTGTAACTTGACCAAGGCATAACTTTTTCATGGTTCATCAGAAAAATCCCATCCAATGCTCATTTTTAAGGGGATGACATTTCCTACAACTCATCTTCACATTCCAAGTCCAAGAAATGCTCTCACAAAAAGTTATCAATTTCAACATTATAGGTCATTTTCAAAAGTCAACAAAAAGGCATTTTAAGTCAAAGACCATAACTTGAGATTGGTAAATCAAAATGACATGGGACCAAAGGTATTGGTTAGAGGACTTCAAGACATTTCCAAAATGTGCAAGAAAATGTCCATATGATCAAAATTGAGCAAGATATGCATTGGAGAAGTTGGGAAATTTTTGTGAAATGGCCAAAGTCAACTATCCTTGAAACTTCAATTTTTGACAAAAGGGCCCACTTTTTCCACTTGATTCATCCTTGTCATGCCACCCACGTGTCCCATGATTAAATCCAAGATTAAACATTTAATTTTTCTATTTTTATTTAATTTTATTGATTTAATTCATTTTAAATCCATAAAATTCAAATAAAAATCAAAAAAATTAATTAAGTGATATCTTATGGTTTGAATGACTTTGATGCATCATAAGTCACATACCAAATTCGTGCCAAGCCTATTATGAGCATGAAAATTCAAATTTGAACAAAAATGGCAAGTTTCTTTAATGGTGGTTATGGAGAAATCTCAAACTTCATTGCAATGGTTAAAGGCTCATAATATTGACTGATTCTCATTCATACACATATATGCAAGCCTCTCATACCTCAGACACGACCTAGAAACCTCTGAAACGGCATAACCAAATTCAAAATTTTGGAAGAAAAACCAAAAACTGTTTTCAATCTTCCAGTGCAATTCAAACACTTTTTTTTATCCAAACAAATTCCCAACACTCCCAGGAATGATTTGCAGCCAAGAACGAGCCAAAAACCTCAAAGAATCACCTATATACAATCACACGGTTCATCATCTTTTTCATAATCGAAATCCATTTTTTACGCATCATTAATACATTTTGATTACTGCTTTGCATTTCTGACATTGTTATGAAGCTTTTGATATAATTTAATTTGATTATGGTGCTCTAAAATGAAAGTTGCCATTGTTAAGTTCTAGGGTTTCATAGCTTTTGAATTGGGGCTTTGCACATACTGTAAAATCAGAGCCTCCAAGACCCATGGTTGAACTCAGAAGGACGAGACAAACACAACCCAACCATCGCGCCCTTTTTATGTTCACTATATAGCTAATCGCTATTTTCTACAGTTTTGCATTGTGGGGGTTAAAAACCCCCGCTATCTTGTTTCTATTCTGCAGATAAATGAAGACGATGATGAGGTGTCCATGCCTGGTTGGTTGATTCAAATGGGCGCGTGCTTTTTCTTTGGTCCAGCATATAATGTGTTTACTTGATATAATATTTGTTTCTCATTTTATTTACAAATGCGCATGAGTGATCTAGTGGTACAGGTGTTGGCAAATGATCCTTGGGACCTGGGTTCGATTCCCAGGTCCCCCAAATAATTGTTTCATTTTTTTTTCTTAACACGTTCATGTACAGGCAGTCCAAAGCGTACCACCATGCATCCCACAAATCCAAAGTGCCAAGTGTCCCAAGCGTCCATCCAAGGGCCAAGAGGTGAGGAGCACCATGCTCTCAGTCAACAAGAATTCTTGGCAATCCAGAAAGTCAACGAGCTTTGTGCAAATGGGCCTCAGATTCCAATTTCCACCTCCATATTGGGCCCAGACCCCTCCCTTGGTTTATTCTTTTCCTTTTCTTTTTTTATATTTTCTAATTTAGTTATTAACTTTTTTAATTATTGTTATTGTCACCAAAATTAACCAATTAATATTTTTCACAATAAAACAAAAAAACATTTTTACTTATTAATTTATTTTGTAAATAAATACTAATAAATTGAATTAGTTTTAATTAGGCAACTTTAACCTTTTTTTTCTTAAATAACTAAAATAAATTTAGAATTAGGTTTTTATTAACTTTTAATTTTAATTCTTTTATTTTATTTTCAGTAAAAAAAAACATAAAAATACAAAAACATTTTTCTTTTGATTAAATTAATTAATTAGTTATTAGTTAGTTTTAATTTCATTTTAATTACAAAAAGACAAAAAAAAATTTCAATTGTTTTCTTAAAAGGGTCAAAACCCTTAGGACGTTCCCGATTTAATTCTTTCGCGCGCATTTACTTTATTTTGATTATTTATGTAACTGTTTCCAGATATGTAATAGTTAATTAGGAATTTTACCGCTTTATTTAAATTTCTCGCACTTATTTACCAAAACGGGTCTTTGTTTTTTTGGTGATGTATAGACCCGCGCCTTGTAATAGTTAGAATTTATATTTCCGCAATTTACTTTTCTGCACTCCTAACTGTTAACAATGCATGAAAGAATGTATGTAAATAAAATCAATCCGTAGCTCACAAATAACATGTACAAAGACAATTAACTGAAAAACAACACACAAAGCACATGCCACTCTTAGGGTACGCCTCACTGGTTTCCTCGAACGTGGTCATCAAGTATAGGGTGTCTTAGAGGTCGCCCTTCTGTCTAAAAGATCCAGTTGCCTCGAAACGGTTGCCTCAGATAAAAGGATCTAGGACATTAGGGTTACTTCTAAGGTATCCTACCATTGCTTCGGTGACCACACATGTCCCTTAATCGAATTGACCCAAATAACTCCAACGATGGTGCTACCTACCTCTCAATGGTGGGATAGCACTATCTAAAGGACTTTTACACAGCCTAATTCCTTAGAGTAGGTAGATTCTCATGGGTACTTGCTCTTTTCCAACAAACAAAAATACTTTTCGCACCTACACTTTCAAAAGTTTTCAAACAAATTTTTCATACACTCTTGAGGACAGATACAAGAGTTACTTAGAAATTTTTCAAACGAAACTTTTTCAAAACCCACACACATTTGAAAAGCAAACATCTTTTGAAAACATAAGAGCAAGTACCTAAGAGCCCGTGGATAACCACTGATAGAAAGGGTGCTAACACCTTCCCTTTCTATAAATCTACCTCCCGAACCGAGAAACATTCTCGAATAAGGAATTTTTCTGTGCTTTTGTCCTTTCCATGTTGGAGAACATAAAAGACGGTGGCGACTCTTGCTTACCGCGACATTTCGCGAAACCAGCTTTAAACAGTCAGTTCTATTTCCACCGATCACAGAACTGGCGACTCTGCTGGGGACATAAAAGTGAGGTGTACCTTAGGATTATATCATACTTGTGTTTTCAATTTCTTTGCTTTGATTGCTTTATATTTGTCGGCTTTGCATCAGAGTTTCATAGATCCTAACCCGGATCTGGGGATACCCTTTTAGGTAGCATAAGCTGTGAGGGACCTGTCCGGCGTAGACCGACACGGGTGAAGCAGTGCCTACGTTGGTGTGGCACCTTGGTCTGTACCGATATCCCTTGTGTTGCAACGAGGAGAATATGGGTCTTCTTAGGAGTCATTAAGCACCAACCGACCTTAGAACCCTAATGTGACCCAACTTAGCCATAGAACAGTAGCAGTATGCTACACCCATTGAGGCTAAACTCTCGCGATGGTTCTGGCCGCAAGAAAAGATTGCGACGCTGGAGTTATGACCGATTGAGGGTAGTCAGTGATATTGGGATCCTCTAGAACCCGGTTACTTTTGATAGGACAGGTCTTAACCAACGAAATTGAAAGAGGGTAGTACCTGAACTTCATGCTGGCCTAAACTCTAAGGGCTGTCTGGTGTGACTTGTGTGCCTTATCATGTTTGCCTTTGTGAATACTTGTGGTGTGCTTTACCATAACATCATACCATCATACCATTGCATGCATCCTGCATAAGGACTGACCTATTTCAAAGACAAGAGGGTTTCACCTTTGCTCTGTTTTGTAGGACATCATAATGCCTGTGCGAAGGAACACTATCCGGCTCAACTTTGTTCACCCACCTGATTTGCTTAAAGAGTTGGTTGACAGAATTCCAAACACTGCTTCCTTCATCCAGAGGCATGGTTCTCTTCTCGGTTTAGTCACTTCAAAGTGGGACCAACAACTGATGAGTGTCTTGACCCAGTTTTATGATCCCTTGTACAATTGCTTCACCTTTCAAGACTTCCAGCTGGTCCCTACCCTGGAAGAATTCTCTGATTTTCTTGGTATCCCTATCTTGGATCAGACTCCCTTCACTGGCTGGGAAAAGGCTCTTAGACTTGAGGAGATTGCAGCAACCCTTCCTTTGACCAACAAGGAGGTAATGGACAACTGGGTGACTAGAAGCGGAGTTAAGGGCTTCTTGGCTAAGTTTCTAATTGGTAAAGCTAACAATTTTTGGAATGACTTAGACTTCAGGGCGTACGAGGACATTCTGGCTCTCTTAATCTATGGTCTAGTATTGTTTCCAAATCCTGATAACTTTGTCAATATCAATGCCATAAGGATCTTCATGTCTCGGAACCCTGTACCCACTCTCTTAGGTGATATCCTGCAACAACTCTATGCTCGTACTTCCCGAAGACGAGGAACTCTGTGGTGTTGTGCTCCTTTGTTAGTGAGGTGGTTTATTTCGCACCTCCCCAAGTTCGTGCTGAAGAACCAAGAAGGAAGAGGCTGGGCTCATAGGTTAATGTCTCTCACTGATAATGACATCATTTGGACTCTCAGAGGTTTAGATGAGGTGGCTGTTATTGATCGTTGCGGAGAGTATACTAATGTTCCATTGATTGGTACTCAGGGCGAAATCTCTTATAATCCATGTTTAACTCTCCGTCAGTTTGGAAGAGCCAGAAGAGCAGGGCCTCATGAGATGTTGGTGCCTCACATCAGTTTTGAGTTTCAGGTAGATAGTGACGAACTGCGCCATAGATTCATCAAAGCTTGGGACGGAATTCACAAAGCTGACCTACATGAGTTGGGACCGAAGACTTCTCTACCAATGGAACCCTATTACAGATGGGTCCGCATCCGTGCTCAGAAGTTAGGTATGCCATATGAAGCTGTCAGGCCTATCATTCTTGAAATTCCTGATGGAGACGGGGTTCCTCCAACCATACTCCCTCCTCAGATACCCACTGATGTTGATACCCTAAAGAGGTCTTGGGCGCAACTACAAGAAGAGCGGGATTATTATCGGGAAAAGTTTAACGAACAGGAACAGAAGATCCAGAAGCTGACCAACCAATTGGAGAACGAGCGGATCATGAATGACTATATTTGTACTGAGAAGAGGAGGCCATGGGAGCACTGATGGGCTTTAGATGTTTCCTTTACAGCTTTTATTTCCTTTTCAGTATTTTCATTCCTGTAATTCATACGCATTTCATTCATCATATGCATCACAGGTACCCTTTTTCTACAGGTTGCTTAATCTTCTTCACTGTTTATTTCAGCACTCAATCATCATGAATCCTGAATCAACTACTAAACAAGCTATCAAGGCCCTCCAGGCCCAGAACGCTCAGTTTCAAGAGATGGTCATGAACTTGTCCCAGGGACAACAGGAGTTGAAGGCTTTGCTCCTGAAGAAGAAGAAGAAGAAGAGGACTGTGATGTTCAAACACTGGACGCAGACTCGGGAATACACTGCAGAATGAAGCTGAGAGAACTACTCCATCTGTGGGGGAAGGCAGTCACCAAGGGAGAGAAGTTCCTAGTACCGTGGTCTCTGACACCGAGACAGACTTCAATGATGAACAGTACCCTCCTGCTGAGGACAGGTACAAACAGCTGGAGGACCTGTTAAATGCTATGGAGATACAACGTGTGCCTGGGTTGGATTTTGGAGACTTGGGTTTATCTTCTGGGGTGGTGATCCCACACAAGTTCAAGGCGCCTGCCTTTGTGAAGTACGATGGGGCTTCCTGTCCTAAACTGCACCTCCGCTCTTATGTAAGGAAGATCCAGCCTTACACTGCAGACAAGAACTTATGGATCTATTTCTTCCAGGAGAGTCTTTCAGGGACTCATCTCGAATGGTTCTATCAGCTGGATGGAACCAACATTCGTAACTGGGAGGACTTGGCTACTGCTTTTTATAAGCAGTATCAGTACAATTCCGACCTCGCTCCTACGCGTACCCAACTCTAGGGTATGTCGCTAGGATCGGGAGAAGGTTTTAAGGAGTACGCGCAGAAGTGGAGAGACCTGGCTGGCAGGGTGCAGCCACCGTTGACTGACCGTGAACTCGTGGACATGTTCTTGGGGACCCTGTCTGGTCCATTCTTTAATCACCTGATTGGTAATTCCTCTGCTGGGTTTACAGACCTGATCCTGACTGGTGAGAGGATCGAAGCTGGTATCAAATCGGGGAAGATACAGAAAGGTGCCTCCTCAAGTACTGAAAAGAAGCCCTTCAAGAAGGAAGCTAGTGCTGTGTATGGTCCCAGAAGACAGAACAAACTGGAACGCCGCCAAGCTGTCAACGCGGTGGTAATTTCGAAGCCTGATGCTGCTCCTCAGCAATACAACCAGCCAAGAGTTGAGATGCCCAAAAGACAGTATACTCGACTCAGCATGACCCTCTCTCAGATTCTTCCGCAACTGCTGTCAACCAATCTGGTAACTGTCAAGGAAGCTCTAAAGGTTGTAAACACCGCATCTCCGAAGTACAATCCCAACGCCCACTGCGCTTATCACTCTGATAGCCCGGGGCATAACACAGATGATTGTTGGGCTCTGAGGAATAAGGTTCAAGACCTTATTGATGCTAAAGAGGTTCAGTTCGAGGCGCCCGAGAGGCCTAATGTGGTGACAGCTCCCATGCCCAACCATGGAGTAAATGCTATCAGGATGGATGATGAAGTGGAAGAATCCGAATTCGACAGCTGGATCTACCCAACGACCGAAGATAGACCAAGCAACTGGACTGCCAAAGATTTCATACCTATTACTTTTGTCACTCAGTAATGAACTCCTTTGTTTTAAATTTGTAACAAACAATAATTTGAAACTTTATTGCCCGGTGTCTTACCCGGGGCACCGTGGCGTCATTTGTGAGGGCTTATTATTTGTCATTTCCATATATCATGAATAAAAGCATTGGACGTTTTTCGCATTTCAAATCTTGCGCTCACTGTCTTTCTTTATATATTGCAAAACAGCTATATTTACACACACTCACCTATATAGGTTCCAATCCACTCTGGATCTCACTGGTAACGACTCTGCTACTGCCAGTTATGACTTCGAAAATCCGATCAACTTAGCCGAAGACGAAGGTGAAGATGATTGTGAAGTGCCTGGTGAGCTTGCAAGACTGTTACTCCAGGAAGAGAGGGCCATTCAGCCACATGAAGAGCCAGTGGAAACGGTAAATCTGGGTACTGAGACAGACAGAAAGGAAGTCAAGATTGGTGCCAATCTAGAGCTCAGTGTGAAACAACGGTTGATTCAGATGTTGCGTGACTATGTGGAAATCTTTGCCTGGTCTTACGAAGACATGCCCGGGTTGGATACCGACATTTTGGTTCATCACCTGCCTACCAAGGAAGGTTGCCCTCCGGTTAAACAGAAGGTCCGCCGTATGCGTCCAGAGATGTCCGAGAAAATCAAAGCTGAGGTTATGAAACAATTTAATGCCGGTTTTCTTGCAGTGACTTCTTACCCTCAGTGGGTTGCCAACGTGGTTCCAGTGCCGAAGAAAGATGGTAAGGTCAGAATGTGTGTTGACTATAGAGATTTGAACAGGGCGAGCCCTAAGGATGACTTCCCTCTACCTCACATCGACGTTCTGGTTGACAACACTGCTCAACATAAGGTGTTCTCCTTCATGGACGGTTTCTCCGGATATAATCAAATCAAGATGGCTCCTGAAGACATGGAGAAGACCACTTTTGTTACTCAGTGGGGCACCCTTTTGCTACAAAGTCATGCCATTTGAGTTGAAAAATGCTGGGGAAACCTACCAACGTGCCATGGTTGCTTTGTTTCATGACATGATCCATCATGAGATCGAAGTGTATATCGACGATATGATTGCAAGGTCCCAAACTGAGGAGGAACACCTTGACCATCTATAGAAGTTGTTTGACCGTCTGAAGTTGTACAAGATGAGGTTGAACCCAAAAAAGTGCACCTTTGGGGTGAGATCTGGAAAATTGCTAGGCTTCGTCGTAAGCGACAAAGGTATTCAAGTGGACCCTGCCAAGGTGAAAGCCATACAAGAGATGCCGGCTCCCAAGACAGAGAAAGAAGTCAGAGGCTTTCTAGGACGACTGAACTATATTGCCCGATAAATTTCACATATAACTGCTACCTGTGAACCAATCTTCAAGCTACTGAAGAAAGATCAAGTAGTACGTTGGAACGATGAATGTCAGGCTGCTTTCGACAGAATCAAAGAGTATCTCCAAGAACCACCCATTCTTATGCCGCCGGTTGAAGGGAGACCTCTAACCTTGTACTTGACAGTACTAGACAACTCAATGGGGTGTGTGTTGGGGCAGCATGACGAGTCTGGCCGAAAAGAGCACGCCATTTATTACCTTAGCAAAAAGTTTACCGACTGTGAGACCCGATACTCACTGCTCGAGAAAACTTGCCGCGCTTTGGTATGGGCTGCTCGCCGACTGAGACAGTATATGTTGACTCACACTACTCTGTTGATTTCGAAAATGGATCCAATCAAGTACATATTCGAAAATCCCGCCTTGTCCGAAAGAATAACGAGATGGCAAATGATCTTGACTGAATATGATATCCAGTACACGACTTAGAAAGCAATCAAGGGAAGTGTATTAGCAGACCATTTGGCACACCAGGCAGTGGATGACTACCAGTCGATGAACTTTGAATTTCCAGACGAGAGCATCATGGTAGTGACTGATTGTGAAGTACCTGGACCGGATGAAGGACCTGAGGAAGGATCCCGATGGTCTATGCACTTTGACGGAGCCTCAAACGCTTTGGGTAATGGTGTCGGCGCTGTCGTCATATCCCCAAAAGGCACTCATACTCCACTTACTGCCCGGCTATATTTCAACTGCACCAACAACATGGCAGAGTATGAGGCATGCATCATGGGTCTTCAAGCTGCAATTGACTTAAGGATCAAGTTCCTGAGTGTCTTCGGAGATTCCGCCCTCGTGATCAATCAGATCAAAGGCGAGTGGGATACGAAACACCCAAATCTTATCCCTTACAAAGAGTATGTATTGACGTTGCTTCCCCATTTCGAGGAGATAACTTTTGAACACTTCCCAAGAGAGGAGAATCAGTTGGCGGACACGTTGGCTACAATGTCTTCTATGTTCAAAGTCAAATGGGACAACAAGGCTCCCCGGATCATTATCTGGAAATTGGACGAACCTGCACATTGCTGTGATCTCGAGGCTGAAGAGGTAACTGAAAAACCTTGGTATCATGAAGTGAAAAGGTACTTAGAAGCTCAAGAATACCCCGAGGGTGCATCTGTAAATGACAAGAAGTTCCTGAGAAGATTTGCTGCAAAGTTCTTCCTCAGCAATGGCATTCTATACAAACGAAACCATGATTCAACTTTACTGCGTTGTGTGGATAAGACTGAAGCAGAAAAGATCATGGCAGAGCTACATGAAGGTACCTTCGGAACACATTCCAGTGGACATACCATGGCAAAGAAAATCCTTCGGGCAGGATATTTCTGGTCCACAATGGAAGCCGACTGTTACCAACATTCTCGGACATGTCACAAATGCCAGATCTATGCAGATAAAGTGCATGTTCCTCCAGTTCCTCTAAACGTCTTGACAGCACCTTGGCCTTTTGCAATGTTGGGCATTGATATGATCGGCGAGATCAGACCTACGGAATCTAACGGCCATCGTTTCATCCTAGTAGAGATTGATTACTTCACGAAGTGGGTTGAAGCAGCTTCCTACGCTACGGTAACCAAGAACATCGTGGCACGGTTCATTCGGCATAACCTGATCTGTCGATACGGCATCCCGGAGAGAATCATTACGGATAATGGTACCAATCTTAATAACAAGATGATCACTGAGCTCTGCGAGCAATTCAAGATACAACACCACAACTCTTCTCCCTACCGGCCGAAGATGAATGGGGCTGTAGAAGCAGCGAATAAGAATATCAAGAAGATTGTGCAGAAGATGATAGTGACCTACAAATATTGGCACGAGATGTTACCGTTTGCTCTTCATGGGTACCGTACCTCAGCACGGACGTCAACAGGGGCAACTCCCTTTTCCTTGGTCTATGGCATGGAGGCAGTCTTGCCTATTGAAGTCCAGATACCCTCTCTCCGGATAATGAAGGATGCAGGTTTGAGCGAAGATGACTGGATCCAGACTCGACTTGATCAATTAAACCTAATCGACAAAAAGAGACTCACTGCTATTTGTCATGGTCAAACGTACCAAAAACGGATGATCAGGGCATTTAACAAGAAAGTCAGACGATAAGAGTATCAAGTCGGAGACCTGGTAATCAAGCACATCATTCTTCCTCAAAGCGATCCCAGGGGCAAATGGACCCCCACGTACGAAGGGCCATTTGTGGTTAAGAATATCTTCTCAGGAGGAGCTATGATTCTAACCACCATGGATGGTGACGACCTTCCTCACCCCGCCAATGCAGACATAGTAAAAAGATACTACGCATGAATAAAAGACCCGCTAGGTTGACACACCTAGGCAAAAATAAGGGCTTCCCGGCGAACCAAAAGGGTTCGGGCAAAAATAAGGGATGAAATGAAAAAAATCTGTACACCCGGCAAGTCGAAAACCTGAAAAGGCGGCTTGGGCAAAAATGGGTATCCCGGTGGACTGAAAACCCGAAAGGGCGGTCCAGGAAAAAGTTAGGGATAAGCGTAATACTATGTCTCATTGGATCACCTTACATCCAGAATTCGGTATCAACTATCAGGTTCAGACGACATCAATCAATCAGTTTCATCTTCAACTGAGCAGCAAAGTGATGAGACGCTTGAAGACATAAAGGCGATAGCAGAGTTGGAACCCAGTGGGATTTTTCACATAGCTGTTTTGTTTTCCTTTTCAAAATTGTATAAACTCTATGTTGTTCGGCGGCGTTTTCTTACTAGGACGTCAGCCTCTTGTACATAAACGCCTATTTACGGGCAC
The DNA here is from genome assembly GCA_948472305.1 of Vicia faba. NCBI lineage: Eukaryota > Viridiplantae > Streptophyta > Magnoliopsida > Fabales > Fabaceae > Vicia > Vicia faba. The sequence continues at coordinate 195,338,791 of OX451738.1, read as the reverse complement.
ATTCAAAATCAATACAAATCCACTTTTCAGACAAATTGCCAGTTTGTTTTTTCCTTTTTCTGTTTTGTCTTGCGAAGAACGTCCAATGTTCATTTTTGATATATGCATTTGACATTAATTGCTAATCATAAATACTTGCATGCGAAACAAAGGATTAATTACAGGTGACATCAGAAACAGGGGCAATAATGAGTTGTCTAAGCAATCTAGTTGCTCTGTCCACCAAGGTACTAAGGTATGTTCAGCTGAAGAACGTAACCAGGATACCTTCACTCCCTGCAGAGTAAGACAAGATTCAGCCGTACACTCCCAAGCAGAGTTGGTCTCCTATCAGCCCTGAAAAGGCACAACATCTCTAGTAAGTCAGCAACACTCTCCCCAGGAAGAGTTAGCCTACTATCAAGCCTTAAGGAAGTTGGGTATCCCCAGAAGATCTCAATATTCCTCAGCCGAGTATACAGACGTTCCTAAGCAAAGCATCCCCGGCAGTCTTAATATAAGATTGTTCCCCGGCGGAACACCAGACATCCCAGTGGAGCCATTCCCCAGTACAGTTCAAAGGTTTCCCCAGGTGAGTTGTATCAATCTCCCCAGTAGATTCTGGAAGCTTATCCCCAGTAGATTCTGGAAGCTTATCCCCTGTAGAACACGAACGCGTCTCCCCAGCTATATTCAAAGGTTATTCTCCACCAGAGCTTATAACTGGGTTATCCTCAGCTAATTGCCATGGAAAGATCGTCCTCGGTGAAGTTCTTCCTATCCCCAGCGGAGTTCATCAAATTCCTCAACAAAGCTTATCAACAGGAATCCCCCAGCGGAGTCATCATCAAATCCTCAGCAAAGTATCTCTCCCCACAGAGTAATTCCCCGCAGAGTAATCTCTTCAACAAGTTTATTCCTCAACGGAGTCACTTTCTCCTAACTGGTTTATTCTTGCAACCATCCTCCCCAGCGGAAATGAAGAACTCTATTCTTCAAACATCAGACCAGGATTCAACTTCCCGGCATTCGTCAAGGATTTATTTTCCTAGACGAAAATACATTCATAAACATTACATTGTCATACACCATGACGCATGCATATACGCATCATAAACACACAATCTCATTTATACTTGAGAACATCATGCATTTCATACATCATGACATTGCATACAACTGATGTTTTGCCTTTTCAGGAAAAAGGTCAATCTAAAGATAATTACTATCAACTATCGCAATTCCAGATTCGATTCCTGTATCAAGCCAGGGCATATCTGAAGAGTTTCAAGATTCGATTCCTGTATCCAGCCAGGGCACGTCTGAAGAGTTTGAAGATCCAATTCCTGTATCCAGCCAGGGCATATCTGTTGACGACTAATTCCAGATTCGATTCCTGTATCCAGCCAGGGCACGTCTGAAGAGTTTGAAGATTCGATTCCTGTATCCAGCCAGGGCATATCTGTTGACGACTAATTCCAGATTCGATTCCTGTATCCAGCCAGGGCACGTATGAAGAGTTTGAAGATTCGATTCCTGTATCCAGCCAGAGCATATCTGTTGACGACTAATTCCAGATTCGATTCCTGTATCCAGCCAGGGCACGTCTGAAGAGTTTGAAGATTCGATTCCTGTATCCAGCCAGGGCATATCTGTTGACGACTAATTCCAGATTCGATTCCTGTATCCAGCCAGGGCACGTCTGAAGAGTTTGAAGATTCGATTCCTGTATCCAGCCAGGGCATACCTGTTGACGACTAATTCCAGATTCGATTCCTGTATCCAGCCAGGACACGTCTGAAGAGTTTGAAGATTCGATTCCTGTATCCAGCCAGGGCATATCTGTTGATGACTAATTCCAGATTCGATTTCTGTATCCAGCCAGGGCACGTCTGAAGAGTTTGAAGATTCGATTCCTGTATCCAGCCAGGGCATATCTGTTGACGACTAATTCCAGATTCGATTCTTGTATCCATCCAGGGCACGTCTGAAGAGTTTGAAGATTCGATTCCTGTATCCAGCCAGGGCATATCTGTTGATGACTAATTCCAGATTCGATTCCTGTATCCAGCCAGGGCACGTCTGAAGAGTTTGAAGATTTGATTCCTGTATCCAGCCAGGGCATATCTGTTGACGACTAATTCCAGATTCGATTCCTGTATCCAGCCAGGGCACGTCTGAAGAGTTTGAAGATTTGATTCCTGTATCCAGCCAGGGCATATCTGTTGACGACTAATTCCAGATTCGATTCCTGTATCCAGCCAGGGCACGTCTGAAGAGTTTGAAGATTTGATTCCTGTATCCAGCCAGGGCATATCTGTTGACGACTAATTCCAGATTCGATTCCTGTATCCAGCCAGGACACGTCTGAAGAGTTTGAAGATTCGATTCCTGTATCCAGCCAGGGTATATCTGTTGACGACTAATTCTAGATTCGATTCCTGTATCCAGCCAGGGCACGTCTGAAGAGTTTGAAGATTCGATTACTGTATCCAGTTAGGGCATATCTGTTGACGATTAATTCCAGATTCGATTCCTGTATCCAGCCAGGGCACATATGAAGAGTTTGAAGATTCGATTCTTGTATCCAGCCAGGGCATATCTATTGACGACTAATTCCAGATTCGATTCCTGTATCCAGCCAGGGCACGTTTGAAGAGTTTGAAGATTCGATTCCTGTATCCAGCCAGGGCATATTTGTTGACGACTAATTCCAGATTCGATTCCTGTATCCAGCCAGGGCACGTCTGAAGAGATTGTAGATTTGACGCCTGTACCCATCCAGGGCATGTCTGCATGAAGAGTTTAGAGATTCGACTCATGTATCCAGCCAGGGCACGTCTGTAAGCAACCTTTTGAAGTTCCAGATTCGATACCTGTATCTAGCCAGGGTATATCTGCACGAAGAGTTTGAAGATCAACACCTGTAACAGGCCAGGAAACCATCTTCCTTTATCAAAATACACAAGTTCTCTCTAAGGAATCTCTTACGCGATCGACACCTTCCGATGGCATCTATAAGCCCATCTCCACAACTATCCATTACAGTTCCAAATGGCATCTATAAGCCCATTTCCGACAAGGTTCTGTCACATCTCCAGATGGCATCTATAAGCCCATCCTCCTATCCACCATCTCTCCAAATGGCATCTGTAAGCCCATTCCCAATGTCACACTGCTGATACTCTACTATGTGAGTGCAAATTTCTGGGCACTCTAGTGTTCAATCACCTTCCACCCTCGGATCACGAAAGGCACACAAGCCAATCTACATCCTCAGGTCTAAGAAGATTGAACAGGGGCAACTGTTGTACCCCAAAATTTGCCCTCCCATATTCTTCAAGGTTTTGACAAGCATCATCTAGATTTGCTCAAGTCTACTCAAGGGCTACACAGTCAAACACCCTCCTAAGCCAGTCAAATTAGGGTTTTGGTTCTTGCAAGGAAGTTGAGGTTTTCAAGGGGCTCAATCAAGTCCCACATTCCTATAAACATTGTCAAGCATTTACATGTCAAGTTTCAAGGCTCACAAGGTCAAGTTGCACAGTCAAAAACCCTAATTGCTTCACAGTCAACTGCAGGGGTAAAATGGTCATTTGGCAGTCAAAAGTCAAAATTTTTGGTCAACATCTTATTTTAAAGCCACAATCATCATTGGATCAAATCTTGATCATGATTCCACAAGCATGGCTCAAAAATCATCAAGATGCAAAAGTTTCTATTTTTGGACAGTTGAAAAGTCAACTGTAACTTGACCAAGGCATAACTTTTTCATGGTTCATCAGAAAAATCCCATCCAATGCTCATTTTTAAGGGGATGACATTTCCTACAACTCATCTTCACATTCCAAGTCCAAGAAATGCTCTCACAAAAGTTATCAATTTCAACATTATAGGTCATTTTCAAAAGTCAACAAAAAGGCATTTTAAGTCAAAGACCATAACTTGAGATTGGTAAATCAAAATGACATGGGACCAAAGTCATTGGTTATAGGACTTCAAGAACTTTCCAAAATGTCAAAGAAAATGTCCATATAATCAAAATTGAGCAAGATATGCATTGGAGAAGTTGGGAAATTTTTGTGAAATGGCCAAAGTCGACTATCCTTGAAACTTCAATTTTTGACAAAAGGGCCCACTTTTTTCCACTTGATTCATCCTTTTCATGCCACCCTCGTGTCCCATGATTAAATCCAAGATTAAACATTTAATCTTTCTATTTTTATTTAATTTTATTGATTTAATTCATTTTAAATCCATAAAATTCAAATAAAAATCAAAAAAATTAATTAAGTGATATCTTGTGGTTTGAATGACTTTGATGCATCATAAGTCACATACCAAATTCGTGCCAAGCCTATTATGAGCATGAAAATTCAAATTTGAACAAAAATGGCAAGTTTCTTTAATGGTGGTTATGGAGAAATCTCAAACTTCATTGCAATGGTTAAAGGCTCATAATATTGACTGATTCTCATTCATACACATATATGCAAGCCTCTCATACCTCAGACATGACCTAGAAACCTCTGAAACGGCATAACAGAATTCAAAATTTTGGAAGAAAAACCAAAAACTGTTTTCAATCTTCCAGTGCAATTCAAACACTTTTTTTGATCCAAACAAATTCCCAACACTCCCAGGAACGATTTGCAGCCAAGAACGAGCCAAAAACCTCAAAGAATCACCTCAATACAGTCACACAGTTCATCATCTTTTTCATAATCGAAATCCATTTTTTACGCATCATTAATACATTTTGATTACTGCTTTGCATTTCTGACATTGTTATGAAGCTTTTGATATAATTTAATTTGATTATGGTGCTCTAAAATGAAAGTTGCCATTGTTAAGTTCTAGGGTTTCAGAGCTTTCGAATTGGGGCTTTGCACATACTGTAAAATCAGAGCCTCCAAGACCCATGGTTGAACTCAGAAGGACGAGACAAACACAACCCAACCATCGCGCCCTTTTTATGTTCACTATATAGCTAATCGCTATTTTCTACAGTTTTGCATTGTGGGGGTTAAAAACCCCCGCTATCTTGTTTCTATTCTGCAGATAAATGAAGACGATTATGAGGTGTCCATGCCTGGCTGGTTGATTCAAATGGGCGCGCGCTTTTTCTTTGGTCCAGCATATAATGTGTTTACTTGATATAATATTTGTTTCTCATTTTATTTACAAATGCGCATGAGTGACCTAGTGGTACAGGTGTTGGCAAATGATCCTTGGGACCTGGGTTCGATTCCCAGGTCCCCCAAATAATTGTTTCATTTTTTTTCTTAACACGTTCATGTACAGGCAGTCCAAAGCGTACCACCATGCATCCCACAAATCCAAAGTGCCAAGTGTCCCAAGCGTCCATCCAAGGGCCAAGAGGTGAGGAGCACCATGCTCTCAGTCAACAAGCATTCTTGGCAATCCAGAAAGTCAACGAGCTTTGTGCAAATGGGCCTCAGATTCCAATTTCCACCTCCATATTGGGCCCAGACCCCCTCCCTTGGTTTATTCTTTTCCTTTTCTTTTTTTATATTTTCTAATTTAGTTATTAACTTTTTTAATTATTGTTATTGTCACCAAAATTAACCAATTAATATTTTTCACAATAAAATAAAAAAAAACATTTTTACTTATTAATTTATTTTGTAAATAAATACTAATAAATTGAATTAGTTTTAATTAGGAAACTTTAACCTTTTTTTTCTTAAATAACTAAAATAAATTTAGAATTAGGTTTTTATTAACTTTTAATTTTAATTCTTTTATTTTATTTTCATTAAAAAAAACATAAAAATACAAAAACATTTTTCTTTTGATTAAATTAATTAATTAGTTATTAGTTAGTTTTAATTTCATTTTAATTACAAAAAGACAAAAAAAAAATTTCAATTCTTTTCTTAAAAGGGTCAAAACCCTTAGGACGTTCCCGATTTAATTCTTTCGCGCGCATTTACTTTATTTTGATTATTTATGTAACTATTTCCAGATATGTAATAGTTAATTAGGAATTTTACCGCTTTATTTAAATTTCTCGCACTTATTTACCAAAACGGGTCTTTGTTTTTTTTGGCGATGTATAGACCCGCGCCTTGTAATAGTTAGAATTTATATTTCCGCAATTTACTTTTCCGCACTCCTAACTGTTAACAATGCATGAAAGAAATATATGTAAATAAAATCAATCAGTAGCTCACAAATAACATGTACAAAGACAATTAACTGAAAAACAACACACAAAGCACATGCCACTCTTAGGGTACGCCTCACTGGTTTCCTCGAACGTGGTCATCAAGTATAGGGTGTCTTAGAGGTCGCCCTTCTGTCTAAAAGATCCAGTTGCCTCGAAACGGTTGCCTCAGATAAAAGGATCTAGGACATTAGGGTTACTTCTAAGGTATCCTACCATTGCTTCGGTGACCACACATGTCCCTTAATCGAATTGACCCAAATAACTCCAACGATGGTGCTACCTACCTCTCAATGGTGGGATAGCACTATCTAAAGGACTTTTACACAGCCTAATTCCTTAGAGTAGGTAGATTCTCATGGGTACTTGCTCTTTTCTAACAAACAAAAATACTTTTCGCACCTACACTTTCAAAAGTTTTCAAACAAATCTTTCATACACTCTTGAGGACAGATACAAGAGTTACTTAGAAATTTTTCAAACGAAACTTTTTCAAAACCCACACACATTTGAAAAGCAAACATCTTTTGAAAACATAAGAGCAAGTACCTAAGAGCCCGTGGATAACCACTGATAGAAAGGGTGCTAACACCTTCCCTTTCTATAAATCTACCTCCCGAACCGAGAAACATTCTCGAATAAGGAATTTTTCTGTGCTTTTGTCCTTTCCATGTTGGAGAACATAAAAGACGGCGGCGACTCTTGCTTACCGTGACATTTCGCGAAACCAGCTTTAAAGAGTCAATTCTATTTCCACCGATCACACTTGTGCATAACATCATGGACATCATGAACATCATATGCATTCACTAACCATTTCAAGGATTTTGGAGATTCATCTTTGTTCTTGTTTTGTAGGTTATGGATTCACTTCGTAGGAAAACTATCCAAATCAACCTTGTAAGAATTCATCCACAATTCAAGGAGCTAGATTCAAGGATCCGTGAAAATTCTCCATTCACCAAGGGACATGGTCGTCTACTCAACTTGGTCACTTCCAACACAGAGGAGGATATGATGAAGGTTCTCTTCCAGTTCTTTGACCCTTTGCATCATTGCTTCACATTTCCTGACTATCAACTTGTGCCCACTTTGGAAGAATTCTCTCAACTTCTGAGGATTCCTATTCTCAATCAACTACCCTTCAACGGTACGGAAAGAGATCCAAATCCAGAGGAGATTGCTCAAGCCCTGCACTTGCACTCGTCTGATGTCACAACTCATTGGGAAACTAGAAGTGGTGTCAAAGGCTTCTTGGCAAAGTTTCTGTTTGAGAAGGCCCAAAGCTGTTGGAATTCCCTAGACTTGCATGCTTTTGAGGAGATTGTAGCTCTTCTCATCTATGGGATGGTCTTGTTCCCTAATCCTGACCAGTTCATAGATGTAAGTGCTGTCAAAATCTTTATGTCCTGCAACCCAGTGCCTACATTGCTTGGGGATATCCTACACTCTTTTCACACTCGTACAATGAGGAAAAGGGGTGTTCTTATGTGTTGTACTCCTCTCCTGGAAAGATGCTTTATTTATCATCTTCCCCAATCAGTCTTGAAGAGTGATCAAGGTTTGAGGTGGTCACAAAGGTTAATGACACTTAAACATTCAGATATTCATTGGTGTTCTCGATCCAAAGAGAATGTTACCATTGTTGACCGTTGTGGGGAATTCCCTAATGTCCCTCTACTTGGCATTAGGGGAGGAATCACCTACAACCCGTGCTTGGCTCTAAGACAGTTTGGTTATGCCCAAAGGGATGGCCCATATGATATGCTGATTCAAGGATTGGTTTTCGACTACGACAACAACAATCAAGGACTTCGTCAGAGATTCATCCGAGCTTGGAGGATGCTAAAAAAGATGGATAGCAAGACTTTGGGACACAAGAATTCCATCCCTCTTGAGCCTTACCTCAAGTGGGTATGAACCCGCGCTCAAAGTCCTATGATGCCTTATCCCTCCATTCTCCCAGTGATTATTGAGCCTGTTAAGGAGGGAGAAGTTCCATACACTATCCTACATCCTGACATGCCGACATCACTCGAAGACCTACAAAGGGATTGGATACATCTCAAAGGATAGCACGATACTTTCAAAGCCCAATTCTACGCAAGAGAGAAGAAGGTTTTGGAACTCACTCGGCTACATCATGAAGAGCAGACTCTCAATACCTACATTGCACCAAAGAGGATGCGCAATGTCTTTTTACCTTAGAATTTTGTATTATTTTGCCCAAGCGGCATTGATGTACTCAAATTCTATTTTTATTAATATGACGTGTGTTTCTTTTTTGTTTAAAACAAATTTGAATTTCTAAATCCTTGAAAGCATTGCATGAATACATATCATTCATCATAAGCATAAACAGGTATTTGCAACAAGTTTCCTCATCTCTCTACTGTTTATTTCAGTACGATGGATCTCGAACAAACGGTCAAAGATCTGCAAGCTCAGAACTCACAATTTCAACAGTTGCTCATGACCTTAGCCAAGGGGCAGGAGGAACTGAAAACTCTGCTAAAAAAAGAAAAAGAGAAAAGTAAGAAGAAGCCAGCTGGTGTGGTAATCATGGGCAGAAGGTTTCAGGGACAAGCCAGAAGGACCTTGGAATTTCCAAAAACATCTGAAGAAGGGGAAAGAAAAGGAAAAGAAACGGAAGTACCATCAGATTCTGAAGAAGAAGAGGAAGAGGAGGACTACTCTGAACAACAATACCCTCCGGCTGATGACAAGTACAAACACCTTGAAGAGCGACTAAGTGATATGGAAATCCATAGAGTACTGGAGCTAGATTTTGAGGAATTAGGGTTGGTATCAGGAATTGTAATCCCGCCAAAGTTTAAAGTGACACTATTTGCCAAGTATTATGGGGTGTCTTGCCCTAAAATTCACCTCAGATCATATGTCAGGAAGATTCAGTCGCATTCTGCCGACAAAGACCTATGGGTCCACTTTTTCCAAGACAGTTTATCAGGAACGCAACTTGATTGGTTCTACCAATTAGAAAGGGAAGACGTCTATAATTGGGAAGACTTGGCAGCTGCTTTCTATAAACAATATCAGTACAACGCCAAATTTTCGCCTACCCATACTCAGCTTCAGAGTATGGCTATGGCTTCCAATGAGGGCTTTAAAGATTACGCGCAAAAGTGGAGAGACCTAGCCGGACGGGTGCAACCCTATCTATCTGAGAGGGAGTTGGTGGACATGTTCTTGGGAACTCTATCAGGTCCTTTCTTCAATCATCTGATTGGAGGTTCCTCTGCAGGGTTTACTGAATTGATATTAACCGACGAAAGGGTAGAGGCTGGTATAAGAAGTGGGAAAATTCAGAAGGACGCGTCTGCCTCAACAGCTGTGAAAAAACCCTTCACTGGAAGGAAGGAAGTTTCTGCTGTCTATTCACAGAGGAATCAGGGAAGAACCGAGCACCGACTAGCGGTGGGGGCCGTTATGATTTCGAAGCCTGCATCAGACCAGCCAAGAACTAACCAGTAAAGGCTGGAAAGGCCAGTTCGGCAATTCACCAAGATTAACATGACTCCAGCCCAAGTTCTACCACATCTTCTAAAGTTGAATCTGGCCACTCTAAAAGAGGCCCCAAAAAATCCCAATACTGCGTCTCCACATTACCATCCGAATGCCAGATACGCGTACCGTTCTGAAAGTCCATGGCACGACACCAACAACTGTTGGGTTCTGAAGAATAAAATTCAAGACCTGATAGACGCGAAGGAAGTTGAGTTTGAAGCGCCTGAGAAACCAAATGTTATTTCTGCTCCAATGCCTAGGCATGGTCACAATGCCAACGCTATTGAAGAAGATTCATTTGTTGCTACCATGGATAAATTGTTGACTCCGCTCCCGATTATTAAGTTGAATTTTGTTGAAAGCTGGAATATTCCCAGGTTGTGACCAAGACTGCCATGTTTGCCTATCCTCATCATTTGACTGCCCTTTGTTGAAAAAAGGTATCCAACGACTGATGGATAACCGAGAAATTTTGTTTGGGAATGCTCCTATTTCACCCGTTCCAGTTAAATAAGTTTCAATTATAACCATCTACGCCAATCCTACCAGGGCCCCTAAAAGACCCGTTAGGATTACACCTGCTCCAAAGACTACTCCACTCAAGATTACAATGCCCAGGCCTGCCCCATACAAATCAGATAAATCAGTACCATGGAATTATGGTGGAGAAATATACTACCATAGTATTAAACAGGATGAACTGACTGCCGAAGAAGAAAGCTCCGAAGAGGATAATTCCGACATTAGCAATATCGCTGGAACAAGCAAGATTACCCGCAGTGGTAGAATTTTCTATCCAGAGATTGCTCCTCCAAGGGCAGTCTTTGGACCCATGGCTGTTCCGAAGATTACCTCTGCACCAGTGATTATACCTGCAAGCGTATCTACCGACAATACAATCCCTATCCCTACTTTCACTTCTGAGAATAAAGGGAAAAACGTTCAAGAGGAGCCTGTCCGGACGAAGGCTCAATCACTAGCTATTCCTGAAACATCCAAGAAGGAGATGGAAGAAATCCTGAGGATAATAAAGAAAAGTGATTATGATGTGGTTGAACAGTTGGGGAAAACCCCTTCCAAGATCTCTATGCTAGCCCTGCTGCTGTACTCTGAAGCACATGCCCAAGCTCTGGTAAATTTTTTGAAGACAGTTGATGTGCCGCAAGAGACGTCTGCTGACCAGTTCTAGGACTGTGTGGCTAGTTTGACAGTTGATAATGGTCTGGGCTTCTCCGATGCTGACTTGACACCCAGAGGGAGAAAACACAACGAGGCATTACATGTCTAAGTGGAGTGCAGAGGAACAACCCTAGCTCATGTCTTGGTTGATACTAGATCATCTTTAAACGTCTTACCGAAGAAAGCCCTTGATAGATTGGACTGCGAGGGGCTGACTTTAAAACCCAGCAATATAGTGGTGAGAGATTTTGATGGTTCGAAGAGGATGGTCCGCAGGGAGGTGGACATCCCAATAAAGGTGGGAACTCAAGTTTTCAACTCAAACTTCTATGTGATGGACATCCGTCCTTCTTATTCCTGTCTGCTGGGACGCCTCTGGATCCACAATGACAGTGTTGTCACCTCCACCTTGCATCAGATGCTAAAATACCCAGTCCAAGGAAAGATCATAACTGTCCATGGGGAGGAGGAGTATATGATTTGTCATCTGAATTCTTTCCGATATGTAGAGTTGGATGGCAAGTTCATAGAGACTCCTTTCCAACATTTTGAAGAAGTCTCTCCAGAGTAGCAACAACCAAGGCGGTATCCTCGATTCCTAAGATCACAAGACCTCCGCTTCGGATGTCATCTCTAAAGGATGCAAAGGCAGTAGTGGAAGAGGGGGGATGCACCATCTAGGGGCAGCTTCCAGACATTCCGTACAAATCATACAAGTTTGGCTTGGGGTTTACTTCAACTGGTCAGAAGGCCGTGCGCCGTGCCCGTGCTAGTCGTCTACAGATATGCCCTGGCTAGATACAGGTATCGAATCTCTAAACTCTTCATGCAGACATACCCTGGCTGGATACGGGTATCAAATCTACAATCAATCACTCACAGATATGCCCTGGCTAGATACAGGTATCGAATTTGGAATTAGTCGTCTACAGATGTGCCCTGGCTGGATATAGGTATCGAATATCTAAACTCTTCATGCGGATATGCCCTGGCTAGATACAGGTTCGAATCTACAATCAATTTCTCACAGATATGCCCTGGCTAGATACAGGTATCGAATCTGGAATTGGTCATCTACAGATATGCCCTGGTTGGATACAGGTATCGAATCTCTAAACTCTTCATGCAGATATGCCCTGGATGGATACAGGTGTCGAATCCACAATCAATCGCTCTTAGATATGCCCTGGCTAGATACAGGTATCGAATCTGGAATTGTGACAGTTGATAGTAATCATCTTTGGATTGACCTTTTTCCTGAAAAGGCAAAACATCAGTTGTATGCAATGTCATGATGTATGAAATGCAAGATGTCATGATGTTCTCAAAAATAAATTAGATCGTGTGATATGATGCGTATATGCATGTATCAGGATGTATAAAATGTGAAATGTTTATGAATGTATTTTCGTCTAGGAAAATAAATCCTTGACGAATGCCAGAAGCTTGTTGAATCCTGGGCTGATGTTTGAAGAGTAGAGTTCTTCGTTTCCGCGGGGGATGATGGTTGCAAGAATAAACCGGTAGGAGAAGATGACTCCGTTGGGAAATAAACTTGTTGGAGAGGTTACTCTGCGGGGAATTACTCTGTGGGAAGAGATACTTCGCTGAGGTTTGATGATAACTCCGTTGGGGATACCGTGGATAAGTTATGTTGAGGAATTTGATGAACTCCGCTGGAGGATAGGAAGAACTTCGTCGAGGACGAGCTTGCCATGGTAATCAGATGAGGATAACCCAGTTATAGGCTCTGGTGGGGAATAACCTTTGAATAAAGCCGGGGAGATGCGTTCGTACTCTACAGGGTATAAGCTTCCAGAATCTACTAGGGATAAGGTTCAACTCTCTTGGGGAAGTTTTTGAGAATGCACTGGGGAAGTGGTTCCACTGGGGTGTCTGGTATTCCGCCGGGGAACAATCTTATATTAAGATTGTCGGGGATGCTTGCTTAGGAACATCTGTATACTCCGCTGGGGAATGTTGAGATCTTCTGGGGGTACCCAACTTCCTTAAGACTGACAGTAGACTAATTCTGCTTGAGGAAAGTATCGCTGACTTGCTAGGGATACTGTGCCTTTTTAGGGCTGATGGGAGACCAACTCTGCTTGGGGCGAGCATTGCTGAATCTTGTCTTACTCTGCAGGGAGTGAAGGTATCTTGGTTACATTCTTCAGCCGAACCTACCTTGGTACCTTGGTGGACAGAGCAACTAGGTCGCTTAAACAATTCTTATTGCCCCTGTTTCTGATGTCACCTGCAATTAGTCCTTTGTTTCGTATGTAAATATTAATGATCAGCAATTAATGTCAAATGCATATATCAAAAATGAACATTGGACGTTCTTTGCAAAACAAAACAGATAAAGGAAAAACAATTGGCAATTTGGCTGGAAAAGTGAATTTGTATTGATTTTGAAATTTGCCTGTAAATAGGCGTTTTTGTACAAGAGGCTGACGTCCTAGTAAGAGAACGTCGCCGAATCACATAGAGTTTTATACAAGAAGGAAAACAAAACAGCTATGTGAAAAATCCCACTGGGTTCCAACTCTGCTATCGCCTTCATGTCTTCAAGCGTCTCATCACTTTGCTGCTTAGTTGAAGATGAAGCTGATTGATCGATGTCGTCTGAACCTGATAGTTGATGCCAAATTTTGGATGCAGGGTGATCAATGAGACATAGTATTACGCTTTAATCCCTAACTTTTGCCTGGACCGCCCTTTCGGGTTTTCAGTCCACCGGGATACCCATTTTTACCCAAGCCACCTTTTCAGGTTTTCGACTTGCCGGGTGTACAGATTTTTTCATTTCATCCCTTATTTTTGCTCGAACCCTTTTGGCTCGCCGGGAAGCCCTTATTTTTGCCTAGGTGTGTCAACCTAGCGGGTCTTTAATCATGCGTAGTATCTTTTTACTATGTCTGCATTGGCGGGGTGAGGAAGGTCGTCACCATCCATGGTGTTTAGAATCATAGCTCCTCCTGAGAAGATATGTTTAACCACAAATGGCCCTTCATACGTAGGGGTCCACTTGCCCCTGGGTTCACTTTGAGGAAGAATGATGCACTTGATTACCAGGTCCCCAACTTGATATTCTTGTCATCTAACTTTCTTGTTAAATGCCCTGATCATCCGTTTTTGTCGATTAGGTTTAATTGATCAAGCCGAGTTTGGATCCAGTCATCTTCGCTCAAACCTGCATCCTTCATTATTCGGAGAGAGGGTATCTGAACTTCGATAGGCAAGACTGCCTCCATGCCGTAGACCAAGGAAAAGGGAGTTGCCCCTGTTGACGTCCTTGCTGAGGTACGGTACCCATGAAGAGCGAACGGTAACATCTCGTGCCAATCTTTGTAGGTCATTGTCATCTTCTGCACAATCTTCTTGATATTCTTATTTGCCGCTTCGACAGCCACATTCATCTTCGGCCGGTAGGGAGAAGAGTTATGATGCTGTATCTTGAATTGCTCGCAGAGCTCATTGATCATCTTGTTGTTAAGATTAGTACCATTGTCTGTGATGATCCTCTCAGGTATACCGTAGCGACAGATCAGGTTATGCCGAATGAACCGTGCCACGACGTTCTTGGTTACAGTAGCGAAGGAAACTGCTTCAACCCACTTTGTGAAGTAATCAATCGCTACCAGGATGAAACGATGCTCGTTGGATGCCGTAGGTTTGATCTCTCCGATCATATCAATGCCCCACATTGCAAAAGGCCAAGGCGCTGTCAAGACGTTCAAAGAAACCGGAGGAATGTGCACCTTATCAGCATAGATCTGGCATTTATGACATGTCCGAAAATGTTGGTAACAGTCGGCTTCCATTGTGGACCAGAAATATCCTGCCCGAAGGATCTTCTTTGCCATGGTATGTCCACTGGAATGTGTCCCGAAGGTACCCTCATGCAGCTCTACCATGATCCTTTCTGCTTCAGCCTTATCCACACAACGCAGTAAGGTTGAATCATGGTTTCGCTTGTATAGAATGTCATTGCTGAGGAAGAACTTTGCCACGAACCTTCTTAGAAACTTCTTGTCGTTAACAAATGCGCCCTCGGGGTATTCTTGAGTTTCTAGGTACCTCTTTACTTCATGATACCAAGGTTTTTCTGTTACCTCTTCAGTCTCAAGATCGCAGCAATGTGCAGGTTCATCCAATTTCCAGATAATGATCCGGGGAGCCTCGTTGTCCCATTTTACTTTGAACATAGAGGACATCGTAGCTAGCACGTCCGCTAACTGATTCTCCTCTCTTGGTAAGTGTTTAAAGGTTATCTCTTCGAAATGGGGGATCAATGTTAGTACATACTCTTTGTAAGGGACAAGATTTGGGTGTTTCGTATCCCACTCGCCTTTGATCTGATTGATCACGAGAGCGGAATCTCCGAAGACACTCAGAAACTTGATCCTTAAGTCAATTGCAGCTTGAATACCCATGATACATGCTTCATACTCTGCCATGTTGTTAGTGCAGTTGAAGCATAGCCGGGCAGTGTATGGAGTATGAGTGCCTTTAGGGGATATGATCACGGCGCCAATACCGTTACCCAAAGCATTTGAGGCTCCGTCAAAGTGCATAGACCATCGGGATCCTTCCTCAGGTCCTTCATCCGGTCCAGGTACTTCACAATCAGTCACTACCATGATATTCTCGTCTGGAAATTCAAAGTTCATAGATTGGTAGTCATCCACTGGTTGGTGTGCCAAATGGTCTGCCAATACACTTCCCTTGATTTCTTTTTGAGTCGTGTACTGGATGTCATATTCCGTCAAGATCATCTGTCATCTTGCTATTCTTTCGGACAAGGCAGGGTTTTCGAATATGTACTTGATTGGATCCATTTTTGAAATTAACAGAGTAGTGTGAGTCAACATATACTGTCTCAGCCGGCGAGCAGCCCATACCAAAGCGCAGCAAGTTTTCTCGAGCAGTGAGTATCGGGTCTCACAGTCGGTAAACTTTTTGCTAAGGTAATAAATGGCGTGCTCTTTTCGGCCAGACTCGTCATGCTGCCCCAGCACACACCCCATTGAGCTATCCAGTACTGTCAAATATAAGATTAGAGGTCTCCCTTCAACCAGTGGCATAAGAATGGGTGGTTCTTGGAGATACTCTTTGATTCTTTTGAAAGCGGCCTGACATTCATCATTCCAACGTACTACTTGATCTTTCTTCAGCAGCTTGAAGATTGGTTCACAGGTAGCAGTTAGATGTGAGATGAATCGGGCAATGTAGTTCAGTCGTCCTAGAAAGCCTCTGACTTCTTTCTCTGTCTTGGGAACTGGCATCTCTTGTATGGCTTTCACTTTGGCAGGGTCCACTTAAATACCTTTGTCGCTTACGACGAAGCCTAGCAATTTTCCAGATCTTACCCCGAAGGTGCACTTGTTCGGGTTCAACCTCAGCTTGTACAACTTCAGACGGTCAAACAACTTCTATAGATGGTCAAGGTGTTCCTCCTCAGTTTGGGACCTTCCAATCATATCGTCGACATATACTTCGATCTCGTGATGGATCATATCATGGAACAAAGCAACCATGGCATGTTGGTAAGTTGCCCCAGCATTTTTCAACCCAAAAGGCATGACCTTGTAGCAGAAGGTGCCCCACTGAGTAACAAAAGTGGTCTTCTCCATGTCTTCAGGAGCCATCTTGATTTGATTATAATCGGAGAACCCATCCATGAAGGAGAATACTTTATGCTGAGCAGTGTTGTCAACCAGAACGTCGATATGAGGCAGAGGGAAATCATCCTTAGGGCCCGCCCTGTTCAAATCCCTGTAATCAACACACATTCGAACCTTACCATCTTTCTTCGGAACTGGAACCATGTTGGCAACCCACTGAGGGTAAGAAGTCACTGCTAGAAACCCGGCATCAAATTGTTTCATAACGTCAACTTTGATTTTCTCGGACATCTCTGGACGCATATGGCGGACCTTCTGTTTTACCGGAGGGCATTCTTCCTTGGTAGGCAGATGATGAACCACAATGTCGGTATCCAACCCAGGCATGTCTTCGTAAGACCAGGCGAAGATTTCCACATAGTCATGCAACATCTGAATCAACCGTTGTTTCACACTGAGCTCTAGATTGTCACCAATCTTGACTTCCTTTCTGTCTGTCTCAGTACCCAGATTTACCGTTTCCACTGGCTCTTCATGTGGCTGAATGGCCCTCTCTTCCTGGAGTAGCAGTCTTGCAAGCTCACTAGGCACTTCGCAATCATCTTCACCTTCGTCTTCGGCTAAGTTGATCGGATTTTCGAAGTCATAACTGGCAGTAGCAGAGTCGTTACCAGTGAGATCCAGAGTGGATTGGAACATGTATAGGTGAGTGTGTGTAAATATAGCTGTTTTGCAATATATAA
The DNA here is from genome assembly GCA_948472305.1 of Vicia faba. Classification (NCBI taxonomy): domain Eukaryota; kingdom Viridiplantae; phylum Streptophyta; class Magnoliopsida; order Fabales; family Fabaceae; genus Vicia; species Vicia faba. Next base: position 195,321,548 of record OX451738.1, on the reverse strand, counting down.
AGAAAGAAAGGGAGCGCAAGATTTGAAATGCGAAAAACGTCCAATGCTTTTATTCATTATATATGGAAATGACAAATAATAAGCCCTCACAAATGACGCCACGGTGCCCCGGGTAAGACACCGGGCCATAAAGTTTCAAATTATTGTTTGTTACAAATTCAAAACAAAGGAGTTCATTACTGAGTGACAAAAGTAATAGGTGTGAAGTCTTTGGCAGTCCAGTTGCTTGGTCCACCGTCGGTCGTTGGGTAGATCCAGCTGTCGAATTCATATTCTTCCACGTCATCATCATCCCTAATAGCATTTACTCCATGGTTGGGCATGGGAGCTGTCACCACATTAGGCCTCTCGGGCGCCTCGAACTGTACTTCTTTAGCATCAATAAGGTCCTGGACCTTATTCCTCAGTTCCCAACAATCATCCGTAGTATGCCCCGGGCTGTCAGAGTGATAAGCGCAGCGGGCGTTGGGATTATACTTCAGAGATGTGGTGTTCACTACCTTCGGAGCTTCTTTGACAGTTACCAGATTGGTTGACAGCAGTTGCGGCAATATCTGAGACAGGGTCATGCTGAGCCGAGTATACTGCCTTTTGGGTCTCTCACCCCTTGGTTGGTTGTATTGCTGAGGAGCAGCAGCAGGCTTTAAAATTACCACCGCGTTGACAGCTTGGCAGCGTTCCGGTTTGTTCTGTCTTCTAGGATCATAAACAGCACTAGCTTCCTTTTTGAAGGGCTTCTTTTCAGTACTCGAGGAGGCACCTTTCTTTATCTTCCCCGACTTGATACCAGCTTCTATCCTCTCACCGGTTAAGATCAGATCTATAAACCCAGCAGAGGAATTACCAATAAGGTGTTTAAAGAATGGACAAGACAGGGTCCCCAAGAACATGTCAACAAGCTCACGGTTCGTCAAAGGTGGCTGCACCCTTCCAGCCAAGTCCCTCCATTTCTGCGCGTACTCCTTAAAACCTTATCCCGTTCCTAGTGACATACCCTGGAGTTGGGTACGCGTAGGAGCGAGGTCGGAATTGTACTGATACTGCTTATAAAAAGCAGTAGCCAAGTCCTCCCAGTTACGAATACTGGTTCCATCCAGCTGATAGAACCATTCGAGTTGAGCCCTTGAAAGGCTATCCTGGAAGAAATGGATCCATAAGTTCTTGTCTGCAGTGTAAGGTTGGATCTTCCTTACATATGATCTGAGATGCAGCTTAGGACAGGAAGCCCCGTCGTACTTCACAAAGGTAGGTGCCTTGAACTTGTGTGGAATCACCACCCCAGAAGATAAGCCTAGGTCTCCAAAGTCCAACCCGGGCACACATTGAATCTCCATAGAATTTAACCGGTCCTCCAGCTATTTGTACCTGTCTTCAGCAGGAAGGTACTGTTCATCATTGAAATCTGTCTCGTTGTCAGAGACCACGGGACTAGGAACACTTCTCTCTTGGTGACTGCCTTCCCCAACAGATGGAGTAGTCAGCTGAACTTCATTCTGTAGTGTATTCCCGAATCTGTGTCCAGTGTTGAACAACACAGTCCTCTTCTTCTTCTTCTTCAAGAGTAAAGTCTTCAACTCCTGTTGACCCTGGGCTAAGCTCATGACCAGCTCTTGAAACTTGGCGTTTTGGGCCTGGAGGGCCTTGATAGCTTGCTCAGTAGTAGGTTCAGGATTCATGATGATTGCTGAAATAAACAGCGAAGAAGATTAAGCAGCCTGTAGGAAAAGGGTACCTGTTATGCATATGATGAATGGAATGCGTATGATTTATGCGTGCAATGTTTTCAAGGATCTCGCGGGGTAAACAGAGAAACTTGTTAGAAGTTGAATACGGTAGCTTGATTGAAGGAACTTCATGTTGTTGAGAGTCCTTCTTCAAGAGTTAAAGCTCACCATATCGAGTGGGTCATAGCCCCTGACTCAAGTTATCAACCTTGGCTAGAGGAAAATAAATCCCCTTTGCCCCTTACTAGACAGTTGGTTCATCATGACCTGCATCACAGACCCTTGAGATCCTTGAAATGGGTTAATCCTTATGCAAGATGTATACAGGTTAGTCCTTATGCAGGATGCATACAATGGTATGATGGTATGATATTATGATAAGACACACCACAAGTATTCACAAAAGGCAAACATGATAAGGCACCCAAGTCACACCAGACAGCCCTTAGAGTTTTAAGCCAGCATGAGGTCTAGGTACCACCCTCTTGAAGTTGGTGGGCTCAAAACCTGTCCTATCAAAAGTAATCGGGTTCTAAGGAGCTCAATATCATAGGGTTGTTTTCTATGTTCATTGTTTTGATTTAGCCACTGAACTGGCGATCAAAATATTCCAAGAAAACAACCCTCGATGAGTGTAGTATCGAGTATCTACCAACTTCGGACTGCACCAAATTCGGTCATCTCACTACCCCTAAAGAGGCCAGGATGGTCAAGTAAGGTTCCTAAGGTCAGTTGATGCTTCACGACATCACGCGGCGGCCCCGTACTCTCCTTGACTTGACTCAAGGGTTACCGGTACTCACCAAAGTGCCACATCAACGTAGCAAACTGCTTCAACCGTGTCGGTATACCCCGCACAGTTCCCTCACATGTTGTTGCTACTTTCTAAAAGGTATCCCCCAGATCCGGGTTAGGATCTATGAAACTCTAAAACAGGCCCACAATTTTAAAGCAAACAAAACAAGCAATTGAAAACATAAGAGTGGTCTAATCCTAAGGTACACCTCACTTATTAAGTTTCCCCAGTAGAGTCGCCAGTTCTGTGATCGGTGGAAATAGAACTGACTGTTTTTTAAGCTGGTTCGCGAAATGTCGCGTTAAGCAAGAGTCGCCACCGTCTTTTATGTTCTCCAACATGGAAAGGACAAAAGCACAGCAAAATTCCTTTTTCGAGATATTTCTCGGTTCGGGAGGTAGATTTATAGAAAGGGAAGGTGTTAGCACCCTTTCTATCCGTGGTTATCCACGGGCTCTTAGGTACTTGCTCTTATGTTTTCAAAAATTGTTTGCTTTTCAAGTGTATGTGGGTTTTGAAAAAAGTTTCGTCTGAAAAATTTCTAGGTAACTCTTGTATCTGTCCTCAAGAGTGTATGAAATATTTGTTTGAAAACCTTTTGAAAGTGTAGGTGCGAAAAGTTGTTTTTTGTTCGTTTTGAAAAGAGCAAGTACTTAGGAGAAATCTACCTACTCTAAGGAATTAGGCTGTGTAAGAGTCCTTTAGACAGTACTATCCCACTATTGAGAAGTAGGTAGCACCGTCGTAGGAGGTATTCGGGTCAATTCGATTATTAGGGACAATGTGGTCACCAAAGCAATGGTAGGACACCTTAGCGATAACCCTAATGTCCTAGATCCTTTTTATCCGAGGCAACTGTTTCGAGGCAACTGGATCTTAGACAGGAGGGCGACCTCTAAAATACCCTATACTTGACGACCACGTCGAGGCAACCAGTGAGGCGTAACCTAAGAGTGGCATGTGCATGTGTGTTGTTTCAGTTTATGTTTATCTTTGAACATGCATTTGTGAGCTACGGATTGATTTTATTTGCCATACAAGTCTTTCATGCATTTTTTTAACAGTTAAGAGTGCGGAAAATAAATTGCGGAAAGTTGAATCTACGCTATTACAAGGCGCGGGTCTATACATCGCCAAAAACAAAACCCGTTTGGAAAATGCGAGAAATTAAAAGAAAGCGATAAAGTTCTAATTAACTATTACATTTCTGAGCAGATACATAAATAACCAAAATAACGAATTAAAAATAATATGCGCGTGAAAGAATTGGATCGGGACGTCCCTAGGGTTTTGACCCTTTTTTTTAGAAAAAAAATGAGATTTGTCCTTTTTTGTAATTAATGAAATTAAGCCTAATTACTAATTAATTAATTTATTAAAAGAAAAAATGTTTTTGTGTTTTTTATGTTTTTAATGAAATAAAATAAAAGAAATTTAAAAGTGTAAAAAAAAACCCTAAGTCTAATTCATTTTTATTTATTGTAAAAGAAAATTAAAATTAAACCTAATTAAACTAAATTAATTTAAGTTAGTGTTTATTTACAAAATAATTAAACTAAAGTGAAATTAATAATAATAAATAAAATATTTACATTTTTTAGTTTTCTGAATTTTTATTGTGAAAAATTAATTATGTTAATTTTAGTGATAATAATAATAATTAGAAAAAATAATTAATAAATAAACTAGAGAATATTAAATAAAAAGAAAAAAGGAATGAACCAAAGGGGGGTTCTGGGCCCAGAAGGGGGTGAATTTGAAATTGTAAAGCCCATTAACCAGCCAGCCTTTTTGACTTTTTGCAATTGTCCAGAGTATGCTTTGATTTGGAACATGGTGTTCAGCACCTTATGGCCTTTGGATCTGAGCGTGTAGCCACCTGGCGCCTGATGGTTTGAGGTGCATGATAGAATCCTTAGCAAGCGCTGCAATGAACATGTTATGAAAAACAATCGAATTATTTTGGGGGACCTGGGAATCGAACCCAAGTCCCAACGTTCAACGCCTGTACGCCTTAGCCACTGAGCCAATTGCTTCAATTGAAATAATAATAATAATAAGTGGTCAATATATTAGTAAATCAACGCATATGCCTAAAAAATAAAAAATAAAGCGCGCGGTCGTTTGAAAGGGCGAATGGGAGAACGACGTGTGGTCGTCTTCTCCAAATCCATGGTTCAGTTACCTGCGGAATTTTATCCGCAGGAAGTTCCGTAGGCCCTTTCCTAAAACCATCCCTAGGATGCAAAAAATGCCATCCAAGCCCATGGTCAGGATCGTCCATGTCCCCTGAGTCCATCCATGCTTATGGTTTGTTCTAATTTCACCTGGAAACAAAACACCTAAAAACAATACAAACAAACCCTAGGAACGGGTATTGTCATACAAGGCCTAAAAATGAAATTGAATAATGCCATTAGGTTAGAAATCAAGCAAGGAGTATGGATATGCTAATATTTTTGAGAAAAAAAATGCAAGAATGGAGAAACACGATTCCATGTTCAGAAGTGACTTCGTGAGTACTTACAGTGCTTGATAGGTGGTCTTAGGATGCGTTTGTGATTGCTTTAGTTTCAGGGGATGGCCAGGAAGAAAGCCACGTGCTTATTTTGATCTGAAAACCTCTGCAACCTTGTTCTTGATCTCACACTTTTTCAACAATTTTCCACTTTTTCTCTGGCCGTTTTAGCAATCTCTAGGTCGTGAATGTTGTTGCTACAACTTGCTTATGTATGTGTGAACAAAATTAGGTCAGCAGCTGGGCTTGTATCCTTGTGTATTGAAGTCTTGAGATCTTGTTGACCACCATTGAAGAACTTTCCATGTTTGGAGCAAATCTTGGATTTTATGCACAAAAAGGCTTAGCACGAATTTGTGAGTTGGCACATGACATATAAAAGCTATTCAAATCAAAAGATGCTATTCCATTAATTTTTTAGATTTTATTTGAATTATTATGGATTTAAAATGAATTAAATCAATAAAAATTAAATAAAATAGAAAAATAAATGTTTGATCTTGAAATTAATCATGGGACACGTGGGTGGCATGACAAGGCTGAATCAAGTGGAAGAAAGTGGGCCCTTTTGTCAAAATTTGAAGTTTTAAGGATAGTTGACTTTTGCCATTTCACAAAAATTTCCCAACTTCTCCAATGCATATCTTGCTCAATTTTGATCATATCAACATGTTCTTGGACATTTTGGAAAGGTATTGAAGTCCTCTAACCAATGCCTTTGGTACCATGTCATTTGGATTTACCAATCTCAAGTTATGGTCTTTGACTTAAAGTGAATTTTTGTTGACTTTTGAAATTGACCTATAATGTAGAAATTGATAACTTTTTGTGAGAGAATTTATTGGACTTGGAATGTGAAGATGAGTTGTAGGAAATGTCATCCCCTTAAAAATGAGCATTGGATGGGATTTTTCTGATGAACCATGAAAAAGTTATGCCCTGGTCAAGTTACAGTTGACTTTTCAACTGTCCAAAAATAGAAACTTTTGCATCCTTGATGATTTTTGAGCCATTCTTGTGGAATCATGATCAAGACTTGATCAAATGATGACTGTGGCTTCAAAATAAGATGTTGACCAAATTTTTTGACTTTTGACTATAAAATGACCATTTTGCCCCTGCAGTTGATTGTGAACCAAATAGGGCTTTTGATTGTGCAATTTATCTCTGTGAGTCTTGAAACTTGACATGTAGATGCTTGACAATGTATGTATGCCTATGGGACTTGTTTGAGCCATTGAAAATCCCAAATTCATTGAAGGAACCAAAACCCTAATTTTGACTGGCTTAAGAGGATGTTTGACTGTGCAACCCTCTGAGAGATCTTGAACCATTTGAAGATTGATCTTGACAAATCTTGAAGAATATGGGAGGGAAAATTTTGGGGTACAACAGTTGCCCCTGTTCAATATTATTAAACCTGAGGATGTAGATTGGCTTGCGTGCCTTTCGTGATCCGAAGGTGGAAGATGATTGAACACTAGAGTGCCCAGAAATTTGCACTCACATAGTGGAGTCTCAGCAGTGTGATGTCGAGAATGGGCTTATAGATTCCATTTGGAGAGATGGTGGATAGGAGGATGGGCTTATAGATGCCATCCGGAGATGTGACGGAACCTTTGTCGGGAATGGGCTTACATATGCCATTTAGAAGTGTAATGGATAGTTGTGGAGATGGGCTTAAAGATGCCATTCTGAGGTGTCGATTGCGTAAGAGATTCCTTAGCGAGAAATTGTATATTTGAGAAAGAGAGATAATTTCCTGGCCTGTTACAGGTGTTGATCTTCAAACTCTTCATGCAGATATGCCCTGGCTGGATACAGGTATCGAATCTGGAATTAGTCGCTCACAGATATGCCCTGGCTGGATACAGGTATCGAATTTGGAACTGGTCGTCTACAGATATGCCCTGGCTGGATACAGGTATCGAATCTCTAAACTCTTCATGCAGATATGCCCTGGCTAGATACAAGTGTCGAATCCACAATCAATTGCTCACAGATATGCCCTGGCTAGATACAGGTGTCGAATATAGAACTGGTCGTCTACAGATATGCCCTGGCTGGATACAGGTATCGAATCTCTAAACTCTTCATGCAGATATGCCCTGGCTGGATACAGGTATCGAATCTACAATCAATCACTCACAGATATGCCCTGGCTAGATACAGGTATCGAATCTGGAACCGGTCGTCTACAGATATGTCCTAGCTGGATACAGGTATCGAATCTCTAAACTCTTCATGCAGATATGCACTGGCTAGATACAGGTGTCGAATCCACAATCAATTGCTCACAGATATGCCCTGTCTAGATACAGGTGTCGAATCTGGAACTGGTCGTCTACAGATATGCCCTGGCTGGATACAGGTATCGAATCTCTAAACTCTTCATGCAGATATGCCCTGGCTAGATACAGGTGTCGAATCCGAAATCAATTGCTCACAGATATGCCCTGGCTAGATACAGGTATCGAATCTGGAATTAGTCGTCTACAGATGTGCCCTGGCTGGATACAGGTATCGAATCTCTAAACTCTTCATGCGGATATGCCCTGGCTAGATACAGGTATCGAATCTACAATCAATTGCTCACAGATATGCCCTGGCTAGATACAGGTATCGAATCTGGAATTGGTCGTCTACAGATATACCCTGGCTGGATACAGGTATCGAATCTCTAAACTCTTCATGCAGATATTCCCTAGCTGGATACAGGTATCGAATCTACAATCAATCACTCACAGACATGCCCTGGCTAGATACAGGTATCGAATCTGGAACCGGTCGTCTACAGATATGCCCTGGCTGGATACAGGTATCGAATCTCTAAACTCTTCATGCAGATATGCCCTGGCTAGATACAGGTGTCGAATCCACAATCAATTACTCACAGATATGCCCTAGCTAGATACAGGTGTCGAATCCACAATTAATCGCTCAAAGATATACCCTGTCTAGATACAGGTATCAAATCTGGAACTGGTCGTCTACAGATATGCCCTGGCTGGATACAAGTATCGAATCTCTAAACTCTTCATGCAGACATGCCCTGGCTGGATACAGGTATCGAATCTACAATCAATCACTCACAAATATGCCCTGGCTAGATACAGGTATCGAATCTGGAATTAGTCGTCTACAGATGTGCCCTGGCTGGATACAGGTATCGAATCTCTAAACTCTTCATACGGATATGCCCTGGCTAGATACAGGTATCGAATCTACAATCAATTTCTCACAGATATGCCCTGGCTAGATACAGGTATCGAATCTGGAATTGGTCGTCTACATATATGCCCTGGTTGGATACTGTTGTACCCCAAATTTTGACCTAAGATATCATCTCCTATCTGCATCATTACATTGCAAGCGTTTTGATTTTTAAAATTCATAACTTTTTTCGAGTCGAGAGTTGTTTATTTGGTGAACGCTAAATTTATTAATCGATTCATGCTAAAACAATGTTTATTGATTATTTATTATCTTAAATTTAAATAATTGGAATTTGTTTTCAATTGTTATATGATTTAAAGATTTATAGATAATAAAATAAATATTAGAGAAGAAGGTATATTAATCGAGCAGACAGTGTTTATTTATTATTCACTATCTTAAATTTAAATAATTGGAATTTATTCTCAGTTATTACATAATTTAAAGATTTATGAATAATATAATAAATATTTGAAAAAGTTCATTAATTGGTCAATAATGATTATTTAATTATTTATCATTCTAAGTTAAATAATTGAAATTCTATTTTTAATTATTATAATTTAGAAAATTATGAATAATGAATTAAATAATTGAAACTATTAATTGATCAATGATATTATTGATTTATTTGTTTATTATTCTGAATTTAAGTAATTGAGATTTATTTTCAATTATTATACAATTTAAAGAATTATAAACGATAAAGTAAATAATTAGAGAGAAGGAAGAAATTAATTGGCAAATATTGGAATTTTATTCATTTTCTTCTAATTGTACAATTATTGTGTAAATACTGTATTTATTTACAACGAATTTACAATAATAATTTTACAAAGTTAAAATGAAATAAAAATTAATCTAATGTTTTCTAATTCTAAATCTTCTATCCAATGCCTTTTTGTCTGCTCATTTGATTTTACCTGCAAAAACGATTAAAAGAAAATTAGAATTGAACATTAAAGCGGAAAAATTATTTAGTGTTCATCATTAAAAGCAACGACTGGAATCAGTTTACCTTTTTTTGCAAATCACGGGATCTCTCCCGGTTCACAAAAAAGAAGAAATTTTTATTTTCATAAATGAATGCACAATTGTGAGACATGCACAAATTCATTTTTAGTTTCAAAACTGCATATTAAAAAAATTAATTGCATTCTTTTCAAAGTCCAATGCATATTTCAAAAATGTACACAGCATATGCATAAACATTACATATGCAAGCACAAACAAAAGTCCAACGTAAACTAGTATGGAAAAAGCCAAAATAAAATAGGCTCCCATACTGTGCATGCTGTAACAAAGAGTAGATAAAGAAGTATGCAGTTCAAAACATTTTATGCAAGCAATATAATATTTCCTCATTCATCATATTCCAGCTCTGTTACAGTTTCAGAAAAAAAGCAGTACACATCATTTTATGCATCAATGTACTTGAGAGAGAGAAGAGAGAAAGAAAAATGGTTTTGCAGGTTTTGGCTTAGGCAGGAATTAGAATACAGACAGAACAGCAGCAAGGCAATAAGAAAAGGAGCATAGAAAAGATTACCAAATTGGATGTAACAGTATAGTATGCAGAGTAAAGGAATATTAAAAATATACCAAGCCTTCAACGTAAACCTGAGGGGCCAAAAAAAAACTGTTATAACATAACAAAATCACTACACACACATGCATCTATCTATCCCCAAGCCTTCCACGCAGAAACTAAAAAGAAATATACAAAAAGTCATTTTCCTCAAGTCCCCCAAACCTGCTACTGCATAAACCATATCAGAACCACAAACCTGTAAAAAACCAATATGTCCTGAACCATGGCCAAAACCTCATTAACCTGATTGAGCCATCAAACCAATACCATAAAAATTCCTACTGTCATAAACCATTAGCCTGCATTGCCATAACCTACTGCACTAAAAAACCAGTAAAACTTATGGCCTAAAAAAACAATACAACCTGATCAACATAAACCACAAACCTGCTATCTGCATTGCCAAAAAACCTGCCTACTGTCTAAACCAATAAACATACCAAAAACACCTATTGCATTACCGAAACTAGAACCATTTCAAAGAAACAGTAAAACCTGCGTGAAGCCCTCAAAACCATTCTTCAAACCATCATTCACTATGGCCTAAGAACTAAAACTTTCAAAACCATGGCCTAAACCAATTTCCAAACCCAAGCATACAGTAAGGCCTCAATACGTTCATCATTGGCCAAAAGCAAAGCATACAGAAATCAGAAAGAAGAAGAGAAAAAGCGTCAATGGCATCAAGCTAGTCAAAATGGTTATTTCAACATAGCATTCAAAAACGTTCAAAGCAACGGAAGGCATACAGTAGCAGTAGCAAAGTCAGAAAGAAGAAGAAGGCAAGCTAGTCAATTTTCGTTTCAACAAAAGCATCAAGGTAACATTGAAATACACAGTACCAAGGCGAGAAGAAGGAAGCTAAATACAGAGTACCGGCCACTGAAGCAAGCCCGCGACGCACCACCTTTCCTCGCCGCCCGGCCTCCTACGTACCCAACCGTTCCTCCTCCATCTCCCTAAGGTAACATTTTCCTCTCTTTCTTTCAAAGATTCCTCAAACAACCATAAATGAAACGAAATCAGAATCAAAACGGATCAAAGATTACAACATGCATTTGCAATAAAACCCTAAACGAGTGATAGAACGAAATTTGTACCGTAAAATCCGTCGCCCCCTCACGTTTGGCTGGAGGGAAGAGGAAAGTGGGATGCTGGTGGCCATTGAGGTGAGAAGCTCAGGCAAAGGTGCAAGACGAAGAAGATGAATCGAGAGTGATGGAGCGCCGCTGCTGTGCACATGTTAACCTAAATCCCTAATTCAATTACCAAGCATGTTTAACCCCTAAAAAAACAGTTATGAACATATTGGACTATTCTGCCTAAGGCCCAGACGATTTGCTTATCCACCTCCCTATCTTGCTTCTGATACTATTAATCTTGGGCCTCTTAAAACTCCGTTTGGCCCATGTTTTTGTCTATCATTTTACCCCTTCTTTTTTTAAAATTCTTGATACATTTTTATCATTTGATTTCCTTAGCCTTTTTCTTAATTATTATTAATTAGTTAGTTAATAAAATTAATGATAGGTGTAATTTAATTAAAACCTTTTTTTGGGATCATTTTATTAATCTAACTTTAGGTTTAATCTAGTAACTTTAGTTTTGTTATTAGGTTTAGTTAAATAACTTTAAGTTTTAAGTTAGTTCAATTATTTAATAACTCTTAAATACCATTTTATCATAATATTAAAAACACATAAAAAAATATATAGAGACTCAAAAACTTAAAAAATATTTTGTCTTCCTTAATTGATTCTCATTTTTACTTTTATCTATAAAAATGCGTAAAAAATGAAAATTATTAAAAAACACTTTCTTTTCATTAATATTAAGCAAAAATCATAAAAAATGCATATTTATACCATTTAGCCTTTTATTCAATCGTTGTATATCATTATCTGCATAATATTCTGTCATTTATTTGTTTATTTCGTTTACGTTTAAATCCAAGGGAAAAACGATAAATTTGTTGACTTCATGTCCTCAAATCTAATCGCGCGAACACTTGCATTTCATTAAAACTTAGGATAATTTTCCTTCAAGTATTCAATCTTTTCAAAACTTATACCCTTTAAGCAAAAACTTCGACATTAGGTCGTCGTATCTTCAAAAACCCGTCCGTACCCCTTTTCGGCCAGAAATGATTTATTTTTAATCAAACGATCAATTTTAATAAACAGATATTTCAAAAGGTTCCTATAGAGTACTATAGATACATTGGGTGCTAATACCTTCCCATTGTATAACCAACCCCCGAACCATAGATCTCTTTTCAAAAACGCCTTGTATTTTTTATTACTTTTAAAAAGTATTATTTACATTACATATTTAGGGTTTTATTTCGCTCTTTCCCCTTTCCCTTGGAAACAATAAAGCGCGGTGGCGACTCTTGCTTTTGTGAGACGAATTAATCAATAATTCGATCTCCGATTTACCCCGCTACATTTTTTATCGCTACAGATACAGGTATCGAATCTCTAAACTCTTCATGCAGATATGCCCTGGCTGGATACAGGTGTCGAATCCACAATCAATCGCTCACAGATATGCCCTGGCTAGATACAGGTATCGAATCTGGAATTGCGACAGTTGATAGTAATCATCTTTGGATTGACCTTTTTCCTGAAAAGGCAAAACATCAGTTGTATGCAATGTCATGATGTATGAAATGCAAGATGTCATGATGTTCTCAAAAATAAATGAGATCGTGTGATATGATGCGTATATGCATGTATCAGGATGTATAAAATGTGAAATGTTTATGAATGTATTTTCGTCTAGGAAAATAAATCCTTGACGAATGCCAGGAGCTTGTTGAATCCTGGGCTGATGTTTGAAGAATAGAGTTCTTCGTTTCCGCGGGGGATGATGGTTGCAAGAATAAACCGGTAGGAGAAGATGACTCCGTTGGGGAATAAACTTGTTGTAGAGGTTACTCTGCGGGGAATTACTCTGTGGGAAGAGATACTTCGCTGATGTTTGATGATAACTCCGCTGGGGATACCGTGGATAAGTTATGTTGAGGAATTTGATGAACTCCGCTGGGGGATAGGAAGAACTTCGTCGAGGACGAGCTTGTTGTGGTAAATACTTGAGGATAACCCAGTTATAGGCTCTGGTGGGGAATAACCTTTGAATAAAGCCGGGGAGATGCGTTCATACTCTGCAGGGTATAAGCTTCCAGAATCTACTGGGGATAAGGTTCAACTCTCTTGGGGAAGTTTTTGAGACTGCACTGGGGAAGTGGTTCCACTGGGGTGTCTGGTATTCCGCCGGGGAACAATCTTATATTAAGATTGCCGAGGATGCTTGCTTAGGAACATCTGTATACTCCGCTGGGGAATGTTGAGATCTTCTGGGGGTACCCAACTTCCTTAAGACTGACAGTAGACTAACTCTGCTTGGGGAGAGTATCGCTGACTTGCTAGGGATACTGTGCCTTTTTAGGGCTGATGGGAGACCAACTCTGCTTGGGGCGAGCATTGCTGAATCTTGTCTTACTCTGCGTGGAGTGAAGGTATCTTAGTTACATTCTTCAGCCGAACCTACCTTGGTACCTTGGTGGACAGAGCAACTAGGTCGCTTAGACAATTCTTATTGCCCCTGTTTCTGATGTCACCTGTAATTAGTCCTTTGTTTCGTATGCAAATATTTATGATCAGCAATTAATGTCAAATGCATATATCAAAAATGAACATTGGATGTTCTTTGCAAAACAAAACAGATAAAGGAAAAACAATTGGCAATTTGGCTGGAAAAGTGAATTTGTATTGATTTTGAAATTTTCCTGTAAATAGGCGTTTTTGTACAAGAGGCTGACGTCCTAGTAAGAGAACGCCGCCGAATCACATAGAGTTTTATACAAGAAGGAAAACAAAACAGCTATGTGCAAAATCCCACTGGGTTCCAACTCTGCTATTGCCTTCATGTCTTCAAGCGTCTCATCACTTTGCTGCTTAGTTGAAGATGAAGCTGATTGATCGATGCCGTCTGAACCTGATAGTTGATGCCGAATTTTGGATGCAGGGTGATCAATGAGACATGGTATTACGCTTTAATCCCTAAATTTTGCCTAGACCGCCCTTTCGGGTTTTCAGTCCACCGGGATACCCATTTTTGCCCAAGCCGCCTTTTCAGGTTTTCGACTTGCCGGGTGTACAGATTTTTTCATTTCATCCCTTATTTTTGCCCGAACCCTTTTGGTTCGCCGGGAAGCCCTTATTTTTGCCTAGGTGTGTCAACCTAGCGGGTCTTTAATCATGCGTAGTATCTTTTTACTATGTCTGCATTGGCGAGGTGAGGAAGGTCGTCACCATCCATGGTGGTTAGAATCATAGCTCCTCCTGAGAAGATATGTTTAACCACAAATGGCCCTTCATACGTAGGGGTCCACTTGCCCCTGGGATCACTTTGAGGAAGAATGATGCGCTTGATTACCAGGTCCCCAACTTGATATTCTTGTCGTCTGACTTTCTTGTTAAATGCCCTGATCATCCGTTTTTGGTACGTCTGACCATGACAAATAGCAGTGAGTCTCTTTTTGTCGATTAGGTTTAATTGATCAAGCTGAGTTTGGATCCAGTCATCTTCGCTCAAACCTGCATCCTTCATTATTCGGAGAGAGGGTATCTGAACTTCGATAGGCAAGACTGCCTCCATGCCGTAGACCAAGGAAAAGGGAGTTGCCCCTGTTGACGTCCTTGCTGAGGTACGGTACCCATGAAGAGCGAACGGTAACATCTCGTGCCAATCTTTGTAGGTCACTGTCATCTTCTGCACAATCTTCTTGATATTCTTATTTGCCGCTTCGACAGCCCCATTCATCTTCGGCCGGTAGGGAGAAGAGTTATGATGCTGTATCTTGAATTGCTCGCAGAGCTCAATGATCATCTTGTTGTTAAGATTGGTACCATTGTCCGTGATGATCCTCTCAGGTATACCGTAGCGACATATCAGGTTATGCCGAATGAACCGTGCCATGACGTTCTTGGTTACAGTAGTGAAGGAAGCTGCTTCAACCCACTTTGTGAAGTAATCAATCGCTACCAGGATGAAACGATGCCCGTTGGATGCCGTAGGTCTGATCTCGCCGATCATATCAATGCCCCACATTGCAAAAGGCCAAGGTGTTGTCAAGACGTTCAAAGGAACCGGAGGAATGTGCACCTTATCAGCATAGATCTGGCATTTATGACATGTCCGAGAATGTTGGTAACAGTCGGCTTCCATTGTGGACCAGAAATATCCTGCCCGAAGGATCTTCTTTTCCATGGTATGTCCACTGGAATGTGTCCCGAAGGTACCCTCATGCAGCTCTGCCATGATCCTTTCTGCTTCAGCCTTATCCACACAACGCAGTAAGGTTGAATCATGGTTTCGCTTGTATAGAATGCCATTGCTGAGGAAGAACTTTGCCGTGAACCTTCTTAGAAACTTCTTGTCGTTAACAGATGCGCCCTCGGGGTATTCTTGAGTTTCTAGGTACCTCTTTACTTCATGATACCAAGGTTTTTCTGTTACCTCTTCAGTCTCAAGATCGCAGCAATGTGCTGGTTCATCCAATTTCCAGATAATGATCCGGGGAGCCTCGTTGTCCCATTTTACTTTGAACATAGAGGACATCGTAGCTAGCACGTCCGCTAACTGATTCTCCTCTCTTGGGAAGTGTTCAAAGGTTATCTCTTCGAAATGGGGGATCAATGTCAGTACATACTCTTTGTAAGGGACAGGATTTGGATGTTTCGTATCCCACTCGCCTTTGATCTGATTGATCATGAGAGCGGAATCTCCGAAGACACTCAGAAACTTGATCCTTAAGTCAATTGCAGCTTGAAGACCCATGATACATGCTTCATACTCTGCCATGTTGTTAGTGCAGTTGAAGCATAGTCGGGCAGTGTGTGGAGTATAAGTGCCTTTAGGGGATATGATCACGGCGCCAATACCGTTACCCAAAGCGTTTGAGGCTCCGTCAAAGTGCATAGACCATCGGGATCCTTCCTCAGGTCCTTCATCCGGTCCAGGTACTTCACAATCAGTCACTACCATGATATTCTCGTCTAGAAATTCAAAGTTCATAGATTGGTAGTCATCCACTGGTTGGTGTGCCAAATGGTCTGCCAATACACTTCCCTTGATTTCTTTTTGAGTCGTGTACTGGATGTCATATTCCGTCAAGATCATCTGCCATCTTGCTATTCTTCTGGACAAGGAAGGCTTTTCGAATATGTACTTGATTGGATCCATTTTTGAAATTAACAGAGTAGTGTGAGTCAACATATACTGTCTCAGCCGGCGAGCAGCCCATACCAAAGCGCAGCAAGTTTTCTCGAGCAGTGAGTATCGGGTCTCACAGTCGGTAAACTTTTTGCTAAGGTAATAAATGGCGTGCTCTTTTCGGCCAGACTCGTCATGCTGCCCCAGCACACACCCCATTGAGCTATCCAGTACTGTCAAATATAAGATTAGAGGTCTCCCTTCAACCAGTGGCATAAGAATGGGTGGTTCTTGGAGATACTCTTTGATTCTTTCGAAAGCGGCCTGACATTCATCATTCCAACGTACTACTTGATCTTTCTTCAGCAGCTTGAAGATTGGTTCACAGGTAGCAGTTAGATGTGAGATGAATCGGGAAATGTAGTTCAGCCGTCCTAGAAAGCCTTTGACTTCTTTCTCTGTCTTGGGAACTGGCATCTCTTATATGGCTTTCACTTTGGCAGGGTCCACTTGAATACCTTTGTCGCTTACGACGAAGCCTTGCAATTTTGCCGATCTTACCCCGAAGGTGCACTTGTTCGGGTTCAACCTCAGCTTGTACAACTTCAGATGGTCAAACAACTTCTGTAGATGGTCAAGGTGTTCCTCCTCAATTTGGGACCTTGCAATCATATCGTCGACATATACTTCGATCTCGTGATGGATCATATCATGGAACAAAGCAACCATGGCACGTTGGTAAGTTGCCCCAGCATTTTTCAACCCAAAAGGCATGACCTTGTAGCAGAAGGTGCCCCACTGAGTAACAAAAGTGGTCTTCTCCATGTCTTCAGGAGCCATCTTGATTTGATTATAACCGGAGAAGTCGTCCATGAAGGAGAATACTTTATGCTGAGCAGTGTTGTCAACCAGAACATCGATATGATGCAGAGGGAAATCATTCTTAGGGCCCGCCCTGTTCAAATCCCTGTAATCAACACACATTCGGACCTTACCATCTTTCTTCGGCACTGGAACCACGTTGGCAACCCACTGAGGGTAAGAAGTCACTGCTAGAAACCCGACATCAAATTGTTTCATAACCTCAGCTTTGATTTTCTCGGACATCTCTGGACGCATACGGCAGACCTTCTGTTTTACCGGAGGGCATTCTTCCTTGGTAGGCAGATGATGAACCACAATGTCGGTATCCAACCCAGGCATGTCTTCGTAAGACCAGGCGAAGATTTCCACATAGTCATGCAACATCTGAATTAACTGTTGTTTCACACTGAGCTCTAGATTGGCACCAATCTTGACTTCCTTTCTGTCTGTCTCAGTACCCAGATTTACCGTTTCCACTGGCTCTTCATGTGGCTGAATGGCCCTCTCTTCCTGGAGTAGCAGTCTTGCAAGCTCACTAGGCACTTCGCAATCATCTTCACCTTCGTCTTCGGCTAAGTTGATCGGATTTTCGAAGTCATAATTGGCAGTAGCAGAGTCGTTACCAGTGAGATCCAGAGTGGATTGGAACCTGTATAGGTGAGTGTGTGTAAATATAGCTGTTTTGCAATATATAGAAAGAAAGGGAGCGCAAGATTTGAAATGCGAAAAACGTCCAATACTTTTATTCATGATATATGGAAATGACAAATAATAAGCCCTCACAAATGACGCCACGGTGCCCCGGGTAAGACACCGGGCCATAAAGTTTCAAATTATTGTTTGTTACAAATTCAAAACAAAGGAGTTCATTACTGAGTGACAAAAGTAATAGGTGTGAAGTATTTGGCAGTCCAGTTGCTTGGTCCACCGTCGGTCGTTGGGTAGATCTAGCTGTCGAATTCAGATTCTTCCACATCATCATCATCCCTAATAGCATTTACTCAATGGTTGGGCATGGGAGTTGTCACCACATTAGGCCTCTCGGGCGCCTCGAACTGTACTTCTTTAGCATCAATAAGGTCCTGGACCTTATTCCTTAGTGCCCAACAATCATCCGTAGTATGCCCCGGGCTGTCAGAGTGATAAGCGCAGCGGGCGTTGGGATTATAATTCAGAGATGTGGTGTTCACTACCTTCGGAGCTTCTTTGACAGTTACCAGATTGGTTGACAGCAGTTGCGGCAATATCTGAGACAGGGTCATGCTGAGCCGAGTATACTGCCTTTTGGGTCTCTCACCCCTTGGTTGGTTGTATTGCTGAGGAGCAGCAGCAGGCTTTGAAATTACCACCGCTTTGACAGCTTGGCAGCGTTCCGGTTTGTTCTGTCTTCTGGGACCATAAACAACACTAGCTTCCTTTTTGAAGGGCTTCTTTTCAGTACTTGAGGAGGCACCTTTCTGTATCTTCCCCGACTTGATACCAGCTTCTATCCTCTCACCGGTTAAGATCAGATCTGTAAACCCAGCAGAGGAATTACCAATCAGGTGGTTAAAGAATGGACCAGACAGGGTCCCCAAGAACATGTCAACAAGCTCACGGTCCGTCAAAGGTGGCTGCACCCTTCCAGCCAGGTCCCTCCATTTCTGCGCGTACTCCTTAGAACCTTCACCCGTTCCTAGTGACATACCCTGGAGCTGGGTACGCGTAGGAGCGAGGTCGGAATTATACTGATACTGCTTATAAAAAGCAGTAGCCAAGTCCTCCCAGTTACGAATACTGGTTCCATCCAGCTGATAGAACCATTCGAGTTGAGCCCCTGAAAGGCTATCCTGGAAGAAATGAATCCATAAGTTCTTGTCTGCAGTGTAAGGTCGGATCTTCCTTACATATGATCTGAGATGCAGCTTAGGACAGGAATCCCCGTCGTACTTCACAAAGGTAGGTGCCTTGAACTTGTGTGGAATCACCACCCCAGAAGATAAGCCTAGGTCTCCAAAGTCCAACCCGGGCACACGTTGAATCTCCATAGAATTTAACCGGTCCTCCAGCTGTTTGTACCTGTCTTCAGCAGGAGGGTACTGTTCATCATTGAAATCTGTCTCGTTGTCAGAGACCACGGGACTAGGAACTCTTCTCTCTTGGGGACTGCCTTCCCCAACAGATGGAGTAGTCAGCTCAACTTCATTCTGTAGTGTATTCCCGAATCTGCGTCCAGTGTTGAACAGCACAGTCCTCTTCTTCTTCTTCTTCTTCAAGAGTAAAGTCTTCAACTCCTGTTGACCCTGGGCTAAGCTCATGACCAGCTCTTGAAACTGGGCGTTTTGGGCCTGGAGGGCCTTGATAGCTTATTCAGTAGTAGGTTCAGGATTCATGATGATTGTTGAAATAAACAGCGAAGAAGATTAAGAAGCCTGTAGGAAAAGGGTACCTGTTATGCATATGATGAATGGAATGCGTATGATTTATGCGTGCAATGTTTTCAAGGATCTCGCGGGGTAAACAGAGAAACTTGTTAGAAGTTGAATACGGTAGCTTGATTGAAGGAACTTCATGTTGTTGAGAGTCCTTCTTCAAGAGTCAAAGCTCACCATATCGAGTGGGTCATAGCCCCTGACTCAAGTTATCAACCTTGGCTAGAGGAAAATAAATCCCCTTTGCCCCTTGCTAGACAGTTGGTTCATCATGACCTGCATCACAGACCCTTGAGATCCTTGAAATGGGTTAATCCTTATGCAAGATGTATACAGGTTAGTCCTTATGCAGGATGCATGCAATGGTATGATATTATGATAAGACACACCACAAGTATTCACAAAAGGCAAACATGATAAGGCACCCAAGTCACACCAGACAGCCCTTAGAGTTTTAGGCCAGCATGAGGTCTAGGTACTACCCTCTTGAAGTTGGTGAGCTCAAAACCTGTCCTATCAAAAGTAACCGGGTTCTAAGGAGCTCAATATCATAGGGTTGTTTTCTATGTTCATTGTTTTGATTTAGCCACTGAACTGGCGATCAAAATATTCCAACAAAACAACCCTCAATGAGTGTAGTATCGAGTATCTACCAACTTCGGACTGCACCAAAGTCGGTCATCTCACTACCCCTAAAGAGGCCAGGATGGTCAAGTAAGGTTCCTAATGTCAGTTGATGCTTCACGACACCACGCGGCGGCCCCGTACTCTCCTTGACTTGACTCAAGGGTTACCGGTACTCACCAAAGTGACACATCAACGTAGAAAACTGCTTCAACCGTGTCGGTATACCCCACACAGTTCCCTCACAGTTTGTTGCTACTTTCTAAAAGGTATCCCCCAGATCCGGGTTAGGATCTATAAAACTCCAAAACAGGCCCACAATTTTAAAGCAAACAAAACAAGCAATTGAAAACATAAGAGTGGTCTAATCCTAAGGTACACCTCACTTATTAAGTTTCCCCAGTAGAGTCGCCAGTTCTATGATCGGTGGAAATAGAACTGACTGTTTTTTAAGCTGGTTCGCGAAATGTCGCGGTAAGCAAGAGTCGCCACCGTCTTTTATGTTCTCCAACATGGAAAGGACAAAAGCACAACAAAATTCCTTTTTCGAGATATTTCTCGGTTCGGGAGGTAGATTTATAGAAAGGGAAGGTGTTAGCACCCTTTCTATCCGTGGTTATCCACGGGCTCTTAGGTACTTGCTCTTATGTTTTCAAAAATTGTTTGCTTTTCAAGTGTATGTGGGTTTTGAAAAAAGTTTCGTCTGAAAAATTTCTAGGTAACTCTTGTATCTGTCCTCAAGAGTGTATGAAATATTTGTTTGAAAACCTTTTGAAAGTGTAGGTGCGAAAAGTTGTTTTTTGTTCGTTTTGAAAAGAGCAAGTACTTAGGAGAAATCTACCTACTCTAAGGAATTAGGCTGTGTAAGAGTCCTTTAGACAGTATTATCCCACTATTGAGAAGTAGGTAGCACCGTCGTTGGAGGTATTCGGGTCAATTCGATTATTAGGGACAATATGGTCACCAAAGCAATGGTAGGACACCTTAGCGATAACCCTAATGTCCTAGTTCCTTTTTATCCGAGGCAACCGTTTCGAGGCAACTGGATCTTAGACAGGAGGGCGACCTCTAAAACACCCTATACTTGACGACCACGTCGAGGCAACCAGTGAGGCGTACCCTAAGAGTGGCATGTGCATGTGTGTTGTTTCAGTTTATATTTATCTTTGAACATGCATTTGTGAGCTACGGATTGATTTTATTTGCCATACAAGTCTTTCATGCATTTTTTAACAGTTAAGAGTGCGGAAAATAAATTGCGGAAAGTTGAATCTACGCTATTACAAGGTGCGGGTCTATACATCGCCAAAAATAAAACCCGTTTGGAAAATGCGAGAAATTAAAAGAAACCGATAAAGTTCTAATTAACTATTACATTTCTGAGCAGATACATAAATAACCAAAATAACGAATTAAAAATAATATGCGCGTGAAAGAATTGGATCGGGACGTCCCTAGGGTTTTGACCCTTTTTTTTGAGAAAAAAAAATGAGATTTGTCCTTTTTTGCAATTAATGAAATTAAGCCTAATTACTAATTAATTAATTTATTAAAAGAAAAAATGTTTTTGTGTTTTTTATGTTTTTAATGAAATAAAATAAAACAAATTTAAAAGTGTAAAAAAAAACCCTAAGTCTAATTCATTTTTATTTATTGTAAAAGAAAATTAAAATTAAACCTAATTAAACTAAATTAATTTAAGTTAGTGTTTATTTACAAAATAATTAAACTAAAGTGAAATTAATAATAATAAATAAAATATTTACATTTTTTAGTTTTCTGATTTTTATTGTGAAAAATTAATTATGTTAATTTTAGTGATAATAATAATAATTAGAAAAAATAATTAATAAATAAACTAGAGAATATTAAATAAAAAGAAAAAAGGAATGAACCAAAGGGGGGTTCTGGGCCTAGAAGGGGGTGAATTTGGAATTGTGAAGCCCATTAACCAGCCAGCCTTTTTGACTTTTTGCAATTGTTCAGAGCATGCTTTGACTTGGAACATGGTGGTCAGCACCTTATGGCCTTTGGATCTGAGCGTGTAGCCACCTGGCGCCTGATGGTTTGAGGTGCATGATAGAATCCTTGGCAAGCGCTGCATATGAACATGTTATGAAAAACAATAGAATTATTTTGGGGGACCTGGGAATCGAACCCAGGTCCCTACGTTCAACGCCTGTACGCCTTAGCCACTGAGCCAATTGCTTCAATTGAAATAATAATAATAAGTGGTCAATATATTAGTAAATCAACGCATATGCCTAAAAAATAAAAAAAAAGCGCGCGATCGTTTGAAAGGGCGAATGGGAGAACGACGCGTGGTCGTCTTCTCCAAATCCCTGGTTCAGTTGCCTGCGGATTTTTATTCGCAGGAAGTTCCGTAGGCCCTTTCCTAAAACCATCCCTAGGATGCAAAAATGCCATCCAAGCCCATGGTCAGGATCGTCCATGTCCCCTGATTCCATCCATGCTTATGGTTTGTTCTAATTTCACCTGGAAACAAAACACCTAAAAACAACACAAACAAACCCTAGGCACGGGTATTGTCATACAAGGCCTAAAAATGAAATTGAATAATGCCATTAGGTTAGAAATCAAGCAAGGAGTATGGATATGCTAATATTTTTGAGAAAAAAAATGCAAGAATGGAGAAACACGATTCCATGTTCAGAAGTGACTTCGTGAGTACTTACAGTGCTTGATAGGTGGTCTTAGGATGCGTTTGTGATTGCTTTAGTTTCAGGGGATGGCCAGGAAGAAAGCCACGTGCTTATTTTGATCTGAAAACCTCTGCAACCTTGTTCTTGATCTCACACTTTTTCAACAATTTTCCACTTTTGCTCTGGCCGTTTTAGCAATCTCTAGGTCGTGAATGTTATTTCTACTTCTTGCTTATGTATGTGTGAACAAAATTAGGTCAGCAGCTGGGCTTGTATCCTTGTGTATTTAAGTCTTGAGATCTTGTTGACCACCATTGAAGAACTTTCCATGTTTGAAGCAAATCTTTGATTTTATGCACAAAAAGGCTTAGCACGAATTTGTGAGTTGGCACATGACATATAAAAGCTATTCAAATCAAAAGATGCTATTCCATTAATTTTTTAGATTTTATTTGAATTATTATGGATTTAAAATGAATTAAATCAATAAAAATTAAATAAAATAGAAAAATAAATGTTTGATCTTGAAATTAATCATGGGACACGTGGGTGGCATGACAAGGCTGAATCAAGTGGAAGAAAGTGGACCCTTTTGTCAAAAATTGAAGTTTTAAGGATAGTTGACTTTTGCCATTTCACAAAAATTTCCCAACTTCTCCAATGCATATCTTGCTCAATTTTGATCATATGAACATGTTCTTGGACATTTTGGAAAGGTCTTGAAGTCCTCTAACCAATGCCTTTGGTCCCATGTCATTTGGATTTACCAATATCAAGTTATGGTCTTTGACTTAAAGTGAATTTTTGTTGACTTTTGAAATTGACCTATAATGTAGAAATTGATAACTTTTTGTGAGAGCATTTATTGGACTTGGAATGTGAAGATGAGTTGTAGGAAATGTCATCCCCTTCAAAATGAGCATTGGATGGGATTTTTCTGATGAACCATGAAAAGGTTATGCCCTGGTCAAGTTACAGTTGACTTTTCAACTGTCCAAAAATAGAAACTTTTGCATCCTTGATGATTTTTGAGCCATTCTTGTGGAATCATGATCAAGACTTGATCATATGATGATTGTGGCTTCAAAATAAGATGTTGACCAATTTTTTTGACTTTTGACTGTAAAATGACCATTTTGCCCCTGCAGTTGATTGTGAACCAAATAGGGCTTTTGATTGTGCAATTTGTCTCTGTGAGTCTTGAAACTTGACATGTAGATGCTTGACAATGTATGTATGCCTATGGGACTTGTTTGAGCCATTGAAAATCCCAAATTCATTGAAGGAACCAAAACCCTAATTTTGACTGGCTTAGGAGGATGTTTGACTGTGCAACCCTCTGAGAGATCTTGAACCATTTGAAGATTGATCTTGACAAATCTTGAAGAATATGGGAGGGCAAATTTTGGGGTACAACAGCGTGGATTATAGAGATTTAAACAGGGCCAGCCCTAAAGATGATTTTCCACTTCCACACATCGACATCCTGGTTGACAATACAGCCCAACACAAAGTATTTTCTTTCATGGACGGATTCTCAGGCTATAACCAGATCAAAATGGTACCTGAGGACATGGAGAAAACTACATTTGCCACACAGTGGGGTACGTTCTGCTACAAAGTGATGCCATTCGGACTAAAGAATGCCGGGGCAACCTATCAGCGTGCCATGGTAGCTTTGTTTCATGATATGATACATCATGAGATAGAGGTCTACGTAGATGACATGATAGCCCGATCACAAACTGAAGAAGAACACCTTGATCACTTGAAAAAGTTGTTTGTCAGATTGAAGGAGTACAAACTAAGGTTAAACCCGAACAAGTGCACCTTCGGAGTCTGGTCTGGTAAACTTTTAGGTTTCATTGTCAGTAACAAAGGCATCGAGGTGGATCCTGTCAAAGTCAAAGCGATACAAGAAATGCCTGCTCCTCGCACTGAGAAGGAAGTCACAGGATTCTTAGGACGCTTAAACTATATTTCCAGATTCATTTCTCACTTAACGCCTACTTGTGAACCAATCTTCAAGCTGTTGAAGAAAGATCAAGTAGTCAGATGGAATGATGAATGTCAGATTGCTTTCGAAAAAATCAAGGAGTATCTACAAGAGCCTCCTGTCTTGATGCCACCAGTCGAGGGGAGACAATTAATCATGTATCTGGCTGTTTTAGAGAACTCAATGGGGTGTGTATTGGGGCAGCATGACGAGTCTGGCCGAAAAGAGCACGCTATCTACTACCTGAGCAAAAAGTTTACCGACTATGAAACCAGATATTCACTGCTCGAGAAAACTTGCTGCGCTCTGGTATGGGCTGCTCGCTGGCTGAGACAGTATATGTTGACTCATACCACCTTGCTGATATCTAAGATGGATCTGGTAAAGTACATCTTTGAGAAGCCTGCTCTGTCTGGGAGGATAGCTAGATGGCAGATGATCCTAAAAGAATATGACATAGAGTACACGACCCAAAAAGCTATAAAGGGCAGTGTGCTAGCTGATCATCTGGCCCATCAAGCTGTAGAAGATTAGCAATCCATGAAGTTTGACTTCCCTGACAAAGACATCATGACAGTAGACAATTGTGAAGAGATCAGGACATATGACGGACCTGAACAAGGATCCCGATGGACCCTGTACTTTGATGGGGCGTCTAATGCACTTGGTAACGGTATCGGTGCTGTGCTCATATCTCCGGAAGGATGCCATACTCCTTTTACAGCCAGACTTTGCTTCAACTGTATGAACAATATGGCAGAGTACAAAGCATGCATCTTTGGTCTCAAGGCTGCCATAGACTTGGGAATCAAATCTTTAAATGTGTTTGGGGATTCAGCTTTGGTCATCAGTCAGATCAAAGGAGAATGGGACACTAAGCATCCAAACCTCATCCCTTACAAATAACATGTTTTGACATTGTTACCACATTTCGAGCAGATTACCTTCGAGCATTTCCCACGAGAAGAAAAAATTAGCTAGCAGATGCTCTAGCTACAATGTCATCTATGTTTAAACTTAATTGGGATAACGAGGCTCCCCAGATCACCATTGAACGAATGGACGAACCAGCACACTGTCACGAGATTAATATTGAAGAAGTAGTGGACCAACCATGGTTTCATGAAGTCAAAAGGTATCTCGAGACTCAAGAATATCCAGAAGGAGCTTCAGTCAATAACAAAAAGTTTTTAAGGAAATTCTCTACTAAGTTCTTCCTAAGTAATGGCATCCTGTACAAACGTAATCATGATTCTATTCTGCTCCGTTGTGTGGACAAGATTGAAGCTGAAAAGATCATGGCTGAATTGCATGAAGGTACCTTTGGCACTCACTCTAGCGGGCATACGATGGCGAAGAAAATTCTACGGGCAGGCTATTACTAGTCTACCATGGAAGCTAACTGCTATCAACACTCTCGGACCTGTCATAAGTGTCAAATCTATGCGGACAAGTTGCACGTGCCTCCGGTTCCTCTAAATGTCTTAAAAGCTCCTTGGCCCTTCGCTATATGGGGAATCGATATGATTGGGAAGATCAAGCTGACAGCCTCCAATGGACACCGCTTCATTCTAGTGGCCATTGACTATTTCACCAAGTGGGTCGAAGCAGCTTCCTTCGCATCCGTTACTAAGAATGTTGTTGCCCGCTTCATCAAGCAGAATCTTATTTGCCGGTACAGTATCCCAGAAAGGATCATCACTGATAACGGTACAAACCTTAACAATACTATGATCACCGTCTTGTGCGAGCAGTTCAAGATTCAACATCAAAATTCATCTCCCTATCGGCCAAAGATGAATGGTGCAGGCGAAGCTGCTAATAAAAACATTAAAAAGATCATACAGAAGATGACAGTCAAAAGATACTACGCATAAGAGACCCTCTAAGTTGACACACCTAGGAAAAACAAGGGCATCTCGGTGAACCAAAAGGTTCGGGCAAAAATTAGGGATAGAATTTAAAAAAATCTGTACACCCGGCAAGTTGAAAACTCGAAAGGGCGACTTGGGCAAAAAAGGGTTTTCCGGTGGATCGAAAACCCGAAAGGGCGGTCCAGGAAAAAGTTAGGAAATTAAAGCGTATGACTATGTCTCGTCGGATCACTTTAATGACAATCTCTTCATTGACAAACCCGGAGCTTTTGATCAATTCAATCATCTTCGGACGAAGCAACAAATGGATAAGATATTCAGAGATACGAAGGCTATAGCAGAATGGGAACCCCATGGGATTATTACACATAGCTATCTTTCTTTGTATAAATTTTTCTTACTTTTATGACACCATCCTCTTACTAGGATGTCTGTCTCCTTTGTACAAAATACTTATTCAAAGTAAATACAAAGATATATCTTTCAAAGTACAGAAAACTATTTGCCTTTTTCTTTACACTTGTGCTTTTATTTGTAAAAACGTCCAATGATTCATTAATGAACATATGCATTTGAACATAATTACTGTTTACAAATAAACAAATTGAAAAGGAACAATTACTGACAAGTTGAAAGTTTAGGAAAACATATTTAGGCTATTCCTTGAGCAATCCCTACAGTACATCATTAAGATCCCCAACGAAGCTAAAACTTCAAACTCTCAATCCCCAGCGGAAACCATTCAGTTTCTCCAAATTTCCCAGTAGGTCATCTTGAAGCCTGGAAATCAATCGGACAACAACTAACTTCGGTTTCTCCTTAACCTAGGATAATTCCCCAGTAGAGTGGCAGACGACCGAAACTCCTGAACTCTTTTCCAAACAGGAATAAGCTTTCCCCCAGAGTTTTCATTGTTCCCCAAGCAGATTACTCAAGCAGTACATGGCATTACTCTCACAACAAAATTCTTGTCAATACTCCAACTTCAAGACATGAAGAATCCACATATCCTCAGCAATCAAGGATTTATTGTCCCCAGCAACAGTCAAGGATTTATTTTCCTCAGTAAATCAGCTTACATGCACATACATTACATCCATATATCATAAACATTGACAAAACACATATATTGCATCATACATTTCATGCAACATAACTTTGTGTTTCAGCTAACATTTTACCCTTTTCAGGATAAGATTAACAGCCACCGTTTAACAATATGCAATCATGATACAGTACAGATACACTCCAGACACGGAAGTCATTCTGTTACTCATTCAGATTCAGCTTTCAGATACAGAACAGATACGCTCCAGACGCGGTTGCCATTCTGTCACTTATTCAGATCCACCTTTCAGATACAGTATAGATACACTCCGGACACGGAAGTCATTCTGTCACTCGTTCGGATTCAGCTTTAGGATACAATTCAGATATGCTCCAGACACGGATGCCATTCTGGCCCTTATTCAGATTTCAAGTTCAGATACGCTCCAGACACGGATGTCATTCTGACCCTTATTCAGATTTCAAGTTCAGATACAGCTCGGATATGCTCCGGACACAGATGCTATTCTTTTTCTCATACAGGTTTAGTCTCCAGATACAGTTCAGATACGTTCCAGATGCGGACACCATTCTGGTACTTATTCTCCTGATTTACAACTTACAATTCAGCAAACATTCCTGGATGGCATCTACAAGCCCATCTCCAACAAGATTCTATCACCTCTCCAAATGGCATCTTTAAGCCCATTCCCTCAACTACACTTTGTCGAGTGCAAATTTATGGCCACTCTAGTGTCCAATCATCTTTTACCTTCGAGTCACGAACGACAAAACTCGCCAATCTAACTCTTCAGGTTCAAGAAGATTGAACAGGGGCAGCTGTTGTACCCCAAAATTTACCCTCTCATTTATCAATACTTTCTCACAAGACTTCTTGGACTCAAGACAAGATTAGGGTTTGGTCAACTCAGGACACATCACCTTGCATTGATAACCTAAAATTATGGTTTGAGTTTGCACAAGGATTTTTGGACCACCAATGCTTCATGTGACTTTCATACACCATTTTGGACCCCTAAGATTGCTCATGTTAAGTTTCAAGCTTTGAACCACATTTTTGATCAGTCAATTGGACATTTGACCTAAAAATCAACTGTATTGAGGAAAAAGTCAACCATGGCCAATTTACAGTCAAAATTCATAATTTTTTATCCACATCAACATTTTAGACTCATATGTACCATTTGATCAAGTTTGGATCACAACTCCTCAAGAAATTTGATCAAATCATCAAAAGGGCAAAATGGTCAAAATTAGGGTTTTGACTGAGAAAGGGCAATTTCTGATTTTTAACCTAGCCAATGACCAATTGGGTTAAAACATGATTTCAAGGGTTCAATGGCATCATCTTGACCTAATTACATGGTTCAAAAGATCTCAAGTTCATTGGATTGATAGATGAATTTTGTAGTCAACTGATCAAAAGTCAACTGTGCACTGAAAAGTCAAACTTTGACTTTTTGGTCAAAATCAAGTGCCAAAGGTCATAATTCATCAAGATATGTCAAAATATGAAACTCATTCACCAAGAAACTCAAAATTGAAAATTAGGGTTTTAATTTGAAAATTTTCATAACTTAGAATTTTTCTAAGTATAAAAATTTTCTTATTTTTTCCCAATTTTTCACCACTTTTTCACCATTATGCATTTTGATTCAAAGAAAATTTCCAACATGAAAGTTGTAGTCCTCCATGAAATATACAACTTTTCTTCACAAACTTTCCCCAAAAGATGCTTGGATCTCAAGTTATGAATTTGTGAATATAGGTCCATGAATTTCTTAACTTAGTGAAATTTTCCCTAATTTAGGTAGTTTTTGGACCCAACTTCATGGACATTTTCACCTAGTTCCAAGAGGTATCTTGTTGTACTCCAAAATTTTCACTCCCTTTTTCACAAGAAATCACAACTTCAGGGTTTTCCCTGATCTTTCAAGATTGGCCCAAGAATCGGTCAAACGGACGTTTCTTTGACAATAATCCAGGATTAGGGTTTGCGCACGCATTTCTCAGAAGAAATTGAATCCACAGTATTTCAATTGACTGTTACATTATTTTTACGCTTGTTCAAGATTGCTGTTTGTTTCTTAAAACCTAAACATCTGGGATAGGAGTTGAGGCTTTTGATTGAAACTTTGAGGCATTGGTTTGGTCAGTGAAGTGAAAGGTGTGTGTGGAATGCTGGTTTGTTTAACTGTACAAAGCATATGATTAATTGGAGTGCCAGGCGTATTGTGATTAATGCGAGATTGCGAGACGACAAAGTTTATTGATTTATTTATTTCATCTGGATTAAAGTTATTGGGATACATTTCCAGTTATTTTAATTCAAGAGATTTAAATAATTAAATAGACATTGCAAAAGAAAGAAGGAAATATTTGACAGTAAAGAATTCTTATTTGACAAAGACTTTTTATTTATTTCAAATATTGTTACAAATGTTATTCGAATATTGTAAATTTATTTACAATGTTTACAATAATATTTATTACAATAAATGAAAAGAAAATAAATCTAAAGCCTAAGTCTCTTGAAATCTTCTATCTTCTACTGCTTCTTCCATTATCCAACTGGTATTTACCTGCAAAGACAGAAAAAGAAATCAGTGCAGTTAAACTGAAAAAGCATTTTTAAGCAGATAAATAAAGAAGGATCATCATTAAAGCTTGTTGGCCGGAATCAGATTGTTTTTGGGTTCATCATGTTTTACTTGTCCTCTTTGCAAATCACAAGAAGATTTATATTCTTGGTTCACAAAGAGGAAAGTAAAGATATTTTTGCAAGCATACAATCAATTAAATGCAAAGATACAAGGCATAAGGTTGCACACAAAGAAGGCACAAGGCTGCACACAATGTCAAACTGAACAACAAACTGCATTAATCAACCAAAAGAAAACCAAGTTGCACAAAAGCAAACTAAGTACACAAAGTTGTCCAAACCAAGTACACTAAGCTGTCAAAGCACAAGCTGTCAAAAGGAACAATGCAGAAAATATGGAAAGAAAGTACAAAATGCAGAGATAAACCAAGATACAAGCAAGCAGGATTGTCAATATTCATCATCATATTCTGGCCAACAAAAAACTTTTCAGAATAAAAAATACATTAAGCAATTTAAAAATGCTTTATGGAGAGAGAAAGAGAAAACCAGAAGAAGGTTTTGCAGTTTGGCAGGCTGTACAAAAACAATGAGAAAGAAGATAAATAGGACAGTCTAACATTTCAAAGAGAAGGGGAGCAAAAACTGCAACTCAATTCAAACTTGCCCACATACTGCAGAAGCAAAAACTGCCTCACAAACCATACAAACCTGTTCAAAAGTCCAAGCATACATGAAGGCCAAACAAACTCACAAACTTACAAACCTGCTTCCAAACCCAAAATCACAAACATAAGTCACAAACTTACAGGCCTGTTTTCAAAATCAAAGAAAACTTGCAAAACTGCAAGTTTGAGAAACCTGCAAAACTGCATCCAAACTAGCAAACTAACACCAGCCTGCCTTCAAAAACAAAATTGCAAATCACACAAGCCTGTCTAAAAACTCATCAAACTGCTATCAAAAGCCAAACCATTCAAACCTGCATAACTTATCCAAGTCTGCCTCCAAAATCAAAAACATAATTTACAAACTTGAAAAACATGTTTCAAAAACATCCAAGCCTGCAAAAACTTACCAAAAAAACCTAATCCAAAACCAAAGAAACTTACGAACTACAAACTCAAATAAATCCAAAACCAAAGAACAACAAGCAATCCTCAGAACAAAGTTCATCATCGAAAGTCAGTACTCAAAGAAGAGGAAGAAGTCAGAAGGGAAGTCAACAACAAGCAAGTCTCAGAATTCATCATCAAATCAACAAGAGGCAAAATCTTAGAAAACCCTCATCATTAACATAGCAAAGAAGAGAAAGAAGCGATATCTCAGAAAAATCGTCATCATTGACAAAGCAAGCAGGGGAAGAGTGAATGATCAAAGCAACAAGTTCATCATCAAGCAATATTTCAGAATACACACGTCCATCATCAAATAAACAGGGTATTCAAAGAGGAAGAGAATATCAGAAACCAATATTCAAGCGTTTTCAAAAATAGGTTTCATCATCAAACGATTCAATAGGAGGCAAAAGATACGAAATACCAGAAAGCAACGCTGTCATCCTCGTCCTCCTTCTCCGGCCACCAAGAGCGCTGCCATTCCAAGTCTTCTCCCTCCACCCGTTCTCCAAAGACGAAGCACCAAGGTATCAGTTTCCCTCTTTATTTTTCTGTATCTCACACACCAAAAACATCAAAGATTAAGCAATGAAAAACGATAAACATGCACGACTTCAAACTGTAAAAGAAAACGCGTTTAGGACAAGACGAAAATAATACCTTTTAAAACCACTGTCTCGTGCCGTCGTGGAGAGGAGATGGATGGAGGTAGTGCTCTGGCGGCTGGAGGGTTGAAGGATCAGTCAGAAGCTCATGGCTAAGAAACGAAGAGGACGAAGATGAGAGGAGCGGCGCCGTTTACAAACTGATTAACCCTAAAACTGATTAACCCTAAAGTTGATTAACCCTAAAGATTGTACAACATAACATGGGCCGGTTCTCCCCAATTCTTCATAAAGCCCATAATATTTCCAGCGCCTGCACCCCCCCCCTTTAATCTAATTTTGTTTTTTTATTTGGGCCAAATGCATTCCTTAAGCCCATTTTCCCTTTTTTTAATGTTTTAAAAACCAATACTTTTTTATTACTTTGCTTTCACTTTCTATAATCTAAATTCTTTTTTTCTTACGTTAAATAAAGAGAACATATTAAATTTTATTAATAATTTTTCTTAAAACAATTATTACATTTAAAATACATATACAATAAAATTTTAACTTAAAGTAATTTTTCTTTTCTTTAAAACTCTTGAATTATTTTTTCAAAAAGACACACACCTTTGTATATATTCAAACAAGAATCATTACAAAGGTTGCCTAGACAAGGCATCTTTTTTCAAAACCTTTTCAAAACCACACACACAAAGCACCATTTCAAACAAGTGAAAAGAAAAGGCAATTGATCTAAAACAAGTAACTAAGAGCCCATGGATAACCATGGACGAAAAGGGTGCTAACACCTTCCCTTTTCATAATCTACCCCCCGAACCCAAGAAAACATCTCAAAGGTATTTCCTGTGCTTTTTGGCCTTTCCTTAGGATAAAATAAAAAGTTGGTGGAGACTCTTGCTAAACCGAACAAGTGCAAAAACAAACGCAAAATACCAAGTCAGTTCTCCCACCGTATCACAGAACTGGCGACTCTGCTGTGGACGATTTTTTAAGTGGGGTTACCTTAGGGTTTTAGATCACCTTTACATGCTTACCTTGATTGCTTTGATTGCTTTACTTTTTGGGTTCCTTGTTTGGGTTTGTTTTAAATCCTACATCCGGATTTGGGGGCACCTTTTAGGTAAGTAGCAATAAACTATAAGGGAACTGTGCGGGGTATACCGACATGGTTGAAACAATAAGCTACATTAGAGTGGCATATTTGTGGGTACCGGTAGTCCTTGAGTAGTCAAGGAGAATACGGGGCCGTTGAGTGATGTCGTGAAGCACTAACGAACTCTCAGAACCTTACTTGACCATCTTGGCCTTTTTAGGGGTAGTGAGATGATCGACTTTGGTACAATCCGAAGTTGGTAGATACTCGATACTACACTCATTGAGGATTGTTTTCTTGGAATATTTTGGTCGCTAGTTAAGTGGCTAAACCAAAACAATGAACACAGAAAATAATCCAATGATATTGAGCTCCTTAGAACCCGGTTTCTATTTTAGGATAGGTTGAGCCAACTAACTTCAAGAGGGTACTTACCTACCAACCCCATGCAAGCCTAAACTTAAGGACTTATTTGCTCTGTGTGAATATGATTACCTGTATATACACTTGCTTACTTTTGCATACGTGTACATAACATCATAACATCATACCATAGCATTTTAAATAACCATTTCAAGGATCTCGAGGGTCTTTTGATGCAGGGTCACGTTAAACCAGACGTCTACCAAAGGGCAAGAGGTTTCATTTTCCTCTAAAATAAACGTCGTCAAAGATCAAGTGCAACAACTTGAATCGGGGGCTATGACCCACTTGACATGGTGAGCTTGATTCTCGTGGAAAGATATCCACCGATACAAAGTTCCCCAATCAAAGATGTTGATCAAAATTCAACCTTTAACATTTTCTTGTGTTTACCCCGAGAGATCCTTGAAAACATGCATCCACATATCATGCATTGTATCATAACAAGTTTTCCTTTTCAGGTTTCCTTGTTCTCCTACTGTTTATTTCAGTAGAGATGGCTCTAGAGAGGACTGTCAAAGATATCCAGGATCAAAATGCTCAACTTCAAGAAATATTCTTGAACCTGTCCCAGGGGCAAGAAGAAGTGAAAGCTCTCCTCACAAGGGGTATGGTCCTAGGGAATTCAGGCAGTGTCAGGAATAATCAGTTGGAAGAACTACAGATTGAGCTGGCAACAATGAAGATCCAGATGATGGGACAACTGGTGGGCTAGATGGCTCTCATTCAAGACCTGGCTCAAAGACAAGAAGAGCTCAGGGTCCTCGTCAACAAACTGCTTCGAGATAACCAAGTGGGGCAAACAACTAGGGTTGAGGATCAAGTCATCATTCCACCTCCTTTAAGACAAGAAGACAAGGGAAAGGCTCCCCAACTTGCTTCAGGGTCACAAGCCCAGCAACAACCTCGTCAGCGTCAACGGGGTAATCAGCGTAAGAAAAATACGACTGGAAGACATTTCTCTGAGACTGACATACCATCATCTCTAATACTGAAACGCTTGTTGGAGGTCAATCTGCTTGCTTTAAAGGATCCTATTAGGAAGTCCAATACCTCTGCTCTTGGCTATCACCCCGATGCATTTTGTGTATACCACTCCCATAGTCCTGGACATGACACCGACGACTGTTGGGCTTTGAAAAACAAGATCCAAGACTTGATTGACGAAGGAGTGCTGGAATTCATGTCGGATGGCGAGATGAAAATCTTCCGCTAAGGGTTCTCCACCTGAAATGACAAAGCTCGAACTGAGAGACTTTTGTTCCATTTGTATTTTTAAGTTGTAATTTCTTTTATTATTCAAACAATTATCTGTTGATGTCAAACTCTGTTTCATTAATGCATTGCATATGTTTGTCTTGAATTCATCCATTCGTTTTCACTATTCTTATGCTTCCTACTTTCTTTATGACATTTAACTCTTGCAAAAAAGCTACGAGCCTTTAGATGGAGGATGACGAAACAATGCCATAATCTCATACAGTATGTTTTGGGACAGACCTTGCTGACGATGTACATGCGTTTCTTTCAAATCCTAAACACTGGAGTTATAAGGAAGATAATCCCTAGTCAACCCCTTCGAGCCAAAGAAGTAGGAGTTTTCTATTTTAAACACAAATCGAAACCTTTGATTTAAACCTGGGGCAGGGTAGTCTCTCAGTTAATTCAAAAGATGCGCATTGAAGTCGCAAACTCTCAGTTCATAATACGAACGGATGACATCAAAAAAACATTCCTTTGGAATCAAAAGACAGTGATGGTTCCTTATCTCATAGGCAGTCATTATCTCTCAAAAGAGAAAAGCCCACTGAGCCAAAAACCTATAAAAGAGGCTTAAGAAAGCTAGGGCATCCCGCTGACTGTAATCTCGAAAACCAGAACAGTCAGGCAAAAATTAGGGATAACAAATCAAAAGAAAGAGGTCATTACAAATCCTCAACAACATGAAAAATGTTGCGTAAATGACTGCCTTCCCATGAAATTCAACTGGTGTGAACCATCACCCGAAATGTCGTTCCAAACTCGAATAGAGTTCGACGCACAATTAACTGAGTTTAGGATTGAAGAACATCACAAAGAGCGGGTGGGTACAAATTTACTTTGAGCCTTTATCCTTTGTTTCTTAAACCGTGAACCAAGCCACGTTACAACCATTCAAAAGTCCTAATTGAAGCATGAGTTAGTCCGAAAGCATACTGTTACAAAAGGTATCCCGACTCCTGTAAGGCTTTGCCCTAAAATCTTGTGTTGAATTTGTCTTATAAAAAGTTTTCTGCTAAAAAACGCATTTTTTACAACTTCGAGACAAGCATAAACTTTGCATTATTTGAATATCGTTGTTTGCACATGGTTTACTTGTTTAACAACAAAGAAATTCATACAGTGAATGTTCGGAGGAACGAAAGCTCTCTCAGTGAGTAAAATCACTTCAAGTGGGATGATACTCCTGTTGCAAAAATCTCCCGTCAACAAAAAGAGACTTGGTTTGGTATTGTCCAACAAACCTGGGGCAGTCCAGTCAAGATTTCAACAAATCTTTCAAAGTCCATTAAACCTGGGGCAGTCCAGTCAAGATTTTGAGAAATCTCTCAACTACAGATCAATCTGGGGAAAGTCTTCCTCACTATCACTTGGGGCATTTAAGCGCCAATCTCAACAAAGGGTTACGTACAATCCAAGTTTCCTGGCAATACCACAAACATCTGATACTAGGGGCAGTGATGAAACCTCTCCAAAATCTTTCTGAAAAGAAATTCAGGCGTCCTCGAGAAGGTTATCACCTCTCTAGCAGACCAGCAGTCATGGGTTTATTTCCCCAACATTTTTCAAGGATTTATTCTCCAAAACAAATTACATTTCAAGTTGCACGGTCGTTAAAAATTTCCTTCATCACCCGTTGGAATTCACGGTCGCTAAAAATTTCCTTCATCACCTGTTGGAATTCACGATCGTTAAAAATTTCCTTCATCACCTGCTGGAAGTTACGGTCGTCATCAAAAATTCCTTCATCACCTGTTGGAATTCACGGTCGTTAAAAATTTCCTTCATCACCTACTGTAAATTACGGTCGTCATCAAAATTTCCTTCATCACCTGTTGGAAGTTACAGCCACCAACAGAATAACGGACAACTGAAGCTCCTAAAAATCTGTTTCTCTCAAGAATGAAGATTCTCATCCTTAAAACCTTAATAGATTGGTATACTCACAACCTCCTGACCCTTAACAGAATGAAGATTCTCATCCTTGAAACCTCGGAAGATTGGTATGCTCCCAACCTCCTGACCCTTAACAGAATGAAGATTCTCATCCTTAAAACCTCAAGAGATTGGCATACACCCAATCTTATGACCCAAGACCTGAATGAAGATTCTCATTTTGGCTTCCCCAGTAGATTGGCATACACCCAACCTCCTGATATTCCCGACAGAATGAAGATTCTCATTTCTCAAAGTGGTATAACATCTGAATTTCTGATATTCCCGACAGAGTGAAAATTCTCATTCTTAAAGTGGCATACAACCTAAACCTGAACTTCTTCCAAACAGGAATAAGATTTCTCCAGAATCCTGAGTTTTACTCTCCAACAGGATAACTACTTTTCAACAGTATGGCTATTCCCCACAGAATTCTTATTCCCCAAGCAGAATGAAGACTCTCATTCTCAGTTCCTCACAGAGTATTCAGATGTTCCCCAGTGAAGATCTCCTCAAAACAGGAATCCCCAGTAGATTGGCATACAACCCAAACTCCTGATTCGCCAACAGTGGTCCCAGGACTTCTCATTTTCAACGATCAAAGGATTTTCAATCCCCAGCAGCAGTCAAGGATTTACTTTTCCCAGCAGCAGTCAAAGATTTCATTATCCAGGACTCATCTTCCTCAGCAAGACAACTACTCAGCTTACATGCGCATCCATTACATTCATATCATAAAAATTGATGAAGCAGAGTTCACTGCATCATACATATCATGCAACATGACTTTATATTTTAGCTAACATTTTACCCTTTTCAGGATAAGATTAAAAGGCTATCGTTAACAATTATTCAGATACAGTACAGATACACCCCAGACACGGCGGTCATTCTAATACTCATTCAGACTTCAGCAACCCGATACAGACTAGATACGCTCCAGACACGACGGCCATTCTATCTCTCATTCATATTCAACTATCAACCACAAGTTCAGATACGCTCCAGACACGGATGCCATTCTGTCCCTTACACTAGCAACTTGATTCTCCCCAGTGCAATCGCCACGGAAGTCATTCTGTCACTTATTCATATCCCGGTTACAGTCTCAGATACACTCCAAACACGGAAGTCATTCTTCTACTCATACAGATCTCAAATACAGATACACTCCAGACACGACAGTGATTCTGAGATTCATTCAAAATTCCAATACAGTTACAGTCTCAGATACACTCCAAACACGAAAGTCATTCTGCTACTCATACAGATCTCAACTCCGGTTATAGTCTCAGATATACTCCAGACACGGAAATCATTCTGCTACTCATACAGACCTCAACTTCTGAAAACAGTTTACGGATTCTCCAAATACGGATGTTAATTTATCGCTTGTTCAGACTCAACTTCTGAAAACAGTTTACGGATTCTCCAAACACGGATGTTAATCTATCGCTTGTTCAAACTCAACTTCTGAAAACAGTTTACGGATTCTCCAAACACGGATATTAATCTATCGCTTTTTCAGACTCAACTTCTGAAAACAGTTTACAGATTCTCCAAACACGGATGTTAATCTATCGCTTGTTCAGACTCAACTTCTGAAAACAGTTTACGGATTCTCCAAACACGGATGTTAATCTATCGCTTGTTCAGATTCAACTTTTGAAAACAGTTTACGGATGCTTCCCAACATGGATGCTGATCTATTGCTTATTCAACTTCAAGACTTCTGAAAACAGTTTACGGATGCTTCCCAACATGGATGTCAATCTATTTCTTATTCAGACCCCCAGCTCAAAGATGTTCCAAACATGGATACCTTTCTGATACTCACCCACTCACCTACGACATACAGTTCAACAAACATTCTCCAGATGGCATCTTTAAGCCCATCTCCGACAAGATTCTGTCACATCTCCAGATGGCATCTTTAAGCCCATCTCCGACAAGATTCTGTCACATCTCCAAATGGCATCTTTAAGCCCATTCCCTCAACTATGCTTTGACGAGTGCAAATTTTTGGGCACTCTAGTGTCCAATCATCTTTTACCTTTGAGTCGCGAAAGGCAAACTCGCCAATCTAACTCTTCAGGTTCAAGAAGATTGAATAGGGGCAACTGTTGTACCCCAAAATTTTCCCTCCCTTTTTCACAAGAAATCACAACTTCAGGGTTTTCCCTGGTCTTTCAAGATTGGCCCAAGAATCGGTCAAACGGACGTTTCTTTGACAATAATCCAGGATTAGGGTTTGCGCAGGCATTTCTCAGAAGAAATTGAATCCACAGTATTTCAATTGACTGTTACATTATTTTTACGCTTGTTCAAGATTGTTGTTTGTTTCTCAAAACCTAAACATCTGGGATAGGAGCTGAGGCGTTTGATTGAAACTTTGAGGCATTGGTTTGGTCAGTGAAGTGAAAGGTGTGTGTGGAATGCTGGTTTGTTTAACTGTACAAAGCATATGATTAATTGGAGTGCCATGCGTATTGTGATTAATGCGAGATTGCGAGACGACAAAGTTTGTTGATTTATTTATTTCATCTGGATTAAAGTTATTGGGATACATTTCCAGTTATTTTAATTCAAGAGATTTAAATAATAAAATAGACAGTGCAAAAGAAAGAAGGAAATATTTGACAGTAAAGAATTCTTATTTGACAAAGACTTTTTATTTATTTCAAATATTGTTACAAATGTTATTCGAATATTGTAAATTTATTTACAGTGTTTACAATAATATTTATTACAATAAATGAAAAGAAAATAAATCTAAAGCCTAAGTCTCTTGAAATCTTCTATCTTCTACTGCTTCTTCCATTATCCAACTGGTATTTACCTGCAAAGATAGAAAAAGAAATCAGTGCAGTTAAACTGAAAAAGCATTTTTAAGCAGATAAATAAAGAAGGATCATCATTAAAGCTTGTTGACCGGAATCAGATTATTTTTGGGTTCATCATGTTTTACTTGTCCTCTTTGCAAATCACAAGAAGATTTCTCTTCTTGGTTCACAAAGAGGAAAGTAAAGATATTTTTGCAAGCATACAATCAATTAAATACAAAGATACAAGGCATAAGGCTGCACACAAAGAAGGCACAAGGCTGCACACAATGTCAAACTGAACAACAAACTGCATTAGTCAACCAAAAGCAAACCAAGTTGCACAAAAGCAAACTAAGTACACAAAGTTGTCCAAACCAAGTACACTAAGCTGTCAAAGCACAAGCTGTCAAAAGGAACGATGCAGAAAATATGGAAAGAAAGTACAGAATGCAGAGATAAACCAAGATACAAGCAAGCAGGCTTGTCAATATTCATCATCATATTCTGGCCAACAAAAAACTTTTCAGAATAAAAAATACATTAAGCAATTCAAAAATGCTTTATGGAGAGAGAAAGAGAAAACCAGAAGAAGGTTTTGCAGTTTGGCAAGCTGTACAAAAACAATGAGAAAGAAGATAAATAGGACAGTCTAACATTTCAAAGAGAAGGGGAGCAAAAACTGCAACTCAATCCAAACTTGCCCACATACTGCAGAAGCAAAAACTGCCTCACAAACCATACAAACCTGTTCAAAAGTCCAAGCCTACATGAAGGCCAAACAAACTCACAAACTTACAAACCTGCTTCCAAACCCAAAATCATAAACATAAGTCACAAACTTACAGACCTGTTTTCAAAACCAAAGAAAACTTGCAAAACTGCAAGTTTGAGAAACCTGCAAAACTGCATCCAAACTAGCAAACTAACACCATCCTGCCTTCAAAAACAAAACTGCAAATCACCCAAGCCTGTCTAAAAACTCATCAAACTGCTATCAAAAGAAAAACCATTCAAACCTGCATAACCTATCCAAGTCTGCCTCCAAAATCAAAAACATAAGTTACAAACTTGAAAAACATGTTTCAAAAACATCCAAGCCTGCAAAAACTTACCAAAAAAACCTAATCCAAAACCAAAGAAACTTCCCAACTACAAACTCAAACAAATCTAACACCAAAGAACAACAAGAAATCCTCAGAACAAAGTTCATCATCGAAAGTCAGTACTCAAAGAAGAGGAAGAAGTCAGAAGGGAAGTCAACAACAAGCAAGTCTCAGATTTCATCATCAAATCAACAAGAGGCAAAATCTCAGAAAACCCTCATCATTAACATAGCAAAGAAGAGAAAGAAGCGATATCTCAGAAAAATCGTCATCATTGACAAAGCGAGCAGAGGAAGAGTGAAAGATCAAAGCAACAAGTTCATCATCAAGCAATATTTCAGAATACACATGTCCATCATCAAATAAACAGGGTATTCAAAGAGGAAAAGAAAATCAGAAACAGATATTCAAGCGTTTTCAGAAATAGGTTTCATCATCAAAAGATTCAAGAGGATCCAAAAGATACGAAATACCATAAAGCAACGCTGTCATCCTCGTCCTCCTTCTTCGGCCACCAAGAGCGCCGCCATTCCAAGTCTTCTCCCTCCACCCGTTCTCCAAAGACGAAGCACCAAGGTATCAGTTCCCCTCTTTCTTTTTCTGTATCTCACACACCAAAAACATCAAAGATTAAGCATTGCAAAACGATAAACATGCACGTCTTCAAACTGTAAAAGAAAACGCGTTTAGGACAAGACGAAAACAATACCTTTTCAAACCACTGTCTCGTGCCGTCATGGAGAGGAGATGGATGGAGGTAGCGCTCTGGCGGATGGAGGGTTGAAGGATCAGTCAGAAGCTCATGGCTGAGAAACGAAGAGGACGAAGACGAGAGGAGCGGCGCCGTTTACAAACTGATTAACCCTAAAACTGATTAACCCTAAAGTTGATTAACCATAAAGATTGTACAACATAACATGGGCCGGTTCGCCCCAATTCGCCCTAAAGCCCATAATATTTCCAGCGCCTGCACCCCCCCCCCCCCCCCCTTTAATCTAATTTTGTTTTTTTATTTGGGCCAAATGCATTCCTTAAGCCCATTTTCCCTTTTTTTAATGTTTTAAAAACCAATACTTTTTTATTACTTTGCTTTCACTTTCTATAATCTAAATTATTTTTTTCTTACGTTAAATAAAGAGAACATATTAAATTTTATTAATATTTTTTCTTAAAACAATTATTACATTTAAAATACATATACAATAAAATTTTAACTTAAAGTAATTTTTCTTTTCTTTAAAACTCTTGTTTATATAATTAACAGAAATACAAAAAATAATAATAAATACTTAATTTTCACTAGGTTAATATTTTTATTTTGATGACTTGTAAATAAATATACACATCTCATATCTCTTTGATTTTTATTATCTTACACCTTGGTTATAATTTTATATTGAGAATGTGACAGTTCGATTTGGTTGTAACCCATAATATTTGGGACATTATTCTGATAAGACTCATCCCCATTTGTAAATAACTTGTACCCCCATCCCCGGATACTCTTTTGTAATAGTTTAGGATTTAATTCTCGCACTTTATGTTTTTTAAATATGCCATGATTAGAGATTAGGGTTTGTATGTGAAAATCTAAAATCGATCGCTAGATGACCTAATACAAAGACAAATGCATGAACATGATAAACACCATTCACACTTGCACCTCTAGGATAACCTCGCTTGTTGCCTCAGAAAATGCAATCATGTCCCTCGAGTACGAGACACTCTAGAAAATGTCCCTTCGATAAACAAAGATCGTAGTCCCTCGATGACCCTCGATGTTGCCTTCGATAAAATGATCTCGTCCCTTGCAAAATTGCTAGAGCGTCTCATAAGTTGCCTTCAATGATTGTATACGATGACCCGCGTTTGTCCCGTTTAAACATCCTAACGCAAGGTTATTCACTAAATACAATGGTGAAATAACACTGTTAAAAGGGTTAAAAACATAAGAAAGATCTTTGAGTAAAATAGGGTAGACAAACTCTTAGTTACTTGATCAAAAATCTTGCAAAACATCCTTGCCATTTTCAAACACACCTCACAACACAATTTCAAAACAACTTCAAAAATCACCTTCAAAACATTGAATTATTTTTTCAAAAAGACACACACCTTTGTATATATTCAAACAAGAATCATTACAAAGGTTGCATAGATAAGGCATCTTTTTACAAAACCTTTTCAAAACCACACACATAAAGCACCATTTCAAACAAGTGAAAAGCAAAGGCAAGTGATCTAAAACAAGTAACTAAGAGCCCATGGATAGCCATGGATGAAAAGGGTGCTAGCACCTTCCCTTTTCATAATCTACCCCCCGAACCCAAGAAAACATCTCAAAGGTTTTTCCTGTGCTTTTTGGCCTTTCCTTAGGATAAAATAAAAAGTCGATGGCGACTCTTGCTAAACCGAACAAGTTCGAAAACAAACGCAAAATACAAGGTCAGTTCTCCCACCGTATGACATATCTCAAAAAATCATTTCAAAGATGGATTATAGAGCACATTGCAAGCTATCCAAAATGTCCAAGAACTCTCCAAGATCATTTTTGAGTAGGGAGAATTGAAGAAGGGAA
This sequence comes from Vicia faba, assembly GCA_948472305.1. Lineage (NCBI taxonomy): Eukaryota > Viridiplantae > Streptophyta > Magnoliopsida > Fabales > Fabaceae > Vicia > Vicia faba. The sequence continues at coordinate 195,278,436 of OX451738.1, read as the reverse complement.
GTTGGCATTTTCTCATTTTTGTTCAAGCCATTTTCACATAGCATCAAGTTGCAAATCAAACCCATGCAGGTTGTATCTTGCTTTACAGGTCCCAAGCTTGCTTTACACTCCATAATTAAATGCAAACTCAGTTGACAAAGGCTTTATCTTTGCTTTTGAAGCTTTGTACAAGGTGTATTTCCATTTTAGGCAAAAAGTTCACAATGCCATTTTCATAAAGGGCAACTTTTGCAACTTTGTCAATCTTGAGCCTTGGAACTATCCCTTTGGTGCAAGCAATTTCTACAGGTCTCAAGCAATGTATACCAACTCTTATCAGCCCTCAAGTTATCCAATACAAGCATGTGGGATTAGTCACTTCACTTTACTTAAAATGCAAGAAAAGTGGCAAGAGGTGCTAGAGCTTACACAGCTAGTAAGGGATGACTTTGTATCACTTCTTACATATTTGCAAACTTGTTACAATGCATAGCACGCTTGGTTTTGACTTGAAACACTCTGAAATTCAAAAACTCCACAAAACTGTCCATAAAACTCAGATTCTGCAAAAGCACAGCCAACTCTCATTTGGCTCGTGCATTTTGTGTTTAAACAGTTCAAACACCTTCTATACATCATACAAAAGCAATCCAAGCCATCATCCTGGTTCTGTAACCCCTGTTTCAGTATCCACCATTTTCACTTTGGAAGTTTGCAGTTGGACTTGGTCAGAGAGTTTCATCCATCCTCAGAGCAAGCTAAGCATTGGAATAGGTTCAGGGAAGTTCAAGGAAGCTTAAACAATCATCAAGCCTCCATTAAAGTCCCTACATTGTCCTACACAAATCCACCTGAAGGAGGTAATTTCATAAACTCTATCTCTCTGAATAGGCAACTTCAAGCCACGATTTGTGAAGAAAAAATGCAGTCCATATCATAACGAAACTGTACATATCCATACTTTTCATTTATATTAACTGTGCTGAGAGAATTTGAAGAATTAAAACTCTGGAAAAAATTAGGTCACGAATTAGGGCTACCAAAATTCTCTATGATCATTAAGAGTTAGGTTACATAATTTATATGGCTAGAATCGTGAGCTCAAATGCCAAATGTTTCATGTTATGAGTTTTTGATTTTGTGCAAGCATAAGAGAGTTACATATTTGAACATGAAGCGCGCGCGCAAGGATGACCAAGGACAGGGATGAAGCGCTTTTGGGCTTTTTGGCGCCTGGCTTTTTTTGTTTTTGCTATTTGCACCCCTTGACTTACTTTTACACCCCCTGGCTGATTCGTTATATTTTTCATATTTTTTTCCTATTTTCATATTTATTGTTTTTATTTTTTTTTCTGAATAACAAAAATCCTAAAAAAATAATTTCTTTATTTTTTACATTTTTTTAATATTTTTTTTACATAAGAATTAATTTATTTGATTAAAATAGAACTTATTTTCTTAAATAATTTGTAAATATAATATAAAAATACTTAATATTTTATTATACATTTTATACTCCTAAATACTTATTTTTATACATATTTAATTTTTAATATTTATATATAATATTATTTATTATTTTCTTATACAAAAAATGTACAAATAATAATATAAAGCATTATTTTCTTTGAATAAAAAAATTTAGGGTTTCACTCCTTCAAAAATAATATTATTTTTTCCTTATTTTTTAGGGTTTAAATTAAATTATTTTCTCATACAAAAAAAAATACCAAAACATTTTTGACATAAATACATTATATTGCATTTTAAATATTTGTATGTTTATTTAATTCGCGCAATATTCGATTGGGTTGTAATAATATTTTTAGGTTTATATTTGTGCAAAATCCCCATTCAAAACTTGTATCCCCCTCCCATAATAATTGTTGTAATAGCTTAGTTTATTTTACGCAATTTATCGCTTTATATACTATGCTTAGTAAATTAGGGTTTGCATGACAAGAACAAAAACAAAGCAAAATAGAAAATCCTAAATACAAGACAAATCAAAAGCATGAAAAATGACACATTTTGCACACAAGCACCCTTAGGGTTTCTCCCACTTGGTTGCCTAAAATAAAATGGCCATGTTACGCATGCGAAGTATCTTGGCAAAACAAAACAAAAATAAGATCATAGTCCCTCGATGACGCTATTCAAAGGTTGCCTAAAAATGATCTTGGTCCCTCAAAAAAATGCTAAGATACTTGGCAACATTGTTATACGATGACCCACGCCCGTCCCGTTTACATCCAAAGATGGGGTTGTTTACCAAATCAATGGTAAGTTAACAATGTCAAAGGAATAAAAATGCATAAGAAAGACATTTGAGTAGGTAGATAGCTTCTAGTTACTTGTTCCATCTCAAAACAATCCTTGCTATTTTCAAAAACAAACACACACACATTTCAAAACATCTTGCAAAATATTGAAAACATTTTCAAAAGACAAACATCTTTGTATACATTCTTACGAATAAGAATCATTACAAAGATTTTCTAAACGAATGGCCTCTTTTACAAAATATTTTCAAAATCACACCAAACACCATTTCAAACAAAACAAAGCAAGTGATTTAAACAAGTAACTAAGAGTCCATGGAAAACCATAGATGAAAAGGGTGCTAGCACCTTTCCTTTTCATAATTTACCCCCCGAACTCAAGAAAACATCTCAAAGGTCTTTCCTGTGCTTTTTTACCTTTCCTTTTGGATAAAAGAAAAGTCGGTGGCGACTCTTGCTAACCGCGACATTTGTGAACACAAACCCAAAACCTCAAGTCAATTCTCCCACCGCATCACACACTGATGGATATAGAACAGAGCTTTATGATCCCTCTTCCTCGTATCACTTTTTGCATATCTTTGTTCTTCAGTAGCATCTGTTGTAATTGGAACATAACCATCAGTAACAAGATCCAGAACATCCTGAGCACCAAACAGCACACGCATCTGTATCATCCATCTGTTCCAGCTTTTGCCATCAAAAACTAGAAGTTTAGTGTTCAAACTACTGTCTCCACTCATCTTAAACCTTGCACAAATCTCAGATCTCAGATTCTCACTCAGTATTTCCCAAACCCACTGAATCAGTGTGATTCTGTTCAGATTTTTGTTCAAGATTCAACAGAAATCAGGAACCAAAAATCAAACACACAGCTCACTATCACTCGTGTTTCCCAGAATTTCAGAACAAATCAAGAGCTCTAGATACCAATTTGTTGGTGCAAGATGATGAAATTGAGGAAGAAGAGAGAAAATGATAAATGGTAAAAGCTGCTACTAATGATTGATAAAAAGAATTGTTGTATTAATGAAATCTAATACACCTATTTATACACAAAAGTAATAAAGATAAGAATGTCACATAAACCCTAAAAGAGAGTATCCATAATTAGTAAATACTAAATTACCTTTTTAATACGGTTAACTCCTAATTAAATTTCATCATTCATCAACTTTTTTGGGGTCCCCTAGTACTCTTTATTTAGCATCAACTACAACCATATAATCCACGTCTAAGTTTTATGTGAATGTAAATCAACCACTTTATATACACAGTCAACTTAAGAAATGAATTAATAAACAATAACTATAACTGATAATTGTTAGACTTTGTTACACTCATGATACAAGAAACGATGCCATATTTGACTTCATGTACACCACACAGGTCCACTAGTGGTGGCATGTGAATATCATTGCTTCAAATTTGGTCCATGATCCTTCCTTTTTCCTATCTTTTTCTTCATCAAGTAAATATACTTATTTACAATACAACCGTTAGATTTTATATCATATATCGTTTGATCAATTTCCTTTCTTCAAAGATAATAACATAAAGACAGCATTATCTTCGTTGGACACCTTAGCTTTACAGGTTGGCTTCTATTTTATATATGTTTTAGAACGTTTTTTAAAAGAGCATTTAGATGCGAAATTTCTTGTAACGAGTGGTGGATTCAAAAGCTTCCTTTTGTAGAACTATGAAATGGTTATAAGAATCCGTCCCAAAAGGAATGAATAGCTGGTTATAAGATTTTTCGAAAAAATATATGTTAAATACCCAAACTATTTTTAGAAAAATATAAATGCCTAGTTGGACGCTGAAAAGTATGAAACATGATTTTTCTAAATCTATAATGAGACTTTAATAGTTTTTTTTTTAATAAATATTTGAACCATATAATAAGGGAGTCTTTCAAGCATATCTAATATACTTAACCAGAAATAATTTTCTCAAAGAGATTTTTTACTTGAAAGAATAAGTTTTCTTTCCTCATTTGATTATTTATTGTTTTTAGTCATTAAATTGAAAAAAAATTAATAGTTAAAATATAAATTTTAATCTTGGAGTATGAATATCACTTCTTTTTTTTAAGAAGTTAAAAAAGATATATTAAGCACGGAACAATCCTTCAAACACAAAGCGTATTAGAAGAACTGCAAAAAGTATAAATACAACATTATCTAAAACAAAAAGACAACAAAATCAACCACTCAAAACCACAAATTGATCATGATGATTCCCATAATGAACTTGAAGATCCGTCGAAAGTCAGATGTAGAGAGAATACATGTAGATTTTGTAGTAAGGAGAGTAGATCAGATGAAGAGAAGACAAATAATTTGAAGAAGGGGTAAACTCAGAAAGACTATAAGAGAAGTTATTAAAAATATCTCAAGATTAATGATTTGGATAGCAACGTGGTCCTTGATAGAACATAATGGAGAATGTTTATCCATGTAGCCGACTTAGTCTAGTGAGATAAGACTTAGTTGTTGTTGTTGCTGAGTTCTTAGGGTTCGAGCTCGCCGTGAGTGACCTAACGAAAATTCAAGGTAGCATTGAGATTTATTTGGATGCGCTAGAAACAATGAATATGATTGTCCACTCCGACGATTCATACAAGCTTTTAGTCAAAAATAAAGAGTCAATTAAGTTGTCTAATCCAAGAAGAAATATGGTCACCAACCATAATGATTGACTATACTCGCATGAGATTTTTCACCCTGAAGATTTATCAAAATATCAAGATGTACCACTTGCATATGAGCCAATGGAAAAAACCTCCACTGTCACATCGCCTCCTCCTACCAGGAGACTAAATGTGTGTTGATTGACCGATCAGGAGTAGCGGGAAAGGAGATAAATTGAAGAGCAATGAATGTATTGTGTATGTTAGAAACCTATAGGTACTAAATATGAATGTTGATTATGAAAACATATCTATTACATTTGCAAACAATTTAGTTGAGAAATCAGTACACCAATATGTTCCTTTGTTACAACGTACAAGTGGAATTTGCAATTGTAGAAATTATGTCATATTATCTAACATATCGGGTTTCATATATGTTGTTTGATGAATATTTCAGAATGCTTTAGAGAGATCAACAATTGGAAGAAAAGGACAAACTTCGGGAATTAGTTCATTTTCCACATTGTATGACGACCATATGTTCAAAAGCTATTCCATGAGAAATTCTATACGGAGTTGGAAAGAAAAAGTTTGATTCAAGAGAATATTCTAATGTAACTGCATGAAATAAATGCACGGGGTTGGGGTGTTCTAGAAACACTTAATGAAATTTTCAACCTCAACATAGTTAGAGAATTTTATACAAACGCAAAACCCACTGATGATGCATCAATTGCGAAGGTTTCTTGGGCACAGGGCTGATGAGTCACATTTGATAGAGATGTCATACATGCTTATATAGAAAATAATCATGTGGCACACTCTAGAAGGTTGAATCGTTTGCAGTGCAGCTAGAAAAAGGAAATTGGGATTATGATGAGATAGTTGCTAGCATATATGAAGCAGGAAAAATCTATTAGATGGGATGAGATGGACCTCTCACCCGTTACAAGAGACTTGACATGATCATCCAAACTCAGATCTGGATGACCTTCCTTCTTCATAATGTTACTCTTGTAAGCCACACCTCCTCTGCAATCTTGAAGACTGCACATCTGATATGTTATATCATGACAGAAAAGAAAGTGGACATAGGAAGGGTAATCTCCAACAAGATTTAGGAAATTATATATAATTTCAACAAAAAGACATGACCTTGACTTCCTTGAATTGATCACGGGATTATGTAAATATTGTGGTGTAGACATTCTGGATAACCGTCCAAATCTTAATAATTAATTTTTATTAATCTAGAAGCTTTAATTGATTGTTTACATACATATATATTTTCATAAATAATTAAACTATATGATTAATTTAAACGATTAAATTAATAAAAATTAATGGTTAAGATTTTGAGTAAGTGTTTTAAATTTACTTTTGAAATAAAAATATCTCTCCTTTTATATATATATATATATATATATATATATATATATATATATATATATATATATATATATATATATATATATATATATATATATATATATATATATATATATATATATATATATATATGTGTGTGTGTGTGTGAAAGACATCAAATTTCGACTACAAAATAAAAAATACAACTAATTTATTATAAAGATTGATAAAAGGCAATATTATCTTCCAAATAAGATACAAGATGGACATAAGGTATTGTCGAAAGTACTGGGTCTGTAATTAAAGTCAAACTATGTAAACTATCATATTGAATATTAAAATAGTAAATTCTTACCAATCAAATGGCTGTTAATCTATTTCAAGATATGTTAAATTACTTATTTAAAGACTAATAATTTGATTATAGAATAAAATGTTATAAATATTAAGATTAGATCTGAAGCAGTTCTTGGCCTTTGTTAAAATTAAAGATTTGTTTCATGGATATAGGTCTAAGTGGTTCAGAGAATGCGAAACTAATTTTGGCCATTTTTCACGCTTTTGTAAAATATAGAGGTAGAAGGAAATTTATCGTAGCCCTTAAGGTAGGAAAAGGCTTTGATTGAATGAGTGTTTGAAATTAGGCAAGAAGTTGTCAAGCATTTCTTTGAGATTTTTAGAGAATCAAATTTTGATCTCATCTTGATGGTGTCGTCTTCCGATCTCTTTTAAAAGATGATAATCTTGTTTTGACGGTTTTTTTTAGTCTCCAAGAGTTATATAGTGTTGCATCCTAGTGTGATAGTAACAAAAGTCTGAATCCATATGCATTTAATTTTCCCTTCTTAAAAAGGTAATGGAGTCTTGTTAGAGATGATATGTGGGTCATGTTTGACCAGTTTCATTGCTTTGTAATTCTACTCGTAATTTTCATTAGATTTTGTGACTTTGATCTCCAAGGTTAAATCTCGTTCTTATTTGTGTGAATTTAGGTCACTTTTTTTGTGGAATCTTTGTATAAGTTGATGAGTAAAGTGTTGGCCAATAAACTTAGGCTTGCGATTAATAATTTCATTTCCCCTAATCAATTGAATTTTCTTAAAGGAAGAATGTTGGTTGATGGAGTGGTGGTTGTTAATGAGTTGATAAATTTAGTCAAGAGATATAAGAAAACTTGTCTTATTTTTAAGGTTGATTTTGAGAAAGCGTATTATTTTAGTTAGACTGAGCTTTCTGGATTATATACTTATCTGATTTGACTTTAATCAGAAGTAGAGGACTTGGGTGCAAGCTTGTGTGTTCATTGGTAACCTTACAATGTCGGTTAATGTATGTCCAATTCAGGAGATTAACATCCAAAAGGGCCTAAAGCAAGGGCATATACTAGCTCTTTCCTTTTTTTTTGCTAGTGGTTGGGGGTGTAAGAACAAGAATTGTTTCTACATCTGACCTTAAGATTTTGATGATAACCTTATATGACATCATTGAGAACAATTGTATACTCTAGTGATTTCGTTCTAGTGTGTAGTTGCTGCTATAATATTCTAACTCGGGTACAATGTGTGTGACGTTATCAGGTTCTGAACATAAACACTATTGAAGAAAACATTTGGTTACATGTTACAGTTGAAGTCAAGATTCTAAATATGTCTTATGCAACGTGTCTAAGGAACGTTAGTACAAGAGGTTCTAATCGTGACTCTGTGGTTAAGCTTTGGAGGTCTTCTAAAGCTTTGCTTTTGTGTGTTACAAGTTTTGGAGATTATAAAGACAAGATTCTGCTGAAAAGGTTCTGATGATCTTAAGAAAAGCAAGTTATTACGACCAAGTGTTGAAGACTCTAAAGACAAGGTTCTGAAGGGACAAGTTCTGAAGGGATAAGTTCTGAAGACTCCAAGACTTAGGTTCAAAGACTTAAGAGTGATTCTTCTACAACAAGCTTAAACATTCAAATTATCTGAAATCTTTGAAGATAAGAAGAAGTTCTAAATGGTTAAAGTGTGATGGTGTACAAAAGGTACATAAAGTGTCTGTGACCTCTACTCTTCTAGAGTGGTGTAAGGACAATCCTTTCATACTGTATTGTCAACCACTCTCATTGTGAACGTTGGAAACAAATAGTTGAATTTACAATTACTTTATTTCCCTAACGGATCTCTATTTACAAGCTTATTAGAAAAACATTATTTAGAAAAAATATGGAAAGAGAGCATTGAAAAATGGCAGGCTATGGAAAATATTATTTTATATTGTCTAAACTCTTACACCTTTTTCTATCGATAGAGAACTAACCGTTGGTGTAGGTAAAGAATTTTCTATCCTCACAACGTCTCTCTCTCTCTCTCTCTCTCTCTCTCTCTCTCTCTCTCTCTCAAGGGTATAAAAGAAGATCAGAGATTTTAAGAAAGTTGCTCTTGGCGAAATAGAGCTTTAATTTGTTAAAGGAAAGTCGTGGATGCTGAAGATGTTAAAGTTGCAATGCTACACACTCTGAAGACCACTACACACAAAAGATAGAAAAAGAAAGAAGAAGAGAAAGAATATTTCAACAAGATATTATTCAATTATTCATCACACACATCTTGGATGAAACATAAAGAAGAAAGGAGTTGTTTCTTGTAGCTTGCTCAATGAAGGAGAAGATTCTACAAGATGCTAATCAACTATTATCATATACATCTTAGTAGATCTCAGAAGAAGCAAGGAGTTGTTGCTTAGAACTTGCTCAACAAGAAGATGAAGAATAATAACACTACAAGATGCTACTCAACTTTGGATCATATACATATTTGTAGAACATTGTAATGTACATAAGAGTTGTTGCTCATATTGTGTTTTAGTTTTGATCTCTTCATGTAAATTATTTTAACATTAGAGTTGTTGCTCGAAAATGTGTTAAACAATATATGCTCAAATCACTTGTGCAATCTGCTTAGAAGAAGCAATCATGTAAACACAAGACCTTATCAACTATTGTTGATTTATTCCTTGAGTGTCCTTGTGAAGGTCTGATCTCAAGAAGATAATGGTTGCGGTCATTATAGGAAATCCTAACAGGTGATCTTAAATGATCAGATTCTGTTGGGTCAATGATTGTTATATCCGTTAAATCAGATCATTGAACAGGTCATTGAAAGGTTTCTTGAGTGATCTTGTGAATGTCTGATCTCAAGAAGACAGTGGTTGCGGTCATTGTGGGAAATCGTAATAGGAGATCTTAAATGATCATATTCTGTTGGGCCAATGATTGTTATATTTGTTAAATCGGATCACTGAACATATCATTAAAAGGTTCCTTGAGTGACTTTGTGAAGGTTTGATCTTAAGAAGATAATGGTTGCAGTCATTATGGGAAATCCTTATAGGAGATCTTAATCAGATTCTATTGAATCAATAGTTTTTATATCCATTAAATCGGATTACTGAACATATCATTGGAAGATACCTTGAGTGACTAAGTGAAAGTTTGATCTCAAGAAGACAGTGGTTGTGGTCATTGTAGAAATCCTTGTAAGAAACCAAGTTGGTCGGATCTTATTGGGTCAATGATAGCCATATCTCAAAGAGGACCGAGTGAAGGTCAAACTCTTGTGAGATCACTGATAGATATCATTAAGGAGAAAACCCTCTTGGATGGTCTGGTTGGTCAGATTCCTGATAGAGGTCAGTGAACGTTATATTTGTTAAGTTAGATCATTGTATGTGTCACTTTTTGTTAGTCACTGGTAGTTGTCTGTGCATTTGTAATCAGTTTGGTTATAGTGGATTAAGTCCTTGTTGAAAGAAAATTCACTTAAGGAGGGTGGACAGGAGTAGCCTAGTTAATTGTGAACCTGGATAACTGAATTTGTTCTTTATTCTTCACTGTCTTTATAACTTTTATCATTTGAGTGATTAGATTTTCTAAAGGGAAATGTTTTCTATAAACACGGTTCAAACCCCCCTTTCTTGTGTTTTCTCTACCTTCAGGGGGGTTAAATTGCTTAGTTGCTAGCGCTGAGGAGATTGGTCTTTACTCTAGATTTAGGGTGTGATAGTTTAATTTTGTGGTATCTCATCTTTAATATATAAATGATACACTCCTTGTGGAGGATCTTACTCTTAGTAATATATGGAGTATTAAGGCGATCCTAAGAGGGTTTGAACTAGCTTATGGGCTTTAAGTTAATTTTTAATAGTAGTCTTATAGAAGTTAATGAGAATCTTGTCTTTCTAACCTCTGTAGGTGATTTCCTTAATTGTGAGATTGAAACCCTCCCTTTTAATTACCTTGGAACTACTTGAGACCCTTTAGCCAATTTACTGACCAGGGGGATTCATTCTTTGAGGCACATATATGTTAGTTAAATATGTATGATGTCTCTTCTTAATTTTATACTTAATGATATTATCATCTTCTTCTCTTCCTTTTTGGAGATGATTGTAAAGGTTTGGAAGAAATTTTTTACGTTACAAAGAAGGTTTATCAAGCCCTTTTGGCTAACTGAATGTGGAAATTGCTTACAGGTGCTTCATGCATGTGGTATAATATTCTTGTATCTAGGTATGATGCTTCAGCGTTTCCTCTTTACAAGGGGAATGATATTGGGGTTCTGATCTACTTGATCTTGGTTGAAATGTGTGTATCTTCTTGGGTCCAAAGAAGATGACCCTTCTTATTGATTTTATAAGCGTCTCCTTAGGAAGGTAAGGTTGGGCCTCCAAGCATATTTATGGATGAACCTTAGGTTAGACCCGTTCCTCTAAAGTTCAAGTTTCATGGTCTACTTTCTAACTTTATTCAATCATATGGGTTACTAGGAAAGATTGGTAGAGTGGATAATAAAGACTTGATTTGGAATCTTAGGTGGAGGGGACCCTTCTTTTTTAGAGTGGTACCTATGTTTGAAAATCTTCTCTCTATGCTCCGAGATGTTATTCACTCTTAAGAGAGAGATGATTCATGTTATATGCATACAAGATAGGTTTTTATCTGTCACATCTATTTATCATGTTCAATTTGTAGGGTCCTTACCATTTTTATAGTTGAGAATTTGACCCCCCCCCCCCCCTATTTGGAATATCTAAGTTCCTCCTAAAATGTTGGTATTCTCTTGGCAGCTTTTGCAAGATAAATATTCTTATAAAGAAAACATGTATAAAAATAGGTGATTACTAATCCTAATGGTTTCTCTTGTCTTTTATATGGAGATTTAGTTGAGCCAGCCTCCCATTTTTTGTCACCTATGAGTAGGGGTGGCAAAACTGGTCAGCCCCGTCGGGCCGACCCGTTTGACCCACCATTATTAACAGGTTGGGCTGAGGTTTTCAGCTCGTTATCTTAAGTTGGCCAGCCCCGCCTAACCCGCTTAAAAAGTCGGGTCGAGGCGGAGCGGATTTTTCCTGCGGGATTTTTTTAAAAACATTTTTATTTTTACTTAGAACACTACGCCAAATTTGTTTTAGGCAGCACACCATAGACATCGTTGTTTTCCCAAAGCGCTGCTATAAGTTTAAAAAAAATTTAAAAATTATATACTAAATTGAGAAAAAACGTTGCTAAAGGCTAACTTTAGAAAACGCTTCTGAAAAGCGCTGCTAAAGGCCATACATACTCATACTTTAGAAAGCGCTTCTGAAAAGCGCTGCTAAAGGATGTGTTTAGAAAGCACTTCATATAAGCGTTGCTATAGACCATACATCAGAAAGCGTTGCCTAAGGTCATTAGTTTCTAATTACTAAATACGAAAAACCCTAAAACTCATATTTTTTCCAAAAGCCCTTATTTCTCTAATCTCTTATCTCTCTAAAAACATTGTTTCTCTGAAAACATCGTTGTTCTGCTACTTGCGCTTAACTCCCGTTTTCGCTGTTCCCAATCCTTGCACTTCTATTCTCCAGTGTTGTTCCGTTCTTGATTCTCCATCAATGTTCTGTTCTTAATTCTCCATCATTGTTCTGCTATTTGTTTGAGGAATCAGAGTGTGTAAGCGCTTGTTACTGCTGCCCTTGTTCAAGTCATTAGAGAAGCTCAAGAACCCTTCAAATCTGTTTTTTGAATTCAATTATTGATTGAAACTTAGATTCTGCATTTCCCTAAATTTTTCAGGTCTAATTTAACTTAAACCAATTCCAATGAAAAAAACCCAGTCTCACCATCCTTCACTCAAGTAATTTTGAGCCTTATGATTTGTTAATTTGTCCATTGACTTTGAATAAGTTATGCTCTTTTTGTGAGATTAGTTGCAAACATATATTGTGATTTGTTAATTTTTCTGTCAATTTTTAATTGTAGTCTTGGTCTGGCCTGACAAGGTTAGAATGCTGAATGTTGAACTTTATATTACTTAGTTAGAATGTGGAATGTTTAATTAGTTAGATTGGTGACTATTTCTATGCACCGCCAGTTTTTGAAGTTTCTCAAGTTCGACAACCTTGCACAATACCCAAAATTTAACTACAGAACCGTATACAATAACTATTGGAAATCATCTTGTATTAGAGACCACACAACAATGAGCTTTAATCATCTCCGAAACTAGTTACTATCTTTACCAAATTTCTACAGGATCCTCAGAGTGATTATATATGTAAAAGGAAAGATGCATATGACAATGCTCATACTTAGGGTAGACTCGAAAAATTCTCTTTTGTATATATTTGCTAAATAGTAGACTATAAGACTAATGGAATCAACCATAAAAAAAATATTTGCTTCAGCAGTAAAACTGTATAGTGTAATAATCTCACCCTTTCTTAATTGACTTATACACACCAACGGCCCAAATTTGAAGTGCATGTAGTCCACTTATTTAGTCAATTCAATTAAAATACTTAACATTAAATTATTAGAACCTTATAACATGACATTGATTTCTATACAAAGTCTATAAATACCAGAAGATTCCATAACTTGTCATATCACTTTCTTGAGAATAGGTTTATTAGTTCTCTCTAGTTTCTACTCACACAAAAACTTTAACCTACCTACCTTTTGTTTGTCTATGGGTTTGTTTGATGTCACAACAAAACATTTGGTTCTTTTTAAAAATGAGTATCAAAACCACACTAGCAGCTCGCAATGCAATATCTTTGAATTTTATATTTCTTTAGTAATAGTTTCTCATTCCTTTTTTTTATCCAGCGTGATAAACATTGATCAGGAAAATATTTATTAAGGGTTATTTGTGATGAGTGAAATTCTGATTGTTTCTAAGAAAATTACATTGTGTGGTTTCAGAAGTTGTTGATTTTTATACAAGTAATTATAGTTGTTGTTTTGCTATGAATAATTAGTGTTTTTGTTTAGCTTACTTAGTAGTAAAATCATGAATAAAAATTGGATATCTTCCAATCCATTGTCAAAAGAGTACGAGAATAGAGTATCACAATTCGTTAAGTTTGCTATTGAACACGCCGAAGACCCCAGTCGAATGAAATGTCCTTGCTTAGGTTGTTGTTATGGGCATTTAAAGAGGCATAGAATTGATCGAAGTTATACATGTTAGACATTACATGGTGAGAAAAGTAACGAGAATATTGAATCGGGGGATAATACGACCTATGCTTGAAACGACAATGGCATATATACATATGATTGTGATCGAGTCGAAGAGATTGCAGAAGCACTTGAAGAAGATCTTCAGGACTGTCCCAAAATATTTGAGAGGTTGGTAAACGATGCAGAGAAACCGTTGTATAAATGTTGCACTAAATTCACAAGACTGTCTACGGTATTAAAGTTGTACAACTTAAAGGCGGGCAATGAATGGTCGGATAAAAGTTTCACAGAGTTATTAACCCTTATGAAAGATATACTTCTGGAGGATAATGATCTTCCTAATTGAACCTATGAGGCCAAAAAAATGGTGTGTTATATTGGAATGAGCTATGAAAAGATACATACTTGTCTAAATGATTTCATTTTGTTTTTAAATGAATATGCATCGTTAAATGAGTGCCCTAAATGCAGTGCCTCTCGATATAAGAAAAATTGTCTCCAACAAAAGTCTTATGGTATTTTCCTATAATTTCGAGATTTAGACGCATGTTTCGTAGTGAAACTTATGCAAGACACTTGACATGACATGCAAATGAAAGAATCATAGATGGAAAGTTTCGACATCCGGAAGATTCACCAAAGTGGATGAAAATTGATAATGATTATCCTGATTTTGGAGAAGAAGCAAGAAACCTTCGCTTGGCATTATCTACTAATAGAATGAACCCACATGGTCTTCAAAATATCTCACATACCACATGGCATGTAATTATCATGATTTATAACCTACCTCCATGGCTATGTATGAAGCGTAAGTACATGATGTTATCTATGTTAATTTATGGGCCTAAACAACCTGGGAATGACATTGACGTATACTTGACACCATTAATCGAAGATTTAAAGATTTTGTAGGAGAACAGTGTGGAGGTTTATGATGGATATAAAAAAGAAAATTTCAATTTGTGGCCGATGTTGTTTGGCACAATTAATGATTTTCCAGCATACGGAAATCTATCAGGGTATAACATTAAAGGTCAACGTGTGTGTCCTATTTGTGAAGATAAAATAGATATGACGCAATTGGAATTTTTTCAGAAGAGTGTCTTTCTTAGACATTGTAGATTCTTCAATTCTAATCATCACTATCGTGGTAGAGAAAAGAAAGAGAGGACTTGATAGCGATGGGAATAAGAAATGAATTAGGACCCTTGAAGAAAGGAAGACGAACATATCTATCACCTGCTGCTTATACTCTATCTAAAAAGGAGAGAAAAATATTGTGTAAGTTTCTAAGTGAAGTTAAAGTTCCAAAAAGATACTCTTCAGATATTAGAAGACTTGTGTCTATGAAAGACCTCAAGTTAAAGAGTTTAAAAACACATGATTGCCATGTTATAATAGAACATTTTCTACCAAGACGTATATGTTCTATTTTGGCAGAAAAAGTAAGAAGCGCCATAACTAAATTGTATTTTTTCTTCAGGTCAATTTGTAGTAAGGTGAATGATCCTGAGATCTTACCAACATTGCAAAAGGAAATAGTTATTAATTTGTGCGAGCTTGAAATGTACTTTTCACCCTCATTTTTTGATATAATGGTACATCTAGTTGTTCTTCTTGTGAAAGAGACACAATTGTGGGGACCAACTTATATGAGATGAATGTACCCCCACTGAACGTTATATGAAAATATTAAAAGGGTGTGTGAAAAACCAAAGTCAGCCAAAGGGTTGTATTGTTGAACGATATATTGTTAAAGAAGCGACTGAGTTTTGTACTGAACATTTGTCCAATGTTTAATCCATCAGACTCCTCAAATCTCATATTTTCGGGGGGGGGAAAAGAAGGAAAAAAGTTAATTGGAAATAAAATTGTGACAATATCAAGGGATGAACGTGATCAATTGCATTTGTATCTTGTGCACAACGACAATGAGGCTGAGTCGTACATTGAAATGCACAGGGATGTACTGCGAAGTTTAAATCCGAATAGAAATGAAAATTGGATAGTACGAGAACATAATCAAAGTTTTATACCATGGTTTAAGGATCATATTTATTCAAAGTTTTATGTGGATCCTGCTCCAATAATAGAAAGGTTGAGATGTTTAGCATATGTTCCGAGTTTGAATGTGTTTTCTTATAGCGCATACGCAATTAATTGATACATATTTTATACCAAAGAATAAGATGATAAAAGTACTCTGCAAAATAGTGGTGTCACCGTGGTAGCTGAAGCAATGCACGTTTTAAGTATGAAGGACTTAAACCCCAAATATGTAAATTTGTCATATTTTGGGGTTATCGAGCACATTTAGGTGTTTGATTATGAGAAGTTTTAGATTCTTATCTTTGGTTGCAAGTGGGGTATAAAGATGAGCCTTTTATTCTAGCCTCTCAAGCTAAACAAGTGTTCTATGTCACTGATCCGATAAGTATAAAATGGTCTATAGTGCTTTTTTATCTATCAAAGTGATTGATGATAACAGTGTAGATCAAGGTGATATTGATGTTGAGAATGAATCATATATTATAGGGAATGAATCGTATATTAGAAATGATCAAGATGAGAATGTTATAGTGAATGAATAATATATTAAAAATGATCATAATTAGAGAATTTGGATCAATCCATTTGTACGCGTTGTTAAGAGACAAGTAATTCATATTCCAACCAAGAAAAGAAAGAGATGTTAGTGAAAAAGGTAATAGTAAAATATTATATATTCTATCATTCAATAAAATTATATATTTTGTCATTCAATAAAATTATATATTTTGTCATTCAAGAAAATTATATATTTATCATTTTATATATTCAATGGATTATGGAATTTTATATTGTGTTTATGGTTTTCTTTATTACAGGTCAAATGGCTTGTAACAAGGATCACTCACATGATGCTTCTAATAATGATGGAAATGAATCAGTTCCTGATATGGAAAATGAAATTACACGAGGAATAACTATTATGAAGAGTATCATTCATGCAAGAGATTAAGGAATAAAATATGACATACATTGGAATCCAGATAACCAACTAATTGAGCCTCACGGTGCAATGTTGACAAGTTACATTGGTTCCCTTGTAAGGAGGGAAATTCCAATCACTTAATTGGAGAAATTGAGAGTTGAAACTCGCTAAAGAAAAAATATAGAGTGAGATACATGTACCATATGTGATGTTATTTATTTTTGTTGACGATTATGTCTTTAAATTACTTATACTAACACACTATATGTATATTTTTTTCGTAGAGGTCTTTTAACATTGATGATAACCAAAAAACATATTATTTTTAATTGGCCAGAAAAAGACATAGATGGTTTCGATCTTTTTCAACAAATAAGTTTCTTAAGGATGCTGTAGGAAATTTTATTGAAGCAGAACTTCCAAATGTGTATGCAAACTTGATTTCACCTGAAGAATGGGAAACTTTTAAAGCCAAATGAAGAAACTCAAATTTCCAGAATATGAGCGACATAAATCGCCAACGAGCATCAAGTCCGGCGTATCCATACAAAAAGGGCGTCTGGGATATGCACACTTACAACAAAGAATAGTAAGAATATATAAATGTTATGATATACTTGTTCATCATGTGTTATAATCGATCTTATTATTTGTCTTAATGTGTAGTTAGAAGAGGAGAAAAGTGAAGAAACATCTCTTCTGAAACATGTTTTGTGGAAGACTTCTCGTGTGGGTAAGGATGGGGTTGTTAAAGAAGATGTTCAACAAATTTGTGAGAATGTGTAAGTATAACATTATTTCTTTAATTAAATCAAAAGTTTATTAACATATAATATTTATGATTTTTAATAACCACTAATATTTTTCAATATGCATATGAATTTCAAGAGAATTTATCTCAGTCTTTTTCTCTATATGAAAACCATGATCGTAGGAGCAAATTAAGTCGGGTATTAAATGTTCGTGAGTATTCTAGTCGTGTGAGGGGTAAGGGATTTGGCATTACTCAAACATCCTTGTGTAAGCAACCAAAGAGTAAAAATCCTAGCAATAAACAAGTGATGGAAGAGTTGCAGATCTTAAAAGCTAAAGTTGTTGAATTGGAAAAGGATAAAGAAAGATATATGTCAGAAGGGCGGGGTTCAGAGTTTAAAGATACTAACGACAAAGATAGTATCAATTGTAATTTTTAACATAAAATTACCGAGGTAATTATATATATTATTATGAAATAAAATTAGCACAATTTTTTTAATTGACATATATACACATTAACAATTTCATATTTATTATTGGTTTAGGGCATTTCACCCTGTCAGCTCTATTTATCGTCACCGACTTACCGTAAGATTGGCAAGGGAAAAGTGCATAACAATTTGAGAGATTGTTAGCTCTTAAATTCGACACCCTTGTTTCATTGATGTCATCCATTAAGGTTGAAGGATGTTTTCGACCAACTAAGTCCGTCGAAATGTCCGTCGAAAGATGGCAAAGTACTTAGAAGATTTCTTCCAAGGGAGAAGTTGGTTGCCTTCGACGTCGAAGGTGTTTCTCGTCGAAGATACTTCTCGACGAAAGTGTTCGATGGTTCAGAGTGGAACGGTTTGAAATTCAAGTGTTTGGAGGGAAAACGGTTTCCAGCGGTTACCAAATGCAACGTGCAAAGATCTGGGGCGTCGAACGTTGAGAACGTGCCAAGTGGACTCATCTCGAAGCAGTGTAACTGCCCGACGGTTACTTGGGATGTTTTAGTATAAATAGTAGTAGTCATGTAGTTTCTCGTGTGTGTTCACAATTCTATACAAAGTCACTCATATAGATTCGAGTACCCAGCGTGTGAGAAAGAATTGTTGAGAAATGTATGTGTGAAACACCAACTTTATTAATCAAAGTCATTTACTTTTCCAGAAATTTACTTGCTTTCTTCTTTACTTTCCTGTCGAAGTCCTTTACTTTAAGCCTTCATTTCTTTTACCAAGTCCTTTCTTCATGCAATTTATTTAAAGCCTCTTTATTTTATTGTTATTCAACCAATATCCAATTTAATCAAAACTTCAAAATCAACCTATGTCCTAGGATCAATCTGATCGATCCTGCGAGTAACCAAATAAGTAACCATTTGGAGGATCAGCGGTTGTTTACCAATAACCAAGGTAAACAAATTGGCACGCCCAGTGGGACCGTGTGTTGATTGTTGAAAATAATCTCATCCTTTTCAAGGAGCGTTGCATGTTATTGAGAAGTGGTAGAATATACACTAACGATAACAATACTGCCAGAAGAAGGGAAGAGATGGCGAATCCGCCAAACAATAACGAAATCCCACAAACGAATGTGGGAGCAACGGTTACCTCGACCGTAAGTGAAGCGACAACTGTTGGTTCGACACCAGCAGTAACAGTCACAGCAACGGGGCCATTACCTCCGTTCACAGGCCCCAGAGCGCCTTTGGGAACTCCCCCACCAAGGGGAAATTTAGGCACAAGGCCTTTTGTTCCCCCAGGATTTATGCCACTCTATGGCATGCCAACTTTTGACTTGGCTAGCCTGACGAATGCTGCGTCCACTTTTTCAGACCCTTTAGTGAGTGCTTCTTCGCCACTCCAAGGTTCTGGAGTAGGCCTGGCGAATAGAAATAGGACCCAACTCTTAGGAGGAACGTCCCAAGTAGCCCATGGACTCACAAATGCCTCGACAGCAGTCTTGAGGCAACAAATGGACGAAAGCAACCATGATATGGTGCAAATGTTGGCACAAACTTTGAGTACAGTGCTAAACCCTCTAATACAAAACACTACTCAATCGAATCAGCAAGTGACAACGCAAATGACGCGTTTGGCTGATTTCTTTGGAGTACCCCAACCTATTCGACAGCCCCAAAGGGCGCAAATAAGGGCAAACCAGGGGATATTCTTAGAGGAAGAAACCACCATCAACCAGGTTCAACAGCCTGTCGAAGAAAACCTTAGGGCACGATTGGAGCAACCCGTCGAAGAACCTAGGGTAATAACCCCAGAGGTAAGGTTAGTTAACAGAAACCAAAATGCTGACGAAATAGTTCAGCATATCCAATACCAAAATACGGGTTTGGAAAATAATCTGGCAACCATGATCGAAAGGATCATGACTCAGAATGGAATGAACATGGGCTTTCGAAGGCCCAACTTTACATCTCCATTGTCAGAATACGTGTTACAAACAGACTTACCTCCTAGATGTAAAGTCCCCAAATTCACTAAGTTCTCTGGGGACACGACAGAATCTACTGTCGAACATGTGGCGAGATACTTGATCGAAGCAGGAGATATTTCGAATAACGAAAATCTGAGGATCAAGTATTTCCCAAGTTCTTTAACAAAGAACGCTTTTACTTGGTTTACAACTCTCCCCCCCAATTCGATCCATCACTGGACCCAGTTGGAAAGATTGTTCCATGAACAATTCTATATGGGGCAAACCAAGATAAGCCTGAAGGAATTGGCCAGTGTAAAGAGACGTTTTACTGAACCTATAGACGAATATCTAAATAGGTTTAGGTTGCTCAAGGCGAGATGTTTTACACAAGTGCCAGAACATGAGTTGGTCGAAATAGCCGCAGGTGGTTTAGATTATTCCATTAGGAAGAAACTAGACACCCAATACCTGAGAGACATGGCCCAACTGGCCGATAGAGTTCGACAGGTAGAACGCCTCAAAGCTGAAAAAGCGAAGGCAACGAAAACTCACAAGAGAGAAAGGATAGCGTACGTTGAGATGGATGACGAAGATCCAGAATCCTTCGACGAAACTTTAGCTGTCGAAGAAGGAGAAGTCGATTTAGCGGAACTGAAACAAGGGCCACCATACTCTTGTAAATTGTTAGTCCCCTCAAGTGGAAAAAATCTCACTGGTCCAGAAAGGACCAACGATAGGTTCCCTAAAAAGACTTATAGTTTTGACATCACAAAGTGTGATGAAATATTTGACTTGCTTGTAAAAGATGGCCAAATGATAGTACCCCCAGGGGTAAAAGTGCCTCCTCTTGATCAAAGAAAGAAGAGAGGTTTTTGCAAATATCATAATTTTTTGGGCCATAAAACTTCTCAATGTTTTCTTTTCAGGAATCTTGTGCAAGACGCTATCGAAGAAGGGAGGTTGAAGTTTGCTGACAAGACCCCCGTGGCTGTCGACTCAAATCCATTACAGGCTGAAGCCCACTATGCGGAACCTTCTGAGGTGAACGTGATAGAGGCTACCAGGAGCCAGTCGAAGAAGCCAGGAATCACAATGGTCGAAGTCTCAAAGGACCATATCAACATGCCAATCTTTGGCAGTTTTTCTGGGAATTTATCCAGAAAGACAATTGAAACAGTTCAGAAAGCGGTCGAAAGCCCAAGGCCAGAGACCGTTGAAGCACAAAAAACTGGACCAAAACCCAGTTCTCACTTGGCCACAGTTCAAGGCCAGACGGAGAACTTGGAGACCCAAATGAAGCAGCTAACCCTTGCCAACAAGGATACAATGAATATCAATATGGTCGAACTCTCTGACCCAAAAGCATCAGAAGAGGCTATGAGGCAAGAACAAGCTAATAAGACTGCTTTCCCTCGGGAAAATGAAAATCTGGCAGATTTTCTACAAAGATGCCAGAAAAAGAAATCAGAGGTGATGCTGTGTCCAAGATGCAGTTCGATCTTTGACAAAAAGGCTGCTGAGCACATTCAAGGCGTAAGAGCAGCGAATAAGAGAAGGGAAAATGTTGATCTTCGACATGATCCCAGAAGAGCCTCCCAAAGAGGTTCAAACCAAGAAAAGAGGCCATTGACTTTCAGGCCTCCAACAAATGTGCCGGTAGATACCTGGTACAAAACCTCTGGTCGAAAAAGGCCAAGTGAGGAGAGATGGCACTCTTTCGACGTGCCAAGGGGTTCATCTTTGACTCAAAAGAAAGAGCCTCAAGTTGCTGCACCTAAAGTTGCACAAGTGTCAAGCAACTACAAAGGGAAAAATCCCATGTCTCGATCTCAATGGAGGAGATATCAAAGGAGACGAAAAGCTGAAAGGGAGGCTGCCAACGAACCTAAGGCAGAAACCAGTTCGAATGTTCCTCAAAGGAAGCAAAGGAAGCCTCTAGAAAGAGAGCCAGTAACCAACAGGCTAGTTTGGCCTAACCAAAGTGAAGTCGAAGACGAAGACGATGCTGAGTCTGATGATACTTTGGACATAATGGTGAATATAGTTTCAGTGCTGCCCAGAGAATTCAATCGACAGGTAGAAGTCGAAGCAAGTGACTGGGAAGTGGAGCAAGAAATGGCCAAACATAGGCCAGTGTGCTATTTTGTCATGGACAATGGCACTACTGAGGAACAAAATGGCTTCTTCGAGCCACCTACAGAGGCGATGAAAAATCACCTCAAGCCTTTATTCGTAAGGGCTAAACTCGAAGAAACTACTGTGAATAA
The DNA here is from genome assembly GCA_948472305.1 of Vicia faba. Taxonomy (NCBI): domain Eukaryota; kingdom Viridiplantae; phylum Streptophyta; class Magnoliopsida; order Fabales; family Fabaceae; genus Vicia; species Vicia faba. Next base: position 195,256,271 of record OX451738.1, on the reverse strand, counting down.
AATATTGGTGGATTGTGGGGCAACCATCAACATTATTCCTCACTCTATGCTAAGGAAAATTGGCAAAAGGGATGAGGACATTAAGCCTCACAATATGGTCTTGTCGAACTATGAGGGCGGCATAGGGACCACTATGGGAGTGATCCAGCTAGATATCAAAGTAGAGTCTATCCTTCGACCAACAATGTTTATGGTCATATCGGCCAAACCTAACTACAATCTTTTGTTGGGCCGTGAATGGATTCATGGTGTTGGAGCTGTGCCATCATCAATGCATCAGAGGTTGCTCCTATGGCGTCCAGATGGGATGGTCGAAAACATAGAGGCAGATCAAAGCTATTACCTGGGCGAAGTGAATCACCTGGGGTTGGCAGATTTCGACAAGAACTTGGCTCACATAGGGCCATGTCCAACACCTTACTTCGACATGGCGCCAGCGCCAAACACTTTTTGTTCCCTATACCTGCATCCAGAGCATGGTTTCCAATGGGACAGAGAAGACTTGTCCCACATAGACTTCAGTGGGTTAACTGATATCCAACCAACTGGTTGGGGAAGTGAATTCAGTGATAATGACTGAGTCACAATCTTTGAAGCGAATTTCGGCTTATGTAGCCGAAACTAAGATGATAACGGCTCTCGAATCCGAAGTAAAGTACATGGCCACACAGGACAATGATCAACAGTTATCTGCTGCAGGTCCAGGCAAGGATTTCGATCCAGAACCCCCTGATATCATGCAAGAAGAAATGCAGGAACAGAGGCTCGACGCCATCTATGACGACGAGCCTTTGGGCTTCGAAAAGGACCCCTTGGCGAACAACATTAAAATGTTAGCGCAAGATCCTTTAGAATAAATCAACTTAGGCGAAGGGTCAGAGAAAAGGCCAACCTACATCAGCGCCAAAATTGACCCAGAACTTAGGTTGGAAGTAATCCAATTGTTGAAAGAGTTCAAAGACTGTTTTGCATGGGATTACGACGAAATGCCTGGTCTCGACAGAGGATTGGTAGAACTTCAGTTGCCAATCAAACCTGGGAAGAATCCAATCAAGCAAAATCCAAGACGCTTCGCTCCAGAAATATTGTCGAAGATTAAAACGGAAGTCGAAAGACTGTTGAAATGCAAATTCATACGCGTTACAAGGTATGTCGAATGGATTGCAAACATTGTGCCAGTAATTAAGAAAAATGGTACATTAAGGGTGTGCATAGATTTCAGAGATTTGAATGCTGCTACACCCAAAGATGAATATCCTATGCCTATGGCGGAAATGCTAGTCGATTCTGCCGCTGGCTATGAATATCTGAGTATGCTCGATGGTTATTCAGGATATAATCAAATATTCATTGCTGAAGAGGATGTGTCGAAAACAGCTTTTCGATGCCCTGGGGCCCTAGGCACTTACGAATGGGTAGTGATGCCTTTTGGCCTAAAGAACGCTGGGGCAACGTACCAGCGAGCAATGAATACTATCTTCCATGATTTTATTAACACTTTTATGCAAGTATATATTGATGACATTGTTATAAAATCTGTTTCCAGGAAGAATCATATTGACCACCTTCGACAATCATTCGAAAGAATGAGAGAACATGGTCTAAAGATGAACCCTTTGAAGTGTGCATTCTGTGTGAAAGCTGGAGATTTCTTGGGCTTCGTTGTCCACAAGAAAGGAATCGAAATCAACCAGAACAAGACGAAGGCAATTCTGGAAGCAAAAGCGCCATCGAATAAAAAGGAATTGCAATCTCTGTTAGGCAAGATAAATTTCTTAAGGAGATTCATATCTAACCTAAGTGGGAAAGCTCAGGCCTTTTCACCCTTACTTCGACTGAATAAGGAGGGGTTCAAATGGGGGCAAGAGCAACAAGAAGCCTTCGACAAAATCAAAGGGTACCTCACTAAGCCACCTATTTTGGTGCCTCCTTGTAGCAATAGGAGTATGGGATTGTACATAGCTGCATCCGACAAAACTTTGGGAAGCATGTTAGCCCAAGAAGATGAGAATGGAGTCGAAAGACCCATTTACTATCTTAGTAGAGTTTTGAACGATGCAGAAACTAGATATAGCGAAGTTGAAAAATTGTGTCTATGTCTGTATTTCTCTTGTACAAAACTCAAGCAATATATAAAACCAGTTGATGTGTATGTTTCGTCTCATTTTGATGTTTTCAAGTATATGTTGTCGAAACCTATCTTGCATAGTCGAATTGGCAAGTGGGCATTAGCATTAACTGAATACTCCTTGACCTTTATGCCTCTTAAGGCAGTGAAAGGACAGGTGGTTGCAGACTTTATAGTCGACCACTCAATTCAAGTTGAGGATATTAATTATGTGGAGATAGAGCCTTGGAAATTCTACTTCGATGGTTCCAGCCATAAAGATGGAACAGGGGTAGGAGTCTTGATTATTTCTCCAAATAAAATTCCAACAACATTCAAGTACAAAATATCAGGTTCTTGTTCGAACAATGAGGCTGAGTATGAAGCTCTAATTACTGGCCTTGAGATATTGTTGGAATTGGGGGCAACTCGAGTCGAAATAATGGGAGACTCAGAGTTAGTCATTAAGCAAGTCACAAAGGAATATAAATGCATAAGAGAGAATCTCATTATGTACTTTGTGATAGCAAATCGTTTATTGAAAAAATTTGAAACGGTCAATATTCGACACATACCCAGAGTCGAAAATCAAATAGCCAACGACTTGGCACAGATTGCGTCTGGGTATAAGATTTCAAAAACGAGATTACAAAGAGCAATCGAAGTTCGAGAAAAGATAAAAGCAACTTGTCTATCACCAACAGACTTGGAATCGACGAGACTAGGATATGCTGATCAAAGGAACTTCGAAATTTCGTTCATAGATAATTTGTCAGAGCAAGATTGGAGGAAACCCGTTGTGGATTATCTTCAAAATCCAGGAGCTTTGACAGAACGAAAAACAAAGTACAGGGCGTTGAGTTATGTACTCATGGGTAATGAGTTATTCAAGAAGACGCCTGAAGGGGTGTTGCTAAAGTGTTTAAGTGAAACTGAAGCATACATAGCCCTTTCGACTACGCATGCTGGAGCATGTGGGGCTCACCAAGCAGGCCATAAGATGAAATGGTTGTTGTTTCGACAAGGACTATACTGGCCCACTATGCTGAAAGATTGTGTTGAGTTCGCCAAAGGTTTCCAAGAATGTCAAGTCCATACAGGCATCCAACATGTACCAGCAAGCGAACTTCACTCGATAGTGAAGCCTTGGCCCTTTAGAGGATGGGCGTTGGACCTCATTGGAGAGATTCGACCAGCATCATCAAAGAGTCAGAAATACATACTGGTAGGCATTGATTATTTTACTAAGTGGATCGAAGCTATCCCTTTAGTCAATGTAGACCAAGAAAATGTCATTGAATTTATTCAAAAGAACATTATCTTTAGGTATGGAATCCCTGAGACTATAACTACTGATCAAGGATCAGTTTTTACTGGTCGAAAGATGCAGGAATTCGCTCAAGAAACAGGTTTCAAACTCCTAACATCAACGCCTTATTATGCACAGGCAAATGGTCAAGTCGAAGCAGAAAACAAAGTGGTGATTGGCTTGATAAAGAAGCATGTTGGGAAGAAACCAAAGAATTGGCATAAGACGTTAGACCAGATTTTATGGGCTTGTCGAACATCCCCAAAAGAAGCCACAGGTACAACACCATATAGGCTAACTTTTGGCCATGATGCAGTATTGCCAGCAGAAATTTGTCTTCAATCTGCAAGGTTTCAGAAACATTATGATATTCCCTCTGAAATCTATTGGAATATGATGTTAGACGAACTAGTGGATTTAGATGAAGAAAGATTGCGCGCTCTTGACCTACTCAGGCTTCAAAAGAAAAGAGTAGAAGACTCTTACAATAAAAAAGTGAAACCTAAGGTATTTTTGCCTGAAGAACTAGTTTGGAAGGTGATTCTTCCCATGGATCGAAGGGATCGAAGCATGGGGAAATGGTCACCCAAATGGGAAGGACCATTCAGAGTTATCCAAACTTTTTCTGGTGGAGCCTATGAAGTCGAAGAGTTAGGTGAAGATAAAAGGCTCTTGAGAGTAAATGGTAAATATTTGAAAAAATACAAACCTACACTCCAAGAGATAAAAATAAAATAACAAGATTAAATTAACCATATAAAAGCCAAAATGGAAAATTTTTATTAATTTTAGCCAAGATGGCAATGTTGTCAAATACAGACTACAAAATATGGTTAAGAAGCTGAATCAATCAGAAGGGAATAGAGTCCTTGATTCGAAGGTATTTGATTTGCTGCAGCTCCAATCTTTTCTTGCACCAGGCATTCGCCTGCACAAGCTTGGCAATCTGATCGTCGAAGCCTTGGGCTTTCTCAGCAAATTCTAGGCCTTGTTTGATTTCAGTTTGACTTTCGGTGTCTGGGACGGTCGAGAGAAGTTCCTCCTTGCGTTTAGTGTTGGCATTTATCTTAGCCTCTATTTCTTTGATTTGTGCCCTGAAGGAAGCATTCTCTCGATCGATGGCATCAACTTCTTCCTGCGTAGATGCTTTTTGCTTCGACAACTCCGCAATTCGAGAAGTTATCTCCGAAACAGCAATCCATGCCGAAGAACTTTTGCCATATAACACCTCCAGCTGACTATTAAAACCCCTTTGTCGCCTATAATCTGCTGAGACTTGATCAATAATGGAGTGTAACTCCATGATCAAGCCTGAAACTTCTGGAGCTACAGCTAACAAGTCGACAGCATTCAAAACATCCCTCAAGTATGATGGAGCAGTAGGGTCCCCCTCCAAAGCCTTCATCAAGTCCTTCTTGAAAAACTGGGCCTTAACCTTCACCAAAGCTTCATCGAGAGGAGAGGTTTCAGTGGACTTCCCCGACAGGGTAGGAACCTCCTGACTAGCATCAGACGAACTCTTACTCTCGATGATTGCGTTGAGGTAGCTAACAGGGTCAGTTTGTTTCAAAAGTTCTAAGTCCTCTTTCGACCTGTGCTTCGTTGAGGTAACATCCCTTGCAACAACATTTTCTTGGGTTTGAGGCTGTTGAGTGATAGGTGCCTCGACTTGATTCCCTTCGATTCGGACTGGGGCAGTACCAACGTCATCTTGGTTCCCTTCGCCAGCGTCACCTTGGTTGTCTTCTCCAGCGGCATCTTGATTCTCTTCGCCAGCATTGCCACGGTCCCCTTCGTCACGATTCTCTTCCGACAGATCCACCACCTGAACCTCTTTTGGCTGTTGTTCTTCCGTTTGAGGATCTTCTGCTGGTTTTTCTTCCGTCTCAGCATTGGCCTCATTTATTTCAGTATGGGCTTCGTCATTCTCCAAGCCCTTTTCTTATGGCCTGCTGAGTTCAGCAGACTCCAGTGTTTCAGAAGTCCTCGGCGGTGAGCTTTCAGTGGTGTCCTGAAAAGAAAAGAAGAGGAATCTTCAGAAATCGAAAGAGACAAAATCGAATGCAGGTATCTACACCTAAGTTACAAAGAGGATTAAGAGATTACCTGTAAATTAGCTTCAGCCCCAGGGCTGGAATTGTCGCTTTCGACAGGCTTATTGAGAAGAACGTTTAACTCCTCCTCCGTTGGCTCCTCAATGATCACTGGAGGTGGCCTGGGCTTTCTCCCAGCAACCTTTATTCTAATTGTTCGGCCCTCAGGAGCAGGAGCAGGAGCGTCCTTCGTCAACTTTCGCCTTTTTAGAGGAGCAGGGGGAGAGTCATCTTCTTCGTCGCTCCCAGATTCGACCGTCAGTGCTGGCCGTTTCTTGGGCGAAGGTGCCTAAAAAACCAATGGGAATTCGATTTAGCAATCGAATCGAAAGTCAAAAAAATTGAAAGCCAGAAGAAAATAATGAAAGTCTGGTTACCGATACAGAAGGCTTTTTCGAAGGGCCTTCCCCCTGTTGGTTTGTTGTGGTCTTCGCCGGCGCTACAGTCTTCGCCGGCGGTGGAGGTTTTGTTGAGGGGCCTCCTCCCTGTTGGCCTTCTGCAGCCTTCTTGGCTGCAGGCTTTCGAACAACTGAAAGAAAATAAAATAGTTAGCAGGCTAGCAGTCGAAAGAGAAAGACAAAGTAATTCGAAAGGATGAACTTACATTTCTTTATTTTGTCCAAGACGAGGACAAAAGATTTCTGAAGCTCATCCACGAAGTCCTTCTCGTCGAAAAACTCCTCAGTGTAATAACTTTTCCACCACTCCTTGAAGGATGGTGAGCAAAGAAAGTTGAGCTGGTAGTCAAACAACGAGAGAACTGTTCGACCAGCATATCTTCCGATATGTTTAGTGGCAGCTTCTTCGGTGTAGTCATTGCAGAAGTACAACATAGACTTCTCTCTTGGAAAAATTGGAGAAGGTAGGGTTTGAATAATACCAAACTGGCGAGACACCAGGTTTGGTTGATAATCAGACTCAAGTGAGTCTTAGAGCTCCTGAATCGAAGAGGCATGATCCTTGGTGTGAGGAACGCCTCCCACATGGTTGTATGTTCGTCAACCTGAGGACCACTCGACGTCCTTGGATGTGGCCTTGTGAACCACGCTGGGCCTACCTTCCGTCGAGCAAACGGAGCCATAGTCGAAGCAAACTCTTTCCTTCGAGCAAACATCAGAATGAAGTTTGTGAAAGTTTGCTGAAGCTCCAGTCCATCTTCCATAGGCGTCAACAGAGCCAGTCTGGTTCCTTCGACACGTCTGTTCGCTATCTCTAGGGCCTGCTCATTTATTTGAACCTTCTTAGGCAAGAAAGATTCGAAGGTGGCATTGAGCCACAGTTGGAGCAGCCAAAAAGGCCCAGCAAGCAGCAAATTGGCCCTGTTCTTGATAATTTTCAGAAGAGTCGCCCCATTACTAATCGAATCATAGAGGCTAGCCAAAATCAATTCTGCCAAACAGATATTTTGGCCATGATGGAGTTGAGTGGCGAGAGTGACCATCTTCTTGGTCACCTGTAAGGACTTCGAGCAAAATACAAAGCGAGTCAGCCATAAGGCTAGAAACGCAATGTGTTCGACATCCGACACAGCATCTGTCGACCTGTCGTGATAGTGATTGATGAAGGTGGTGTAGGTTGGCTTTGTGGCAGAGAATCCAATTTGATCCTCCGACATCTCCTCCGGGTCGAAGTAGTCCCCGGTGGGTCGAAGGCCAGTGATAGCGGCCACATCGAAGAGTGTAGGAGTCAGCATCCCACAGGGAAGATGGAAAGTGAAGTGGGAGTAGTCCCAGAAAAGTAGAGAAGCTATCAACATCTCCGGAGAATAGTTCAAACCTGTCTTCGACAGCATCACCAGGTCGAAAATCCCCATATCTTTCCAGATCGAAGCTTGGCGTTTCTCCATTTTTTCCAGCCAAGCAACGTAATCAGGAGTAAGGCTAGGGCCAGACCTGAAAGCCCTAACACCTTTGTTGAAGAAACGGAGGTCGATTTTCTCTTTAGCAGGGTCTTCATTGTCCTCTGCATCTTTCTTGGCGCATGCAACCGGTTTGAGTCTCTCAACTACCGGAAAATAACTCTTGATCTTCATGGCCTCAGCAATACTTGGATACAAGGGGCCAGACATAGCAAAGATCTGGTTGGAATATCCAACCGGGATCATAAGGTGGTGTGAGTAAGCATCACATACAGCGATGTCCAAGGGTTCAGGGACCCTTCGTTGGCCCGTGGAAGTTACTACTGGAGCGGTGACGAAAACCTTAGGTTTGACGTTTCCAGATGGTACAGTGGCGCTAGGAGCATTGGAACCAGATGCCATTGTTAATGGTGAGGTTGAAGACGAAGTGAAGGAGAAAAGGTTTTTGCAAAGATGACAAGTTTGTATGAAAATAGAGAAGTCTGAAAGCTAGATGGCGTAAAAAGTCCCACAATGGGGTACTTACTGCTATTTATAGCAGTGGGGGAAAATCCCCAAAACCGAGGACATTAAATGCCATTTAATTTTGCAGGAGATAGTGGGACACGTGGCATCCCCCTATTGTTTTAGCCGTTCTGCAGAAATAGAGGGACGCAGCGTGCGTCCTCGTTTTTGGGAATTGTCATAATGACAAATTCTGAAATGACGTTTGGCACTGCACGCCGTACTGAGGTGACGTCTTAGGTACGGATAAATGATGGTTTTCTTGGGATTGCCAGTGGTTGGTAGAAGACAACAAAAAGTGCACAATTTAATTTGTGACTAAGCATGAAAAGACAGGTGTCGAATGGCGTTTCAAAGAATGCCTTTTTCTTTCAGAGTCGAAATAAGGCATTCTTGGGGGGCAATTTGTTAGCTCTTAAATTCGACACCCTTGTTTCATTGATGTCAGCCATTAAGGTTGAAGGATGTTTTCGACCAGCTAAGTCCGTCGAAATGTCCGTCGAAAGATGGCAAAGTACTTAGAAGATTTCTTCCAAGGGAGAAGTTGGTTGCCTTCGACGTCGAAGGTGTTTCTCGTCGAAGATACTTCTCGACGAAAGTGTTCGATGGTTCAGAGTGGAACGGTTTGAAATTCAAGTGTTTGGAGGGAAAACGGTTTCCAGCGGTTACCAAATGCAACGTGCAAAGATCTGGGGCGTCGAACATTGAGAACGTGCCAAGTGGACTCATCTCAAAGCAGTGTAACTGCCCGACGGTTACTTGGGATGTTTTAGTATAAATAGTAGTAGTCATGTAGTTTCTCGTGTGTGTTCACAATTCTATACAAAGTCACTCATATAGATTCGAGTACCCAACGTGTGAGAAAGAGTTGTTGAGAAATGTATGTGTGAAACACCAACTTTATTAATCAAAGTCATTTACTTTTCCAGAAATTTACTTGCTTTCTTCTTTACTTTCCTGTCGAAGTCCTTTACTTTAAGCCTTCATTTCTTTTACCAAGTCCCTTCTTCATGCAATTTATTTAAAGCCTCTTTATTTTATTGTTATTCAACCAATATCCAATTTAATCAAAACTTCAAAATCAACCTATGTCCTAGGATCAATCTGATCGATCCTGCGAGTAACCAAATAAGTAACCATTTGGAGGATCAGCGGTTGTTTACCAATAACCAAGGTAAACAGAGATGTACTTCACCATAAACCACTCCCTGCTGGATTTTTGAAAGTATCGGTTGATATTGATTTAGAGGGGGATGCGCTATTACATATACCTAACGATGTTTCAGATGCAACATTGGTGGGAGACACAATATGATCGTATGTTGCATGGCCGTCAAATCTCATTTTCATAAATGATGAGGTATGTTGAAAACCATTATGAACCTGTGAAAATTCAAATGTTTTATGAGCCATGTAAGTTATTCTTACATTTACGTACTGTTGTACCCCAAAAATTGCCCTCCCATTTTCTTCAAAATATCTCCTTATGCAACTAGGTTTCACTTTTCTCAAGGAAATTTGAGCTTATAATGCCTCAAGTTGAATTCATGGTTCCTCATATGTCTCGAGGAATACTAATGTCAAGTTTCAAGCCTTGCGTCACAAGTTTGCTCAGTCAATTGCTCAACATACAGTCAAACTTCAAGATTTTTGGTCAAAATCGAGATTTTGGAGTCACGTTCATCATTTGACCAAGGTTTTATCATGATTCATCAAAAAAACTCTCAATTCATCAAAATTCAAAAGTTACCAAAATAGGGTTCTCTTAAGAAGAAGTCAACTGAACTTTGACCAAGCACAACTTTCACATGATTCATCAGATTTTTCTCAACCAAAGCTCATTTATAAGGAAATTCAATTATCTACAACTTTGACTCTCTAAGCTCAAGTACAAAAAATGCTTCATTTGAGAGATATGGGCCAAAATATTACAGGTCATTTCAAAAGTCAACAACAAGACACTTTTTGTCAAGGCAAATTATATCAATATAAAGTCTTCAAATGAAAAAAACTATCAATATAGAGATTGTAGAGGACACCTTGATCTTTCCAAAAATTCCAAGACCACCTTCATATGATAAAAATTGAGAGAGTTATGATTGATGCAAGTTGGGAAATATTGAGAAAATGCATGAAACCCAAAGTGATCAAACTTGAGTTTTTGAGATAATGGGCTTATGTTTCAGAGTTCATGCGTGTTTTATATCCCATAGTGAACCTTTAAGTCAATTCATACACCCATTTGTTTTTTTTATTCCATTTATTTTTTATTTTATTTATCTAATCTCAAAATAAATTAAATAAAATCAAGGATTTCATACAAAGGTCAAAGCCCACTTCTTTTGACCTAATTTTCCTCTATATATATATCCCATATTCAGACAACAATAGGAACACAAAAAACTTGGCAAGAGATCATTATTCCAAAAAACTTAAAAAATTATCCAAAACTAGGGAAAACTTCAAACCCTATTTTCAGTCTCTCTCCAAGCAATCCAATCTCCCAAATCAATCCCCAAGGCATTGCACAGTAAGAATGGATCAACCTTGATGATCCAAAGGGCCTGAAAATCCCATACATTCATCTCCGGTTTCCTTGTTTTTTTTTTTGTAATTCGTATTTTTCGTTTCCATGTTATTTTGATGCATACATACTAACATTACTAACATGCTTCTGAGGTATAACTATGCAGGATAAACTCTATTTTCCATTGATGCTTCTTCCCATATCTATTTTGTTGGCAAACCATGCTGTTGTGAAGGAAAATGGAGTGGGTTCAATACCCACCCCTAGCATTTGCATTATTTTTGTTTTCTAACCCTATTTTTCATTGATGCTTCTTCCCCTATCTATTTTTTGACAAACTTAATTCTTTTTTATTTATCATTAAATATAAACCTTTTTTATTAATTAAAATTAATTAGGTTTTAGAGTTTTTTATTTATCATTAAACAAAATTAACCTTTTTTATTAATTAAAATTAATTAGGTTTTTAGGTTTTTTAATTAATCTTTTTTTCAGAATTAACCTTTTTGTTATTAATTAAAATTAACTAGGTTTTAGGTTTTTTTTAACTTTTTTTCAAAATTAATCTTTTTTTAATTAAAATTATTTAGGTTTTTAATTAACTTTTTTTCAAAATTAACCTTTTTTTATTAATTAAAACTAATTAGTTTTTTTTAGGTTTATTTAATTAATTATCATAAATAATTTTTTTCAGACAAAATCACCAAAATATTTTCTTTGCTATTTTCATCTTTTTTTTTCCTAGATAAAGTGTATAGGGCGTTCAACTGTAATAGCGTAGCTTTATATTTTCTGTATTTTTCTATTATGTAACTGCTCCTAGTATTTAATAGTTATAGGTTTTTATTTTCCGCACTTCACTATTATGTAACTGCCCCAAAGCTCTGTAATAGCCTAGGTTTACATTTCCGTCTTTGCCTTCTGCTACTATATTTTATGCAATTGTTAGTAATTAGGGTTTGTATGGCAATATAAAAATGAACGATAGAAAATCTAGTTGCAAGAATAAATAACTGAAATGAACACACTTGCACACTCACACCTTTAGGGTAACCTCTCTTCGTTGCCTTTCAGAATAACGATCATGTCCCTCGAAAATAGGTATGCTTTAGTAAAGTCCCTTCGATACAAAAGATCATAGTCCCTCGATGACCCTTTGATGTTGCCTTTCGAAAAATGATCTAGTCCCTTACGAAATGTCCTTACAAGTTGCCTTCGATGACCTTACGATGGCCCTACGTTGTCCCGTCACATCCAATATATGAGGCTACCTACCAACTAATGATAATGATAGCACTATCTCTAAAGGAGAATGAAAAGTACGAGAATAACCTTGAGTGGGTATAATACTGTTAATCGCTCGCTCATAAACTTTTTCAAAACAAAACATTTTCAAATCACACTTTCAAAATGAAATATTTTTAAACAAACACTTTGTACGCATTCTTGAGGACTGATACAAGATTCATTACAAAGTTCTCCTTACATTGGAGTTTTCAAAATATTTTCGAACACTTACACAAAAAAGCAATCTTCAAAGTGAGCTAAACGATTAAGAGCCCGTAGATAACTACGGATGAAAAGGATGCTAACACCATCCCTTTTCATAACTTACCCCCCGAACTCAAAATCTTAAAAGGTCTTTCCTGTTCTTTTCACCCTTTCCTTATTGGATAAAAGAAAATTCGGTGGCGACTCTAGATATTCACAACATTTACGATAAAACACGAAACAAGTCAGTTCTCCAACCGTACTACAGAACTGGCGACTCTGCTGGGGATAACTTAAAAAGAGGGGTTACCTTAGAGTCTTAGATCATTTTTACTTGCTTTTACTTTTCTGCTTTGTTTGCTTTAAAATTAAGGGTTTCTTGGGTTTAAATTCTTTCAAAAACCCTACACTCGGACCTAGGGATGCCTTAGGTAAGTAGCAGTAGATCATGGAAATTGTACAGCGTATACCGATATGGTTGAAGTGATGGCTATGTTAATGTGACATTTTGGTTTGTATTGATGTTCCTTGAGTCAGTCGAGAATAACATTGGGCTACCGTGTGGTGTCATAAGCACTAACTGACTTTTAGAACCTTCATTGACCCATCTTAGCCATTAGAAGGTAGTGAGATGGCCTACTTTGGTGCAGTCTAAGGTTGGTCGATACTCGATGCTACGCTCATTGAGATTCGACTCGCAAGATATTTTGGTGGAAATCAGTTGTTGTACTAAAATAAAACCTTCAAGAAAGATCCGTGATATGAGATCCCTAGAACCCGGTTACTATTTTAGGACAGGTTTGAGCCAACTTAAATTCAATAGAAAAGGGTACTTACCTATGAACCCCATGCAAGCCTTTAAACCTAAGGAACTTGTGTGATTTATTTGTGTTTGCTGTCTGTTTAAACATAAACATTACATCACAACATTATAATATCATGACATGGCATTTTTCACTATCCATTTCAAGGATCTTAGGGACCTTTGATGCAGGTTTTTCATGAATCAAACTTCAAGCAAGGGGCAAGAGGATTTATTTTCCTCTTACCAAGTACTGTCAAAGATCAAAGTACACTCCCTTGAGTCAGAGGCTTGGACCTACTTGACATGGTGAGCTCTATTCTTACAGAACAACGTTTAAAAACAAAGACACAAAGTTCTTCAGTCAAAGCTGCAACCAGACTCAATTTCTGACATTTCATTTTTGTTTATCCCGTGAGATCCTCGAAAACATTACATATGCATCTACATACTATACATATCATTATATAACAGGTTTCCATGACAGGTTTTCTCATCTTCTTGTTGTTTATTTCAGTAAAAGATGGCTCTCGAACAAACATTCAAATATCTTCAGGCCCAGAATGCTCAATTCCAACAAATGTTCCTGAACTTAGCCAAGGGGCAGGAAGAGTTGAAGACCCCTCATCACCAAAGAGAGGAAGAAAAAGACAAGGAAACCAACCAAAATTCTCAACATGGGAAGAAGGTTCATAGGTCCTCTCAAGCGAGCTCAAGACTGTGATATTCCATCAAATGAAAATGATAACCAGGGTGACAATGGTAAGAGTGTGAAGGCTGAGAAAGGAAGCAACTTTGGTTCTGACCAATATTCTGATTAAGATGAATAAGACTTTTCAGATGAACAGTATCCTCCTGCTGATGAAAAATATAAACAGCTGGAAGATCATTGCCCCTATTTAATCGTCTTAAACCTGAAGGTGAGATCGGCGTCAGCCTTTCGAAAATTCAAGGTGGAAGATGATTAAATACCAACCCGAAATTTTTCCTGGAGAGATGGTGTGAGTGTTATTTATTGGTGTGAGTGTCTGTTGGGGAAAGAAAAAATGGTCTTCCGGTGGACTGGTCATGATGAATAAACATGATTGAATAATGGTAGGTTGTACTGGGGTAACGGTGCCAATACAAGGTTCTCGAGGGAGTGGGCGGTAAAGTGTCTGAAAGGATATCGTTGACGATGTCGTGATGACTGAAGGTAGGATTACTAACAACATAATAACTTAAAGATGACAGGTAGAATTTGATGACAGTAGAGAATCTATCGTGTGAGATTCATGACCCAAAAAGAAAGGTAAAAACAATGGGTAAAGATCGGCGTATGGTCGATGACCCAAGAAAGATAATATGAGGGTAAGACCTGCGAGCGACCTACGACCCTAGAAAAAAGGTGAGGAGAGGGTAAAGTCTACGTATGACCCTAAGTGAGATGAAGGTAAGATATACGGATGATTTATGACCCTAAAAAAAATAGCACAATGGTAAGATATACGGACGATCTACGACCCTAAAAAAAAGATGACGTAAGGGTAAAACCTACGAGCGACCTACGACCCTAAAAACGGGATAAGGAGAGGGTAAAGTCTACGGATGACCTACGACCCTAAAAATAAGATGACGTAAGGGTAAGACCTACGAGCGGCCTACAACCCTAAAAACAGGATGAGGAGAGGGTAAAGTCTAGGGACGACCTACGACCCTAAGAGAGTTAAAGTGAAGATAAAATCTACAGACGATCTACGAACCTAAAAAAGATAGTGCAATGGTAAGATCTACGGATGATCTACGACCCTAAAACCAAGATGACGTAAGGGTAAGACTTACGAGCGACCTACAACCCTAAAAATAGGATGAGGAGAGGGTAAATTCTACGGACGACCTACGACCCTATAAAGTGAAGGTAAGATCTACAGACGATCTACAACCCTAAAAGAGATAGCGCAATGATAAGATCTACGAATGATCTACGACCTTAAAAACAAGATGACGAGAGTATTGAGAGTTAGGGAGTACAATGTGCTGACACCATGGTTTATTTTAGTTGGTAATGTAATGACATATGTTAACTGGGAATTATGAAGATGATATCTTTTGTGGGGATGCTTTGTTGATTTGGGGCTCTCGGGCAAGGTACCAAATCTGGCTCATGCTTCATATGCAATTGAAGTGTGGCATGATGATCCATGGATATGTTATGCGTTTGAGGATGCAATACAATATGCAGTGATGTTTATTATATGAAAAATGCGAGTGATGGGGCTCATTAGGGTCAGTTGCCCTTTATCTTGAGATACCAATATGGATTGGTGCTTGAAAATTGAGAGAAGAGAGTTAGCCTTATCGAGTTCACTAGGGATTAAATCTTGCTGAGGAGAAGTAACTTGATCTGAATTTATCTATATGTTGGACTTCTTGTGAATAACTGAAAAGAGACGTGGATCTTATCAAATGCCCCAAGTTTTCTCGGTGTTGGCGAAACAGGCGCTCGATCGACTGTAAGGAGGCGACGAGGATAAAATCTTGGTCAAGGTGACCGTTATGACTTGTCACCTGCGCAAAAAAACAAACACTTGAACACCGTGGAATTACCTTGGGATGCCTTCATATCCATGTAACGTAGTGTTTCACATCTTAGCTTGTGATTATTATTGACTTATTGTTTTCAATGCAATGCTTAACAAAGAATTTAAATCACAATTCGCATACGAGAATAAAGTAAAAAGGACAAAAAATTATTGGTGGAAGGGAAAATTTTATTAATGAGTTTGGCCTGTGAATAGGCATTCATACATGGAAACAACTCCTAAATGAGGAAGTTGCAAGGAAAAATACAAAATACAACGAGTAAAATGGAAATAAGAAAATCTCGAACTTTCGTTAAAACTAATATTGCTATAGTTCCCACATCCTGGGACATCCTAGTATCGTGCTTCCAAAGGATAATAGATGAATTGATCCATCTCGTATTAGGAGGGTGTACTTGAAGAGTCTTCAGACTGTAGTCTCTCGCTTTTTGTCCCTAATTTTTGCTTGGATCGCCCTTTCAGGTTTTCAATCCACCGTGACACCCATTTTTGCCTAAACCGCCCTTTTGGGTTTTCAACGTAGAGGGTTATTATTATTTTCTTTTTTAGCCCTAACTTTTGCCTAAGCCTCTCTTTCGGGTTTTCGACTTAGCGGATCCTTTTATGCGTAGTATTTTTTGACTGAGTCTGAATTGACTGGAAGCGGAACGTCTTCCCCATTCATGTTTGTCAGGATTAGAGCACCTCCTGAGAAAGTTTCTTCACGATGTACAGTCCCTCATAGTTGGGAGTCCACTTGCCTCTTGGATCAGTGTGGATTGGGAGAATCTTCCTTACGACCAGGTCATCTGTGTGGAATTCTCGCGATCGAATCTTCTTGTCAAATGCTCTCTTGAGACGTTGTTGATATAACTGACCGTGACAAATGGCTGCTAGGCGCTTTTCTTTGATGAGATTGAGTTGGTCAAGTATCGTTTGAATCCATTCAACTCCATAAAGTTTAGTATCCATCATAACTCTCAAAGAAGGAATCTCCACTTCGACCGGGAGTACCGCGTCCATACCATAGACTAGTGAAAACAGAGTTGCCCCAGTAGAAGTACACAATGAAGTTCGATAGCCGTGCAGGGCGAAATACAACATCTCATGCCAATCTTTGTATGTTCTAACCATTTTCTGGACGATCTTCTTTATGTTCTTGTTAGCAGCTTCGACTGCCCCATTCATCTTCGGCCGATAAGGTGATGAATTATGGTGCTCAATCTTGAATTCTTCACACATTTCCTTCATCATCTTGTTGTTGAGATTCAAACCGTTATCAGTGATGATCTTGTTAGGAGTTTTGTACCGGCATACGATTTCTCTTTTGATGAAGCGGGTGATAACTTGCTTGGTCACATTCTTGTATGAAGCCGCTTCCACCCACTTGGCGAAATAATCAATAGAAACAAGAATAATCCTATGTCCATTCAAAGCGCTTGGCTCGATGCGTCCAATCATATCGATGCCCCACATTGCAAAGGGCCATGGTGAAGTCATCACATTCAAAGGAGTGGGAGGAACATGTATCATGTCCGCATAAACCTGACATTTGTGACACATCTTTGCATATACACAACAGTCTCTTTCCATCATCGTCCAGAAATAACCTGCTAGTAGGATCTTCTTGACCATGGAATGTCCACTGGCGTGAGTCCCAAAAGAGCCCTCGTGTATCTCTTGTATAATGGATTCTGCTTCGTGTCTATCCACGCATCTGAGCAGAATCAAATCATAGTTTCTCTTGTACAGAACTTCTCCTAACAGTAAAAACTTGGACACCAACCTTCTAAGAGTCCGCTTATCTAAAATTGTAGCACCTTCGGGGTACTCTTGCTTTTCAAGATATCTTTTGATGTCGAAATACCACGGCTTTTCGCCCGATACATCTTCAGTTGTGAGATAATGAGCAGGGAAAATATGCGCTGGCTCCTTGTAACGACAGATCCTTATATTGGGCGCATGATTCAGGTAACTGACTTTGAACATTGCTGCTAAAGTGGCCAGAGCATCTTCCAGTTGATTTGCTTCTCTAGGAATGTGCTCAAAGGTGATCTCATCGAAAGAGGGCAACAAATCTAATATGTAATCCTGGTATGGAACTAAATTAGGGTGTCGTGTATCCCAATCACCTCGTACTTGATGTATCACTAAGGCAGAGTCACCATAAACTTCAAGAATCTTGATCTTCAAATCAATAGCTGCTTCAAGACCCATCACACAAGCTTCGTATTCAGCAACATTATTCGTACAATCAAAACATAATCCGACAGTGAAAGGTATGTGAGTATTGTGTGGAGAGGTCAGAACTTCCCCAATGTCGTGGCCCATAGCATTTGATGCACCATCGAAAGTGAGAGTCCATCATCCCCTGGTTCGGGTCCTTCATTATCATCAAGTTTCATAACATCCTCGTCTGAAAAATCGAACTTCACGAACTGATATTCTTCCAATGGCTGGTGAGCGAGATGATCAGCAAGAATGCTACCTTTGATAGCCTTTTGTGTGACATACTGGATGTCATACTCAGACAAAAGCATTTTCCATCGAGCCAATCTGCCTGTAAGTGCTGGTTTCTCGAAGATGTACTTTATTGGATCCATCTTATATATCAGAAGTGTAGAATGTGTCAACATATACTGCCTCAAACATCGAGTTTCCCACATAAGAGCACAAAAAGTCTTCTCAAGTAAGGAATACCTTGATTCACAATCAGTGAACTTCTTGCTCAGGTAATAAATGGCGTGTTCTTTTCGTCCAGTATCATTATGTTGTCCGAGCACACAACCCATTGATCCTTCAAGCACAGTCAAGTACATAATGAGAGGTCTCTATGAAACTGGTGGTACGAGTATTGGTGGTTCTTGAAGATACTCCTTAATCTTCTCGAAAGCTTCTTGACAACTTTCATCCCAACGGACATCTTGATTCTTGCGTAACAATTTAAAGATGGGTTCACAGGTAGCAATAAGGTGAAAAATGAACCTGGCTATGTAATTCAACCATCCAAGGAAACCTCGTACTTCCTTTTCATTTTTGGGGCCGGCATATCCTGTATTGCTCTCACTTTGTCTGGATCTACTTTAATTCCTTGTTGACTCACGATAAAACCAAGTAACTTGCCCGATCGAACCCCAAAAGTGCATTTGTTGGGATTAGGCCTTAACCTGAACTTTCGTAAACGATCAAACAACTTCTGCAAATGGACCAAATGTTCTTCCTCAGTCTGTGATTTCATAATCATGTCGTCTACATACACCTTGATTTCTTTATGAATCATGACATGAAAGAGAGTCACCATAGCTCGATGTTATGTTGCACCAGCATTTTTAAGACCAAAAGGCATGACTCTATAGCAAAACGTACCCCAAGGAGTTGTGAAATATGTTTTATCCATGTCTTCCGGAGCCATCTTTATCTGATTGTAGCCCGAGAACCCATCCATGAAGGAGAACACTGAAGACTGAGCAGTATTATCAACCAATACATCAATATGAGGCAACGAGAAGTCATCCTTCGGGCTTGCTCTATTCAAGTCTCGGTAGTCAACACACATGCATACCTTACCATCTTTCTTAGGTATAGGCACAATGTTAGCAATCCAGGGCGGATAATTTATCATAGATAGGAAGCCTGCCTCAAGATTTTTCTGAACTTCTTCTTTGATCTTCAAAGCCATGTCGGGCCTGGTCCTTCTCGGCTTCTGCTTTACATGAGGACATTCTGGTTTGAGTTGTAATCTGTGCATCACTATATCAGTGTCTAAACCGGGCATGTCTTCATACGACCAGGCGAAGATGTCAGCATACTCTCGAAGAAACTCAATCAATCCCTTCTTTTCTTTGCTTTGCAAGGAAGAACCTATTTTGACTTCTCTTTTTACCTCTTCAGTACCGAGATTGAAGACTTCTATTTCTTTCTGATATGGCTGGATAACCTTTTCTTCCTGTCTCAAGAGTCTGGCTAGTTCTTCAGGGACTTCATAATCTTCCTTACTATCTTCATTAGCATGATCAACTGAATTCTCAAGGATATAAGGAATCATAACACTATCATTTCCAACAGAGTCCGAGACGGATCTGCATGATCGATGATTTTATGTTTTATTTTTAGAAAGTGCAAAATAATATTTAGAATATGAAAAGAAAAGTATTGCCATTTTTATTTTGAAAAAGTAAAAGTAAAAGAAAAGACAGGGAACAAAATTGTATGCGAAAGTGCGATTTTTCATTCAATGTTAAACAGAGATTGAAACATAAGGGGCCCCTTCTACAAGCTGTTACTATGCCTTGGGCAGGAAATATGACTAAAATGGAAATAGAAAATTACACATCAAGGAAAACAACTTCAGGGATGTCCACGGCAGTCCAATTGCTGAGCTCCTGGTCTGGCGTAACTTGATAGATAAATCTTGAAACATCTTCATCGTCACCTTCAGCATCTGTGGAGAGCACTTGTCCTTCTTTGCTTACACCAGTACTGATGAACACTTCAGAAATTGGAGGAACCTGCTTTCCTGAGAGGAACCCAACCAGCTTGCACAGAGGATTATTGCTGATACCCAAGACCAAAGTGATCCTTCTTCTCTAGCTCTCAATCAAATTGTCCTAACTGTCATAGGGAGGTCTAGCTTCTATGAGGGCTTTGGCGTCCTTCAAAGAGGCCAGGGGTGCTTCAAAATTCTTACATTCCACGACGGGGAACTTGTCAACAGTAACAATCTCCAGAGCTTGAAAGGGCAACTCCTGCACCTCGCCTTCCACTTCCACATAACAGTAGGTAGTCTAATTGTTAATCATTATATCTTCTTTCGAACAAACAACGACAACTTGTTCATTCACAATGAACTTCAGACGCTGATGAAAATTAGATGTCACAGCTCCTGCTACGTGAATCCATGGATGTCCCAAAAGGCAAGTATAATATGGATGGATATCCATAACATAGAACGACAAATAGAAAGTGTGGGGACCAATCTTGACAGGCAAGTCTACCTCTCCATCTACAGATCTTCTTGAACCATCAAACACTAGAACATTTAGAGTGTAAGGCCTCATCATTACACCATCCATATTCAGCTTAAACAAAGTAGCCTTAGGCATCACATTAAGTGAAAAACCCGTATCTACCAAAACTCGAGATAAAAAAGTGTCCAAACACTTCATAGAAACATGCAGCACTTTGTTGTAGGCTATGCCTTCAACTGGGAGTTCATCATCACAGAAACCCAAACAATTTCCCACAACAATATTGGTGACGATTCCTTCAAACTGGGCCACAGAGATGTCTTGGGTAACATGAGCGGAACATAAAATCTTCAATAAGGCATTGCGGTGGGTCTCTGAACACAAAAGGAGAGACAAAATGCAAATCTTGGATGGCGTCTGGTTGAGTTGATCCACTACTTTGTAATCACTTCGCTTAAGAATTCTCAAAAGCTGCTCCGCTTCTTGTCCCAAAGAAGGTTCGGGTTGATTATCCATCACTTGCTTGCCCCTAGCCTTGGCTAGAGCTTCACTGTTAGTTTCTTTGGGAGGTGGTGGTGGAGGAGAAAAGATCCGGCCACTATGAGTAATGTTACAGGTTCCTGCAACGTTGGTAATATTCTCGTCAACCACTGGAGGACACTCATACTTCTTCCCATGAATATAGACCATATTATACTCCCATGGAAACTGCCTTCGAGTCGTTACTTGTAGGAGGAAAAGGAGCTTGAATCGTTGCGGGGGTAGTAGGAACTTGAATTGTCAACAAAATACTTGGTGTTGATGAAAAGCTTCTTGGATAGTAGGGGATTTCTAGGACATCAATCTCTTCTTCTCGGAATATCTTCTCTATCTGTAGGATACCTTCATCGATCAACTGTTGGATAGCCGTCTTCAAACCAGTACACTCTTCAGGTTTAGAGGAACATGTTAAGCAGAAATCATGGAGTTCTTGTAGCACCTCATGCTCCAACAAATGTTCTCTAACAGTTCTTAATGATATCTTGATCTCGTCGACCTTGGTTACTAGAATTTGTTCACTACCTTCTTCAATAGCATTGACGGCTTCCCCTGGGTGAGGAGGCATGGGATTGTTCTGAATATTCAGACCAACAGGGTTGAAGTTGATGGCCTTTGCATCGAGGAGGTCTTGAATTTTACATTTGAATGCTCTACAATTCTCAATTGTATGACCTGGGGCACCAGAATGAAATTCACAATGAGCATTAATGTCATACCCCCTAGGAAGAGGATTTGGCGGTGGACCAAGTTCACGTAATTGAACCAATTGACTAGAAAGTAACTGTGGGAGAAGCTGAGAATAGGACATAGGAATGAGATCAAATCTTCTTTCAAGCGCTCTTTGTCTTTGAGGAGCTCTCGGACCTTGAGGTTGTTTATTTTGTTGTTGATAAGTTGGAGGAAGTGCAAATTATTATTGTGGAAGATACTGTGGTTGCAGAGTGAAAGGCCGTTGTAGGGCCATCCAGGGTGCTGGAGTTGTAGCAGCATACACTTGAGGAACAAATTGGTTGGGAACACCAACGGGTGAGGGAAAATAAGGAAATCGGACTTAAGGAAATGCAGGAGCTCTTCCTTGGTTGATGGTGATGGCACTAGTATCACCTTCTTTCTTCTTGACAAAACCAGAAAACGGCTTTCTACCAATGCCCGCATTGTTGTTAGTATTGTTAGGAACACCTTGGATCGTTCCAGCCTTAATGCAAGTCTCAACGCGTTCACCAATAATTACCATATCATAGAAAGAAGTAGAAGTACTATTGAGCATATGTTGGAGATAAGGGCCTCGTAGAGTACCCATATACAGATCAATCAATTCACGATCCAAGAGAGGAGGTTGGACCCTTGCAGCCAGCTCACGCCACCTCTGAGCGTACTCTTTAAATGACTCTTCAGATTTTTGTACCATCCCTTGGAGCTGAGTACGGCTAGGAGCCATGGCAGTATTGTAATGGTAATGTTTCAAAAAGGCGTCAGCAAGTTCTCCCCAAGTACTGACATGAGATCTTTCCAATTTCATATACCAATCCAATGGTGCCCCGGTCAAGCTATCTTGGAATAAGTGCATGAGTAACGGTTCATTTTCAGCATAGGCAGCCATTTTGCGACAGTAGGAACAGAGATGAGTCTCTGGGCAAGAAGTGCCTTTGTATTTGTCAAAATCCGGAACTTTGAACATGGGAGAAATAACTACCCCAGGCACGAGGCACATTGCAGCAGTATTGAATCCAGAATCCTTGATACCCTCCATGGCTTTAAGGCGCTCTTCGAGAGCATGGTACATTTTCGCAGTTTTGGCAACTCCGGCGGCAAGGTTCACTTGGGGTTCATCGAGATCAATAACATTGTGATGATCATCAAAATCATTTCTAGGAGCTTCAGTAGGGGTCTCAACATTTGCGTTGTCATTCCTCCCATTAGCAGAAGTGGAGGGAGCAGCAGTAGTAAGCTTGGCAACACTTTGATGTAACTCTTCTTAACCCTTGATCACAGCATGAAGGGTTTCCATAAGTTGATCCATGCCAGTGCCCATGGTGTCCATATCTCGGCGGAGTGCATTCTGATTCTCTTCAAAAAGATCTATAAGTCTTCGCTGGTTGCCTCTTATACGGTAAGGATATGGAGAAGTCGTCTTTGCTGTTCACTGAAGTCTGTTGGAAATGGGACCCCAATGAGTTTTTGTTGTGAAAAAACGAATGCATGATAGTATGAATGAATGTTTTATCTTCATTTCTGAGGAAATCCAAAGACTCACCTATCTTTTAAATTTTTTCTTTTTGAAAATTTATATCAACGAGACTTGTCTTTGGACTTCCCTAGGTATGAGATACATATACATGATGATATGATGTCATGGTATGCTATGGCATGAAGTCTCAGCTCCACATATTCTAGATAACCACTGCGTAGTCTGTTGCACAGGCCGAAAGTAACAGGATCAAAAGTCCGACGTCACAAGCATAGAGTCAAAGTAACCACCCATGAGGTATGTACTAAGGGTTTATCACCTGCCGAACAAGGTTCTAAAGAGTTCTCGAAGTCTACGCTCTTCCTTTGGATATTACCGACATCCCAATTACTCGGTAATCAGTAATATTCGTAGGAAAAACTCGTCCGAGTGTAATATCGCGTGACAACTACTTCCGGATTACTCCGTTATATCCTCTTCACTGCACCTAAAAAGGCTAGGATGGGTTAATGGTTCTACGGCCCTCAGCTTCTCGAGTTCCCAGGTTGAAAGCAACGACGTCTTCCCAATTACTCGGTAACCATCACTACTTTCAAGGGGACCTCCACTGAGTGGGAGATTTTCATGCCTCCTTCTTCGGGATTACTCCCTCAAAGTTACCATGACTATACCGCCCGTCCTAATCCTAAGTGTAACCCAAGTCCGGGTATAGGACTCATCAAATGTAATCACCAAACCCAACATCACAATGTATCTAGAATATGTGAGTAGTAACAATATATGCAATATATACAAAAGAATACAATAAAGAAATAAAGAAATAAAACAGTAAAGTAAAATAAAGTAAATAAATAAACACCCCAAAAAGACAAATAAACAAAACTGGGATAGACTCGCTAAAGTTCCCCAGCAGAGTCGCCAACTGAAGCTACCGGCAAAAAACACAGAGCCGCCACCGAACTTTATTTATTCTGAAGGAAGGGGAAATATCGATAAAACCAAAAGGGAATGGATAAGATGGTCTTACGACTAAGAGAAAGGGTAAGGGAGTCGGTTATGCAAGGGGAAGGTATTAGCACCCCTCACATTCGTTGTACGGGATCCATTTTGTTTGTTTCTCTTAAAGGGTGGGTTTATCTACAACTATACTTGCTTAAGGGTAAAATAATGGTTTTTATTATTGCGGTCGTGAGGGTTTCGCGACCCTTTGCCTACGTATCCAATGAAGGAATCAGAACACCGTAGTTCCTCTAGAAAAAGGTTGGCTTTTTTTTGTTTTTTAGTGGGTGATGTTAAGGCACGCATTCTAGCAATAGGCACGACCGATATCACGGTAGAACAGAGATAACATGCCCTTTGGGGGGAGTTTGATTTGTTGAGTGTTTTTGCGAGTTTTAAAATAAATTCAAGTAGTGATTAAATGTTTTTGGATTTTTATGATTTGTGAATGATAAGTTTTATTTGCAAAAGAAGAAAAAGGTTTAGAGGGGGACTAAGAAATATCCTAATATTGTCATGTACAATGGTGAGCTAAAAAGTCTACCTCGACATAAAGCAATCAAAACGGGATTTAATCGCCTCATGGAGCTACCTAAGGGGGCATGGTATCAAGGTTTGAACAAACAAATAAAGAAACTTAAATTTTAAATATTTTTTACCATTTTTTATCGAGTTAAATAAACAATGACTTTAAAAGTTAATTAGAACCTAATTAAAAAAACTCTAATATTATTTTTTTGTGATTTTTAGGTAAAGAAAATATTAAAATAAAATTAAAATCTAATTCTGAAAGTATATATTTTATGGTTTTATATTTACCAAATCAAGAAATTAAAAGAAATATCAAGATATTTAAAACAAACAACTAATAAAGAAAATTAAATGAGAAGGCCTAAAGAGGTTTAAAGAGCAAGCCGGAAGTATGGTTCAGAAGAAAAAAAACTAGGCGCTATTGCCCAACAATGATGAGTCCATGAAGAGTACAATAATTTGGTGTTGAGGCCCACGAAGGTTGAGCCCAGGGGAACAATTTTTGTTAGATTATCAGGCTTGCAAAAAAAATAAACTGGCCTAAGGAGAATGACTCGACCCATCATCACAGCCTAACCCATCTTTTTACTTGTTCACATAAAAAATGTGATGGGCTTTACTAAGGGTGGCCCGGTCCACTACCATCATCAAGTTACACCAGATTTTTACTCAATCTTTTAAAAAAAGGAATTATTCTTATTATCAATTAAAAAGAAGAAATCGTTAAAATAAAGGGAACGATGTAGTTGTAAAGAGAATTAGGGTTCAAATTAGGGGTGATATTTCAACTTCATGCATTCCTTTTTCTTCTTCAATTCCATGATGTCGAGCTTACCTCCTTGATCTCTCCTTCGTTCCTCACTGCCACGAATCAACAAACTAACACCCTCATACTCCAATTGCATCATGCGTCCAACACTCCACTCCATCTTCATCATCTTCACATCTCTTCTTCATCTGAGTCATCTATCCGTTCACTTCTTCTCTCACCTTCCAGATTTCCACCTTACGATTCAACCTCGCTTCCAATCTAAACAAGATGCTACGATTTGAAGCTATGCTACGGTAAAAAAACGTGATGAATTAGAAGGAAAAATAACCTGGATCAGTTACTCGAAAGAGACGATGACGAGCTTCAGAAAACCAGAGGTGAGATAATACGACTCCTTATTTCTCTTCCATGCCTTTCTTTGGATTATTCTTCTTCTAATTCTTCTGCAACTACTAAGCACTATTTTGTGAATTTGCTGTTGATTTCTTGTGCGCGACGCATTGTGATGCTGTTTTGTTTGCAGATTTTGTGTATTACAGTTGAGTAAATCGCTGGTGAGTTGAAGGACATATGAAGATGGAAGGTTGATAGATTTATGAGTGCAGTAAGGTTGTTGGTCGATTTTTATGTTTGGTTTAGGGTTTACTCGAGAAGAAGAATGCAAATGTGGGATACATTTTGATGTTATAGAGCCAAGCTTACAGGGAAGATTAAGGATTTTGCCTTGTGTTTTTCCTGTTATCTTTCTCTTTTACCCCTGTTTCTTTGTGTTCTGTGTTTTGCATATTGCAAGGAGAGTGTTGTGTGGTTTTTTGTGTGAAAAATCTCTCTTTCAAACTTGTTAGTTGTGTGCTCTCTCAAAAAAATCCCCCCTTTCAATGAAACAGTGGCCTTTCTTATAGTGATATAGAGATGGAAATTAGGGGGAAATTAGTGAAATTTTAAACATATTAGAGTATCCTGGATTTGGGCTTTTTTAGTACAAGTTATCTGTTTTTTCTGTTTTAGTGAAATGATGGGTTTGACATGATACAGGTTTGCAGTTTTTGTTACAGGTTCAGTTTTTGCTATTTTGGTGCATACATTGGATTGATACACTTGGCATGTTTGTCTTGACGGAAGATGGAGCTGAGGCCAGATTTGACAGCAAAGCAGGGTCATCTTAAATGGTTCTGGGAAGCATAGGACTGGCTTAGGGCTGGCATAGGTAGCATAGAAGTAGCAGGTTATTTTGGACTAATGTGTACAAAAGTTTGCAGGTTTGCGCAGCTGGTTTATGGCCTTGTAGGATGCAGGCTTGGCACGGCTTTGCAGGGCAGATTTTTGACACCCTGTGGACTGTTTTGGACAATAACTAATGTAAAGTGCTGGACTAGTTTTTTTTGTGATTCATGACAGTAGTAGAGTGGGCAGAAATGTGTAAGGTTTTGGGACTGTTTTGGTTTTTGTATGATGCAGGTTTTATCTTTTCCTCTTTTATCTTTCAATAACTTAAAGCTATTTGGGTTTTTGAAAATTCTGAAGGATTTTCATTTTAGGGAAATGATGATGCAGGGTTTTGACCATGATCTAGCATTGTTGTATTATTTGTTAGATGATTTTACTTTGTTTTGGCTATTGCTTGTTGTTTTGTGTGTTTGGCAGCTTTATACATATGTTGTTTGCTGTTTTGAGACCTTTTTATCCTATGCTGCCTTGCTTGCTTGGCTTGCTGGCCTGCTGCCTTAGCAATGTGCTACTGCTATTTTTGTGATGTAGTTTTCTGTTTTATTTGTGCTGCATTTGTTTGGCTTGTTGTTGCTTGCTATGTGTTTTTGTTTAGGCTGCCTGCTGCCCTG
Organism: Vicia faba; assembly: GCA_948472305.1. Classification (NCBI taxonomy): domain Eukaryota; kingdom Viridiplantae; phylum Streptophyta; class Magnoliopsida; order Fabales; family Fabaceae; genus Vicia; species Vicia faba. Next base: position 195,229,184 of record OX451738.1, on the reverse strand, counting down.
TTCTGCTGTAGTCATCTTGTTTGCCTAGCTACCATGATGTTTTAATGCTTTTCAGTTTGTATATGTTTGCAGTTTGACTCTGCTTCTACAGTAGAAAATATTTGCAATTTCTTTTTTCCCTTTTTGTGAACCAAAGTCCAAACTTTGTGATTTTCAAGATAGGAGAAGACCATGATTAAGAACAAAACCCTTTTAGTTCTGATTCCAAAATGCAAATCCTAATGATGAGTTTTCTTGTTTAACAAATAATCCTTGCTTGAATTTTTCACATGTTGATTGTTTTCTAATTTTTCCTTCTTGTTTCATGAACAAGCGGAGTGGATGGCAAGCGAGGCAAGGTGAAGAGAAGATCATGGCTAGCAAGGAGCAGATGCGTTGCTTGAAGATGAAGACTTGAAGAAACAAGCATTATTTCTTTCTTTGTAAACAAAACAAATTGTAGTTTGTACTTCATACTGTAATCCTTGAATGATTTGAATGTTCATATTGTCTTTGTAACTTGAATTTCAAGAAATCACAAACAGCTGTTGTAACTTGTATTCCAAGAACTTTACACCTTATCTTTCAATCCTTAATCTTCATACCACGCCTAAACCAAACTTGCCCTCTCAACAAGAACTTTTACTCTGATATCCAAACCACAAGTAACTTGTAACTTAAGCAACAAAAACATGCCTTGATCGTCATGAACCCCCAACCTTATTTCTTAGACCTGGATTCCATGTTCATCCTTTCAAACTTCAAACTCCTGACTCAATGACTTAGAGATCTCAAAAAAGAAAACTTGAAGTGCGAGGAGATATTAAACATGAAACCCCTAACCAAAGGTACTTGACTTCGAGTTATCTTTAAGGTAGGTGAAAGAAATAGTTCACAAGAACCAAGGATCGAAAACCTTAGCATCTTGACCAACAAATAGGGAAATAAACCCTAAACCCAGCTCTGATGAATTCGAGCAAGAAACAACCTTGTAACTTGATAAGAAAGAAATCCATGATACCTCAAGAATCCATCCCACGATCCACTAATCGAGAACCAGATGACTTTCCCTTTTACCTGATAAGAAAACTTCAAAACAAAATTAGACGTAAAGAGGGCATAACCCCTAATACCTTAATCTAAGGCGCCTGATTCCATGAGATGTGGGATATGCAAATGACTTAGTAAAAATGATGCAAATTGGATACGAAGTTCAAAGCTGAACAAAAGTAAAAAGAGGTAGGGCAAATTTGGGGTACGACAATTGTTTAAATGCTATGGAGATCTAGAGAGTGTTTAGGTTGGATTTTTAAGAGTTGGGTTTAGTCTCAGGAGTTGTCATTCCTCACAAATTCAAGGTTCCCACCTTTGCAATGTATGGCAGTGTTTCTTGCCCTAAGCTTCATTTGAGGTCTTATGTCCGAAGGATCCAACCACACACCACCGACAGGAAATTATGGGTGCATTTCTTTCAAGAAAGCCTATCTGGGACCTAATTGGAATGTTTCTATCAACTGAAAGGAACCAATATCCGTACTTGGGAAGATTTGGCTGCTACTTTTTACAAATAATACCAATGCAATACTGATCTTGCACCAACCCGTGTGCAATTACAGAGTATGACCATAGGCTCTAACGAAGGCTTCAAAGAGTATGCCCAGAAATGGAGAGATTTAGGAGAAAGAGTTCAATATCCTTTGTATGATAGGGAGTTTGTTGACATGTTTATAGGAACTTTGAAAGGCCCTTTCTTTAATCATCTGATCGGAAGCTCTTTAGCCAGATTCACCGAGCTGATATTAATAGGGGAACATGTAGAAGATGGAATCAGAAGTGTAAAAATTCATATGGATGCGTCTTCGAGTACTGTAAAGAAGACATTCAATGGGAAAAAAGAAGCTAATGTTGTGTATGGCCAGAAGGGTCGTGGTAGAAGTGACTGCAACCAATCTGTTAAGGAAGTGCTAATTTATAATCCTGCACCAGTGCAACAACATCAACAAGGCAATCAACATAAGTCAGACGCACCCAAGAGACAATTTACCAAGATTAATCTGCCATTGTCTCAGGCGTTGCAACATCTATTGAAAGCAGAGTTGATTACGTTGAGAGATCCTCTTCAGAATCCCAACGCCTCCTCTCCTCGGTACAATCCTAATGTAAGATGTGCCTATCATTCCAGTAGTCTCGGACATGACACAAATAACTGTTGGGCTTTGAAAAAAAAGATTCAAGATATGATTGACTCCAAAGAGATTGAGTTTGACCCTCTTGAGACTCCTAATGTGATCACTGCTCCATGCCAAATCATGACTAAAATTGAGAGCGTCCAGTTCATTTGAATTTTCAGTTCTAATTTATTTTGTTTGTTCGAACACTTATCTTCATGTCAAAATTTGTTTTCTTTCCATTAATGCATTGCATATGTTTGTCTTAAATTAATCCATTCATTTTCACTATATTTAAATTGTGTTTTTTACTTCCTTTTTGTGATATTCAACTCTCATTAAAAGCTATAAGCCTTTAGAGGCAGGAAGACGAAAACGATACCATAATCTTATACAGTATAATTTTGAACAGACCTTGCTGACGATGTACATGCATTGCTTCAATTCCTAAACAGTGGAGATATAAGGAAGTTAATCCCTAGTCAACCCCTTTGAGCCCAAGAAGTAGGAGTTTTCTTTTTCACGCAAATTGAAACCCTTAATCATAACCTGGGGAAGGGTAGTTTCTCAGTTAATTTAATTGTGCATTCAATCACAAGCTTTTCCTTCATACACAGTAGGTAGTATCGAAGACATCCTTCCAAATCAAAAGTAGGTAATGGTTCCCCGTAATCATTAGGTCGAGCAGTCATTATCTTTCAAAAGAAAAGCCCGCTAAGTCGAAACCTATAAAGGAGACTTAGGAAAAAACTGGGGCACCCCACTTATTGTAATCTCAAACAAAACAGTTTAGGAAAAAGTTAGGGATGAAAAAGTCAAAAAGAGGTCGCTACAAATCCTTAACAAAAGAAATATGTTACAATAGAAAATGAATGCCTTCTCAAATAAACTTTCAGTTTCTGAACCATTACCAAGTTTAAGTGTTATAATTCCAAACTCTATTGGAACCTAAATGCATAATTAACTGAGTATAAGACTGAAGGACATCATGGAGAACGAGTTGGGTACAAATGAACTTTGAGTCTTTATCCTTTGTTTCTTAAAACGTGAACCAGGACACGCTACAACCCTTCAAAGTCCTAACTGAAGCATGGGTTAGTTCGAAAACATACTGTTACAAAAAGGTATCCCGACTCCTATAAGGCTTACTATAAATCTTGAGTTGATATCACATTCTTACACTTTTTTTTTTACTAAAAATGCATTTTTTATACTTCAAGATAGACATAAGCCTTGCATTTTAATACCATTGCTTGCATATGACTAAGTGTTTGACAATAGAGAAATTCACATGACAGATTATCAATGAATGAAAATCCTCCTAATGGACAAAATTACTTCAGAGGATGGGTCAAAGAGAAAGACACTTCCAGTAACACGCCTTTCATGGACACAATTGGTTATAAATCAAGGGACATGACAGGTTATTGTTCAATTCATCTGTGGCAGTCAAGTTAAGATTCAAAGAATCTCTCAAAAGTGTTGAATAGCCAGGGGAAGATCTCCATCTGAATCACTTGGGGCATGTTACATTGATCATGAGTTTCAACAAAAGCCATTATGAAAATTGAATCTTCGGTATCACCAAATTGCTTGTCTATGTCAGCAGTATTAGATGGTGTCATTCTGTTGTGACAGTTCTTAGAAAAATACTATGGAAGGTCAAGACTACCAGAAATCTGGTAATCAATTATTGATCAATAACTTCAAACATCGGGTGCACCAGACTAATCCCATAGGCAAATAGACTCTGGCATATGAAGGGCCACATATGATCAAGAAAATATTTTTTGATAGTGCTACAACACTTACTACCATGGACAGTAAAAATTCTTTGCGCCCTATGAATGCAGACATAGTAAAAAATACTACACATGAAAAAGAGACCCGCTAGGTTGATAGTCCTTGGAAAAAATAAGGGCATCCCGAAGAACCAAAAGGATTTGGGCAAAAATTAGGGACATATAAATAAAATTATACACCCGGCAAGTCAAAAACCTGAGAAGGCGGCTTGGGCAAAAAAGGGTATCCCGGTGGACTAAAAATCTGAAAAGGTGGTCCAGGAAAAAGTTAGGGATTAAAGCGTATGACTATGTCCCATTATCTCATCACTTGTTTATCACTCTGATCAACATTTACTAAAGACTCTAGGAGTTGGGATAATATTCAAGTCATCCACAAATCCCCACAGAGCAATCTCCATGGAATTATCTCTACAGAGCTATCTTCACAAGCTCATCCTCAACAAAGATATATTCCCTAACAAGTCTAATGTGCCCACAAGCAGAAATTCGGGCATCTTCCAGCAGTTCACATCCATATCCCTAATGGATAGCTTGACTTGATCATCATCCCTAATAGGTTCCCTAGCGGATAAGGAAGTTTGATCATTTCGCCAGCATACAATGGAGAATTCCTCAGTGCAGCCTATAAAATTCCAACCTCCATCCGAGTTTATTTCCTCGACATAGTTTACAGAAACTTAATTCCCAGCGGAGTTTATTACTCCAACGTCATAAATCCCTAACAAAATTCTTTTCTTAAACATGGTTTAATCAAAGTTGTTATCCCCATAAGAGTTGCTACGATATTTGAGATTGAGACAGATAGCACACCAGAGGAATATCCATCTCTTTTATCCCCGATCAAGGTGCATAAGAATCAGATCCTTCAATAAAAATAATGGAGAACGCCCGACTCTCTTTGAATGCCTCTATCCTTAAGCAGGAGTTGAAAATCCCCAGCGGATTATCCTCAAACAAAGCGGGAATCCCCAAAAAAATTATTCCCAACAGAAATAGAGGAATCACTTTCTACATTCCCATCAACAGTCCAAGATTTATTTTCCCCAACTAGACATTGTTACAAAGAGATACTGATACACTTTAACTAAATATTACGTCCATACATCATTTCGCAATACATCATAGCATATGCATACCGAAAACGCATATAACATTCTCATTTATCTTGAGAGCATCATTAATGCATCACATGCATCACAATATTACATAAAGCTAATTTTGTATTTTAAAGTAAAGTGCGCAAACAAACGAATATCATCAGCAATTTTCAAAGAAGTCAGAGATTAATTCCTGAAATAGGATGGGGCAACTATCTATATGACCAAGCGGTATGAATTCCTGAAACAGGACAGGTTTACCAACAAAAGTGGGTCAAAGATTAATTCCCGAAACAGGACGAGGCAACTATCTATATGACCAAGCAGTATGAATTCCATACACAGGACGAGTTTACCAACAAGAAAGCGGGTCAAAGATTAATTCCCGAAACAAGACAGGGCAATTATCTATATGACCAGGCGGTATGAATTCCCGAAACAGGACGAGTTTACCAAAAAAAATAGGTTGTAGATCAATTCCTGAAACAGGTCGGGGCGACTATCTGCATGACAAAATGATTTCCTCTAGAGACTGAATTCTGACAAGCATTCCCCCTCAGAGACCGAATTCTGACGAGCATTCTCCTTCAGGGCCTCCGTTCAAAAAAAGCATTCCCCCCAGAGACTGACTTCTGGAAAGCATTTTCCTTCTAGATAACATTCTTCATATCCAGGCGTAGCCTCATCCTGATACTCCCGCCAATGGTTACTTTGGATGGCATCTATAAGCCTATCTTCAACGATACTCTGTCAACTCCCCGAATGGCATCTTTAAGCCCATTCAAGCAATACTATCAACCAACAACGTTACTTAGTGCACCAGAGAGTGAAAATTTCTGGGAACTTAAGTGTTCAATCCTCTTCCACCTTCAGGTCACGAATGGAATACATTCCAATCTAACTCTTCAGGTTTAAGAAGATTGAATAAGGGCAGATGTTGTACCCCAAAATTTGCCCTCCCATTTTCTTTAAGATATCTCCTTATGCAACTAGGGTTTCACTTTGCTCAAGGAAATTTGAGCTTATAATGCCTCAAGTGGAGTTCATGGTTCCTCATATGTCTCAAGGAATGCTCATGTCAAGTTTTAAGCCTTGCATCACAAGTTTGCTCAGTCAATTGCTCAAGATGACTAAAAATCAACTATAATGGGCAAAAAGTCAATTATGCTCAACATACAGTAAAACTTCAAGATTTTTGGTCAACATCAAGATTTTAAAGTCAGGTTCATCATTTGACCAAGGGTTGATCATGAATTATCAATAAAACTCTCAATTCATCAAAAGTCAAAAGTTGCCAAATTAGGGTTTTCTTAAAGAGAAGTCCACTGAACTTTGACCAAGCACAACTTTCACATGCTTCATCAGCTTTTTCTCAACCAAAGCTCATTTTGAAGGAAATTCAATTCTCTACAACTTGGTCTCTCTAAGCTCAAGTCCAAAAAATGCTTCATTTGAGAGATATGGGCCAAAACATTACATGTCATTTCAAAAGTCAATAAAAAGACACTGTTTTTCGAGGCAACTTATATCAAGATAAAGTCTTCAAATGAAAAGTTATCAACATAGAGATTATAGAGGATATCTCAAGCTTTCAAAAAAGTCTAAGATCACCTTCATATGATAAAAATTGAGAGAGTTATTGTTGTAGCCCAAAATTTTCCCTCCCATATTCTTCAAGAAATTGCCAAGACAAGCTTCAAGATTCCCCAAGGGTTGCACAGTGCAAGGGCCTCCTGAACAGTCAAAATTAGGGTTTTTGGTCCTGATCAAGGAAATGAAGTTTCCAAAGGTCCAATCAAGTCTCACATGCCTACAAATATGGTCAAGCATCCTCATACCAAGTTTCAAGACTTTCAGCACAAAATTGCACAGTCAAAACCCTAATTGCATTACAGTCAACTGTAAGGGCAAAATGGTCATTTGACAGTCAAAAGTTCAAATTTTTGGTCAACATCTCATTTTGAAGCCACAAACATCATTTGATCAATGCTTGATCATGATTCTCAAAGCTTGGCTCAAAAATCATCAAGATGCAAAAGTTTCCTTATTTGGACAGCTGAAAAAGTCAACTGTAAATTGACCAGGGCATAACTTTCACATGGATTATCAGAAAAATTCCATCCAAAGCTCATTTTGAATAGAAAGACATTTCCTACAACTCATCTTCATACTTCAAGTCCAAGAAATGCTCTCACAAAAAGTTATCAATTTCAACATTATAGGTCATTTTCAAAAGTCAACAAAAAGGGACTTTAAGTCAAAGGCCATAACTTGAGATTGGTAAATCAAAATGACATGGGACCAAAGACATTGGTTGGAGGACTCAAAGACCTTTCCAAAATGTCCAAGAACATGAGCAAAGCTTAAAAATTGAGCAAGTTATGCCTTGTGGAAGTTGGGAAATTTTTGGATATTTTGAAAAGTCAACATTGATTCAAATGACCTAAAATTGCTAATGGGCCTATTTTTCTTCCATAATTCATCATCCAAGGCATATGCACCACCACTTGGCCCAAAGGGAAGTTTTTATTCACTTTTTATTTATTTATTTGGATTTTTATTAATAATAATTCATTTAAATTAAAATAAATACATGAAAAATGCTAAACCTAGTTTTTCAATCTTTTTGTGCATATTATATCCTCAAGATTTCGTGCCTAGCTAAATATGGAAAGAACCAATGCAATTGGATGTGATTTGTATCAAAAAGCATGTGAAAAAGATTTGAAAATCATGGTTAAAAAATCAAATATTGCATTCATCAATTCATGGATTGTGGACCAATTTTATTTGACCTAATTCACTCATACATAAGTATAGAACACAACCCTAATGCCATTGACCAAGAGGCTGCGCTACAGACCAAGCATTGAACTTGAAATTTTTTGCCAAAAACTCAAAACTGAAAACCTAGTTCTAGGACGATTCAAGGCGAGATTTCTATCTCATTAGCTTGCTGAGGCTTCATAGAAGGATTTTGCATCAAAAACCACAAGCTTTCGTGCCCAGAAACGTGAGAACAATCTCATCTGTACCGAAAAATTTTCATACTCGTGCATCTCAATTCATGCGCTTTTTGCAATTTTTAACATGTGATTTATATTCCTTATGCAATTCTGATGCTAACTGTGTGGTTTGATTTTGTTTTCGTGCCCCATATGAAGATCCACCATTAGAGATATCTAGGGTTTCCAGGTTTTTAATTTAGGCGTTTTCCATTCCTGTAAAATTGAGACATGTCAATGCCATAAACGAAATCAGCAGGTTGGGACGAATTGGAAGAGACCATCGCGCCAAATTTCTGAGGCCACATGGCCTAATCGCTATTATCAGAATAGGCATGTTTTGAGGGGGTTCAAAACCCCCGTTAAATGTTTGTTATTTTTACAGGAAAACAAATCAATGAAGAAGACGATGTGGTGGCAAGCGCTGATTGGTTTGTTCAAAAATTCGCGCCAGAATTCCATTAATCCATATTATTGCTTATGTTATTTGTGCGTTATTTAATATACAAAGCGCGTTTGATGGCTCAGTGGTGAAGCGTGGCACTGGTAACCCCTAGGACCTGGGTTCGATCCCAGGTCCTCACCCCACTTTCATATTATTTTTTCTTTAATAATTACCTGCAGTGTCAATGCTGAAGATGCATCATACGCCTTCAAAATCAGACGTCCACGCGTCCCAATGGAGATGATCAATGGCCATAATCTGAAGAACATGATGCACTCAGTCAACAAAGATTCATGCCAGCGCAAAAGTCAATCAGGCCATGAATAAATGGGCCTCAAATTGCTGGGCTATACCTCCACTTTGGGGACTGCGACCCCCCTAGGTTTGCTAAACTTTTTTACTTTCTTTGTTTTTTTATTATTTCTATTTTCTTTTAAATTATTGTTTTCTTAATTAATTTATTATTTTCATAAATATAAAAAACACCATAAAAAAATCAGAAAAAGAGAAAAAATATAATAAATATTTTATTTTAGTATTTTTATAAATAAATTACATTAATTAAATTTAGTTATTAAATTAGGTTTAATAGTAATGTTTTCATAATTAATTTAAAATTTGTAGAACTAGGGTTTATGATAATTTTTATTCCTTTTTATTTTTATTTCATAATAATTAAAATATTAAATATTTATTTTTGTAATTAAAATGCATGTAAATAATTAGGTTTAATTTTAGGTTAAAATTCAATTTTTTTTTAATAAATTAAAAAACAACTAGAATTAGGTTAAATTGCATTTAATTCTTTTTCCCATTAAAATCATAAAATCCCAAAAAATACCAAAAACAATTTCTTTTCTTTTTTAATTAATTAATTTCATCATTAAATTTAATTTAGTTAAAAAGGGTCCAACGCCCTCGTTTCGATTTAAATTTCAATTCGCATATTTATTTCTTTTTCGTATAATATTTATGTATCTCTCCCAAGGCCTTGTAAATTAATTCTTTACTTTTCTTTACTTTCTTTATTTTCTGTCAAATCGGGTTCAAGAAATTTTGGCGATGTGGACCCGCGCCTTTTGTAATAGCTTAGAATTTTTACCTTCTCGCAATCTTTAACTGTTTAATCAAGGGCATGAAAGAATGTATGGACAAAAATAAAAACAAACGCTAGATCACCTTTAACATGACAAAAGACAAAAATAACTGAATCAGACACACAAATCACACACCACCCCTAGGGTACGCCTCACTGTTGCCTTGCCTCGAAAGGTGATCGTCGAGTAGAGGATGTCTTAGTAAGTCCTCATGATCCGGGAACCTGGCATGAGGGTAGCTTCTAAGGTGTCTTCCTATTGCTCTGGTGATCACCATGTCCCGAACCTCGAATTGACCCGAACACCTCCAACGGTGGTGCTACCTACCTCTCAATGGTGGGATGGCACTACTTTAAAGGACATTTACACAGACGAATTCCTTAGGGTAGGTAGGTTCTCGTAGATACTTGCTCTAATTTCAAAACAAATTCAAAAAATACTTTTCACACCGACACATTTTCAAAAGCTTTCGAAAGCAATTTTTCAAACACTCTTGAGGACTGATACAAGAGTCGAACGGGAATTTTCAAAGAAACTTTTTTAAAACCCACAGTTGAAAAGCAAACAAACCATTTTTGAAAACACAAGTGAGCAAGTATCTAAGAGCCCATGGATAACCATGGATAGAAAGGGTGCTAACACCTTCCCTTTCTATAATCTACCTCCTGAACCGAGAGCGATCTCTTTAAGGAATTTTTCTGTGCTTTTGTCCTTTCCATTTGGAGAAAATAAAAGACGGTGGCGACTCTTGCTTCCGCGACATTTCGCGAACCAGCGTCAAACAGTCAGTTCCAGATCCACCGATCACAGAACTGGCGACTCTGCTGGGGACTTAAACTTAAAGTGAGGTGTACCTTAGGGTAGTTTATAACTGTGTTTTCAATTGTATTGACTTGCTTGCTTTACTATTGTGGGTTGCATGGGAGTTACATAGATCCTAACCCGGATCTGGGGATACCCTGTTTAGGTAGCATAAGCTGTGAGGGACCTGTCCGACGTAGACCGACACGGGTGAAGCAGTGGCTACGTTGGTGTGGCACCTTGGTCTGTACCGATATCCCTTGTGTTGCAACGAGGAGAATATGGGTCTTCTGAGGAGTCATTAAGCACCAACAATCTTAGAACCTTAATTGACACAACTTGGCCTTTAGAATTGTAGCAGTATGCTACGCCCATTGAGGCTAAACTCTCGTGATGGTTCTGGCTACAAGAAAAGATTGTGATTCTGGAGTTATGACCGATTGAGGGTAGTCAATGATATTGGGATCCTCTAAGAACCCGGTTACTTTGATAGGACAGGTATGAACCAACAAACTGAAAGAGGGTAGTACCTAGACCTCATGCTGGCCTAAGCTTTAGGGGCTTGCCTTGTGTGACTTGTGTGCCTTACCATGTTTGCCTTTGTATCTATTTGTGGTGTGCTTTATCATAACATCATAACATCATGAGCATTGCATGCATCCTGCATAAGGACTGACCATTTCAAAGACAAGAGGGTTTCACCTTTGCTCTGTTTTGTAGGACATTATGATGCCTGTGCGAAGGAATACTATCCGGTTCAACTTTGTTCGTTCACCTGAGTTGCTTGATGAGTTGGTTAGCAGAATTCCAAATACCACTTCCTTCATTCGGAGGCATGGTTCTCTTCTCAGTTTAGTCACTGCAAAGCGGGATCAACAGTTGATGAGTGTTCTGACCCAGTTCTATGACCCTCTGTACCAGTGCTTCACCTTTCAAGACTTCCAGCTGGTCCCTACCCTGGAAGAGTTCTCTGATTTGCTTGGTATCCCTATCTTGGATCAGACTCCCTTTTCTGGTTGGGAGAAGACCCTCAGGCTTGAGGATGTTGCTGCAGCTCTTCCCCTGACACATCAAGAGGTAATGGACAACTGGGTGACTAGAAGCGGAGTTAAGGGTTTCCTGGCCAAGTTTCTGATTGGTAAGGCTAACAGTTTCTGGAATGACCTGGACTTTAGGGCATATGAAGACATCTTGGCTCTCTTAATCTATGGGTTAGTCTTGTTTCCTAATCCTGACAACTTCATCAGTGTCACTGCCATAAGGATCTTTATGTCTCAGAATCCTGTGCCCACTCTCTTGGGTGACATCTTGATACAACTTCATGCTCGTACTACCCGAAGACGAGGAACCCTATGGTGTTGTATCCCTTTGTTGGTGAGGTGGTTTATTTCGCACCTCCCTAAGTTCGTGCTGAAGAATCAAGAAGGAAGAGGTTGGGCTCACAGGTTAATGTCTCTCACCGACAAAGACATCATTTGGACTTGCAGAGGTTTGGATGAGATAGCTATTATTGATCGATGCGGGGAATACCCTAATGTTCCTCTGATTGGTACCCAAGGAGGGATCTCTTACAATCCATGTCTAGCACTCCGTCAGTTTGGAAGAGCAAGAAGAGCAGGCCCCCATGAGATGTTGGTGCCTCACATCAGTTTTGAGTTTCAGGTGGATAGTGACGAGCTGCGTCGTAGGTTCATCAAAGCTTGGGACAAAGTTCATAAAGCTGACCCACAAGAGTTAGGGCCAAAGACTTCTTTACCTATGGAAGCCTACTACAAATGGGTTCGCATCCGTGCTCAGAAGTTAGGTATGCCGTATGAAGCTGTCAGACCTATCATTATTGAGTGTCCTGACAAGGATGGTGTTCCTCCAACTGTCCTTCCTCCTCAGGTACCTACTGATTATGAGAAATTAAAGAGATCTTGGTCGCAACTGCGAGAAGAGCGGGATTCTTACCGGGAAAAACTTTGTAGAATGAAGAAGCTGGTTCTTCTGTTGGCAAGAGTACTCCTCAAGAGGCAAGGGTTCCTAGTCCGGTAGTCTCCGACAACGAGACTGATTTTGATGAAGAGCAATATCCTCCGGCAGAAGACCGTTACAAGCAGTTGGAAGACAGGTTGAATGCCATGGAGATACAACAGGTTCCTGGGCTGGATTTTGGAGATCTGGGTTTGTCTACTGGTGTGATCATTCCTTGGAAGTTCAAAGCACCATCTTTCACTAAATATGACGGGGCGTCTTGTCCCAAGCTACATCTCAGGTCCTATGTTCGGAAGATTCAACCGTACTCAGTGGATAAGAATTTGTGGATCCACTTCTTCCAGGAGAGTCTTTCAGGGACTCATCTCGAATGGTTCTATCAGCTGGATGGGACCAAGGTTCGTAACTGGGAGGAGTTGGCTACTGCTTTCTATAAGCAGTATCAATATAATGCCGACCTTGCCCCTACACGTACCCAACTCCAGGGTATGTAGTTAGGTTCAAGTGAAGGTTTTAAGGAGTACGCTCAGAAGTGGAGAGACTTGGCTGGCAGGGTGCAGCCTCCGTTGACTGATCGGGAGTTGGTAGACATGTTCTTGGGGACCCTATCCGGGCCATTTTTCAACCATCTTATTGGGAATTCTTCTGCTGGATTCACCGATCTTATCTTGACCGGAGAGAGAATTGAGGCTGGATTGAAGTCTGGTAAGATTCCGAAGGGTGCATCGTCTAGTTCTGAGAAGAAACCCTTCAAGAAGGAGGCTAGCGCTGTATACGGTTCCAAGAGACCAGAGAGAACTGAGCGCCGCCAATCTGTCAGTGCGGTAATGATTGCTAAGCCTGCTGCCGCTCCTCGGCCAACCAATCCTCAAAGGGCTGAAAGACCCCGGAGAGAGTTTACCCGTTTGAGCATGACCTTATCGCAGATCCTTCCACAGTTGCTCTCAACCAACCTAGTGACTGTCAGGGAGGCTCCGAAGTTCCCCAATACTATATCTCCTAAGTACAACCCCAATGCCCGATGTGCGTACCATTCTGATAGCCCGGGGCATTCCACTGATGACTGTTGGGCATTAAGGAGTAAGGTGCAAGACCTTATCGACGCGAAGGAGATACAGTTCGAAGCGCCTGAGAGGCCGAATGTAGTTACTGCTCCTATGCCTCAACATGGGGTAAATGCTGTTGACGAAGATGTTTACGCCGTTTCTGTGGATGATCTAGCTACTCCTTTGAAGACCGTCAAGAGGAACCTACTACTGGCCGGTTTATTTCTGGGTTGCAGTGAGGGTTGCCTGTTCTGTGTTGTTTCCCTATCTGGTTGTCCCTTGCTAAAGTTAGGCATCCAAAGCCTAATGGATAGCAAGGAGATTCTGTTTAAGAAGTCTGCTGTTCAGTTGGTTCCGGTGGAAGAAGTTTCTGTGGTTACCATCTTCAACAATCCAATCAAGGCTCTCCCGAAGAAGCCTGTTCAAATTTTGACTGTTGCACCTGTGGTTATCACTGTTCCGGGGCCTCTTCCCTATGTATCTGATAAAGCTGTCCCCTGGCATTATGGGGAAGATGTGTATGTGAATGGGATCAAACAAGAATTCAACACTGGCGCCAGTATCTGTGATATCACTGGCCCAACCAAGGTTACCCGCAGTGGCAGGCTCTTCTCGCCTGACATTGCACCGCCTGCTGCTCGAAGACCACTTCTTATAACTCCTACAAGTGTACCTGTTCCTATTGCCGATCAAGTTGTTTCTCCTGCTGCCGAGTCATCCAATGCTTGGGGCAAAGGAATTGAAGTTGAGCCTGCCCAGATGGAGGCACCTATACCTGTAACTGCTGAAGCCTCCCAACAAGAAATGGAGGAGATCCTAAAGATAATAAAGAAGAGTGACTTCAATGTTGTGGAACAGCTGGGGCACACGCCCTCCAAGATCTCCATGCTCTCTTTATTGCTGTGCTCTGAGGCCCATGCTAAGGCCTTAATCTCGTTCCTCAAGAAGACCCATGTGCCACAGGAGACATCTGCAGTCCAGTTCACTGATTGCGTAGCAAATCTGACAGCAGACAATGGCCTGGGTTTCTCAGATGCTGACCTGACTGCAAAAGGAAGAGACCACAATGATGCCCTACATGTCTCTATAGAATGCAGGGGCACTACTCTGGCACATGTATTGGTGGATACTGGTTCGTCCTTGAATGTGCTGCCCAAGAAGGCTTTAGACCGTTTAGATTGTGAAGGCCTGGAACTGAAACCCAGCAATATCATCGTCAGGGCCTTTGACGGTTCAAAAAGGATGGTTCATGGAGAGGTTGACATTCCTATTCGTGTGGGCTCTCAGGTGTTTGACTCTACATTTTATGTGATGGATATCCGTCCATCGTACTCTTGTCTACTGGGTCGACCTTGGATACATAAGGCTGGGGCAGTGACCTCTACCTTGCACCAGAAACTGAAGTACCCTGTCAGAGGGAAGATCGTCACTGTGCAAGGAGAGGAGGAGTATATGGTAAGCCACCTGAATTCCTTCAGATACATTGAGATGGACGGGGAGTTTATTGAAACCCCCTTTCAGCATTTCGAGGAGGTACTTTCAATTTCAACAGTAGCAGAAACAGCGGTAGAAGAGAATGTTCCTTTGAAGATGGCTTCCCTGAAGGATGCCCGGGCTGTGGTTCAGAAAGGTGAATGTGCTAACTGGGGCAGGCTTCCAGACTTTACACAGAAGACTGACAAATTTGGGCTGGGTTTTACTGCAGAGGGTCAGAAAGCTATACGGAAAGCGAAGACCGGAAGACCTCCTGTGTTCATTACAAACCCAGGAGTGAATGCTGTTGGGGAAGACAACGAAGTGGATGAAGCAGAATTCAATAGCTGGATCTACCCGACAACCGAAGGCGGATTGACCAATTGGATTGCCAAAGACCATACTCCTGTTACCTTTGTGACGCAGTAATAAATTTCTTTGTTTCGTTATTTGTAATAAACAATAAATAAACTCTATGGCCCGGTGTCTTACCCGAGGCACCGTGGTTTCATTTGTGAGGGCATATAAATTGTCATTTCATATATCATGAATGAAAATCTTGGACGTTTTCTCGCATTACAAATCTTATGCTCCTTTTCTGTCTTTCTTTCTTTTACATATATTTCAAAACAGCTGTATTTACACACACTCACTCATACAGGTTTCAATCCACTCTGGATATCACTGGTAACGACTCTGCTACTGCCAGTTATGACTTCGAAAATCCGATCAACTTAGCCGAAGACGAAGGTGAAGATGATTGCGAAGTTCCTGGCGAGCTTGCAAGACTGTTACTTCAGGAAGAGAGGGCAATTCAACCCCACGAAGAGCCAGTGGAAACAATAAACCTGGGTACTGAGGCAGACAGGAAAGAAGTAAAGATTGAGGCTAACCTAGAGCTCAGCGTGAAGCAACGGTTGACTCAGATGCTACATGACTATGTGGATATCTTTGCCTGGTCCTACGAAGACATGCCCGGGTTGGATGCCGATATTGTGGTCCATCATTTGCCAACTAAGGAAGACTGCCCTCCGGTTAAGCAAAAGGTCCGCCGTATGCGTCCAGAGATGTCTGAGAAGATCAAAGCCGAGGTTATGAAACAATTTGATGTTGGGTTCCTTGCAGTGACTTCTTACCCTCAGTGGGTTGCTAATGTGGTGTCGGTACCGAAGAAATACGGTAAGGTCAGAATGTGTGTCGATTACAGGGATCTGAATAGGGCCAACCCCAAGGATGACTTCCCTTTACCTCACATTGACGTCCTTGTTGACAATACGGCTCAGCATAAGGTGTTCTCTTTCATGGATGGCTTTTCAGGTTACAATCAAATCAAAATGGCACCTGAAGACATGGGAAAAACAACCTTTGTTACTCAGTGGGGCACCTTCTGCTACAAGGTCATGCCTTTTGGACTAAAGAACGCTGGGGCAACCTACCAACGTGCCATGGTCGCTTTATTTCATGACATGATCCATCATGAGATAGAAGTGTATGTTGACGACATGATCGCAAGGTCCCAGACTGAGGAGGAGCACCTAGATCATCTGCAGAAGTTGTTTGACCGATTGAAACTGTACAAGCTGAGGTTGAACCCGAACAAGTGCATCTTCGGGGTAAGATCTGGGAAGTTGCTAGGCTTCGTTGTAAGTGACAAGGGAATTCAAGTGGACCATGCCAAGGTCAAAGTTATTCAAGAAATGCCAGTTCCTAGGACAGAGAAGGAAGTCAGAGGCTTTTTAGGATGCCTGAACTACATTGCTCGCTTCATCTCACATCTGACTGCTACCTGTGAGCCAATCTTCAAGCTGCTGAAGAAAGATCAGGTAGTACGTTGGAACGATGAATGTCAGGCTGCTTTTGACAGAATCAAAGAGTATCTCCAAGAACCACCTATCCTTATGCCACCGGTTGAAGGGAGACCTCTGATACTATATCTAACAGTGCTTGATAACTCAATGGGGTGTGTGCTGGGGCAGCATGACGAGTCTGGCCGAAAAGAGCATGCCATTTATTACCTTAGCAAAAAGTTTACCGACTGTGAGACCCGATACTCACTGCTTGAGAAAACTTGATGCGCTTTGGTATGGGCTGCTCGCCGGCTGAGATAGTATATGCTGACTCACACTACCTTGTTGATCTCAAAGATGGATCCTATAAAGTACATATTCGAAAAGCCTGCTCTGTCTGGGAGAATTGCAAGATGGCAAATGATCTTGACGGAATACGACATTCAGTACACGACCCAGAAAGCCATCAAGGGAAGTGTATTGGCAGACCACTTGGCACATCAGGCCGTAGATGACTATCAGTCAATGAACTTCGAATTTCCGGATGAAAGCATCATGATAGTAACTGATTGCGAAGTACCTGGACCGGATGAAGGACCTGAGGAAGGATCCCGATGGTCTATGCACTTTGACGGAGCCTCCAACGCTTTGGAAAACGGTATCGGCGCCATAATCATATCACCTCAAGGCACTCATACTCCACTAACTGCCCGACTATGTTTCAACTGTACCAACAACATGGCTGAGTATGAGGCGTGCATCATGGGTCTTCAAGCTGCGATCGACCTAAGGATTAAGTTTCTGAGTGTTTTCGGAGATTCCGCTCTCGTGATCAATCAGATCAAAGGAGAGTGGGATACGAAACATCCAAACCTAATTCCTTACAGGGAATGTGTGTTGACCTTGATCCCCCACTTCACAGAGATAACCTTTGAACACTTTCCGAGAGAAGAGAATCAGTTGGCGGACGCGTTAGCTACAATGGCTTCTATGTTCAAAGTTAAATGGGATAATGAGGCTCCCCGGATCATCATCTGGAAATTGGACGAACCGGCATACTGTTGCGATCTCGAGACTGAATTGGTGACTGAGAAGCCTTGGTATCATGAAGTAAAAAGATATCTGGAAGCTCAGGAATACCCTGAAGGTGCCTCTGTCAATGATAAGAAGTTCTTGAGAAGGTTCGCAGCAAAGTTCTTCCTTAGCAACGACATCTTGTATAAGAGAAACCATGATTCAACCTTACTGCGTTGTGTGGATAAGACTGAAGCAGAAAGGATCATGGAAGAGCTACATGAAGGGACCTTTGGTACACATTCCAGTGGACACACTATGGCTAAGAAGATCCTTCGGGCAGGGTATTATTGGTCCACAATGGAAGCTGACTGCTACCAACATTCTAGGACATGCCATAAGTGCCAGATTTACGCAGACAAGGTGCATGTCCCTCCAGTTCCTCTAAATGTCCTGACTGCGCCTTGGCCGTTTGTGATGTGGGGCATAGACATGATCGGTGAGATTAAACCTACGGCATCTAATGGGCATCGCTTCATCCTGGTGGCGATTGATTATTTCACAAAGTGGGTCGAGGCAGCATCCTATGCTACGGTAACCAAGACTGTTGTGGCACGGTTCATTCGGCATAACCTGATCTGTCGGTACGGCGTCCCTGAGAGAATCATTACAGACAACGGTACCAATCTGAATAACAAGATGATCGTTGAGCTCTGCGAGCAGTTCAAAATACAGCACCACAATTCTTCTCCTTACAGACCGAAGATGAATGGGGCTGTAGAAGCAGCAAATAAGAACATCAAGAAAATCGTGCAGAAGATGACAGTGACTTATAAGGATTGGCACGAGATGTTACCGTTCGCTCTACACGGGTACCGTACTTCAGCTAGGACGTCGACCGGGGCAACTCCTTTCTCTCTGGTTTATGGCATGGAGGCAGTCTTACCAATCGAAGTGCAGATACCCTCTCTCCGGATAATGAAGGATGCAAATCTGAACGAAGATGATTGGATCCAGACACGACTTGATCAGCTCAACCTTATTGATGAAAAAAGACTTGCTGCTATCTGTCACGGTCAGACGTATCAGAAACGGATGATCAGGGCATTTAACAAAAAGGTCAGACCACTGGAATATCAAGTTGGGGATCTGGTAATCAAGCGAATCATCCTTCCTCAGAGTGATCCAAGGGGCAAATGGACCCCTACATACGAAGGGCCATTTGTGGTTAAACATGTGTTCTCAGGAGGAGCCATGATTCTAACCAACATGGATGGTGACGACCTTCCTCACCCCGCTAATGCAGACATAGTAAAAAGATACTACGCATGAAAAAAGACCCGCTAGGCTAACATGCCTAGGCAAAAATTAGGGCTTCCCGTCGAACCAAAAGGGTTCGGGCAAAATGAAGGGATGAAATGAAAAAAAATCTGTACACCCGACAAGTCGAAAACCTGAAAAGGCGGCCTGGGCAAAAATGGGTATCCCGGTGGACTGAAAACCCGAAAGGGCGGTCCAGGCAAAAATTAGGGATAAAGCGTAATACTATGTCTCATTGGATCACCCTGCATCCAGAATCCGGTATCTACACCAAGTTCAGACGGCATCAATCAGTCAGCTTCATTTTCGTTTAGGTCATCAAGTGATGAGACGCTCGGAGTTATAAAGGCAAGAGCAGAGTTGAAACCCAGTGGGATCATTCATTTCACACAGCTGTTTTATTTTCTTTTGTACAAAATTTGTATAAACTCTTTTGTTCGGCGGCGTTCTCTTACTAGGACGTCAGCCTCTTGTACACAAAAACGCCTATTTTCGGGCCACTCAAAAATCAATACAAATATACTTTTCAGTTAAAAGTGCCAATCGTTTTTCTTTTTCTGTTTTGTTTTGCGAAGAACGTCCAAGGTTCAATTTGTGATATATGCATTGACAATGATTTGCTAACTCATAAATATTTGCATACGAAACAAAGAATTGATTACAGGTAACATTAGAAACAGGGGCAATAAAGGGTTGTCTAAGCAATCTAATTGTTCCATCCTCCAAGGTACCAAGGTAGGTTCAGCTAAAGAACATAACCAGATATCCTAATTCCCCAGAGAGTAAGCAGTCAGTGCACTCTCCCCAAGCAAAGCTATCAAATCTTAAGGAAGTTGGGTATCCTCCAGCAGATCTCAACATTCCCCGGCAGCATATATATTCTTAACAAGCATCCCCGGCAGTCTTGGCCTAAAGATTGTTCCCCGGCGGCATACCAACATTCAAAGGAATCACTTCCCCCGCAGTTCAAAACCTCCCCCAAGAGAGTCCAATTTGCTTCCCCAGGAAAGTTGGAATTCATCTCCCCAAGCGGTAAGCTTGTCCCCAGTAGATTCTGGAAGCTTATCCTCGCAAAGCACGAACGCGTCTCCCGGCCTTATTTAAAGAGTTATTTCCTTAACAGGATATAACTGGGTTATCCTCAGCCAAAAGCCACGGAAAGAGCGTCCTCGAAGAAGTCTTCTTATTCCCAGCGAAGTCCATTAACGCTTCCAACACGACAAGGGTATCCCCAGCAAGGCATTATCAACACTCAGCAAAGTATCTTTCCTCCCCACAGAGTATTGCTCCCCAGCAAGATCACTAGAGTACTTTTCTCCCCGCAGAGTAATCCATTCGCCAAGATTATCCCCAACGGAGTCATCTTCTCATATCGGTATTCTTGCAACTATCACCCAGCGAAAGCAAAATCTGTTCTCCAACATCAGCCCAGGATATCACTTCCTGGCACCCGTCAAGGATTTACTTTCCTAAACATCACATACATCATCATAGCATGCATAGACGCATCATATCTTACAAATCTCATTTATGTTGAGAACATCATTGCTTGGTCCATATCATGCATTGCATATGACTGACCTCTATCTTTCAGGGAAGATTCAGTTAAATTCTCAATCATATTTCAAGACCTGGATCGGTTCAGTTAATCGACTCCAAAGATTTCTTATCCAGTCCAAGGCTTTCTCTAGTCCAGCTAAATCGACCCCAAACAGATTTTTCTGATGAAGACTCAATAGAAGTTATCAAAGGTTTTTCTCAAACGTCCGCTTTTGAGATTATAATTTCCTATGGTTCTCTCCCCGATCCTGCGGAGATGATAATTCCATTCAAAGGTTTTTCTCAAACGTCCGCTTTTGAGATTATAATTTCCTATGGTTCTCTCCCCGATCCTGCGGAGATGATAATTCCATTCCAGGTTTTTCTCAAACGTCCGCTTTTGAGATTATAATTTCCTATGGTTCTCTCCCCAATGTTGCGGAGATGATAATTCCATCCCAGGTTTTTCTCAAACGTCCGCTTTTGAGATTATAATTTCCTATGGTTCTCTCCCCGATCCTGCGGAGATGATAATTCCATTCCAGGTTTTTCTCAAACGTCCGCTTTTGAGATTATAATTTCCTATGGTTCTCTCCCCGATCCTGCGGAGATGATAATTCCATTCAAAGGTTTTTCTCAAACGTCCGCTTTTGAGATTATAATTTCCTATGGTTCTCTCCCCGATCCTACGGAGATGATAATTCCATTCCAGGTTTTTCTCAAACGTCCGCTTTTGAGATTATAATTTCCTATGGTCCTCTCCCCAATGTTGCGGAGATGATAATTCCATCCCAGGTTTTTCTCAAACGTCCGCTTTTGAGATTATAATTTCCTATGGTTCTCTCCCCGATCCTGCGGAGATGATAATTCCATTCCAGGTTTTTCTCAAACGTCCGCTTTTGAGATTATAATTTCCTATGGTTCTCTCCCCAATGTTGCGGAGATGATAATTCCATTCCAGGTTTTTCTCAATGAATGTTATTAAGATTATAATTGCCTATGGTTCTCTTCCCGATCCTGCGGAGGTGGTAATCCCAAGATTTTCTCAGCGTTTGCTGTTGAGGTTAAGGTCATCCAAGGTTCTCTCACCGTTCCTGTTGAGGTAGTAACTATCCCTGGTTCATTCATCTCCATTTGAAGCTCCAGATCCAGCCCCTGTAACCAGTCAGATCACATCTATACAAAGAGTTTGAAGACCATCCCCGCAATATGTCAGGTAATCATTTTCTCTTTTGCAGGTATGCAAGTTCTCGCTAAGGAATCTCTTATGCGATCAACATCCAGATGGCATCTATAAGTCCATCCACCTTCCAGCATCTCTCAGCATGGCATCTATAAGCCCATTCCTATCATCACACTGCTACTATGTGAGCGCAAATTTCTGGGCACTCTAGTGTTCAATCATCTTCCACCCTCGGATTACGAAAGGCACGTCGGCCAATCTGCATCCTCAGGTCTAAGAAGATTGAACAGGGGCAACTGTTGTACCCCAAAATTTGCCCTCCCATATTCTTCAAGAAATTGCCAAGACAAGCTTCAAGATTCCCCAAGGGTTGCACAGTGCAAGGGCCTCCTGAACAGTCAAAATTAGGGTTTTTGGTCCTGATCAAGGAAATGAAGTTTCCAAAGGTCCAATAAAGTCTCACATGCCTACAAATATGGTCAAGCATCCTCATACCAAGTTTCAAGACTTTCAGCACAAAATTGCACAGTCAAAACCCTAATTGCATTACAGTCAACTGTAAGGGCAAAATGGTCATTTGACAGTCAAAAGTTCAAATTTTTGGTCAACATCTCATTTTGAAGCCACAAACATCATTTGATCAATGCTTGATCATGATTCTCAAAGCTTGGCTCAAAAATCATCAAGATGCAAAAGTTTCCTTATTTGGACAGCTGAAAAAGTCAACTGTAAATTGACCAGGGCATAACTTTCACATGGATTATCAGAAAAATTCCATCCAAAGCTCATTTTGAATAGAAAGACATTTCCTACAACTCATCTTCATACTTCAAGTCCAAGAAATGCTCTCACAAAAAGTTATCAATTTCAACATTATAGGTCATTTTCAAAAGTCAACAAAAAGAGACTTTAAGTCAAAGGCCATAACTTGAGATTGGTAAATCAAAATGACATGGGACCAAAGACATTGGTTAGAGGACTCAAAGACCTTTCCAAAATGTCCAAGAACATGAGCAAAGCTTAACAATTGAGCAAGTTATGCCTTGTGGAAGTTGGGAAATATTTGGATATTTTGAAAAGTCAACATTGATTCAAATGACCTAAAATTGCTAATGGGCCTATTTTTCTTCCATAATTCATCATCCAAGGCATATGCACGACCACTTGGCCCAAAGGGAAGTTTTTATTCACTTTTTATTTATTTATTTGGATTTTTATTAATAATAATTCATTTAAATTAAAATAAATACATGAAAAATGCTAAACCTAGTTTTTCAATCTTTTTGTGCATATTATATCCTCAAGATTTCGTGCCTAGCTAAATATGGAAAGAACCAATGCAATTGGATGTGATTTGTATCAAAAAGCATGTGAAAAAGATTTGAAAATCATGGTTAAAAAATCAAATATTGCATTCATCAATTCATGG
Organism: Vicia faba; assembly: GCA_948472305.1. Taxonomy (NCBI): domain Eukaryota; kingdom Viridiplantae; phylum Streptophyta; class Magnoliopsida; order Fabales; family Fabaceae; genus Vicia; species Vicia faba. Next base: position 195,206,019 of record OX451738.1, on the reverse strand, counting down.
ATTGTGGACCAATTTTATTTGACCTAATTCACTCATACATAAGTATAGAACACAACCCTAATGCCATTGACCAAGAGGCTGCGCTACAGACCAAGCATTGAACTTGAAATTTTTTGCCAAAAACTCAAAACTGAAAACCTAGTTCTAGGACGATTCAAGGCGAGATTTCTATCTCATTAGCTTGCTGAGGCTTCATAGAAGGATTTTGCATCAAAAACCACAAGCTTTCGTGCCCAGAAACGTGAGAACAATCTCATCTGTACCGAAAAATTTTCATACTCGTGCATCTCAATTCATGCGCTTTTTGCAATTTTTAACATGTGATTTATATTCCTTATGCAATTCTGATGCTAACTGTGTGGTTTGATTTTGTTTTCGTGCCCCATATGAAGATCCACCATTAGAGATATCTAGGGTTTCCAGGTTTTTAATTTAGGCGTTTTCCATTCCTGTAAAATTGAGACATGTCAATGCCATAAACGAAATCAGCAGGTTGGGACGAATTGGAAGAGACCATCGCGCCAAATTTCTGAGGCCACATGGCCTAATCGCTATTATCAGAATAGGCATGTTTTGAGGGGGTTCAAAACCCCCGTTAAATGTTTGTTATTTTTACAGGAAAACAAATCAATGAAGAAGACGATGTGGTGGCAAGCGTTGATTGGTTTGTTCAAAAATTCGCGCCAGAATTCCATTAATCCATATTATTGCTTATGTTATTTGTGCGTTATTTAATATACAAAGCGCGTTTGATGGCTCAGTGGTGAAGCGTGGCACTGGTAACCCCTAGGACCTGGGTTCGATCCCAGGTCCTCACCCCACTTTCATATTATTTTTTCTTTAATAATTACCTGCAGTGTCAATGCTGAAGATGCATCATACGCCTTCAAAATCAGACGTCCACGCGTCCCAATGGAGATGATCAATGGCCATAATCTGAAGAACATGATGCACTCAGTCAACAAATATCCATGCCAGCGCAAAAGTCAATCAGGCCATGAATAAATGGGCCTCAAATTGCTGGGCTATACCTCCACTTTGGGGACTGCGACCCCCCTAGGTTTGCTAAACTTTTTTACTTTCTTTGTTTTTTTATTATTTCTATTTTCTTTTAAATTATTGTTTTCTTAATTAATTTATTATTTTCATAAATATAAAAAACACCATAAAAAAATCAGAAAAAGAGAAAAAATATAATAAATATTTTATTTTAGTATTTTTATAAATAAATTACATTAATTAAATTTAGTTATTAAATTAGGTTTAATAGTAATGTTTTCATAATTAATTTAAAATTTGTAGAACTAGGGTTTATGATAATTTTTATTCCTTTTTATTTTTCTTTCATAATAATTAAAATATTAAATATTTATTTTTGTAATTAAATGCATGTAAATAATTAGGTTTAATTTTAGGTTAAAATTCAATTTTTTTTAATAAATTAAAAAACAACTAGAATTAGGTTAAATTGCATTTAATTCTCTTTCCCATTAAAATCATAAAATCCCAAAAAATACCAAAAACAATTTCTTTTCTTTTTTAATTAATTAATTTCATCATTAAATTTAATTTAGTTAAAAAGGGTCCAACGCCCTCGTTTCGATTTAAATTTCAATTCGCATATTTATTTCCTTTTCGTATAATATTTATGTATCTCTCCCAAGGCCTTGTAAATTAATTCTTTACTTTTCTTTACTTTCTTTATTTTCTGTCAAATCGGGTTCAAGAAATTTTGGCAATGTGGACCCGCGCCTTTTGTAATAGCTTAGAATTTTTACCTTCTCGCAATCTTTAACTGTTTAATCAAGGGAATGAAAGAATGTATGGACAAAAATAAAAACAAACGCTAGATCACCTTTAACATGACAAAAGACAAAAATAACTGAATCAGACACACAAATCACACACCACCCCTAGGGTACGCCTCACTGTTGCCTTGCCTCGAAAGGTGATCGTCGAGTAGAGGATGTCTTAGTAAGTCCTCATGATCCGGGAACCTGGCATGAGGGTAGCTTCTAAGGTGTCTTCCTATTGCTCTGGTGATCACCATGTCCCGAACCTCGAATTGACCCGAACACCTCCAACGGTGGTGCTACCTACCTCTCAATGGTGGGATGGCACTACTTTAAAGGACATTTACACAGACGAATTCCTTAGGGTAGGTAGGTTCTCGTAGATACTTGCTCTAATTTCAAAACAAATTCAAAAAATACTTTTCACACCGACACATTTTCAAAAGCTTTCGAAAGCAATTTTTCAAACACTCTTGAGGACTGATACAAGAGTCGAACGGGAATTTTCAAAGAAACTTTTTTAAAACCCATAGTTGAAAAGCAAACAAACCATTTTTGAAAACACAAGTGAGCAAATATCTAAGAGCCCATGGATAACCATGGATAGAAAGGGTGCTAACACCTTCCCTTTCTATAATCTACTTCCCGAACCGAGAGCGATCTCTTTAAGGAATTTTTCTGTGCTTTTGTCCTTTCCATTTGGAGAAAATAAAAGACGGTGGCGACTCTTGCTTCCGCGACATTTCGCGAACCAGCGTCAAACAGTCAGTTCCAGATCCACCGATCACAGTTATGATTGGTGCAAGTTGGGAAATATTCAGAAAATGCATGAAACCCAAAGTGATCAAACTTGAGTTTTTGGGCTAATGGGCTTATGTTTCAGGGCCCATGCGTGTTTAATATCCCATAGTGAACCTCTTAGTCAATTCATACACCCTTTGATTTTTATTCCATTTATTTTTTATTTTATTTATTTAAATTCAAAATAAATTAAATAAAATCAAGACTTTCATACAAAGGTCCAAGCCCACTTCTTATGACCTAATTTTCCTCTATATATATCCCATATTCAGACAACAACATGATCACGAAAAATTTGGCAAGAGATGACTATTGCAAAAACCTCCAAAAATTATCCAAAACTAGGGCAAACTTCAAACCCTATTTTCAGCCTCTCTTCAACCAAGCCAATCATCCAAATCAATGCCTGAGGCATTGTAGGGTAAGAATGGATCAACCTTAATGATCTAAAGGGCCTGAAAATCGCATACATTCATCTTCGGTTTCCTTGTTTTTTTTTTGTAATTCGTATTTTTGTTTCCATGTTTTTTTGATGCATACTAACATTACTAACATGCTTCTGAGGTATAGCTATGCAGAATAAACCCTATTTTCTATTAGTGCTTCTTCCCCTATCTATTTTTTGATAAGCCATGTTGTTGTGAAGACAAAGGGCGTGTGTTCAACACCCACCCCTGGCATTTGCACTATTTTTGTTTTCTAACCCTATTTTCCATTGACACTTCTTCCTATATCTATTTATTGGCAAACTTAATTCTTTTTTTATTTATCATTAATCATAAGCCTTTTCTTATTAATTATAATTAATTAGGCTTTAGGGTTTTTTATTTATCATTAAACAAAATTAACCTTTTTTTATTAATTAAAATTAACTAGGTTTTAGGTATTTTTAATTAACTTTTTTTTTCAAAATTAACCTTTTTTTATTAATTAAAATTAATTAGGTTTTAGGTTTAATTAACCTTTTTTTCAAAATTAACCTTCTTTTAATTAAAATTAATTAGGTTTTAGGTTTTTAATTAACTTTTTTTTCAAAATTAACCTTTTTTTATTAATTAAAATTAATTAGGTTTTTTTAGGTTTATTTAATTAATTACCATAAATAACTTTTTTCATAAAAAATCACCAAAACATTTTCTTTGCTATTTTCATCTTATTTTTATTTTCCTAGATAAAGTGTATGGCGCGTTCAACTGTAATAGCGTAGCTTTATTTTTTTCCCGCATTTTTCTATTATGTAACTGCTCCTAGTATGTAATAGTTATAGGTTTTTATTTTCCGCACTTCACTATTATGTAACTACCCCAAAGCTCTGTAATAGCCTAGGTTTATATTTCTGCCTTTACCTTCTGCTACTATATTTTATGCAATTGTTAGTAATTAGGGTTTGTATGGTAAGATAAAAATGAATGATAGAAAACTTAATTGCAAGACTAAATAACTTAAATGAACACACATGCACACTCACACTTTTAGGGTAACCTCTCTTTGTTGCCTTTCGGAATAACCGTCATGTCCCTCGAAAATAGGGATGCTTTAGCAAAGTCCCTTCGATACAAAAGATCATAGTCTCTCGATGACCCTTCGATGTTGCCTTTCGAAAAATGATCCAGTCCCTTACGAAATTGCTAAAGCATCCTTACAAGTTGCCTTCAATGATCCTACGATGTCCCTTCACATCCAATAGATGAGGCTACCTACCAACTAATGGTATGGATAACACTATCTCTAAAGGAGAAGGAAAAGTACGAGAAAGACCTTGAGTGGGTAGAATATTGTTAATCGCCCGCTCAAAAACTTTTTCAAAACAAAACATTTTCACATCACACTTTCAAAACGAAATATTTTCAAACAAACACTTTGTATGCATTCTTGAGGACTGATACAAGAGTCATTACAAAGTTCTCCTTACATTGACGTTTTCAAAATATTTTGAAACACTTACACAAAAAAGAAATTTTAAAGTGAGTTAAGCGATTAAGAGCCCGAAGATAACTACGGATGAAAAGGATGCTAACACCTTCCTTTTTCATAACTTACCCCCTGAACTCAAAATCTTAAAAGGTCTTTCCTGTTTTTTTCATCCTTTCCTTATTGGATAAAATAAAAGTTGGTGGTGACTGTTAGAACAATGTTTGAATCTAGTACCCTATATTTAAGTTTTGATGATAACAAAGTGAAAAGATATAGTAGTTAAATATTTCATGATTGAATTATATGCTGCCTAAAATTACTATGCTCTGATTTGCAGATATGCTGATTAAAATAAGCAAGATCACGTTCTCAGCATCAGAATATGTTCTCATACACCAGCATCAGAAGTTGCTGAATCAGAACGTCAAGATCAGATGATCAACGCTTGCACATGCTGAAGCTTGATGAACAGAACTGCGCGTAAAACACTCTGATACAGAATCAAATAGTTCATCAGCAGCGAAGCAGAATCAGAATAAGCCAAGCCAGATCGTGCATTGAAGAAGCAACGGTACTGTGCATTGAACGCTAATCAATTCCAACGGCCTCATTCCAGACAAGATCTGCTCAAAAAGGAAAGCTTGTTAATAGCATTGAATCAAGAATATTTGCATCAACGTTCATCTTCTCAAGTGCTATATAAACCAAGCTTCGAAGATTATCATGGCTAATGCTTCCAAACTCTCTACACGCAAAAAGCTGAACATAATCTTCATCCACCAGTTTGCTAAACCAACAAACTCTGATACTCCATTAGCGTTTAGCATTCTAAGTTTCTAAGCTTCATTTGTGTAAACATCACAGTTGTGATATAGTTTTTGTAGAAAACATTCACACACATTTGCTTATACCTTTGTAAGAAAGTGTTGCCTTGACAAACCGGATTGTGGTTTGAATCAAGAAGGTTTTAGCAGTTGCTAAAGCAGATTTGTATTCAGTTGAATATAGTGAATTAAGACCTCGTTGGAGAGAGGCAAAATCACCTTGACGGGTGGACTGGAGTAGTTTGAGATCAAACGAACCAGGATAAAAATACCTTGTCATTTGTTTTAAGATTCCAGTTTTACAATTCAACCCCCCCTTCTTGTGTTTTTCACCCCTTCAATTGGCATCAGAGCGCCTGGTTCTGAGCTAAAACACTTAACCGTGTCAGTACAAGATCCAGCGTCAGAAAAACACAATGGCAGGAAACAACTCTCATTTCAACAATGAGGATAGAGACAGATTCAGCGGCAAACCTCCAGTCTTTGATGGAGAAAACTTTGACTACTGGAAAGACAGAATTGAAAGCTTCTTTCTAGCACATGATGCTGATCTGTGGGATATGGTGACAGATGGATACACGCACCCTGTGAATGCAACTGGTCAGAAGATTGAAAGAAAATCAATGACTGATCAACAAAAGCGTGATTTCAAGAATCACCATAAGGCCAGAACCATCCTCCTCAGTGCCATCTCATATACTGAGTATGAGAAGATCTCCAACAGAGACACAGCTAAGAACATCTTTGATTCTCTCAGAATGACGCATGAGGGCAATGTTCAAGTCAAAGAAACAAAAGCTCTGGCGCTCATTCAGAAGTATGAGGCGTTTAAAATGGAAGAATCTGAATCCATTGAAACTATGTTCTCTAGATTCCAGATTCTGGTAGCTGGTCTCAAAGTTCTGGATAAGGGATACTCGACTGCTGACCATGTCAAGAAGATAATCAGAAGTTTACCCAAGCAGTGGAGGCCTATGGTTACTGCTCTGAAGCTGGCGAAAGATCTCAACAAAATCACTCTGGAGGAACTTATAAGCTCCCTCAGAAGTCATGAGATAGAGCTAGAAGCTGATGAGCCTCAGAAGCAAGGTAAGCCTATAGCTTTAAAATCTAACAGAAAATCTGAATCTAAAGTTTTGCAGGCAGTTGAAGAAACATCTGATGGATCCTCATCAGAAGAAGACGAGCTTTCCCTTCTCTCCAGAAGAGTAAATCAACTGTGGAAGCAAAGACAAAGGAAGTTCAGGAATCCCAGAAGATCTGATCAGAACGAGTCTTCTTCAAGATACAGAAGGACAGATTCTTCCTCTGGATACAGAAGATCTGAAGGTTCCTCTGGTAGCAAGAAGCCAAATACAAAAGACATCATCTGCTACGAGTGCAATGAGCAAGGACACTACAAGAGTGACTGTCCAAAGCTTCAGAGGGAAAAGCCCAAAAAGAAGTTTGGAAGAGAGAAGAAGAAAAGTCTCATGGCCACATGGGATGACTCTGACTCGTCTGAAGCTGACTCAGAATCAGATGATGAAAGGGCGAACATAGCGCTCATGGCTAGCATTCCAGATGACAGTGAAGCTTCTGACTCAGACTCAGAATCAGACACAGAAGAGGTATTTCCTAACTTCGCTGTTAATTTTACAAAGGCTGAACTTGCTGAAAGCCTCAATGAAATTCTGGAACGTTATCAGCAGATTAGAGCTAAATTCAGAGACCTGAAAAGGACTCTTGAATCTGACTCTAATAAGTCTGAGAGTCTCAAATTGGAAAACTCTGAGCTGAGAGATAAAATTTTAAAATTAGAAAACTCTTTACAAAACTCTCAGAAGGTACCAATTTCTGAAACTCCCAGCAACGCTGATGAGATCATCAAGGAGTATGATCATAGCTTCCAGAAGTTCCTTGCTAAAAGCATAGATAGAAGCAGAATGGCTTCAATGATCTATGGAGTTAGCAGAAACGGCAGGAAAGGAATAGGATACCAAGGTAAGGTTCCTACACCTAAGAATGTCATGGATTTAGTTATTAAACACACTCCTCTAAATTCACACTTTGTGTATGGTCACACACATGACATCAAATATACTAGTAGTAATCACTTTGTGAAACCAAAATTCAACCAGAGTTTTGGTAAAACTAACAAATCAGGACCCAAGAAGATCTGGGTACCTAAGGATAAAATAATACATGTTGCAGATATCTTTAGCAGCAAGTCAGAAACACCAGTCATGGTACCTGGACTCTGGCTGCTCACGACACATGACGGGAAGAAGGCATATGTTCCAAAGCCTGGAACTTAAGCCTGGAGGCCACGTTGGCTTTGGAGGCAATCAGAGGGGAAAGATTATTGGCTCTGGAACTGTAGGTAACGGAAATCTTCCCTCTATTAATAATGTTCTGCTTGTAGATGGATTGATGCATAACCTGTTATCCATAAGTCAATTAAGTGATAATGGTTATGATATAATCTTTAATCAAAAATCATGTAAAGCTGTTAGTCAGAAAGATGGGACTATCCTATTTAATGGTAAGAGGAAAAACAACATTTACAAAATCAAACTTTCTGAACTAAAAAGTCAGAACGTAAAATGTCTTCTGTCTGTTAACAACGAGCAGTGGATCTGGCACAGAAGATTGGGGCATGTTAGTATGAGAAGAATATCTCAGATTAACAAACTCAATCTGGTCAGAGGACTTCCAAATTTGAAGTTCAATTCAGATGCTCTGTGTGAAGCATGTCAGAAAGGCAAATTTGCAAAACCTTCTTTTAAATCCAAAAATGTTGTTTCTACCTCTAAGCCATTAGAACTTCTGCACATTGACTTATTTGGACCAGTTAAGACTGCTTCTGTCAGTGGCAAGAAGTATGGGTTAGTAATCGTAGATGACTATAGCAGATGGACATGGGTAAAGTTCTTAAGACACAAGGACGAGTCACACTCTGTGTTTGTTACCTTCTGTAACCAAGTTCAGAATGAAAAAGATCTTAGAATCGTTAAAGTCAGAAGTGATCATGGTGGAGAATTTGAAAATAAAGATTTTGAGTCATTCTTTAATGACAAAGGCATTCTGCATGATTTCTCTTGTCCTAGAACTCCCCAACAAAATGGAGTTGTAGAACGAAAGAACAGAACATTGCAAGAAATGGCCAGAACCATGATCAACGAGACAAACGTTGCTAAGACTTTCTGGGCAGAGGCAATAAACACAGCGTGCTACATTCAGAATAGAATCTCAATAAGACCTATTCTGGAAAAGACTCCATATGAATTGTGGAAGAACAGAAAGCCCAACATTTCGTATTTTCATCCATTTGGATGTACTTGCTATATGTTAAACACTAAGAATTATTTGAACAAGTTTGATTCTAAGGCACAGAAGTGTATTATGTTAGGATACTCTGAACGCTCAAGAGGGTACAGAGTATACAATACAGAAACACAGATTGTGGAAGAATCAATCAGTGTTCATTTTGATGACAAGCTTGACTCTGAAAAGTCAAAGCAGAATGAAAATCTTGCAGGTATAGAAATTGAATTTGCAGGTTCTGAAGACAAGTCATCAGAAGCTCTCAACACAGACATTCCTTCAACGTCTGAAAGAAGCAATGCTAGAAATCCTTCATCTGCTGCTGATCAACCTCAGAAGAGAGTACCCAGAAGCAGTTTGAATCACCCAGAAGAGACTATTCTAGGAAGAAAGGAAGATCCAATCAGAACAAGAGCAAGCTTCAGAAACTCTGAAGAAACCCTTATGGGACTTGTGTCTCTGATTGAACCTTCTTCTATTGATGAAGCACTTCTGGACAATGACTGGATTCTGGCAATGCAAGAAGAGCTGAATCAATTCACCAGAAACGACGTATGGGATCTTGTTCCAAGACCAAAAGGATTCAACGTCATTGGAACAAGATGGGTGTTCAGAAACAAGCTCAATGAACAAGGTGAAGTCGTCAGAAACAAGGCACGACTGGTTGCACAAGGTTATAGTCAGCAAGAGGGGATAGACTATACAGAAACCTTTGCCCCAGTCGCCAGGTTAGAATCTATCAGACTCTTAATCTCTTTTGCTGTTAATAGAGGCATCACTCTGTATCAGATGGATGTCAAAAGTGCATTCTTAAATGGTTATATAGAAGAAGAAGTTTATGTTCACCAACCCCCAGGTTTTGAAAATACAAAACATCCAGAACATGTTTTCAAACTGAAAAAGTCACTGTATGGTCTGAAACAAGCTCCCAGAGCTTGGTATGAAAGACTAAGTAACTTTCTGCTTGAAAATGAATTCACCAGAGGGAAAGTGGACACTACTCTATTCTGTAAAACAGTTAAGAGTGACATTTTAGTCTGTCAAATTTATGTTGATGATATAATCTTTGGTTCTACTAATCCTTCTCTTGGAAGAAAATTTGCTAAGTGTATGCAGGCAGAATTTGAGATGAGCCTCATGGGGGAACTGAAATTCTTTCTAGGAATTCAGATTAATCAAACTCCAGAGGGAACTTACATTCATCAGAGCAAATACATCAGAGATCTTCTGAAGAAATTTGACCTCTCAGAATGTAAGCCATCAAAGATTCCAATGCATCCCACGTGCATTCTGGAAAAAGAAGAGGTAAGCAAAAGCGTAGAACAGAAAGTCTACAGAGGTATGATTGGTTCTCTCCTTTATCTGACTGCTTCAAGACCTGATATTTTATTCAGTGTATGTATTTGTGCTAGATTCCAATCAGATCCTAGAGAATCTCACTTAACAGCTGTTAAGCGAATTTTCAAGTATCTGAAAGGTACTACTAATCTGGGTTTGTTTTATAGAAAATCTAGTGATTACAGCTTAGTAGGCTACTGTGATGCTGATTTTGCTGGAGACAGAGTGGAACGCAAAAGTACTTCTGGAAGCTGCCAGTTTCTGGGAGAAAATCTGATCTCGTGGTCCAGCAAAAGGCAATCAACTATTGCTCTGTCAACAGCAGAAGCTGAGTACATAGCAGCAGCTGGATGCAGCACACAGATGCTCTGGATGAAAAGTCAGCTTGAAGACTTCCAGATTTTTGAGAGTAACATTCCTATTCTTTGTGATAATACTTCTGCTATTTGCTTAAGTAAGAATCCTATTTTACATTCTAGAGCTAAGCATATAGAAATAAAACATCATTTCATTAGGGACTATATTCAGAAAGGAATTTTAAACCTGAAATTTATAGATACAGACCATCAATGGGCTGATATCTTTACTAAACCCCTTTCAGAAGATAGGTTTAATTTCATTCTGAAACATCTCAGCATGAAAGTATGCCCAGAATGAAAATGTTTTAATTCCATATCTTTATCTTTCAGAATGTATTTATATTACTGTGAACTTCTGATCAATCTTCTTTCAGAAAGTTAGAACATGCAGATTGTATCAGAGGCAAGTCTAAAGATCTGAGAGTCTAATCTCAAAGACAGACGTGCTGATCACTACATCAAACAAGTGTCATCCAATCATCAGCAAATCCCTGAAGCAGAACGCGTGCACGCTTCTGAGAAAGGAAAGCGCTGATTGGGTGCATTGAGACACATGTCTGGTAACCGTTTTTAAGTATCTTTCTCAAATCCCCCAAAATCAGCAAGCATTAAATGCAAAAGTAATCACGCTTGTTAATGGCAATCATTATTTTTTTTCTCTCTCTTAAAAACGTTTTATTTTTCAAAATAATTTTTGAAAATTCTATTTAAGCACATTACTCTTCACTCTTAATCTTTACGCTTTCTCATAATCTCTTAAGAATTTTTCTGCATACTTCTGAGTTTACCATCTTCAAACCTTTTTTTTCTCAAATCACTCTCAAGCTTTTTGTGTGAGAACAATGGCATCCTCCAGCATTTCTGCAGGAAATCAGAAGAAAGAAACCTCTGAGCAATATCAAGCGCCTACCAGAACTCTTCTCACACCAGTAAAGAATCTTGAGGTTCTCTCTGAGTTAATCATCGATTTCGAAAGTTTGAAGGATAATGGATTTGACCTAACTGAGGAAGTCAAAGCTCAAAAGTGGGAGAGGTACTTTGATAGATTGGTTGGACCAACCTTCCCAGAGCTTGTCAAGGAATTTTGGATTCACGCCAAGATTCATAAACATCTAGTTATCTCCTATGTCATGGGAAAGAAGATAATAATTTCTGAAGACCTCATTGCTAGGTTAATTGGTCAAAGTGGTGGTGGAGTCCGTTGTGTGGACATGGCTGATAGATGCCCTGATATAGGTGTGGTAGCCAACTGCATTTTCACTCTTGGTTTTCCCAGCAGCAAAATCAAGGATCTGAAGGATCACTGCAGAGTGTGGGCCAAGATTGTTCTAGGCTGTTTCAATCACAGGAAGCCAACAAGCTCTCCTGACTATATAAACGTGGATCAGCAATTTCTGATCTACTTTATTGATCAGAGGGTAAAGATCAATTTGGCACACTTCCTGTTCAACCATCTGAAGGCTAGTGTGAAAGAGACTAGAGAAGAAGAAAGGACCAAAAGGGACTGGATACCGTTTGGGAGGCTCATATCAGATATTCTGACAGAGAATAAGCTGATAGATTATCTGAGCGAAGCTAAAGTGCTGGGCAATTTTGAACCAACTGTTGGAAAACCGCTGAACGCTAAGAACCTGAAGAAGATGAAGCTGATAGAAAATATCAGGAAGGAACCCAGAGCTTCTTCAACTGCTGACATCTCCAGAAGAAGAGTGCCTCTGAGTAATTTCCCAAGATTTTCTGAAATGGAATCCCAACCTGATATGTTTCCCAAGTACCCAGATTCATACAAGGAAGAAGATGCAGGTTCAAAGCTGAAGATCAAAGATCTGAGTCAAGTTCAACCTGAAGTGACTCAGAAGAAGACAAAGAAGAGGAAAGCAGAAGGATCATCTCATCAGACTCCAAAGAAACGAGGTAATACATCTGCTGCTCCTATTTCAATTTCATCTACTATTCCAACATCTGCTGCCCCTCCTCAAACCTCTCACAGAATATCCATCCCAATCCCTTCTATTGATGAAACCATACCAGAAGACCCTTCTGAGGCCTTACTACTCAGAAGAACCAGAATTAAAATTCCCATTAAGATTACCAAACAACCAACTGTCTCAACAACATCAGCACTTGATAGCGTGCTAGCTGATATTGAGCGTGAACATGCTTCTGTTCAACCTCACTCTGAACCACCAAATATTCCTCCTCCACAACCTGAACCAGAAACACAACCTGAACCAGAAATTCAACCTGAACCAGAAATACAACCAGAACATCAACCAGAACCTGAACCACAATCTCAACAACCTGAACCAGAAGAACCTCTGATCCCTGAGCAATCAGAGATTCCACCTCCTCAACCAGAAAACAATCCACCCTCACCGCAACCAGAGTTTCAACGCTATGAAACCCCATCTCCTCATCATTCTGATCCCCACTCACCTCAACCTTCACCGCTGGCAATCCAGTTGCCATGTGGAACCACCATTGTCAGACCCCAGTTACCATCATCAGAGGAATCAACACCTCCAAAAACTCCAACCACTCCAATAGATATATCCTCTGACTCTGATAACCATCCACCAAAACAAACAGCACCTCAGCAAACCTCTGAAAACCAATCCTCTGAAAACCCCAGCAAAATCTTCATTGACTTAACAAGTCTTGAACGTCTTGCTGATTTAAGACACAAATTGGCCATTCCCAAACCAAAGCAATTAGATGTTGGCTCTGGTATTTTGGACTTTGAAACAGGTATGCTGCAGTGGATTGCTTCGTTGAAGCAAGTTTGTCCGGGGATGATCGACCCAGCTGCTTCTGATCAGCTCTGGTCACAGTTCAGAGTATGGGTACGTACTGAAGCACTCAAGCTGCAGGACGTCAACTACGAGCAGGCTCAACAGAACTTTAGCATGCTGCTGAAGGAAGTTGAGAGTCAGCTGCCTCAAGAAGTTGTGCTCCCTCTGGACAGTGAATCCTGGTCTGAGAAAGAGCAAGCTGCACAGGTGCAAGCATCAGAAGAAGACAAGACTCTTCAGGAAGAAAATCCAGCAGAAGATATAGCTGAAAGTTCTGAGAAACTTCCTCCTGCTGAAAGTTCTCAAGCTGCCTTGGACAGGCAGGCTCTGGAAGAACTAAGGCTGAATGACTTGCGTCTACAGCAGCGGATGGAAGAAAATGATCAGAAGATGGAAGCAAGAATGAATGTTCAGGACAGCAAAATTGATACTGTTGTCACCATGGTTCAGAAGCAGAATGAAACTTCTGAAAAGATTCAAGCAATGCTGGAAAGCCTGTTCTCACGCATGCCCCCACAACCTTAAAAATTTTTTTTGTCATGCATAACCTTTTATGTTTTCTTCATTCTGATGTACTATTTTGACTATGTTTGTGTAATGTTCTTTTGCACTGAACTACCTTCAATATAATTTGTTTTTCTGATCTAAATTGTTTTAGCACATCACTATCACTTTTTGATTGCTGACAAAAAGGGGGAGAACAAGAATGATATTTAAAATCAATAACGGCTAACTAGACAGAAACTCTCAAACATTCTAACTCTATTACTTGAAATGTTTTTCTGTTTTGTTGTTAAGTCTACAGGCACAAGGAAGCTCCGAACACTATGAAGACTAAGAACTAGAAGCTCATGTTGCTCTGATCAAATATGAAGTTCTGATATATGAAGCTCTGATTGTCCTAACACTCTGATCCTAAGCAAAGCTCTGACAGGAAAAGCTCTGAAGCTCTGCTTTCTGATAAGTCAAAGACCTATAATCTGATGCTCAAAGATAGAAAAAGATCTGACTCTGAAGAACACGCATATCAAAGGGAAGTAACAAACTCAGGGGGAGTATCTCTTAAACTCTGAATTCTCCGTACTTCTTATTCTGATACATAACTCTGATAACTTTTCACGTTATTTCTCATTTAAAATATCCAGTTTTTGTCATCATCAAAAAGGGGGAGATTGTTAGAACAATGTTTGAATCTAGTACCCTATATTTAAGTTTTGATGATAACAAAGTGAAAAGATATAGTAGTTAAATATTTCATGATTGAATTATATGCTGCCTAAAATTACTATGCTCTGATTTGCAGATATGCTGATTAAAATAAGCAAGATCACGTTCTCAGCATCAGAATATGTTCTCATACACCAGCATCAGAAGTTGCTGAATCAGAACGTCAAGATCAGATGATCAACGCTTGCACATGCTGAAGCTTGATGAACAGAACTGCGCGTAAAACACTCTGATACAGAATCAAATAGTTCATCAGCAGCGAAGCAGAATCAGAATGAGCCAAGCCAGATCGTGCATTGAAGAAGCAACGGTACTGTGCATTGAACGCTAATCAATTCCAACGGCCTCATTCCAGACAAGATCTGCTCAAAAAGGAAAGCTTGTTAATAGCATTGAATCAAGAATATTTGCATCAACGTTCATCTTCTCAAGTGCTATATAAACCAAGCTTCGAAGATTATCATGGCTAATGCTTCCAAACTCTCTACACGCAAAAAGCTGAACATAATCTTCATCCACCAGTTTGCTAAACCAACAAACTCTGATACTCCATTAGCGTTTAGCATTCTAAGTTTCTAAGCTTCATTTGTGTAAACATCACAGTTGTGATATAGTTTTTGTAGAAAACATTCACACACATTTGCTTATACCTTTGTAAGAAAGTGTTGCCTTGACAAACCGGATTGTGGTTTGAATCAAGAAGGTTTTAGCAGTTGCTAAAGCAGATTTGTATTCAGTTGAATATAGTGAATTAAGACCTCGTTGGAGAGAGGCAAAATCACCTTGACGGGTGGACTGGAGTAGTTTGAGATCAAACGAACCAGGATAAAAATACCTTGTCATTTGTTTTAAGATTCCAGTTTTACAATTCAACCCCCCCTTCTTGTGTTTTTCACCCCTTCAGCGACTCTAGCTATCCACAACATTTGCGATAAAATGCGAAACAAGTCAGTTCTCCCACCGTATTACACATATATTTTATTTACATGATAATGTTAGACTCCTACAAAATCCAAATAAAAAGATAAGGAGATTACACCGAAAACTAAGCCAGTTACATCAAAAAAAGAGGTACATTGATATATATGCATATAAAATGTTAATTATATCCTCCAAAATCAAAAGCTTCATGATCTTATACATTACCTAACTAATTTATAATATTTAGATTCATGCTCAAGGGTTGCAACAAGTCAACAGGAATAAGAATCCTGAATTGAGCAACATGTCCAAAAAAGGATCTTACAAAGATCTAGCCTAAAAAATATCTATTTCTCGATTTAGGCCGTGTCTTGCAACATATGTAGAAACATCAAATGTGATGGAAGGTGGTATTCATGAAATACCTGTGGAGGAAAGTATTTTAGTTTTTTCTTGTACCAAAACACTTGCTAAAGAGGATATGAATTAGATTTTTCATCATTTAGAATTAGGCATCAGTGTTAGCAATTCATACATCAGGTACTCTGATCAATTTTATTTAATTAATTGAACAATTTATTTACTCGTGTCAATGAATAGTATAATGTTAATTATGTTTTTATTTATTGTTCTTGTATGACAAATTGATGGTCCCACGTCAATTGACAGAATGATCTCTTTCTTATCTCCCAACTCTATCAACATATGTTTAATCGATCCAACTCCAGATTCAGTCAAAGAGTACTTAGTTGGTGCATTTATGGCCAACGAAGATACATAAAAGATGTTTATTTTACCATATAATATTGGAAATGAGTTATATTTTCATTCTAACTTCATTTATTGTAATTCTTTGCTTTTGGACATTGTGTAGAAAATTTCCATCTAAACTTTTGTTTTATTTTATAGTGGACACTTGTTGTTGGTTGCAATTAATCCTATCAGAGAAATAGTATATTATCTGGATTTGTTAGTTGATGATCAAACAAAATACCCATATATGAAGATGATGGTTAATACATAAGTAAGATTGTTTTAAATATTTGTGTGTATATTTATTTATGTGAGATTGTTCTAAATATTCGTTTATATTTTGTTAGAGCTATACAAATATTTCGATCACAAAGACAAGCTCGAGTACCAAAGAGTAAAACAAACAGTGTTAAACGGATCATAGTGCAGGTATATTTTCACAATTTTGATTATAATAATGATGCTACTTGATAAAACAAGTTAAACTATATATTTTGATATATATTCTTTTTTTATATGTGTAGTGTCCTCAACAACTTAATAATATAGATTGCGGTTATTTCGTAATGAGGTTTATGAAAGAAACTATTCTTTCTGATCAAATAAAGATTCCAAACATGGTATGGATTTATAAGTTAGGATTTATTTTAATATTTAACAGATATTTCATCTAATTAATTAGTTTTAACTAAATCATATTATGTTATATTATGTAGTACTTTGATGAATTCAAGTGTGCTACTTAATCGAAAGATAAACTGAAAGAAATTAAGGAGGAGTGGTGTCAACACATTCTTGAGATGAGAATTATATAAGGTATTATCTTTCTTTCTTTTGTGTGAAGTTTATGGTCCTTAGATATTATTCTTGTTGTGATGTTCTGTATTGGATTGGAATAGTTCTGGAAGTTGTTGTGAATTAAGGTTGATAGAATTTGTAATTATGTTTGGAGAATCTTTTGAAGAAAATTGATATTGATGACATTGTTAGTGTTTTAGTATTGAAGTTGATAATATTGTTGTGTCGTTATTAGTGGTAAATTGTGTTTCAATGTTGTTGTTGTTATGTGGAAAGTTAGTTGATGGTATTGGTGTTAAATTCAAATAAAGTTTTGTTTGTATCATGGTTTTTGTTGGTATGAATTTGTGAATTTCTAATGGTGGGTTATAACGAATTCTTGATTTTTAGACGTAACATTGATTTTTTGTTAAATTATAATAGTTATAAGGTTTATGTTAAATTATAATAGTTATAAGATTTATGTGTTATATAGCTTGGTTCTGATACCTTTTAATTTGTTGGTTTTGTTTCAGATAGGTGCAAATCTAGAAGATAGAGATAACAAGTTACTAAAAGTTGTTGATATGTGCAGAAGACAAATTCATTATTTTTTAGCTAGAGTTGATATATATATATATATATATATATATATATATATATATATATATATATATATATATATATATATATATTGGTAATATGAAAATTTGTAATATATATCAAATACTATTTGTTGTATGTATATTAGTAATATGCAGATTTGAAGTTGTATCAATTTATTGGAATATAAAGTTTGTGTGCTTATTGAAAGACATCACTTAAAATATGCTTTCATTTTATTAAAAAGTTCGTGCACAATAGACAATGCTTCTAACACAATAAAAATGCTTCCTAAATAAGACATTAGACAGCGCTTTCTCTAAATAAAGCATTGCCTAAGGGTAAAAAAAGTGTTGCCTATAGTGGAGAATAGAAAGCGCTTTATTAAAAAAGTGTTGCCTATAGTGGAGAAGAGAAAGTATTTTTACAGACAATGCTGCCTAAAAGAGAACTAAAAGATACATTAGACATCGCTTTTAAAAGTGTTGTCTAAAGGTGGACAATAGAATGTGTTTTTCAAGAAAAAAATGTTGCCTAAAAGGAACAATAGAGAGCACTTATGGAATGAAGCACTGCCTAAAAGAGACATAAAGCATCGCTTTTGCATTAAAAAAATGATGTCATTACCTACAGTAGCGCCGGTATAGGCAGTACTTTTAAGTGTTGTCTATTAAAAAGAAAACATTCTCTTTTCCCTTCTTTGGCGTAGTGGAATTAAAACAACTTTAACTATCAAAACAACACTCTTCTTTTAGGATTATGTTGATTGAATTGCATTCTAAATTATTATATAGACAAATTGAATTATAATTGTAAGATTCTTTCTATAACTTTCTAATACATGTGTTGATTAGAAAAGTTTAAAATAAAAGAACAATTGTAAGGCTTGAAAAATTATTAAGTAATACACTGGCTCACATGTTTTCTTTAGAAACAAATGTTAATTTTAATAAAAGAAAAGATTCTATTAGTGTACACTTGTGACAAATTTATGTTATAACTATTAATGAATCAGTCAATATAAGAGTTTATATGATGTAAATAGTGAGAAAGTCAGGTGTTTATATTTTATGTCCTACTATTTTATGTATTGTGATGTTTTATACACTATAACTGTTATCATTGTTTGTCTTGTGCAAATTATTAATCGGGTTATTTTAGTAATTAGTTTTTAAATATGATTTAGATGATATGCGTTGTTTATTTATTTATTTTGATACATTTTTTATCGTGCTTGAATCTATTTCGTTATATTTTTCTTGTAATTGGTCTTTATTTATTTTATTTTTGAACTGTTTGGAATTAAAATACGTTGAAGTTCTATTATGCATTGTTAAAAATTATTTTTTGTCAGCCTATTTGGTAATGATTAATTTTTTTGTAAATTGTATGTAATAAATTTAATTGTAAAATAAAAAACAAAAAAAATTGACGGTCCCGTCCACTAACTCGTTAATAAATGGGGCGAACTTGACTTTTGAGCTCGGATCCCTAAGTTGGTCTGCCCCACTTTTGGACGAGCTTAAATGGGGCGGGTCTAAACGGGACGGGCCGCCCACTTTGCCACCCCTACCTATGAGTTAGTAATTATTGTGTGGTATAATAACTTCTAGTGGTTTGGTTGGCAGATGATTCTTTCTAGTAATCATATGCTTCCTTTTGAGTTGTTCCTTTCTTTAGAAGGTAGGGCTAAGTCTATGGATGATTTGGTTATGATCTGACACACTATAGTCTGGACCATTTGAAGAGTCCATAATGATGTCATCTTTAATGGTGTTACAAAAACTATGAATTAAGTGGAAGAGAGGAACATTTTTTGGTCTGAAAATGATTTCTAAGTAAATCAGGGTGAACTCACGCAAATACTCTAACTGACTTCGAAACCTTATCATCTATCATAAACAATAGTGGATCGAGTATTTTCCTCAATTATGAGGTAGGTTTTAGTATGTGGTTTTGTTTTGATCTTGGTGAATTCTAATGTGTTGATGACAATTATGGTGATATGAACTCTAACCAGTTTTCTAAAGGGGTAGATCTTTATCTGTTTGAGTGATTTTCCTTGTCTTTTTGTTGTTGTTTTGTTGGTTGGAGTGTTTAATTTTTGTTGAAGTTTATTTATATCTTTAGTAATTTTATAGGTACTTCTTGTACTTTAAAATTATTTATATTTTGGTGATTTTCATCTTTCTTATTAATATAATATTTTGTTGTTAAAAAAAATTAAATTGGTTAATAAACTATATCATATTTATGAAAAATTCTAACTCAAATTTAAAAGTTAACCTTTCATGAATAACACCAAATATATACTTTAATTGTTTTTTGTTAAGTTACTAGTGAAACTAAATTGTCTCTCTTTAAATTTCATTTAGTTTAAATTAAGAAAATCTTTTTTCAAAACTATCTGCACCCTCTGACTATGTTGAGAATCAAGTGTGAGGAAGAAGTCTCACATTAATTAGAAAATAGAAGAATGAACACTTTATAAGTGAGAGAATCAACACACCTATCACCTTAAGGTTTTGGATGAATTTGTGGTGTGTCTCTCACAAAGGTGTGTCCAAAGTAAAATGCCCCCTCCTCGGAATTGTCCCTAACAGTGGTATCACGAGCCTTTAATTTCGAGTGAAGGGACCAACTTACTTGTATCGAAACACTTCCTACAGGTGGTGGGTAGAAGGTATTCCGTTGAAGAGTGTCAATGATAGTACAAGTGTATGTAGAAAAGAGATCTTACACATGAGGGGAAATATTGTAGACTCACACTTGAGGAGGAGTGTTGAGAATCAAGTGTGAGGAAGAAGTCTCACATTGATTAGAAAGGGAAAGAATGAACACTTTATAAGTGAAAGAATCCACACACATATCACCTTAAAGTTTTTGATGAATATATGGTGTGTCTCTCACAAAGGTGTGTCCCAAATAAAATGCTCCCTCCTCGAAATTGCCCCTAACAGACTATAGCAAGATCTTAACTGCTTTGTGGACTGACATCGAATATGTTCATAAAAGAGATAGCTTGTTATATTGAACACCCATTTTGATGTATTATTCAATGAATGCATGATTAACCTACTATAAAGTGTGAAATATACACCACATACATGGGATATCTCTAAGGAGGGATGGTAAAACGGGTCGTGGCCCGTCAGGCTGGCCCGTGCACCCGCCAAAATATGGTGGGTCGGGTTGGGATTTTGAGACTGCCGTCCACCAAAGCCCGTCCTGTTAAAGACCGTCACCCGTCAAAGCTCGCTCCGCAAAAATCTGCCGCCTACCAAAGTCTGTCGCACGTATTCGCTTAGCATTTTCCACCTTAAATCTTCCATTTTTAGTTAATTATAGTAATTTCAATTTTTGATGATTTTATTTTATACATTTATTTGTGAATATATGCAATATATTTTGAAGTAAAATTTGTTAAAAATATATTTTATAAAAAATTGCTCTAAAAAATAAGTGAAAAATCTAATTGAAATATTAAAAAAAAAAGTCTAATAATCTATTAAAATGAAAAATAAATATATAAAAAAGTAGGTGGGCAAGTCTGCCCGTCAACTCGCCACCTTGACAGAACGAATTAGATTTTTATATCCTTTTCTATTTGACGGACTTGTCCGTTCCGCTTTTCTTTTAACGAGTTTAAGACGGAATAGAATTAGACAGAAAAGACGGTCTGTTTTGACACTCTTATCCCTAAGAGTGTCATCTTAGTCGGGACAGATGGGGCATTATGTTAGTTCACACTAGACACTATCTTATATTGAATTGCACATAGCAAATGTTATAATTAATTTAGAAATTAATTATACAAAAATATCTAATATATAGATTAAAATTATAATCAAACATTAATATAAATAAACTAATAAATATGCATAAGAATTATAATCTACGTTTATATTGATCTAAAGATTATATAAATACTTAGATGGATCCAGAAAAAAGTATTTAGACTAACAATAGTAATTCTCAAACATAGAGAAAAATGAATGAATAATGAGCATCCGTTGATATGTGTTCTTCATTAACCTAGACTCTTTATGACGACGAGAAGAGATAACATGTATTGTCTGATATATTAAAAACTAAAATTTATATACACATTGTGATGAGTGATGATCAATGAATGTTATACACATTAAAAAATATTTTTCTGAAAAGAGATTAATTGCTATGTATGGTCCGTGTAAAATTCTTTACTCAGTTAGTGCATCACAGCCATTCATAAAAACTACTTTATAAATAATTAAAATAAAAGTCAACTTTTAATAAATATTTAATATTTAATGATCATGATTACTGATAGTGTAAAACTGTTTTACACCGTCAATACATACCATTAAATTTTTTCTGAAAAATGCGTTATTTTTTATTTTTAAGAAAAAGTTTTTTTTTTTTGAAAATTTAAAAAATACGATTTTTTAAATTTTTTTTAGAGAATAATATTTTTATGTAAAAATATCTTAAAAAATTTAAATATAAACTAATTATAAAACTAGTTATAGATATATCATTTTTTTAATAGGTTATAAATCAGTTAATATTGACTAAAGTTCCATTATATAAAATTTGATGTAATCATTATTTAACCAAATGCAACTAGCCAAGTGGTAATTGTTGTAATTGGTCTAATTAGGAAGGAACCTAGATCAAACCTCTTTGGGACCATTTCAAAATTTTAATTTTTTAAACAAAAACAATCCAACTCAACAAGATTCCCAATCCAATTTAAACAAATAATGACATAGGAAACAAAATCTTTATATTATAAGGATGAAATCACAAAAAAAATACTTAAGGGCAGGATAAAATTTTATGTCTTTTACCCTTAAAGTACACAAGTTATCCTCCCGTAATATTTTTTTTCATTTATTTTGCACAATCCATCATTACTTCTATCAGTAGGATCTTCACCTTGAAAGATGTCACAACAATGTCTGGAACATGAATTCCACCAAGCAATTTATAATGCAAAGATAAAATAGGTTCCTTTTTCTTAACACTATCAATAGCCAATAAAATACCAGTATGAATATGGTATTGAAGCAACTAGGAAAACGATCGAGAGAAAATCAATGAAGTCGCCATCGAGTATTTATTTATCTCACAGGAAGAGAAAGGAAAATCATCGAAGAAAAACCTGAGAAGGGAGAAATCACGATTTTACGACCGAGAGATCGGGTAATTTTTAATTTTTAAACAAAAACAATCCAACTCAACAAGATTCTGAATCCAATTTAAACAAATAATGACATAGGAAACAAAATCTTTATTTTATAAGGATGAAATCACAAAAAAAAATACTTAAGGGCAGGATAAAATTTTATGTCTTTTACCCTTAAAGTACACAAGTTATCCTCCCGTAATATTTTTTTTCATTTATTTTGCACAATCCATCATTACTTCTATTAGTAGGATCTTCACCTTAAAAGATGTCACAACAATGTTTGGAACATGAGTTCCACCAACAATTTATAATGCAAAGATAAAATAGGTTCCTTTTTCTTAACACTATCAATAGCCAATAAAATACCAGGATGAATATGGTATTGAAGCAACTAGGAAAATCATCGAGAGAAAATCAATGAAGTCTCCATCGAGTATTTATTTATCTCACAGGAAGAGAAAGGAAAATCATCAAAGAAAAACCTGAGAAGAGAGAAATCACGATTTTACGACTGAGAGATCGGGTACGGGAGTCGATTACGCAAGGGAAAGGTATTAACACCCCCTTACGTCCGTGGTACTCCACGAGATCTACTTTTGTTGTTCTAATCAAATGGTGAGTTTATATCTAAAACTTACGAGCTAAATGCATGGATTTAGAGTGTATATACAAAGAAAAAGAGTTTTATTAGCTGTGTCTGACGCGGTTGCGAACCTTTAGTGCCTACGTACCACCTTTCGTGTAGTAGGGGATCAGGACACTTATAGTTCATCTAAAAAACATTAGTTTGTTGTATTTTTTTTATGATCAATGTTAATTTTTCATTCTACCGCAGTTCGACCTTTGGAGACTCACGCTTTGTAGTAGAAAGTAATTAACATGTTCTTACCTAAAAAAGGTTTTCAAAGAAAAAAGGACCAGAGACAAAAAGGTTTGGATTGATTGGTGTTTTTTTTCTTTGTAAAAGGATTTCAGTAATGTTAGAGTGTTTTGAAGTTTTCTTAAGAAAAGGAGTTTTTGTTTTAATGATGCAAAAGGGGAATCAAAAGTCTAAAGGAGACTAACAATCATAATGTTATCATACAATGATGGCCCCAAGGTTAAGGATGAAAGGGAAATCTCTATCTAAGTTAGCATGTATGAATTACAAACCTAATGTCTAACTTTAATCAAGAACAAAACAAGTGATCCTAAGGGAACATGCAAAGGTGAATCTAAAAGATCAAGCAAAGGCGCAAAGAAGTAAACAAACAAAGATGTTGACAAGCATCGACTCAAAAGAGTCGAATATGAGCTATTCGTGCATCAACCAAAGGTAGATAAGTCAAAAGACTCTCCACTAGAATAGCCCAATCAAATCGAGTAATAACTCGAAGCATCAACGTTGAACAACGTGAGCTAATATCATCAAAGAGATGACAAGGTGTGGGGGATGATTGCGATCCATTTTCACTTTCATTTGACTTAAGGACAAGAGACGAATAATTCAAAGCATCAACGTATGATGCAAGCTAAGAATGACCATTGGACTTGAATGTGTGAGGGCTGATTGCGAGCCCTATTGTTCCACTTTTTATTGACTCGATTGCAAGCACAAAGTAAAAGGGGAAGGGAATTTCCTTCTTTGAGGAATTTAGAACAATTTCCTCTTTTGAGGTCTTTAAACAAACACACAAAGTTGCCTTTTTTGAGGTATTTTGCAAACACAAACATTGCCTCTTTTTGAGGTCTTTAAACAAGCACAAGCATTGTCTCCTTTGAGGACTTTAAACAAAATTGTCCACCTAAATTAGGGACTCCTAAGCATGCATCTTTATTCGTACTTCTCATGGCAAGGGATTTAAAAGACAATATAGAATATAAACAGAATCAGAAACAATACCAAACTAACAATAATGTTTGTAGCAAAGCTCAATCAAAGCAAAAGAAACCCAAAGATCTTCATGAAGCTTAACCAATCAAAGAAAAGAAGTCAGAAATAGAATGCTCAGAATAAATGTCGAAGCATCATCGATGTGAAAATAAATCACATTCGACATCCGAATGTCGAATCAAATAATCCTGCATAAGATATAAGTCTCGACAACACAAAAATATATCACAAGTCTCATGTACCGAGGCGCATTCGAAAGCTTGCACAACTTCACAAGATGAGTTAGTAATAACAAGAAACGATAACCAAAGTTACACATTCACATTACAACTCAAATTGAAATTTAATCATGAAGAAACAACTTCTGAACAAGCATAGGAACCATAAAACAAAGTTCCGGGTAGCAACTTTTTATCTCATAAATGGCTCAAAAAGTCGAATTAAAATCAACCAAAATTGACACAAATGTCAATTATTCATCAAATGAAACTCAAATATGCATTAAGAAACAATTAAGTCACATTCCAAGTGCATTTTCAAAATCCGGACAACATTTCATTTAACTCATGAAGCATCCAAAATGTCAAATTAAAATCATCAAAACTCATCAACAATAGCCAACAATCAACCAATGAAAGCTAAACATGCATGAACCGATAATTAAATGAAATTTTTACATGTATTTGCAAATTCCGGGCAGCAACTTTACATGTATCAATGTCCACTAAAAATCAATCGGAAAATAGCGCTTAATGCATAAAATCATCACACGTCGATACTTGTAACGTTGCTCAAAATTCACAAGTAAACTGCAAGCATTAAATTGCTATCGGTACAACGGTTCTTGCACATCAAAACAAAAATTATCAACGCGTCGATATTAAATTATCAACTCGAAAATAACCATCAACTCAAGAAATTCCACAATTATGAACAATTATTAAATCGGAATCAAGTTTCGACGCCTAAAATCAATAATCAACGACAATTATCGCGTCGATATTCATGAGATTTAATCAACTAAACAAAAGTTCATCTGATTCCGCAATTGTCCGTAATTATTAATCTCAAGAATAAATTAATTCTTCAATTCACAATCAATTCAACTCATGCAAACAAATAAGCACTTAATTCAAAGTAAATTAATCAATTAAGCACTTAATATCAAGTAAAATCAAGAGGAGTTACCGAATCGACGCGAAGAAGAGGAATCACAGAATGAAAAAGTGACTAGAAACGTAGGGAGAACTGGCCGGATGCTCGCTGGAAATAGATCAGATGGAGGGAGCTCTGAGCAGAAGCTCGGTTACGCGTGGAAGGGGGCGTGGTCGGGATGTAGTGTGGTCGGGCAGGGCTGGCCGGAGGATGATGAGCTGGGCGAAATCTGGTTAGTCAAGGGTGAAGGTCCGACGAGATAGACTTGGGAGGGAGGAGAGTGGAAGAGCTCTTGAGAGAATTTTTTGAATTATGGAAAAAAGTCCTTTTTGAATTTGAATTAGAATTGAAACAATTTATATCCAAGCCTTAAGGTCTTGTTAGGAAATGATATAAAAAGAATAAATTCCCTTTGTTTTTTGGTAGTGTAGAATTTTCAGCTTATTTTTTTGTGCAGTCTGAGAAAACCCACAAGGTCATCATTTTTGGTACATAATCTGAACTCGAGTCTTGAAGCAAAATAGTAGATGACAAAATTTGTGATGTCATGCTGAAAGAATCATCCTGATACGATAAAAATTGAGAGAGTTATAATTTTTACAATAACGAGAAAAATTGAGACAAAAAACCATGTGTTTTGGTTGCGCGGCTTTTCCATTGGTCGATTTGAGAAACGAGCCTTAAACAGAAGTCTTATGATCATAATCCGAACTAGGAAACTGAAGAAAAGTTGTAGATAACATGATTTGTGACATCATGCTTTGAGAATCGTCTCAAATTTTTGAGAAACGAGAAATTTATGATTTTTTGAATATCGAGAAAAACAGTCAACTAGACATCCGCTTCACCGTGGAATTTTTAGGTAATTTGAACTTTCGAAGATCTTTTTCACATAATTGGATTCCGACCAGAACATATGAAATGTAAGGCATGTCAAGATGGATTTAATGCCAAAAGAACCACTAAAAATAATTTTCTGGTCAAAAGTTATGAATTTTCGAACCCACACTGCGAAACAATGATTTTTGGCTTAAACTATTATGAATCGACTGAAACGCCTGATTTTCTCTGTGATTCAAGGAACTATTAATCATATATGAACTTGAGATGGTGAAATTCTTATTAAACCATGTTCACACTTGTCAAAACTTGAGATTACTCATCGAATGAGGCATGGAAATAAACACATGAACATATCCCGAAAAGTCTTAAGAACCAAGCAACCGAACTCGCCTTAACCATGTTGAACGAAGCTTGAAGACATCGTGAACTTTGAGACCCAATCTTTGTCCTGAACAAACCACAACCCTAATCAGAGAACTATCACCTAATTTTTCTCGATCAGAAACCCTGTCTTTTAAAAGAAGCAAAATAAACAAGACAATTTTGGATTTTGGTTAGAGATCAATAAAAATATCAAAACATAAATATACAAGATAAATAATTAGGGTGCTTGGCGATCCCTTAAGAACAAACTTAAATATAGGAGAATGAGATAGACAAAACCAAATGCGTGAACTTGAAGCATTGTGATACTATGAGATGACAGAGGATCTTAGGGGCAAAAATTGGGGTATAACAAGTTATGATTAAATAATTTTATTGACCCACAACACTAGCAATAATTGTTATAAGTCCTCATAGATACTTATCCCTAGTCTCCTTCTCAACTTTTCAAATTATGTTACATCTAGAGCTTTAGTAAAAATATCAGCAAGTTGATTTTCAATACTAACATGCTTAAGATTTATGCCTTTGTCTTCAACAAGCTCTCTAATGAAATGGTGCCTGATATCAATTTTCTTAGTCCTACTATGATGATTAGGATTTTGGAAATATTAATAGCACTCAAGTTGTTACAAAATAATGTCATGACATTTTGTGTGACATTATATTCAGATGACATTTGTTTCGTCCATACAAGTTGGGAGCAACTACTTCCTGCAACAATGTACTCAGCTTCAACTATACATAAAGATACACAATTCCGTTTCTTGCTAAACCATGAAATCAAATTATCTCCCAAAAAGAAACATCCATATGAGGTACTCTTCCTATCATTAGTACTACCAGCCCAATAAGCATCACAGTATCCCACAAGCACTGGATATGAATCATGAGAATACAACATTCCATACTCACATGTACCATTCACATACTTCAGAATTCTCTTGACTTGATTGATGTAACTCACTTTGGGTTATACTTGATATCTAGCACAAACCAACATCAAAATCTATATCTGGCCTGATTGCTGTAAGATATACAATACTCCCAACCATGATTCTATATAAACTTTGATTAACATTAACTCCCTTTTCCTCTTTGGATAACTTCAAGTGTGTAGGAGCAGGAGTTCTCTTATGGTTGGCATTCTCCAATCCAAATTTCTTAACAATGTTCATTTCACATTTGCTTTGACAAAGAAAAATAGATTCTTCCATCTGCATGACTTGTATCCCAAGAAAGAATGTTAATTCACCTACCAAACTCATCTCAAACTCAGATTACATCTGTTTGACAAAATGATGGACCATCTCATCTGACATTCCTAAAAAAAATCATCCACATAGATCTGAGCTATTGTTGTACCCCAAAATTTTCCCTCTCATTTCTCAAGGAATAACCCTGGATCCTCAAGTTTGCTTCCATCCAATTCCAAGCCTTGAACTACAAATTTTCCAAGAAAATCACTCACAAGGGAAAAATGGTCATTTGCACACTGAAAAGTGAAACTTTGACTTTTGGATCAAAATCAACTTTCAAAAATCATATTTCATCAAGACATGTTGGAATATGAAGTTTGTTTCATCAAGGAATCCAAAAGTCAAATTTTACTTTGGAAAAGTCAAATTCTAAATACTTAGAAATTTTTTCTAAGTGTTTAAGAATTATGACAATTTCAGAACTTCTGACCAAGATTATCACCATAACACTCAGCAAATTCTGGATATTCTCAAAATAGAGTTTGGTCAGAACTTCTGGGCAAGTTTTCACAAAAGTTCAGTCAGAGTTTGCCAGGGTAATTCAAAGAAGGTTAAGAAGCGTGCTGCCAGCTTTCTAGAAAATCTGAGAGCTCCTTCAGAACATGCTGGAGCCAGAAGATACAAAGATCAGAGGTTGGATGCTACACTGAAGCATAACTTCTAATCCAGAACTAAGCCATGGTGTAGAATCTCAAATTGCAGGATTTCTGGTTGTGATAAGTCTCATCGTCATTAATGCTCACCACCACTTTCTGAGTCTTTATCCAAAGGATTTTCACCACGTGTACCTCTACTGTCTTGGGATAGCAAACTTTGGTACTAGGCCCATGCTTTGTTTTCCTTTTCCTTAAATCCTGCTGACAACTCCAGCTTAGGCATGGTTAAAAGCTGCTAATCAGCAGCTAGTTCAGCCTACGCCTGCATCCCATAATTGCACTAAACTAGCATACGAAAACAGTGATGAAAAAGCAAGGGAATAGGATGCCAAAAAAGGTTCAAATCCCATTTGTTTTTCCCCCCAAACCACAATAAACCCATCTATAAATACTTTGCTCCATCACACGTTCAAGGGGCTGGGCTTTGAGGGAGAGGCTGGTTTTTGGAAAGAGAGAACTATCAAAAGAGAAAAGAAACATGTGAAACCTTTCGTAAAAATCTAGAAATCCAAAACAGAAAACCAAAACCTTTGTTCTTCCTTTTGAATCAAAGAGCTTGGCATTTCCTCTTCCGTTACTCTTGCTGATTCTAGAACATTCAAAGGTAGCAGCTCAAAGCACCAAGCCCACGTTCCAGGTTCAAGGTAAGTCTTTCTGACTTTGCATCTTTTTCATTCAGAACATCATTAAACATGTAAATATCATAGTATTGATGGTGTTAACATCATTGCATAGATAGAAGAACTGTGGATCAGAATTTCTTGATTAGGGCTAGGTTCAGGTTTAGGATTAGAACTTCTGTAAACTGTTGTGCTTTTATCCTTCTGACTTGCTGATTGTTGAAAACTGAATAGATTACTAATGTGTTGATTGAGTGTTGAAATATGGCATTAAAACTTCTGATGTTCATTCATAGTTTTAACATACAGAACTTATATGATTTTCCTCACTGTTAACACACACTGAACTTCTGATGCTTACATGTTGATAATGCACTAAACTGTTGATGTTCACTCTCTGGCTCAGCACAATACATAACTTCTGATGGTTCAGTCACTGTTTTAACACAACACAAAACTTCTGAGTTCTCCTTACATGTTAAATACACTGAACTTCTGATGTTTCCATTTGTTATTTTCAAACACACAGAGTTTCTGATTTTTACATGCTGATAACACACTGAACTGCTGACATTTACTCATTGTTTTAGTGTAATACATAACTTCTGACCTATGGCCCACTGTCTGAATACCACCCAGAACTTCTGTGTTTTCCCTCTAACATGTCTTGCAGGACCTCAGAGTTTACCAATCCAGAACTTCTGATTCCACTGACGTCTCCTGCTGAGTCACAACGCTCTTGGCTTCAAAACTTCTGATCCTAGTTGTTCATCTTGCAGCAGCACGTTGTTTCTATCTTGCATTTATTTTCCTTTTCATCATTTTTAATATTAACATAAAAAGACATAAAAATATTTTTCCTTTACTAATTTATTTCTTTTTTAAGACAAAAAACATTTTCTAAACAAGTCCATTTCTTTCTTATATTATGCATTTCAATATGGTTGTAATAGATAATTATGACTTAAATTCCTTGCAATCCCCATTCATAAATATGTACCCCATCCCCTAAATATTGTAATAGCGTAGGACTTTACATTTCTGCAATTTATCGCTTTCGAATGAAAATGCTAGTAATTAGGGTGTGTATGGAAAGATATGCAAATCAACAAATAGATCACCCTAATCAAGACTAAAATGCATGCAATCAAATACACTTGCACACTAGCACCCCTAGGGTTATTCCACTTGTTGCCTTACAAAAATGGCCATGTTAAGCATGTGGGATGTCTTAGCACGAACAAATCAAAAATACAAGATCATAGTCCCTCGATGACGCTATCAAAGTTGCCTTTCGAAATGATCTTAGTCCCTAAAGAAAAAATGCTAAGTCATCTCACAACATTGCTATCATGGTCATACGATGACCCAATGCCCGTCCCTTCACATCCAACGAGGGGCTTCTTACCAAATCAATGGTAAGATAGAAACATCTAAAGGAGGAGGAAAAGCATATCTAAGACTTTTTGAGTAGGTAGGTTCGCTCTCAGTTACTCGCTTGCTCACAATAAAAACATTTTATGCACCAAAGCTCTCACTTTGAAACATTTTCAAAAGACAACACTTTGTACGCGTTCTTATAGAAACGAGAGCCATTACAAAGAAAATCCTTTTCAAAATCACTTTCAAAAACACATCCCACAAACACCTCTTTGAACTATTTTCAAAATAAAACTTTGTACGCATTCTTATAGAAACGAGAATCATTACAAAGTCACATTTTCAAAATAATTTCAAAACCCACATCAAAAAGCACATTTCAAAACAAAAGCAAGTGATCTAGCAAGTAACTAAGAGCCCATGGAAAACCATGGATGAAAAGGATGCTAATACCTTCCCTTTTCATAATCTACCCCCCGAACTCAAGAAAACATCTCTAAAGGTCTTTCCTGTGCTTTTTCACCTTTCCTTATTGGATAAAAGAAAAGTAGGTGGCAACTTTTTCTAAACCGCAACATTTGCAAACACAAACGCAAAACAAACCAAGTCAGTTCTCCCACCGTATCATAGAACTGGCGACTCTGATGGGGAATCTGTAAAAGTAGGGTTACCTTAGGGATAGATCAAATTTACTTGCTTACATTGTTTGATTTGTTTGCTTTACATTATGGGTCCTTGTTTGGGTTACTGTTAAAAATCCTACACCCGGATTTGGGGACACCTTTTAGGTAAGTAGCAATAGATTGTGAAAATTGTACGGCGTAGACCGATAAGGTTGAAAAAATGGCTACGTTAGTGTGACGCATTTGTGGGTACCGGTATCCCTCGTGGTGAATCGAGGAAAATACGGGGCCGTTGAGTGGCGTCGTGAAGCACTAATTGACTTTAGAACCCTAATTGAACAAACTTGGCCATTAGGCCGTAGTGAGATAACCAGTTTCAGTGTAGAGCTGAAAATTGGTTGATACTCGATGCTACACTCATTGAGACCGGACTTTTGGGATATCTCGGCTGCAAGAAAAGATTGATTGAGTTGAGACAATGCCTAAAAGAAAGGTCAGTGATATTGAGACCCCTTAGAACCCGGTTACTATTAACTAGGACAGGTTGAGCCAACTAAGCTTCAAGAGGGTACTTACCTACAAACTCCATGCAAGCCTAAAACTAAGGATTTGTTTGCTTTGTGTGAATATGATTATTTGTATATAAACTTGCTTACCTCACATATTTGTACATAACGTCATAACATCATACCATATCATTTTCAATAACATCAACCATACCATTTCAAGGATCTCGAGGGCCTATGATGCAGGGTCACGTTGAACCAAATGTCTATCAAGGGACAAGAGGATTTATTTTCCTCTTACCAAACACCGTCAAAGATCAAGTACAACAAACTTGAGTCAAGGGATATGACCCACTTGACATGGTGAGCTTAATTCTCTTGGAAGTACATCCATTGATACACAGTTATCCAATCCAAATTGTAAGTGACTACTAACCCCACGAGATCCTTGAAAACATGCATCCACATATCATGCATCATATCATGACAGGTTTATCCCATACAAGTTTCCTTATCTTCCTACTGTTTATTTCACTAGAGATGGCCCTAGAACAGGCCATCAAGAGTATTCAGATTCAAAACACTCAACTTCAAGAGATGTTCTTAAACCTATCCAAGGGGCAATAAGAGGTGAAGGCTCTCCTCACAAGGGGCATGGTCATCAAAAATCCGGAGGGCACCAAGGCTGATCAGTTGGAAAGGCTACAAATTGAAATGGCAACAATAAAAGTCCAAATGATGGGACAACTAGTGGGCCAGATGGCTCTTATCCAAAACCTGGCTCAAGGACAGGAGGAGTTGAAAGCCCTTGTCAACAGGCTTCATCAAGACAGATACAACCAAATGGGGTAAACAACCAGGATTGGAAATCAGGTCACTACTCAGCCTCCCATGAGACAAGAAGTCGATTTAAGGGAGAGAAGACCTTCCCAATTTGCTTCCACGTCACAAGCCCAACAACGACTTTGTCAACATCAACCGAAAAATCAGCAAAGGCAAAGCGAGCCCAAAAGACAGTTTACGAACATCAACATACCACTGTCTCAAGCTTTGCAACACATGCTGAGGATGAATCTGATTACACCAATAAGACCTCATCCAAATCCCAAAACTTTTTCTCCCAGCTACAATCCCGATGCCAGGTGTGCCTATCATTCTGATAGTCCTGGACATGATACAAACGATTGTTGGGCGTTGAATTACAAGATTCAAAACCTGATCGAAGAAGGAATGCTGGAGTTCACACAAGATGGCCAGACTGAATTCTTCTGCCAAAGGCTCACCACCTAAAGTGACAAGTTCAAACAAAGAGGCTTATGTTCATTTTGAATTTTCAAGTTGTAATTTCTCTTTTGCTATTCAAACAATTATCTATTAATGTCAAACTTTGTTTCATTAATGCATTGCATATGTTTGTCTTGATTTGATACACTCATTTTTATTACATGTAAACTATGCTTTTTACTCATTTTATGACATTCAACTCTTGCTAAAAGATACAAGCCTTTAGAGGGAGGATGACGAAAACAATGTCATAATCTCATACAGTATGTTTTTGAACAGACCTTGCTGACGATGTACAGGCGTTTTTCAAATCCTAAACACTGGAGTTATAAGGAAGATAATCCCTAGTCAACCCCTTCGAGCCAAAGAAGTAGAAGTTTTCTGTTTTAACATAAATTGAAACCTTTAATCAAAACCCGGGGCAGGGTAGTCTCTCAGTTAATTTAAACGCGCGTTAAGCCGCAAACTCTCATCTCGTAATACAACGAATGACATTAAGAAACATTCCTCTGGAATCAAAAGACGATGATGGTTCCCTATCACACAGGCAATCATTATCTCTCAAAAAAAATCCCACTAAGTCAAAACCTACAAAGGAGACTTAAGAAAACTGGGGCATCCCGCTGTCTGTAATCTCAAAACAGGAACAGTCAGGAAAAAATTAGGGATAACAAATCAAAAGAAAGAGGTCACTACAAATCCTCAACAACATGAAAAAAAA
The DNA here is from genome assembly GCA_948472305.1 of Vicia faba. Classification (NCBI taxonomy): domain Eukaryota; kingdom Viridiplantae; phylum Streptophyta; class Magnoliopsida; order Fabales; family Fabaceae; genus Vicia; species Vicia faba. The sequence goes on along the minus strand of OX451738.1, from coordinate 195,172,134 downwards.
TGTTGCAAGAAATGACTTCTTTCCGACAAACTTAATTTGTCTGAACCATCACCAAAATGTCATTCCAGACTCAATTGGAGTTCAAACATACAATTAACTGAGCTTAGGACTGAAGAACATCACGAAGAACAGGTGGGTACAAATACATTTGAGCCTTTATCCTTTGCTTCTTAAACTGTGAACCAAGCCACGTTACAACCCTTCAAAAGTCCTAATTGAAGCATGGGTTAGTTCAAAAGCATACTGTTACAAAAGGTATCCTGACTCCTGTAAGGATTTACTTAAAATCCTGAGTTTGAATTTTCTTAACAAAGTTTCTTTACTCGCTAAAACGCATTTTCAAAAACTTCAAGACAAAAATAAACTTTTCATTACTTGAATATCACTGTTTGCATATGGCTATTTGTTTGACAATAGAGAAATTCACACAACGAATATCCAATGAATGAAATCTCTCTCAGTGAACAAAATCAATTCAAGTAGGATGACACTTCCATTGACAAATCTCCTATCGACAAGGGGGTACAACATGTCACTATCCAGCACACCTGGGGTAGTCCAGTCAAGATTCCAAGAAATCTCTCAAAAAGTACAGAATAACTAGGGGCAAGTCTCCATCTCCGTCACTTGGGGCATTAAATGTCAATCTCAGCAAAGGGTTACGTACAATCAAACATTTTTGGCAATACCACAAACATTTTCTACTAGGGGAAATGACAAATTTCCCCAAAATCCTTCTCATAGGATGACTCCCAGCAAGGGTTTAATCTCTGAAAACCTTCACCCAGCTGAGACAACCTCAAGAGTCCTCGAAGACTTTCCCCAACAAAGTCGTCGCCTCTCTAGCAGACCATCAACAGGGTTTATTTCCCCAACAAACTACAAATTCCCCAGTTTGAGTTTGCCTTTCCAACTACTACAAGTCAAAGGACCATAACTCCCTTTCCCTAGTAGACTACTCTACAATCCCCAACAAGTTACTATGAAACCTGGACCCAACCAGATATCAGTTCAACTTCGACCCTAGTAAAGCAACGGACAACCGAGACTCCAGAACTCTTTTCCCAAGCAGGAATCAACACTCTCCAACATAGTTTTCAATATTCCCCAACAGATTTATCCTTAAACAACAAAACAGGAATCCCCGTTGGAAATATTCTAAGCAAAGTTTGTAGACACACTAACTCTTCAACATCAGTCCAGGATTTAACAACTCCCCAGCATTTGTCAAGGATTTATTTTCCAGACAAAGATACACTTCAATAAACATGTCACATTTCATACATCCTATTTGCATACATGATAAGTGCATACGACACAATCTCATTTATTTTGAGAACATCGTGACATCATGCATTTCATGCATCACGATATTGCGTACAACTAACGTTCTACCTTTTTCAGGAAAGGTCAATCAACAGATGGCTACCATCAACCTTTTCAAGTTCCAGATTAATACCTGTAGCAAGCCAGGAAAACTATCTGTGGACGACTGATTGTAGATTAATACCTGTATCAAGCCAGGAAAACTATCTACATGAAGAGATTGAAGATTAATACCTGTAACAAGCTAGGAAAACTATCTTTCTTTCTCAGGTCAGAGATTAATACCTGAAACCAGACAGGACAACTATCTCATCAACCAACCTTTTCAAGTTCCAGATTAATACCTGTAGCAAACCAGGAAAACTATCTGTGGACGACTGATTGTAGATTAATACATGTAACAAGCCAGGAAAACTATCTACATGAAGAGATTGAAGATTAACACCTGTAACAAGCCAGGAAAACTATCTTTCTTTCTCAGGTCAGAGATTAATACCTGAAACCAGACAGGACAACTATCTTATCAACCAACCTTTTCAAGTTCCAAATTAATACCTGTAGCAAGCCAGGAAAACTATCTGTGGACGACTGATTGTAGATTAATACCTGTAACAAGCCATGAAAACTATCTACATGAAGAGATTGAAGATTAATACCTGTAACAAGCCAGGAAAACTATCTTTCTTTCTCAGGTCAAAGATTAATACCTGAAACCAGACAGGACAACTATCTCATCGACCAACCTTTTCAAGTTCCAAATTAATACCTGTAGCAAGCCAGGAAAACTATTTGTGGACGACTGATTATAGATTAATACCTGTAACAAGCCAGGAAAACTATCTACATTAAGATATTTAAGATTAATACCTGTAACAAGCCAGGAAAACTATCTTTCTTTCTCAGGTCAGAGATTAATACCTAAAACCAGACAGGACAACTATCTCATTGATCAACCTTTTCAAGTTCCAGATTAATACCTGTAACAAGCCAAGAAAACTATCTATGGACGACTGATTATATATTAACACCTGTAACAAGCCAGGAAAACCATCTTTCTTTCTCAGGTCAGAGATTAATACCTGAAACCAGACAGGACAACTATCTCATCGACCAACCTTTTCAAGTTCCAGATTAATACCTGTAGAAAAATCTCATCCAGAACAGTAGAACCATTATTTAACATTCTTACATATTTAGTCAAATTGTCAAGTTTTGAATTTAGCAATACAACCTCCTCCTTTAGAATATATATGATGGATAAATGCTATGCTTTCTCAGCCTGTAGTTGATAAATAACTCTCTTTTGCTCTTCTCCCATTTGACACACTTTTTTACTTTCGAGATACAACTCTTTGTGAGCAACATGTTTCTCAAAAGTAAGTTCTTTATCATCTGGTTCTTCATCAGAGTCACAAATTCCAGTTAAAGCAGTCACTTGCTTGGCAGATTCCTCTTCATGATCACTTTTAGAATCTTCCTCTGACCATGACACAGACATACATTTCTTCTGCTTCTTGAGATAAGTGGGACACTCAACTCTTACGTGTCCAAACCCTTCACATTTATGACACTGAACTCCTCTTCCTTGGCTGGATTTGTCATCAGTTCTAGATCTTCTTCCAAAGGCCTGATTTTTGTTGACGTCAGATGATTTGTTCTAGACATTTGATCTTAACTTCCAGTTCATATTCTACATTACTTTGTTGAATTATCTTCCAAGTAACACAATAGCAACATATATTCCTTCATTTGTATCCAGATCACATTCATCTTCTAAGTCTTCAGTGTTGGAGACAAATGCAATGCTTTTCTTCTTTTCAGACCTTTCATTGATCCCTAATTCAAAGGTTTGCAGGGATCCCATAAGCTCATCAACCTTCATGTTTTTTATATCTTGGGCTTCTTTAATGGTAGTCACCTTCATGTCAAACCTATTTGGGAGAGATCTGAGAATTTTTCTCACCAACTTAGCTTTTGACATCTTCTCCCCCAGGGCACTTGAGGCATTTGTTATATCAATAATACTCATGGGAAAACCATGAATACTCTTATACTACTTCATTTTTAAGTTCTCAAACTTGATAGTCAGAAGTAGAAGTCTTGATATCTTTACCTTAGAGGCTCCTTCATGAGTAGTCTTCAAAATCTCCCAAGATTCTTTAGCAAGACTATAATTCCTTATCAGTCTAAATATGTTATTATCCACTCCATTGAATAGAGAATTCAATGCTTTGGAGTTTCCCTCTACTAACTTGTCATCTTCATCATCCCAGTCTTCCTCAACCTTTAGCACATCAGTAGTCTTCCCATCCTTATCTCTAGCTATTGGTGGATCTCATCCTTTAACAACAGATTTCTAAGCTTTGTTGTCTATGGATTTGATAAAAGCCACCAAACGAGCTTTCCAAAAGTCATAATTGGTTCCATCAAGGATGGGTGGTGTTGCACCCCAAAATTTGCCCTCCCATATTCTTCAAGAAATTGCCAAGCCAAGTCATAAAATTCCCCAAGGGTTATGCAGTTCAACTGTCTCCTATACAGTCAAAACTAGGGTTTGTGTTCTGATCAAAGAAAAGAAGTTTTCAAAGGCCCAATAGAGTCTCACATGCCTACAAATGTGGTCAAGCATCCTCATACCAAGTTTCAAGACTTACATCACAAAATTGCACAGTCAAAAACCCTAATTGCACTGCAGTCAACTGTAGGGGCAAAATGGTCATTTGACAGTCAAAAGTTCAAATTTTTGGTCAATATATCATTTTGAAGCCACCAACATCATTTTATCAATGCTTGATCATGATTCTCAAAATTTGGCTCAGAAATCATCAAAGATGCAAAAGTTACTATATTTGGACAGCTGAAAAAGTCAACTGAAATTGACCAGGGCATAACTTTCACATGGATCATCAGAAAAATTCCATCCAAAGCTCATTTTGAATAGAAAGACATTTCCTACAACTCATCTTCATATTCCAAGTCCAAGAAATTCTCTCACAAAAGGTTATCAATTTCAACATTATAGGTCATTTTCAAAAGTCAACAAAAAGGGACTTTAATTCAAAGGCCATAACTTGAGATTGGTAAATCAAAATGACATGGGACCAAAGGCATTGGTTAGAGGACTCAAAGACCTTTCCAAAATGTCCAAGAACATGTGAAAAGCTTAAAAATTGAGCAAGTTATGCCTTGTGGAAGTTGGGAAATTTTTGGATGTTTTGAAAAGTCAACTTTGATTCAAATGGTCTAAAATTGCTAATGGGCCTATTTTCTTCCATGATTCATCATTCCAAGCCTATGCACGACCACTTGGCCCAAAGGGAAGCATTTTCTCATTTTTTATTTATTTATTTGGATTATTATTTATATTAATTCAATTAAATTAATTAAATGTGTGAAAAATATCTAAATGAACCAAACAAATCTTTTTGTACACATTTCAAGGTCAATATTTCGTGCACATCTTAATTAGGCAAGTTTTGGTTTGATTTGGCATGATTGAACAAAATTGCACATGAAAAAGATATGTAAAGATTCTTAGAAAATCAATTTGCAAAATCATTGAATGCCATGGATTTTATCCAATTTTGTTGACCTAAAAGCTTCCATACATATTCAGGATGAGAACCCTAAGCCTTGGAGACTAAAAGCTGCGCTCAAGAACAAGTTACAAACTTGGAAATTTTCCATAAAAACTCAATTCTGAAAAGCATTCTAGAGGACGATTCAAGCCCTAACATTCATTCCATTGGCTTCCTCAAGTCTCCCTGAACGTATCCCAATCCAAATCATTCATCCAAGCGCAAAGAGGTGGTATACAGAAGCTAGAATAGTTTGTGAAAAATTGGTGATCGTGTTTTTAAATTTATGCACTTTCATGACATATTATCCATTATTTCATATTCCTGATGAAGTTTACAAGCTAACCATAATCTTTAATTGAAGTTTCATGCGCTTTAGGCCAAGACGCCATGTTCGTTCCTTAGGGTTTTGCAGGGTACAAAATTGGGGCTTTTGAAACAAGGTAAAATCAGCCCTTAAGACCACCATGGTTGTATTCAGCGAGCCTAGACGAATAAGAACCACTCATCGCGCCTAATTTCTAAACAACACAGGCCTAATCGCTATTTTTTCAAAAGCTGCCTAAGGAAACGCATGAAAAAACGTTGCCTTTGAGTTTTGTTTTACAGGGGTGGTGAGGACGATGATGTGGTGTCAACCAACGATTCGTTCATTCAAAGTTTCGCGCGCTTCAGTCACTAACGCGTTGCTTTTTTCTTATATGATTTATTTGTTTATTATATAACAAATGGGTTAAGTGGCACAGATGGCAAGCGAACGCATGAGCAATGCACAAGACCTGGGTTCGATCCCCAGGTCTACTTTACTTCAATATTCTTTTTCAATATATATTCAGGTGTAGGCATGACTTTGCAGATTACCGTGTACTCACCATATCAAGCCAGCCACGTGCTTAATGGAACCAGATCAAGGGTTGTGTATTGAGGGACACCATGAGGACAAGTCAGCATGCATGTACGTGGCCTAGGAAAGTCAACAAATTCCATGCTTGTTGGGCCAGACTATTCCAAGTTGCACCTCCAATTTGGGACTACACCCCCACCCTGGTTTGCCTTCACTATTTTTTTTATTATTTATTTTTTATTCTTGTTTTGATTGTTATTTTTATTTTAATTACTGTTTATTTAATTAATTAATTTTTTAAACAAAATATAAAAACTTCATTAAAAAATCAGAAAAGACCAAAAATAATAAATATTTGTATTTTAATTATTTTCATAAATAAATTGCACATAAATATTTAGTATTAAATAGGTTTAATTTTAATTCTTTTTTTTATAACTAAAAATCCAAAAAAACATAGAATTAGGTTTAATAACTTTTATTCTTTTTTAATTTTCTCTTTTTATCATAATACTTATTTATTTATTATTTTCATAATTAAATTGTACATAAATATAATTAGTTTTAAATTAGGTCAAATTTCAATATTTTCATAACAAATCTAAAAAACACTAGAATTAGGTTTAATTTTAATTAATTTTTCTTTTTCTCCTTAAATCTTAAAAAACATAAAATACCAAAAACATTTAATTTTAATTTTAATTCTTCATTAACTTTAATTTTTTGCAAAAGGGTCCAACGCCCATATTTTTAATTGTTAATTTCGCGTATTTTATTTTATGTCGTTTAATTAATTTTGTATCTCTCCCAAAGCATTGTAATTTAAATTTCTCGCACTGTTATTTCTTCGCTTTCTTTATTTTCCGTCAAATCGGGTCCGAATTAATTTTGGCGATGTGGACCCGCGCCGTTTGTAATAGTTGTAGATTTATTTTCCCGCAAATATAAACTGTTAAACAATGCATGCAAGAATGAATGGCCCTAATTAAAATCAAGCGTAGATCACAATGAACACGACAAGACAGATATAAATGAAAACGACACACGAATCGCACACACCACCCCTAGGGTACGCCTCACTGTTGCCTTGCCTTCGAAAGGTGATCGTCGAGTAGAGGACGTATTAGTAAGTCCTCATGATCCGGGAACCTGGCATGAGGGTAGCTTCTAAGGTGTCTTCCCATTGCTCTGGTGATCACCATGTCCCTATAAACTCGAATTGACCCGAACACCTCCAACGGTGGTGCTACCTACCTCTCAATGGTGGGATGGCATTACTTTAAAGGACATTTACACAGACGAATTCCTTAGGGTAGGTAGGTTCTCAAGGATACTTGCTCTAATCTCAAAACAAACTCAAAAAGACTTTTCACACCAACACATTTTCAAAAGCTTTCAAAACAAATTTTTCAAACACTCTGACGTACGAGTCGAACTGAAATTTTTCAAAGAAACTTTTTAAACCCACATTGAAAAGCAAACAAATAATTTTGAAAACACATTGAGCAAGTATCTAAGAGCCCATGGATAACCATGGATAGAAAGGGTGCTAACACCTTCCCTTTCTATAACCTACCTCCCGAACCGAGAGCAATCTCTTTAAAGGAATTTTTCTGTGCTTTTGTCCTTTCCATTTGGAGAAAATAAAAGACGGTGGCGACTCTTGCTTCCGCGACATTTCGCGAACCAGCGTTAAACAGTCAGTTCCAGATCCACCGATCACAGAACTGGCGACTCTGCTGGGGACTTAACTTAAAGTGAGGTGTACCTTAGGACTAAGATCACTGTGTTTTCAATTGTATTGACTTGCTTGCTTTATTATTGTGGGACTGTCTTGGGAGTTCTATAGATCCTAACCCGGATCTGGGGGATACCTTTCTTAGAAAGTAGCAACAAGGCTGTGAGGGAACTGTGCGGGGTATACCGACATGGTTGAAACAGTCTGCTACGTTGATGTGGCACTTTGGTGTGTACCGGTAACCCTTGAGTTCAGTCAAGGAGAGTACGGGGCCTCCGCGTGGTGTCATGAAGCATCAAAAGACCTTAGGAACCTTAATTGAACTATCTTGGCCTCTTTAGGGTAGTGAGATAACTGACTTTGGTGCAGTCCGAGGTTGGTTGATACTCGATACTACACTCAATTGAGGGTTGCTTTCCTGGAATATTTCGGTCGCCAGTTCAGTGGCTAAATCGAAACGATGAACAATGAAAGCAATCCCATGATATTGGGAACCTTAGAACCCAGTTACTTCTAATAGGACAGGTTGAACCCACCAGCTTCAAGAGGGTAGCGCCCCAAACTTCATGCTGGCCTAAACTCTAAGGGCTCCTTTGTGTGACTTGTGTGCCTTCGTACTTGACTATCTGCATGCTTGTTACCTGACCCTTGTTTCTTGCAGGACTCATAACCGAGTACCCTAAGTTTCTTGCAGGTTTTGGTTTGTAGTCCTTAATTGGGACTCATAACAGGGTTACTCACATTACCCCATGCATATCATGACATCATACCATTACATACATTCTAACCCATTTCAAGGATCTTAAGGGCTTGTGATGCAGGTCAGGATGAACCAACTGTCCAGCAAGGGGCAAAGGGGATTTATTTTCCTCCAGACAAGGTTGTCAGGGGCTATGACCCACTGGATATGGTGAGCCTTTGACCCTTGAAGAGGGATTTTCTGCAACAGGAAGTTTCTTCAATCAAGTTACCGGTTTTCAACTCTAACAAGTTTCTCTGTTTACCCCACGAGATCCTTGAAATCATGGCATGCATATCATACATCTCATTGCATTGCAGGTATCCCTTTGACAGGTTGCTTACCCTTCTTCGCTGTTTATTTCAGCCGATCGACATGAATCCTGAATCATCAGCTGAGCAGTCCATCAAGGCCCTCCAGGCTCAGAACGCCCAGTTCCAAGGGCTGATTATGAATTTGACCCAGGGGCAACAAGATCTGAAGGCTCTGCTCTTGAAGAAGGACAAGAAGAAGAGGAGGACTGTTTTGTTCAGCCCTAGACGCAGATCTGGGAATACACCGCAAGTTGAAACTGAGAGGACAACTCCATCTGTGAGGGAAAGCAGTCACCATGAGAGAGAGGTGCCTAGTCCAGTGGTCTCCGACAACGAGACAGATTTCAACAACGAACAATACCCTCCGGCTGAGGATAAGTACAAGCAGTTGGAAGACCGGCTCAGTGCTATGGAGATACAAAAAGTGCCCGGCTTGGACTTCGAGGATCTAGGTCTGTCTTCTGGGGTCGTGATCCCGCACAAGTTTAAGGCACCTGCCTTTGCTAAATACGATGGGGCATCCTGTCCTAAATTGCATCTCAGGGCTTACACAAGGAGGATCCAACCCTATACAGCTGACAAAAACCTATGGATCCATTTTTTTCAAGAGAGTCTTTCAGGGACTCAGCTCGAGTGGTTTTATCAATTGAATGGAGCCAACGTCCGTACCTGGGAAGACTTAGCCACTGCTTTCTACAAGCATTACCAGTACAATGCCGACCTTGCTCCCACACGCACTCAGCTTCAGGGAATGTCTATAGGTGCAGGCGAAGGTTTCAAAGAGTATGCACAGAAATGGAGAGACCTTGCTGGAAGGGTACAGCCTCCATTGACTGACCGGGAACTCGTTGATATGTTCTTGGGGACCCTATCCGGGCCATTCTTCAACCACCTGATTGGTAATTCATCTGCTGGATTCACCGACCTCATCCTGACCGGCGAAAGAATCGAAGCTGGTATCAAAAGTGGGAAAATTCAAGAGGCCACACCTTCTGATATTCATAAAAAGCCTTACACGGGAAAGAAGGAATCTAATGCTGCATACAGTCAAAAGAGTCGCCGTGATCAACATGCAGGGGCAGTCATGATCTCTGGTTCTGCACCACGCCGCCAACCACAAAGGGGAAACCAGCAAAGGCCGGACGGGCCTAAAAGGCAGTTCACCAACATTAACATGCCATGGTCGCAAGCACTGCAACACATGTTGAAGATGAACCTGATTGCAGTGATCAACCCTCCTGCCAATCCTAAGACCTCCTCTCCTAGCTACAATCCAGAAGCCAGATGCGCTTATCATTCCGATAGCCCGGGGCACGATACTGAGGACTGTTGGGCAATAAAGTACAAGATTCAGAACATGATCGACGCCAAAGAGATCGAGTTCGAGCCTGCCGAGACTCCCAACGTGATCACTGCTCCGTTGCCCAAACATGGCTAGGATTGAGAATTTTTTTTTTTTTGTTCATTTGAATTCAAGTTGTATTTTCCTTTCTTGTTCAGATAAACAATTATCATGTTAAACTCTTTTATTTCATGAATGCATTACACATGTCTGTCTTGATTTAATTATGTTTACTACGCTTAAAACTGCTTTCATATTTTTGCGATGATCAACTCTTAACTGAAAATTCTAAACCTCTTGAGGGAGGATGACGAAAACGATGCCACGATCTTTACAGTATGCTTTTGAACAGACCCCGCTGATGAGGTACAGGCATTGTTTCAATCCCTAAACAATGGAGTTATAAGGATGATAATCCCTCGTCAACCCCTCTGAACCAAAGAAGTAGGAGCTTTTATTTTCGAAAATTAAAACCCTTCATCATAACCTGGGGCAGGGTAGTCTTCTCAGCTGATCCAAGTGCATAACGAATGGCACCAAAGAGATCCTTACAAAAAAAACAGTGATGGTTCAGAACAATCATAAAGACAGGCAGTCATTACCAAAAAAAAATCATAAATGAAAAGCCGAAAAGTCAAAACCAATAAAGAAGACTTACCAAACTGGGGCATCCCGCTGACTGTAATCACAAAAGAAACAGTTCAGGCAAAATTTAGGGATAGCGAAATCAAAAAGAAAGAGGTCATACAAACCCTCAACAAAAACAAAAAAATGACTGCCTATTCAGAATAAATCATCAATATCTGAACCATCATTGGAACATCAGGACAAAGACTCAAACAAGGTCTAACGTACGATCAACTGAGCTTAGGTTTGAAGAACATCACGAAGAGCGGGTGGGTACAAATAATTTGAGCCTTTATCCTTTGTTTCTTATACCGTGAACCAGGCCACGATACAACCCTTAAAAGTCCTAGCTGAAGCATGGGTTAGTTCGAAAGCATACTGTTACGAAGGTATCCTGACTCCTGAAGGTTTGCTGTAAAATATTGAGTTGACATCGCACTGTATTACCAAAAAATGCATTTTCAAAATTCAAGACAGACATAGACTTTTGCATTCTTAAAATAACTTTGTGTGCATATGACTATTTGTTTGAACAGCAGGGAAATTCGCACGATGAACACCTTGTGAACAGAAGAACCTCCAATCAAGGGGCACAGTAGGAGCATTGCCCATTATCTGGGGCATGGCAAATTACTTCCAGCAGGGGAAATTCCCTATATTCTGAGAGAGCGGACATAGTCGAAAAAGATACTACGCAAAATTAAAGACCCGCTAGGCTGACATGCCTAGGCAAAAATAAGGGCTTCCCGGCGAACCAAAAGGGTTCGGGCAAAATGAAGGGATGAAATGAAAAAACATGTACACCCGGCAAGTCGAAAACCTGAAAAGGCGGCTTGGGCAAAAATGGGTATCCCGGTGGACTGAAAACCCGAAAGGGCGGTTCAGGCAAAAGTTAGGGATCAAAGCGTACGACTATGTTCCGGTATCTCGTCACTTGCCTACTCGAAGATTTGTCAATCACCCACACAGGTATCCTCTTCCCTCATCTCCGAAGCAGGGGCAATAATGAGTTACCCAGGCGATCCAATTGCTCTGCCAACCAAAGTATAAAGGAAAGATCAACATAAGGATGATTACCATCTACCTTTACAAATTCCAGATCGTGGGCTAGCGTCCGAGACCAAACAGGACAATCATCCACTTAATCAAAATCATGCAACCCAACACCGGTTTCTTCTCAACCTTCAGACAAAGTCATACACAGACTCCTCCTCCACAAGATGACCTAACCCCGGTTCGTCAAAAAGTTTTTACACGAACTTATCCAAGTAACCTAACCCCGGTTCCTCCTGAAGTCTTACATGGACCTATCTCAAGATGACTTAACCCCGGTTCATCAAGAAGTTTCTACACAAACTTATCCTGCCGTAACCTAACCCCGGTTCCTCCAGAAGTCTTACATAGACCTATCTCAAGATGACCTAACCCCGGTTCATCAAGAAGTTTTTACACAAACTTATCCTGCCGTAACCTAACCCCGGTTCCTCCAGAAGTCTTACATGGACCTATCTCAAGATGACCTAACCCCGGTTCATCAAGAAGTTTTTACACAAACTTATCCTGCCGTAACCTAACCCCGGTTCCCCCCTGAAGTCTCACATGGACTCGTCTCCAGTAACCTTACCCCGGTTCGTCAAGAAATATCACATGGATTTACCCCAAGGTAACCTGACCCCGGTTCCTCCAGAAGTCTTACATGGATTTAGTTCAAGATAACCTCACCCCGGTTCATCAAGAAGTTTTACATGAACTTACCTCACCAAGCAACCCTACACCGGTTCCCCCTATTCAAGATGCAGTTTTACATGGACTCGTCACCCGGACACCCTACACAGGTTCTCCCTTTCCAAGAACGCAGTTTTACACGAACTCATCATCAAAGTAACCCTACACAGGTTCCTTCCCCATTTCAGATGCGGTTTTACACAGGCTCATCAGCAGGCAACCCTACATATGTTCCCTCTTTCAACTTACAAAATTACAGTTCAAAATCTCCCCAGGAGAGTCCAATCCAATCTCCCCAGGAAGGATGGAATTCATATCCCCAAGCAACAAGCTTATCCCCTCACAAAGCACGAACGCGTCGTCCGGCTGGATTTAAAGAGTTATTTCCTTAACAGGATATAACTGGGTTATCCTCAGCCAAAAGCCACGGAAAGGTCGTCGTCAACGTAGTTCTTTCCTATCCCCAGCGAAGTCTGTTAGCACTTCCAGTACCGCAAAGACATCCTCAGCAAATTCCTATCAACATTCAGCAAAGCATCTCTATCCCCACAAAGTATCACTCCCCAGCACGGTCGCTAGAGTATCTTTTCTCCCCGCAGAATTATTCATTCGCCAAGTTTATTCCGCAACGGAGTCATCTTCTCCTACCGGTATTCTTGCAACTATCATCCCCAGCGGAAGCAAAAGCTATTCTTCAACATCAGCCCAGGATACGACTTCCCGGCATCCGTCAAGGATCTATTTTCCTAGACGAAAACATTCATAAAACGTCATATACATCATTATAGCATACATAGACGCATCATATCATACAAATCTCATTTATGTTGAGAATATCATTGCTTGATCCATATCATGCATTGCATATGACTGACATTTACTTTTCAGGAAAAATGCAGTTAAAATGCTCAAACATATTTCAAGGTCTTCTCTAGTCCAGCTAAATCGACTCCCAACAGATTTTTTCTGATAAAGACTCAGTAGAAGTTATGGTCCCCTCTCCAACGGCGAGTGAGGTGGTAATTCCTTCTTCAGATGTTTCCCTCTCCGACGATGAGTGTGAGGTGATAGTCTCCTATGGTCCCCTCTCCGGCAAGTGCGTGAGGTGGTAATTCCTTCTTCAGATGTTTCCCTCTCCGACGATGAGTGTGAGGTGATAGTCTCCTATGGTCCCCTCTCCGGCAAGTGCGTGAGGTGGTAATTCCTTCGTCAGATGTTTCCCTCTCCGACGATGAGTGTGAGGTGATAGTCTCCTATGGTCCCCTCTCCAACGGCGAGTGAGGTGGTAATTCCTTCTTCAGATGTTTCCCTCTCCGACGATGAGTGTGAGGTGATAATCTCCTACGGTCCCCTCTCCGGCAAGTGCGTGAGGTGGTAAGTCCTTTTTCAGATGTTTCCCTCTCCGACGATGAGTGTGAGGTGATAGTCTCCCATGGTTCCCTCTCCGACGGTGTGTGAGGTAGTAAGTCCTTTTCAGATGATTCCCTCTCCGACGATGAGTGTGAGGTAATAGTCTCTTATGTTTCTCTCTCCAACGGTGTGTGAGGTGACAATTCCTTTTCCTATGATTCCCCTCTCCGACGGTGAGTGAGGTGATTCCCTTTTCAGATTATAATAGCTTATGGTTTGCTTCCCGATATTGCAAAGATGGTAATTCTCGCCAAGATTTTTCTCAACGAGCGTTGTTGAAGTTAAAATCACCCAAGGTTCTCTTATCATTCATGCTAAGGTAGTAACCATCTCTGGTTCATTCATCAGCGTTTGAAGCTCCAGACTCAGCTCCTGTAACCAGTCAGGACATATCTACACCGAGCATCTAAAATCAGCTCCTGCAACGTGTCAGGTACTCATTTTTCTTTTGCAGGTATGCGGGTTCTCGCTAAGGAATCTCCTACGCGATCAACATCCAGATGGCATCTATAAGCCCATCACCTTATCCAGCAATCACCAAATGGCATCTATAAGCCCATCACCCTATCCAGCAACCTCTAAATGGCATCTATAAGCCCATTCCCCCATCACACCGCTAGCATGTGAGCGCAAATTTCTGGGCACTCTAGTGTCCAATCATCTTCTACCCTCGGATTACGAAAGGCATGTCAGCCAATCTACATCCTCAGGTCTAAGAAGATTGAACAGGGGCAACTGTTGCACCCCAAAATTTGCCCTCCCATATTCTTCAAGAAATTGCCAAGCCAAGTCATAAAATTCCCCAAGGGTTATGCAGTTCAACTGTCTCCTATACAGTCAAAACTAGGGTTTGTGTTCTGATCAAAGAAAAGAAGTTTTCAAAGGCCCAATCAAGTCTCACATGCCTACAAATGTGGTCAAGCATCCTCATACCAAGTTTCAAGACTTACATCACAAAATTGCACAGTCAAAAACCCTAATTGCACTGCAGTCAACTGTAGGGGCAAAATGGTCATTTGACAGTCAAAAGTTCAAATTTTTGGTCAATATATCATTTTGAAGCCACCAACATCATTTGATCAATGCTTGATCATGATTCTCAAAATTTGGCTCAGAAATCATCAAAGATGCAAAAGTTACTATATTTGGACAGCTGAAAAAGTCAACTGAAATTGACCAGGGCATAACTTTCACATGGATCATCAGAAAAATTCCATCCAAAGCTCATTTTGAAGAGAAAGACATTTCCTACAACTCATCTTCATATTCCAAGTCCAAGAAATTCTCTCACAAAAGGTTATCAATTTCAACATTATAGGTCATTTTCAAAAGTCAACAAAAAGGGACTTTAAGTCAAAGGCCATAACTTGAGATTGGTAAATCAAAATGACATGGGACCAAAGGCATTGGTTAGAGGACTCAAAGACCTTTCCAAAATGTCCAAGAACATGTGAAAAGCTTAAAAATTGAGCAAGTTATGCCTTGTGGAAGTTGGGAAATTTTTGGATGTTTTGAAAAGTCAACTTTGATTCAAATGGTCTAAAATTGCTAATGGGCCTATTTTCTTCCATGATTCATCATTCCAAGCCTATGCACGACCACTTGGCCCAAAGGGAAGCATTTTCTCATTTTTTATTTATTTATTTGGATTATTATTTATATTAATTAAATTAAATTAATTAAATGTGTGAAAAATATCTAAATGAACCAAACAAATCTTTTTGTACACATTTCAAGGTCAATATTTCGTGCACATCTTAATTAGGCAAGTTTTGGTTTGATTTGGCATGATTGAACAAAATTGCACATGAAAAAGATATGTAAAGATTCTTAGAAAATCAATTTGCAAAATCATTGAATGCCATGGATTTTATCCAATTTTGTTGACCTAAAAGCTTCCATACATATTCAGGATGAGAACCCTAAGCCTTGGAGACTAAAAGCTGCGCTCAAGAACAAGTTACAAACTTGGAAATTTTCCATAAAAACTCAATTCTGAAAAGCATTCTAGAGGACGATTCAAGCCCTAACATTCATTCCATTGGCTTCCTCAAGTCTCCCTGAACGTATCCCAATCCAAATCATTCATCCAAGCGCAAAGAGGTGGTATACAGAAGCTAGAATAGTTTGTGAAAAATTGGTGATCGTGTTTTTAAATTTATGCACTTTCATGACATATTATCCATTATTTCATATTCCTGATGAAGTTTACAAGCTAACCATAATCTTTAATTGAAGTTTCATGCGCTTTAGGCCAAGACGCCATATTCGTTCCTTAGGGTTTTGCAGGGTACAAAATTGGGGCTTTTGAAACAAGGTAAAATCAGCCCTTAAGACCACCATGGTTGTATTCAGCGAGCCTAGACGAATAAGAACCACTCATCGCGCCTAATTTCTAAACAACACAGGCCTAATCGCTATTTTTTCAAAAGCTGCCTAAGGAAACGCATGAAAAAACGTTGCCTTTGAGTTTTGTTTTACAGGGGTGGTGAGGACGATGATGTGGTGTCAACCAACGATTCGTTCATTCAAAGTTTCGCGCGCTTCAGTCACTAACGCGTTGCTTTTTTCTTATATGATTTATTTGTTTATTATATAACAAATGGGTTAAGTGGCACAGATGGCAAGCGAACGCATGAGCAATGCACAAGATCTGGGTTCGATCCCCAGGTCTACTTTACTTCAATATTCTTTTTCAATATATATTCAGGTGTAGGCATGACTTTGCAGATTACCGTGTACTCACCATATCAAGCCAGCCACGTGCTTAATGGAACCAGATCAAGGGTTGTGTATTGAGGGACACCATGAGGACAAGTCAGCATGCATGTACGTGGCCTAGGAAAGTCAACAAATTCCATGCTTGTTGGGCCAGACTATTCCAAGTTGCACCTCCAATTTGGGACTACACCCCCACCCTGGTTTGCCTTCACTATTTTTTTATTATTTATTTTTTATTCTTGTTTTGATTGTTATTTTTATTTTAATTACTGTTTATTTAATTAATTAATTTTTTAAACAAAATATAAAAACTTCATTAAAAAATCAGAAAAGACCAAAAATAATAAATATTTGTATTTTAATTATTTTCATAAATAAATTGCACATAAATATTTAGTATTAAATAGGTTTAATTTTAATTCTTTTTTTTATAACTAAAAATCCAAAAAAACATAGAATTAGGTTTAATAACTTTTATTCTTTTTTAATTTTCTCTTTTTATCATAATACTTATTTATTTATTATTTTCATAATTAAATTGTACATAAATATAATTAGTTTTAAATTAGGTCAAATTTCAATATTTTCATAACAAATCTAAAAAACACTAGAATTAGGTTTAATTTTAATTAATTTTTCTTTTTCTCCTTAAATCTTAAAAAACATAAAATACCAAAAACATTTAATTTTAATTTTAATTCTTCATTAACTTTAATTTTTTGCAAAAGGGTCCAACGCCCATATTTTTAATTGTTAATTTCGCGTATTTTATTTTATGTCGTTTAATTAATTTTGTATCTCTCCCAAAGCATTGTAATTTAAATTTCTCGCACTGTTATTTCTTCGCTTTCTTTATTTTCCGTCAAATCGGGTCCGGTTTAATTTTGGCGATGTGGACCCGCGCCGTTTGTAATAGTTGTAGATTTATTTTCCCGCAAATATAAACTGTTAAACAATGCATGCAAGAATGAATGGCCCTAATTAAAATCAAGCGTAGATCACAATGAACACGACAAGACAGATATAAATGAAAACGACACACGAATCACACACACCACCCCTAGGGTACGCCTCACTGTTGCCTTGCCTTCGAAAGGTGATCGTCGAGTAGAGGACGTCTTAGTAAGTCCTCATGATCCGGGAACCTGGCATGAGGGTAGCTTCTAAGGTGTCTTCCCATTGCTCTGGTGATCACCATGTCCCTATAAACTCGAATTGACCCGAACACCTCCAACGGTGGTGCTACCTACCTCTCAATGGTGGGATGGCATTACTTTAAAGGACATTTACACAGACGAATTCCTTAGGGTAGGTAGGTTCTCAAGGATACTTGCTCTAATCTCAAAACAAACTCAAAAAGACTTTTCACACCAACACATTTTCAAAAGCTTTCAAAACAAATTTTTCAAACACTCTGACGTACGAGTCGAACTGAAATTTTTCAAAGAAACTTTTTAAACCCACATTGAAAAGCAAACAAACAATTTTGAAAACACATTGAGCAAGTATCTAAGAGCCCATGGATAACCATGGATAGAAAGGGTGCTAACACCTTCCCTTTCTATAACCTACCTCCCGAACCGAGAGCAATCTCTTTAAAGGAATTTTTCTGTGATTTTGTCCTTTCCATTTGGAGAAAATAAAAGACGGTGGCGACTCTTGCTTCCGCGACATTTCGCGAACCAGCGTTAAACAGTCAGTTCCAGATCCACCGATCACAGGTGGTATAATCACAAATCCTCATTCCTTGTTCATTGTACCAGAGAGTATATTCCCTGAATCTCACCCAGATACAGAGCAGGATGCCTGCTTTGATACCAATTGAAATTCTGGTAACCAGATCTCAAATGTCCTATGAGATATTGAGACACTGATCTCTGAACAAAAACACAATGACAAGGTATATCAATTAAATAGTGTAGAAAAATAAAGGAACACACAAAATTGTTAACTCAGTTCGGTGTACAACAACACCTACTCTAGGGGCTACAAAGCCAAGGAAGAAGTCAACTAAATAGTATCAATTTGTAGACCCACAACAAACTCTCACCAGTTTACAATCTACTCACTTAATCACTACCCGTGCTTAACTTTTACCTAAGACTCACCTAGGTATGTGACCCTTCTCAAATCCCTTTCAATCATAACAATGATTGAACAACTCTAAACACTTAGAAAATAACAGAAATCACACTTCAAAGATACACAATCATTAAATACTTAAAAGCTTAAGAATGATTGACATAACTTACAATTCAAAAGAACTATCCCACTCTTATATCAAGATGAACTAGAGAGGCTCACAATTAACACACACAAACCCTAACAAAATACATTTTAATTTCCACACTAAAACTAGGTTAGTGTCAATCTATTTAAAGCATGCATATGAACTAGATTGGGCTTCAAAAATGCAGATATTCAGTTGCTGAAAATATGCAGTAACTTCTGCATAAAATTAGGACTTCAATCATATGTTTCCTAAAATGTCTCAACATTCCTAAAATGTCTCAACATCAGAAAACAAAATAACTTGAATACCAACACAATCTCTGATTTCCCAGTCTTGGGCGCCACATAGGATCACTTAACATTCACAAAATATTCCGTAATTTAAATCAATTGTATCCAAACAGTAAAAACTGTAACAGACCAGATGTCCTACTCTTCTGGTTAGGACATCACATTTGACATGTTGAAACTGCAAGCTAAAATATGTTGTTCATCATGTTGCTGCCAAGTTAGTTTTACCAAAGTTAATGCTAATCACAAAAATAGAGAATTAACAATCTACCCCTTTGGCAAATTGAATATTCGGTGATATAAATCAACTGTATCCAAACTGTAAAAATCTAACAGACCAGATGTCCTACTCTTCTGGTTAGGACATCGCATTTGACATGTTGAAATTGCAAATTGAAACATCTTGTTCATCATGTTGCTTCCAAGTTAGTTTTACCAAAATTAATGGAAATCATAAAAACAAAGAATTAACAGTTTCTCCTCTCCAAAGAATGTATTCTTTCTTGTTTATATGTTTAATTCCCGCATTTACTTTAAACTCATTCAAAACCAAACTCATAAACGCGAGACTTGTCGGACGATAATTCAACATGCACTAATCCATGTGGAGACGATATGATAAAACTAAGGGTTAAATATGATTTTAGTCCCTATAAAATTACCAAAAATTGATTTTAGTCCCTATTAAAAAAGTCAAGTTTTAGTCCCTATAAAATTACTTTTGCACACAGTTTTAGTCCCTCTACAGGGACTAAAATTGTGTGCAAAAGTAATTTTATAGGGACTAAAAATCAAATTTTTATTATAGGGACTAAAAGCCAAAATTGAGATATTTATAGGGACCAAAAGCATATTTAACCTTAAAACTAAATAAATACTTACTTTTTCTTGTCGTTTTACCGCCTCAACAATATTCAATATAAAACAAGGGCATCCAAAAGGATGAAAATAAGAGACGTTGGGCTTATTGTTCTTCCATAATTCATAGGGAGTCTTACCCAAAATGGGGCTTATAGAGACTATGTTTTGAATGTAGCATGATGTGTTTATAGCCTTTTCCTAGAAGTGCTTTTCCATGTTGGTTTCATTGATCATGGTTCTATCCATTTCTTGCAAAGTCCTATTATTCCTTTCTATAATTCCATTTTCTATGGAGTTCTAGGGCATGAGAAATAATGGAAAATTCCATTCTCATCAAACAACTTCTCAAAATGATTGTTCTCAAATTCTCCTCCATGATCACTTCTAACCTTGACAGTTCTGAGACTCGTCTCATTTTGCACCTGGTTACATAAGGTGGTGAACACAGAATGTGACTTATCCTTGTGTCTAAGAAATTTCACCCACGTCCACCTGCTATAGTCATCAACAATGACTAACCCATACTTCTTTCCATTGATTGACACAATTTTTTTGGTCCAAACAAATCAATATGCATAAGTTCCAATAGTCTGGAGGTAGAAATAACATTATTTGCTTTAAAATAAGTTTTTTGAAAACTTTCCCTTCTGACATGCTTCACAAAGAGATTTTGAAGAGAACTTCAGATTAGGATGGCCTTTGACAAGATTGAGCTTGTTTAGATGAGATATTATTCTCATACTGACATGGCTCAACCGTCTGTGCCAACTCCATTGCTCTTCATTAACTGACATAATACATTTTACGCTTTGCTCCTTAAGATCAGAGAGTCTAATCTTACAGATGTTGTATTTACTTTTACCATTGAATAGGTTAGATCCATCCTTCTGACTAACAACTTTACAAGATTCATGATTAAAGATAATTTCATAACCATTTTCACTTAATTGACTTATAGATAACAAATTATGCATTAATACATCAACAAGTAAAACATTAGTTATAGATGGAAGAGAACCATTACCAAATATTCCAGAGCCTATGATTTTTTATTTTATGATCGCCTCCAAAACCCATGATGCCTCCAAGTTTAAGTTCCAGACTTTGGAACATATGTCTTCTTCCCGTCATGTGTCGCGAGCAGCCAGAGTCCAGATACCATGACTGATGTTTCACTTGTGGTGCTAAGGATATCTCTTCTGTGTCTGAATCTGAGCTAGCTTTATCTTCTAGAGAACACTTCGCATCATAAGTTCTAACATGAGCCATCGGTGACACATTAGTATGTCCTTCTTATGAGTTGTCTTCTGAATCATTACATGTTGTTATTAGCCCTTTTTTTCTTGATATTGAGTGCTTTCTTATTGGGCTTGTCCTTCTGAAGTTCAGGACAATCCTTCCTGTAGTGTCTTGGCTCATTGCACTCATAACAAGTGACTTCTTTTCCTCTAGACTTCCCTTGACCATAAGTAGACTCGAAGCGACCATCACTCCTTCTAGCACTTCTAAAATTGTTGCCTTGATTTCTATTCTGGTGACGGTTAACCCTTCTGGACAGTAGTGACAACTCATCTTCGTCATCATCAAAATCTTCTTTTGAATCCTCAACCTCTTCATCTTGGATACCTTTAGACTTCTCAGATCTTCTGACTGGCTTGAGCGCAATAGACTTTCCTTTCTTCTGAAGTTCATCCCGTTCTAGCTCAATCTCGTGACTTCTTAGAGAACTCATCAGTTCTTCTAGAGAAGTGTTGTTGAGATCCTTTTCAAGCTTGAGTGCAGTTACCATAGGCCTCCATTCTTCTAATAATCTTCTTCATATGACCTGATGTAGAATAACCTTCGTTTAGAACTCTCACTCCTACAACTAAGGTTTGAAATCTTGAGAACATTCTCTCAACTGTTTCATCATCCTCGATAAACACAAGAAAGGGGGGTTTGAATTGGGTTGTACCAAATATAATCTTTTTAGAACTCAAACACAAAGATATCAAATGAATAAAAATAGATGAACATAATTAGTTTTATCTTGGTTCACTGTTAACTAAGTTACTTCAGTCTACCCCACAAGGTGATTTGCCTTATACACAAGGACTTAATCCACTATAATCAACCAGATTACAGACAACCACAATAATTCTGATCAACCTTATTATCACTTCTAATAAGTTTGTCGATCCTTATTTAAAATCCAACTATGACTGCAACCAAAGTCTTCTAGAGAATCTAGACTACACAGAGTCTCTCAAGGAACCTATATACAACAGTTGATTACAAAGATGTGTATATAAAGATCCTTCTACATAAGTAGATTACACAGTGTTTAAGTATAACAACATAAAAGTGTCGATAGCAAGATATGAACAAAAGCTCCTTGTTTATTAACAAAACTATACAAAGAATTACACTATAGAGTTTGTGCAGCGGTTTGGTGTAGTTTTGTAGAACTGATTTGTTGATTTAAATTTTTTCAAAGTACTCCCTTTATAGTTGAAAAAGAGATTTTTTAGAGGGGAGAATAGGAAACACAGATACAACTATTTTGTTCCCAACTGTCATGGTGAGGCTGGTAGACAATAGTACAAAAATGTATGTCCTTGCTCCACTCTAGATAGTTGAGGTCACAATGTACTTTTTTTCTTTTATACTCACCATCACACACAATTACTTAGACTTGATCTTTGTCTTCTATATCTTCATTGGCTTCTGATTTGTATGTTGATGAAGCTTGTTGTAGAAGGATTAGAACTATGTATCTTCAGAACCTAAGTATTTTGAGCCTTTTAGGTCTTGTTCAGAGAACCCTTACCTTAAGAGTCTTCAACACTTGGTCTTTAGAATGTCTTCATATCTTCATAACTCGTTCACCATAACCTTTTTCTTCAGCATCTTCAGAACTTGGAACATCAGAAGTAAAGATTTAGAAGGCCACCAAAGCTTCCTTGCATAAGTCACGATCAGAAGCTCTTTTACTAACGTTCCTTAGAACCGTTGCATAAGAAGCATTCTAGAACCTTGACTTAACTTGTAACACACCATAAGTATTCTTCCAGAGTGTTGAGTTCAGAACCTGATGAAGTCACACACCTTCTTACCAAAGTCAAAACCTATTTATCAAAAGCCACACACTAGACAGAAACCATTAGAGTACACAATTTTTCTCTAAGATAACATGTAAAGTTATCATCAAAACTTAATGCCAGATGCAGAACCAATATTGTTCTTAAATTTTTCTTATCTTTATTTGATGCCACAGGTGGGTACTATTAACTCTGGAGGAAATACTTGATATCATAATACCATGACTTATCATTTGATGCCTCTTCTACTACAAACACACGAGCAGGTCTATCACGTCTAATTGTGACTTGAGGCGCTTCATTAGGGAAATTCACCTTGTACATAGAAGACAAAGTGGCACTAACATTTTCTATTTGATTCTCATCTCAAGGAATATGATGAAATTCAAAATTTGACCCATCCTTCAACATGACCATGCTAAACCACCTGTTTCGGATCCTTCAGAGAAGAAATGGATTCCCCACTCTTCTTAACACAATCCACAAAAGGGCTTGAAATGAAGTCACAACAGCTTCATTTGCATCAATATAACTGAACGAGGAGAGATGACTCACCAATACCGCCTTCTAACCTCCTATAACCACAAGTTCTCCTTGACTGGAAAACTTCAGCTTCTAATGAAGGGTAGAAGTAACTGCCCTAGCTTCATAGATCCATGGGTGACCTAACAAGAAACTATAGGAAGAATGGATATCCATCACTTGGAATGTAATCTTGAAAAAGTGAGGCCCAATCTTCATCGGGAGATCAACTTCTCCAACCACAGATTTCCTCGATCCATCGAAAGCTTTTACAACCACCCTACTGAACCTCATAGGGGTTCCCTGATACACCAATATTGACAAATTTGATTTAGGCATCACATTCAACGCTGAACCATTGTCAATCAACACGTTCAATAAAGCATCATTCTGACAGTTGATAGATATATGCAAAGACAAATTGTGGTTTCTACCCTGCTTGGGTAGCTCCTTATCATTGAAGCTTAAATTAATGCATCCAGTTATATTATCGACAATGCCATCAAATTGGTCAATAGTAACATCATGATCCACAAACGCTTGATCCAATACCTTCATCAAGACTTCTATGTGAGCATCATAATTCATCAGCAAGGACAAAACAAAGATTTTGGAAGGAGTTTGAAGAAGTTGATCAACAATATTATACTCACTCTTCTTGATCAGCTTCAAAACTTCTTCATCAACATTTGAATTCAAACCACTTGAGTGACCTGGCACCAACCCAGATCCATCCTGCACAATGGGTACTTCCACCTGAACTTTCTTACCAAGAGAAACATCTCTAACATCCTTAGGAGGCATAGAAGCGAACATGCGACCACTATGGTTCACTCTACTAACATAAACAATGTTAATGGCATAAGGGAAGAGACGGAATACTTACTTCTTTAGCATCTTCAATCATAGTCGCATTATACTTGTATGGAAATTCTTTATCATTATTGTACGAGATTTCAACTGGTTAGGAATGTTGAAATGAGTAACAATCACATTAACTTCACTAACATCAGCCTTTTCTCTGGTAATATAAATGATCCCTTGATCCAAAATCTCCTGGAGATCCCTCTTCACAACAGAACAACCATGAGGACTCCTCAAACAAATTCTGCAAGAAACATGATGATGCTCATAGTAACTAAGCTCACACAAAGTCCTATGTATTTCAACCAAAGACCCTCTTATCAAATTAACATAAAAAATACGGTAGTCCCCTGGACAACCCTTCACTATATTCATAACAGCACCCCCATGGTTGGGAAATGGGATAACTTGGACATTAGGTCCAAAATCCTTGAAAGATAGAATACCATATTAATCACATACAGCGTTTAGACAATAACAAGAAGACACACTTCCATGACATAACAACTAGAAGACTCACTTCCATGACAATACCTAGCCAAGACTCTTGACTAAGAACAATAATTAGAGTTTCTTAAAAGCCTCCTCCAAGAACAATACTCACTCTTACTTCACAACTTCGAGGAGAACACAGACCAACTCTCCTAGAGAGTGGCACAAAGACAAATCCCTAATGAAATAAATCCTGGACCCGTACATTTTTAGGTTACAAACACTTCTATTTATAACATTTTCCTAACTAGATTTGGGCTTCAAATCACAGCATATCAGCTGCTACAAATCAGCAGAAACTTCTGCTACAAAATAGATCTTCAATCATATTCTTCCTAATTTATCTCCATACTTAGAAAGTGAATATTCTTGTTAATTTCAGCTTGAATCTTCCAGACCTATAAAACAACGCCACATAGGATAGCATAATATTCCCAAAATATTTTGCATCTGTTAAATATTGAACTGATTCAACTGTACAACCCAGTACAGGCGCGATGTCGAATGACCCTGCATAGGAAATCTTATATGACATGTTGCTTCAGTTGTTAAAACATTTCAACTCAACATGTTCTTCATAAATAGAACATTAACCTACTATCTCCTTCAAGTTAGAAAATTCTATTTAACATATTGCTGCTATATTAGTTTTACCAACCATAATGCCAATCCAATAATTAGAGAATTAACAAGAAATATATGGATAATGTTAATGTCAACAAAATTGTCAACATTGGGGAATAAGACAAAACCATAAATGAGTAAGGCAAGAATAGCCTTAAAAGCATTCCTAGTACCCATACTAGCAAAGGCATCAGCTTTCCCCATCAAGAACTTTATAGGTCACCCAAGAATTCTACTATTAGAATCAAGATTACCAACCCCAACCTTCTTCATATGAATAACACCATCAATAAAATGAGGCTTAGGAGACTCTTCCAAACCAATAAAGGGAATCTGGTCAAAAACTGGTAATCTAACAAGATAAGAATATTCTTCTATTGTGGGTGCAAGCTGATAATCTAGAAAATTGAAACATTGGTAAAAAGGATCATAAAATTGGTCCAAAGTAGTAAGAATCCCATTCTTCATGTTGGTATCCAGAATAGACAAAAGTCTTCCATATCTGCCCATGAGATCCTTAGGACTAGCAACTAAAGATCCTAGGTCTCTCAGTTCCTTCAAATCAAGGTTCTTGAAACTGTAATTTTGAGTTTTCCTCCTTCCCAAATCCATGGTCAAAATTCCTGCGATGTTTGGAAAGAGAATCTCTAAGTTCCTTGAAAACTTGATCAAAAGGATGTTCATGGATGCATGAATTCATGAGTATGAAACAATCACAAACAAGATCACAAAAAAGTGAGGTTCATAGGTTCAACGTCACAAGTATGGAGTAATAGGTACTACCCACTAGGTTTAAACTAAGGTCAAACCATCTGAATAAGAACCAATTTCTATAAAATTTCCTAGAGTCTACAATCCACCATTCAGATATTATCGGTCATTCGATTACTCGGGGACTAACAATATTCTCAAGAGAACCTCGTTTGAGTCTAGTATCAGGTATCAACTAAGTCAGGTTTACACCTGGTTAGCCACCACACTACATCCTAAAAAGGCCTGAAGGGGTAAAAGGGATTTTAAAGTCCTCAACTTCGTAGGCTCCCAGGTTGAAAGCAACAACATTTTCATGATTACTTATTCAACATTGTTACAGTCAAAGGGGCCTCTACTGAGTGGGGGTCTCATTCCAGCTTATTAAGGATTCACTCCATGTAAGTACACATGACTATGCCATCCTTCTAATCATAAGTTTGCCCAAGTCCAGATATAGGACTTCCAATAGATCACCAAGTACCCTGAAAACCCGAAAAATCCAAACAATCAAGCAAAAAACAACCACAAAAGTATAAACACAAATGAACAAGATTGGCTTAACCCACTTGGGGTTTAATCCCCAGCAGAGTCGCCAAATTTATGTGGCGGTGAAAAAATGAGATTAGGCTATTGATTAACTTAACTCACACAAAAATAGTCGCCACCTCACTTTATTGTTTCCAGAGGAATGGAAAAAGAGCGAATAAAACCCACATAAGTCTTTAAAGAAAAACTAATAAAACAAAGAGAATAAGGTTCGAGGTTGGTTATGTAAAGGAAAGGTGTTAGCACCCTAAACATCAATGGTACTCCATGAGAACCTCTTGAAAATCTGTGTGTTTGGCTAAAAAGGGTTGTTTGCAAAATATTATAGAGATGAGAAAAGAAATGGTTTTTATAATTTTGGTTTGGAAAAACTTAAAGAGTTATGTGCCTATGTATCTCGAATATACAATAAATAAATCAGAACCTCGTAGTTCCTCTAAAAAGGAACAAAGATATTTGTTGATTGATTTTAAATGAAGAGACATTTTGTCATCTTAAGGATAATACTCAACCAATCATCCAAAAACATGATAAAGATGGATCTTTGTATCACAATGAAAGAAGGGCTCCAACTTGAATAAAAATCAACAAGTTTGCCACTGGCTCTTTCAAGTGGAAAATGATCAACATCATATCCATCAATATTATGGAGATGGGAGAATTACATCTCAACTATGGAAGGACTCATGTCTAATCTTTAAGAAAAGATTTAAAATGAAAATCCAAAATGGAAAAATGGTTTGAATGAGTTTATGTGTTTTTTAAGTCTTTCGAAAAATTTCTTATATGCTTAAGTGTTTTAGCATTTATTTAATAATTTTTTATTGAAAATGCACTTGACAAAGTCAAGGTTTTTAATGAAAGTGGTTTAAGTTTGAGAAAACAAAAACATTTTGAAAAACGGAGAATCTTTGAAAATTGAAGAAGATGAGCAAGAGATGAAGGGATTATCCTAAAGCATAAAGTAAAAGCTAAGGAAGAAAAGATATGTCCAAGATAGAGCTATCATCTTGACATAAGTCAAACCATGCATTCATTCCCTTTGGATTAATCCACACACATAAGAAAGTAATCAGATGAACATTATAAGCATCAGATAAAAATTTAATACCTCAGGTGCAAGCTCAACATCAGATGAATCACAAGGTGCATATGAGTTCTCATGCATCAGATGAAAACTTGATGTCTTAGAAGAAAGTTCTTGCATCATACAAAATACACAAAAGAAAACAGACATAAAATCCAATGATCAGATGGATGTCCTAAGATTTCCAAGACAAGTCAGAAGCAAACCAAAAATAAATTCCCAAATTGTCAAATATATATAATAAAAAGGAATTTAAAATTTATATTTAATGGATTAAATGGATGGAAATGCATAATTGGAACTTAAACATCAAACAAAAATCCAATAAAATCAAGACAAGTCAGAATCAGGTCAAGAAATATTCACAAATTTTTTCAGAATTTTTTAATGCATAAAAGTATTTAAAATGGATGAAAAATGAGGAAAATAATGAAAAATAGCAAATGATAAAATTAAATTGTGAAAAAATAAGAATCAGATGTAAAATAATTCAAAGCATTTTTGTGAATATTTTGGTATTTTTTGGATGCAAAATGGATTTAATATGAATTTTAGAAGTTAAATGCAATTTTAAAATCAATTTTGAAAAATAAAATAAAATAGAAAAAATGAGGACCATTGAATATAGTAAACTCAGATGAAGTAAGGAAATCAGGCGGCTCAGAAATAGAGAACACATGGAATTTAGTGAGTGCGTATTCACGGATCATAAAATAAAAGCAACCAATCAAAATATTTCAAATGTCACACTCTGATTGGTCCAAGGTTCAAAACACGTGATCAACCAGAAAAAACTTCCGATCATCTTCTCCCGCCATGTGCCATCGGATACTTCACGAATGGTGACCATTGGTATTGAGACTGGTACCATTCGAACCGTTTCATTGGCGTTAGTTTAACCATGTGTCTCTCATTCATTTATTTGAATGGAGCATGGTTAATTTTGAAAAATACGAAAGAAAATAACAAACAAAAATTCAAAATTAAGCAAGGTTAAAGACACAATAGATCAAAACCAAGGATACAAGAAGCATCAACAAGAAAAATAATACATCTCAGTGTTTAAATTATTCAAAATGAAGCCTCCAACTACCTGAATGAAGTATGCACGATGAGCTTCAAACAAGACTTGGTTAGAGAGCTTAAGTCCATAATTTGCCTTGATTTTTCTTTAGTTAACTTCAGAGAAGATTGTAGGTGCTAGAGAGTGTTAGTTCTATTGTTTTAGGATTGACTTAATTTTTTGTAAAACAAATAATAGCAGCAACGAAGAATATGATAAGAAGAACAAGTACAACAAGAAGTCCTATTACAATGTCAGAACATGTTGTGTTGAACTTTTTCAACAATTGGAACAACATGTCAAAGAAGATGTCTTGACATCGCGCCTGTTGAACTGGATTAATGAGATTCGATTTGTTCTCAACATTGGCATAATATTCAGGAGAATATTATGTATCCTATGTGGCGCATATTTAAAGGTCCAGAAAACACAATATGAAATCTAAGAGAATGAAGACTTTCTAAATAAGGAGATTGTGATCGGTGGGAATGAGAACTGACTGTTTTGGAATGCTGGTTCGCGTTTGCGTTTGTTTTTGCAAAATGTCGCGGTAAGCAAGAGTCGCCACCGTCTTTTATTTTATCCAACAAGGAAAGGACAAAAGCCCAAAAAAATTCCTTTTCGAGATGTTTCTCGGGTTCGGGAGGTAGATTATAGAAAGGGAAGGTGTTATCACCCTTTCTATCCGTGGTTATCCACGGGCTCTTAGGTACTTGCTCACTATGTTTTCAAAAGTTTGCTTTTCTTTGTGATTTTGGGTTTTGAAAAGAGTTTTGTTTTTGAAGAGAGTGTAAGTGTGAAAAGTTTTGTTTTGTTTTTAAAGGAGCAAGTACTTAAGAACCTCTACCTACTCAAAAAGGAATTAAATTATGCAAATGTCCTTTAGACAGTGCTATCCCACTATTGAGGAGTAGGTAGCACCGTCATTGGAGTTTTCGGGTCAATTCGATTAAGGGACATGTGGTCACTAAAGCAACGTTAGGACGCCTTAGTGGTAACCCTAATGTCTTAGATCATTTTATCCGAGGCAACCGTTTCGAGGCAACTTATGATCTTTGGACAAAAGGGCGACCTCTAAAACATCCCATACCCAATGACCATGTTCGAGGCAACCAAGTGAGGTGTACCCTAAGAGTGGCATGTGCGAGTGTGTCAATTTTCAGTTATATTATCTTTGCATGTCATGGTGAGCTACTGTTGATTTTAAGTTAGGAGTTAATCTTGTCATGCATAGCCTAGTTAGCATACATCTAAACAGTTAATATATGTACATGAATTTAAAGTGCGGGAATTGTAAATCCTACGCTATTACAAGGCTTCTGGGAGAGGGATTATTTACATGTCCAAAATTGGGGGAATAAAGAAGTAAAGTGTAAAAGTCTTAGTTAAGCTATTACAAACCAGTAGGCAGTTACAATATATGGATCAAAAATAATATGCGCGCGAGAAAATTTGAATCGGAGTATCCTTGGGTTTGGACCCTTTTTTTCATTAAATAAAGCATATTTTTGGTCTTTTTTGAATTAAGAATAAGTCTAACTAATAATTAATTAATTAATTAAAAAGAAAATATTTTTGAGTTTTATTTTGGGAAAATGATCTAAATCTATTTAATTTTAGTTTTGGAAAAATGTTCTAAATCTACTTAATTTTAGTTTTGGAAAAATGTTAAGATAATTAAAAGATTAATTAACAAAATTAATTTAATAGAAAAAACTAGCCTAATGTTTTTGTGGTTTTTCTTTTAATTGATTTTATGTTGATTAAAAAAGGAAATAAAAAAAAAGTCAAAACAAAGGTGAAATCGAAGGAACAGGCAATAAATAAAAAAAAGTTATAATTCTGGAAGTCTGGGTCGAAAGAGATGTGGGTTGTCTTTCGACCCAGTGAAGAGGCTTGATCGAAGGTGCATGAGGGGCTGCACTTTGGGGGGTGTTCGATCTGGATATGTCATCCTTCGATATGGAAATCCTGGATCCAGTTCGAAGCTAAGCTGCTAAGCTTCAAAACTCTGAACAGGATTCTGAGAATATATTTCCTGCAAAATGAAACAAATGTTAAAGGTCCAGGGGGGATTTTACCCCCCTGATTCGAATCTGCTGAATCTGGGCTTGGGTTTGTTTTATCCTGAGATTCGAAGGAGAAACTCAGATCGTGCCCAAGCAATGGCACAATCTCATCTTTGCGCTGTAGCTTACATGCAACATAATCAGTAATAACAGGGATACATATGCAATGTATATTTAAATGTCATGAAGGTGCAATTTTGGTTTTGCAAACCCTTACCAATTAAATATGTATGATTTGTGGCGCTGGGTGTGGAGATGTTTGCTGAATGGCTGCTTTGGCTTGGATCACTTCTGAAAATGCTGATGACCTTTGGCAGCGTATCTCCAAGTCCTCCTTGTTTCTCCTTTTTCGTTTTTTCTCTCCTGTTCCTGTTCGTCCCCTCTGTTTTGTTTCTGCAGAGTTTCTTTTCTTTACTATAATTTTTGTAATCTTTTTTTGTTCCTCCCTTGGCACTGTATGTTGGCCCTGTATTTATAGGAGTGTGGGGGTCTAGTAACGGCAAGAGACAACTCATTAAACAGGCCTTTAAAGCCATGAGACAAGAATCAGACACATTAAAAGATTTCCTTTTTTGAAATATTCATGTCTCTTTGGAATCTTGAATGAACTTGGACACCTTTGATTTTCGAATGCCTCCAGGCCATGCTCTTCGATTGGTCTTGAGTTGCCTCCTTCAAATGAACTTCTTATGTGCCCTTCGAATGGGCCTTCTGAATGCTTCGACTGCTTGATTTGAAAAGAATCACTCTGGTCGAATCAGCTCTTGTGGAGTTAGGAACAGAAAAGGCAAGAATCTGGCCTTTAACTCAGGAATTGAATCCACAATCAGCATTTAATTATTTCTATATTTGCAAGGGAAACATGCCATTTTCTCATGTTCAGTGTACCTGGACATGTTTTCTTGAGTGCCCTCTTGATGGACTCTTTCAAATGGCCTGGAAGGAGTTCTTCAAATGGCCCTGGTCCAAATATCAATCGAAGGGTACTAATTAAAATTCCAATCGAAAGGCTTTGTCAACAGGCCAATCGAAAGGTGTTGTTCATGCTAATCGAAGGACATGGTTAACGTGCCTGTCGAAGCTGCCTTGACACAATGCTAAATCGAAGGATCCCTTGGCATGCCAATTGAAAGGCTTGGCCCAGGGTGCCAAACGAAAAGGTCTTTCAGAATTCTAATCGAAGGGCTTGTCCATAATGCCAATCGAAATGCTCCTTCAGAATACCAATCAAAGGGTCTTTCAGAATGCCAATCGAAGGCCTTGACATAATGCCAATCGAAGTGCTCCTTCAGAATACCAATCGAAGGGTCTTTCAGAATGCCAATCGAAGTGCTTGTCCATAATTCCAATTGAAAGGCTCCTTCAGAATACCAATCGAAGGGTCTTTTAGAATGCCAATCGAAGGCCTTGACATAATGCCAATCGAAGTGCTCCTTCAGAATACCAATCGAAGGGTCTTTCAGAATTCCAATCGAAAGGTACTTAAAGCACCACTCAAAAATTTTATTTTTCCTTAGGCAAGAGTTTGTGATCAACCATGCAGGGGGAAGACTTTGGAAAACAAGAGAGGGAAAATTTTGGGGTACAACAGAGATTATTTAGGAAAGTAAAGATTGAAGACCTTTCTTGGGGAAGAAGTTTCTACAGTTTGTTACAGCTGATTTTCTTTGATTGAAGGCCCAAAACTAGTTGGGTAATAGGTTATAAATAGAAGAGTTTGTAACCTAGAAAAATACACGGCTCAAGATGTAGAAGTCTAGGGTTTTGTCAAGGTAAACCTCCCGGGTTGTGGGAAGGTTACCATGTTCCCCTCGAAGCCTGTAGGTAAAAGGTGTATTATTATTGGAGGAAGCTTTAAAGAAACTCCAGGATGTGTTAGGAGCAAAGCTAACAAACAGTGGAGTTTGGCTTAGAGACTTAGCTAGGTTGTCATGGAAGTATGTCTTCTAAACTGTTTATCTGTGTGATCAGAATATGGGTGAAGGGTCGTCTATGCAGTGACTGGGGTGTTGACTTCTAGACATTATTGTGATGATTGGAAGTGGGATAGGGATATTCCATATCTAGGGAGGACCTAGTTATAAGGGTCATTGGGTAGTGATTAAGTGCGTAGATCGTCAATTGGTGTGTTGGCTGTAGGGTCTGCAAATTAATACTACTGATAGTGGACTTCATTCCTGGCTTGGTAGCCCCCAGAGTAGGTGTTGTTGTATACTAAATTGGGTAAACAATTCTGACGTATTATTTATCTTTTCAGTACTGCTTTATCTTGCCTGTGTGTTTATGTCAGATCAGATGTCTCAATATCCTTGTAGGACATCTGAGTCTGTTGTGCCTGAATTTCAGAGAGAATGAGAAAATAAATTGAAATTGCCTCGAAGAAAGACACTGAAGTAAGAAATAAATTGAAATAAAACCAAACTTGGAGTTTTATGAGTCATTTAACTTCATAACACATCACTAAATATGTTTAGATGAAAAAAATGCTTCAATTTGGCCAATTAATCAAGTTTAGTGAATGTAAAAAATCCGACTTCATTTGAAAATGCAGTTCCAAGTACCCCACTTCAAGCTTGTATGCCCATTAGTACAAGAAGGTTTTTGTTTCCATTCTCTTTGCAATGTACTCTCCTAATGGAAAAGGGTACAATATGCTAAGAAAGGTTGCATTTGGATGCTTGAGTAAAAATTTATGGCATCATGACATGAAATACAAGTGAAAAATATTTTAAGTCCACAACGTGACCTATAATGTCTTTAATTTTTTCATGGTTTTCCAAGCATAATTTGCCTTTGATCCATGAAGCAAACTTGTAGACGGCATCACCAATGATAAGTAGCAAAAAGAATCACTCCAATATATTTATAATTGAGAGAGTTATGATCTTGGAAAGTTGAGCAAAAATCACTTGAAATTAGTTCAAATTCCACTAAGTCTACAAAGTAACCTATAATGTTTCCAAAATTTTGGTGATCTTCCAAATATAGTTATCTCTTGACTTGTAAAGAAAAGTTGTAAATAATGTCAATGAGATTCATATGCTCAAAGGATCTCTAAAAAATGTTGAAAAATGATTGAGTTATGATATTTAGAACTTGGACTTGAAATGTTGACTTTTTGGTCAAACCACCTTGATCAAACTTGAATCTTTTAAGCTTTTCTTGCAATTCAAGGTACATTGATGATCATATGAACTCCAAATGATATGCCCATGAAAATTCTTTGATTAAACTTGGTCAATGATTGAGGTAACTTGTTGAAGAAGGCATGAAAATAAACACATAAATCTTTGAAATTTCTTAAGAGAGAAGCTATCAATCCTCGAGGTATTCTTGATCAAGATGAGATTGAGTGATGTTTGAGACCTTATGTTTTGAGATTAGAAATCATGCTTTGATGATCAAACCTTTGAGAATTAATGATTGACCATACTTTGACTTTGAGGAAGCAAATCCTAACTGAGAAAACCATGTTTGGTGCTCTCGATTCAAGACCTACATTGCATAATAAACAAAAGGAAACCAAACATATTTTTGATATTTTGAGAAGTGGTTATTATAGCATATAATATATAAACATAAAAGAGAAGTATACACAAAGAAGGTGCTTGATAATCTCTACAAGGACAAGACATAGAGAGGACTAACAAAAAACTAAGTTTGTGATTTTGATGATATGCAATAATGGAAAATGATATGAGATCTTAGAGGTAAAAATTAGAATATGATTTAAAATTTAAAATTAAGGAACAAATTTCCTGAATCAAGTAAAATATACGGGTCAAGACTGTAATTAAGTATTTTTTTATTCATTAAATTATTTTTATTAACTTTTTAAAATATATAAACTAATTATAATTTAATAAAATTTAAAATATGTTTTTATAAATAAGTTATTGTAAATAAATTATTATCATTATTTTAAACATGTATTTAAAACATTTAATATTTAATATTTTTATTTCTTATGAATTAATTTTTTTTTTATAATCACCTGACTTATGAATTTAATTAATCATAAGTACATTTGATGTTCATAAATTGAACCGAGTATGTTGCTAATATGTCTATTCTTAATTTCTTATGCCTAATGAGGACCAATAAACTGAAGTTTTCATACTCTGAAATTTCCGTCCAAAAAGCTACAACTTTTCTTCATTTATTAATTAAAATAATAGTCTATTCATTTGAAAGTGTGGATGTTTCTTTTATGATTAAAAAACATGGATGATTTTGGAGCAATTTTGGTCATTTTGGTCATTTTGTTCAGGCCAAGTTCGGCACCTCCTCTTTCCCACTCAGTTTCATTGCATGTGGTGCGGCCTGTGACGACACTAACAACAACATTTAATATTTTTTATTCTGACTTTTAAATATTTAGCTGTCATCAC
Organism: Vicia faba; assembly: GCA_948472305.1. Classification (NCBI taxonomy): domain Eukaryota; kingdom Viridiplantae; phylum Streptophyta; class Magnoliopsida; order Fabales; family Fabaceae; genus Vicia; species Vicia faba. The sequence goes on along the minus strand of OX451738.1, from coordinate 195,136,895 downwards.
CATTTAATTATTATTCTACCCACCCCATATACCTTTCATGTAACTAAGAAAATTAACTTCAAATTCAGAACAACTATTTTTGTTTGAATTTAGTGTTTGGTTTTATATTCATTTTGTCTTTTATATATATAAACTGTAATACTATTTTTTTGAGAAATAAAACTAATTTATTTAAAAATCATATTCATTGTTCTAGGAGATAAAACATTATTATGCATGAGTTTTTGAACTCTTTAAAAGATTTTAGTGTTAAAAAATTAAAAGTGTCAAAAATAAATGATATGAAAGCGTGTTAATTGTCTGAACATTTTTTTCCTTCATGTTTGACCACTTTAATTGAATCGACTTTGAAGATTGTCTGTTAAATCTACACTAGCATGATTTTCTACTACCTGTCTATTATATGGCCTAAAGGTTAATCTCTCCTCCTGTAGAGTCAGTCAAGAAATTCTCAAACGCGTTTTTCTTCACAGATATTCAAACTAGTCATATATGCCAAATAAGACATCAATAATAAAGTTATGTCGATATTTGAAATCTGAAAACTCTATAATGAATCGTTGTTCTCCTAATGTATTGAAACACACTTTGCGACAAACTTCAACAATAAAATAATGAAATTATAAGATGCTATTTAAGGATGAGACGGTACTCTACTATGATATATGTTGGTCTAGTTAATCAATAGGAATTTAAATGAGAAAATTTTGAGCAAATAACCAAAAATTGCTTCTTGTTTTATACTCATGTCAAACTTTATATTTATGTGTTGAACAATTTTATTAAAAAACACACACGCCAAAATATGTTGTGTTTTAGAAGGAAGGTATCTTTACTAGTGAAACTATTAAGATCAAAATCTGAAATCGTAATTAATATCCATACCATATATTTCATTATTAATTAATATATGATCTTGTAACCATCAAAATTAGATCCTAAAAACTATATAATTGTATAAGACAGTCTGAACTGCTGGGTACAAACTTAATTTTCCAACTAAATCATCCTATACTAAACATCTCAACAAAAAAAAAAAAACACCTCCAACAATTACAGTGTCTTCAAGTGCCTTACAAATAACACGTTTTTATTATTATAAAAAAAACAAGTTTTTATAAGATAAAATATAATAAATGAACATATATAACTATTTATAATAAGTTTACATCTATCTATAAAAAACAAACAATTAATAAGAGCTTAATACATTTTAATGTTAGAAAGCAAAGGCTCCGTGTATTACTAACTACTAAGCCATTTTACAAAGAAAAAAACTAATTAATATTCGCTTACAACAAAAAACAAAAGGAGCAATTGATATTCGATTTTTCTCCTTAAGAAACAACCACAAATTTCCCACTTGAAAACGTAGCACACACATGTTATATACAATTTGTTTTTGTAAAACAATTTCCTTAGCTCCATGTTTAACATGTTTCCGTACATACACATTTCGAACACATATATCATCAGAAATACGCGTCGGATTAAGAGATTTCAGCCTTAATGTAGAAAGATTTGTTTCGTGTATCCAAGAGAAAGTCGTACGTTGGAAAGGTTTTGCTAGGATCATATAAGTTTAACATTCGATATTAGAATAATTATTAATTCTATTTTGGATTAAAAGTCTAAAAGGTTTATTAGAGTTTATTTATTTTCTGTATTTAAAGATTTTTGTTGTGGTCATAAATTTTTTTTTTATTATAATAAAATTTAAAGTTTTCTTTTTCGGGTGGATTCCAGTTTTATTGGACAAATTTGTCGCTTGTAAACTTGTGTTGCGTTTTACAGTTAGCGCTTGTTATTTTTTCGTGTTTCTGACTACGTCAGTTGGTATTAAAGCATATTTTCTTCTGTTCTTTTCGTAACTTGACAATCATAGAGGATCAACCAGTGACCAGAGCAGATCCTGAGAAAATTATCGTGGTTTTTACTGCGACTCTAACTGCTTTGACTGAATAGGTGGCAACTTTATTAAATCAGGTGAACAACGCTAACAATAATGAGAATCAATGAAGAGACGAGAGAGAAGAAGTTATTAGGGTTCCGCGGGGTGCAAACAATTGTGTTGAAGATTAAAGTTCTGAAGAAGAAGAACCCTGAGAGGATGAGGTTGATCGCGGGAATCGACAAAACAACCACGACTATCGAGTGGAGGTTAATATTCCATTGTTCTACAGAACAATAGAAGTGAAAGATTTTATTGATTGGCAAATCGACGTCGTCAGTTTCTTCGACGTTATGGGCGTCCCTGAGAACAAGTATGTTAAGATAGTGGCGATCATGCTTAAAAGTATGACTGATGTCTTGTGGGATAAACTTGTTGTTCAAAGGGAAAGGCAAAGGAAGGGGCTAGTCGGAACTTGGAGAATTGATGCTGGAGTGATTTTTTCCAAAGGATTAAGAATAGATTCTTTATAAGATGTACATTGAGTGTGTTCAGGGCAAGAGAACTGTTACTGAATACACAACTGGGTTCCTGCGATTTTTCTAAGTGCAGTTAATTGGGAGAATCAGAGAGCCAGAAAGTGGCTCGATACATCAGTGGTTTAAAGGGATCCTTGCAAGAGAATATGCATTGACATACTGTATGGATTATAGATGAGGCATCCATTTTAGCTTTGAAGGTAGACTAGATAGAGAAATCCCTCGAAGTTTCTCGTCTTTTAGAAGGTACTCGCTCTAGAATAACTTTGAATCAGTAGGTAACAAAAAAAAGAATACAACACCCCGAAATTCCAACCCTGGGAATGAGGGGACCAACAACTCTAGTGGTGTGCAGTAGGGTAAAGCATAAATCACGGGGAAAAAATCTGTATGATAAACCCATTGGAGACACCTGTTATCGTTGTAACGAAAGTGACCATAGATCGAATATTTATCCAACAAGGAGAGTCGTTATTGTTGTGGAAGAAAAAGGGAAATGAAGAGAGAGAAGGTCCTACAGTTGAGAATGATGAATATACATTAATAGACATGCAGTGAATATAGTATCACGTGAAGGAATAATACTACTGTGATCGGTGGATCTGGAACTGACTGTTTAACGCTGGTTCGCGAAATGTCGCGGAAGCAAGAGTCGCCACCGTCTTTTATTTTCTCCAAATGGAAAGGACAAAAGCACAGAAAAATTCCTTAAAGAGATTGCTCTCGGTTCGGGAGGTAGGTTATAGAAAGGGAAGGTGTTAGCACCCTTTCTATCCATGGTTATCCATGGGCTCTTAGATACTTGCTCATTTGTGTTTTCAAAAATTGTTTGTTTGCTTTTCAACTGTGGGTTTTAAAAAAGTTTCTTTGAAAATTCCAGTTCGATTCTTGTATCGGTCCTCAAGAGTGTTTGAAAAATTGCTTTCGAAAGCTTTTTGAAAAGTGTCGGTGTGAAAAGTATTTTTGAATTTGTTTTTGAAATTAGAGCAAGTATCTAGAGTCGCCTACCTACCCTAAGGAATTCGTCTGTGTAAATGTCCTTTAAAGTAGTGCCATCCCACCATTGAGAGGTAGGTAGCACCACCGTTGGAGGTGTTCGGGTCAATTCGAGGTTCGGGACATGGTGATCACCAGAGCAATGGGAAGACACCTTAGAAGCTACCCTCATGCCAGGTTCCCGGATCATGAGGACTTACTAAGACATCCTCTGCTCGACGATCACCTTTCGAGGCAAGGCAACATTGAGGCGTACCCTAGGGGTGGTGTGTGCGATTCGTGTGTCATTTTCATTTGCATTTATCTTGTCATGTTATTGGTGTCCTACGCTTGATTTTATTTTATCCATTCATTCTTGCATGTCATTTGATTAACAGTTAAAAGTTGCAAGGAAAAGTAAATCTAAAGCTATTACAAATGGCGCGGGTCCACATCGCCAAAATTAACCAGGACCCGATTTGACGGAAAATAAAGAAAGGTAAAGAATTAAAAGTGCGAGCAATTATTTACATGGCTTTGGGAGAATTACATAATTATTTAAGCAAAATAAAATAAATATGCGAAATTAAATCGAAACGAGGGCGTTGGACCCTTTTGCAAAAATCAAATTAATGATGAAGTTAATTAATTAAAAAAAAGATGTTTTTGGTATTTTTAATATTTTAGGATTTAATAGAAAAAATTAATTGCAATTAAACGCTAACCCTAATTCTATTTTATTTTAATTTATTAAGAAGACGTTAAAATTTTACCTAAATTAAACCTAATTTTTATATACAATTTTAATTATGAAAATAAATAAAATAAATAATATTATTGTGAAAAAGAAAAGTTAAAAGGAATAAAAACATTAATTAAACCTAGTTCTATATTTTTTTGTATTTTTGTTATTAAAAGAATTAAAATTGAAACCCTAATTTAAACTAATTAATTTACATGCATTTATTTACAAGAAATATTAAAATAAAAATATTTATTCTTTAATTCTTTTTTCTGATTTTTTTTTAGGATGTTTTTATATTTATGAAAATAGGTAATTAATTTAAACAAATAATAATTAAGAGGAATAAAAAATAATAATACAAAAAAAAAGGTAAAGAAAATAAAAAGAATGTGCAAACCTGGGGGTTCAGACCCCAATATGGAGGTTAGATCCTGGAAATTCTGGCCCAATAACCTTGGCCTGCTTGACTTTGGCCAAACACGTGCGTATGCGTTGACTCAACCTCATGGTGTTCCTCCAATCTGCACCCTTGGATTGCTGAAGCTGAACGCGTGGCAAGCTGGATTTGGAAGGTACACGGTGGTCTCCAGCACGAGCGCTACACGTGAATGTCAATGAAAAAATAATATTGAGAAAGCGTGAAGACCTGGGGCTCGAACCCAGGTCATGTACCTTTCCAACCAACACGTTTGCCACTGAAGCGCTTTGTTTATTTGTAAACTAATATAACAAATAAATATTATAAAAGAAGATGGTCAATGGCTTTGGAAACGCGCGCGAGTTTTTGAATCACCCTATCATCGTGTGCCACGATATCGTCTTCTCCACATTCCTGAAAACACAAAACATTGAGCAACGGTTTTATACGCGTTCTGTTAGGTGGCTTATGGGAAAATAACGATTAACCCTCTGACGCTCATAAATTGAGCGCGAGGGTTCCATTGCCTTCGTCCAAATGCGCTGGTTTGAATGGTGGTAGTCTTGAGTCTCAATTTTTCCTCGTTTCAGAATCCCCAATTTCAAACTCTGCAAACCCTAAAACTCAAACATGGCATATTTGCATACAACACATAAAAAGGCAATTAAGTATATTGGTTAGCTTCAGAATTTTATAAGGAACATGAATCAATGAATAAAATGCTATGAAAATGCTTAGATTTGAGAACACGATTGTGAGTTTTTTCATGGAATATTGGGAGTCCTGTATACCGATTCCTTGAGCTTTGATGAAGGTTTTTGATTGGAATATGCTCAGTGGACCTTGAGGAAGCTAATGGAACAAGAATTAGGTCTTGAATCGTCCTGGAAGTGAGTTTGCAGTTTTGAGTTTTTGGAGAAAAATTTCAAGTTTGATTATAGCCTTCTTGCGTAGCTTAGTGTCTATTCTGATTAGGGTTTCCTTTAGGCTTATGTAGTGAGTCCATTAGGTCAAGAAAAGTAGAACAAATCCAATGCAATGATGGTTTTTTGAAAATTTGATTTTTAAGGATCTTTTTCAATCTTTTCCATGTGTTCTTTGTTCTCAATCATGCCAATCAATCCAAATCTTTCCATGTTGGGATATGCACGAATTATTGATGATATAATATGCACAAAAAGATTGAAAAAACTTAGGTTAGCATTTTTCATATATTTATTTTGATTTAAATGAATTATTATAAATAAAAATTCAAATAAATAAATAAAAAATGAATAAAGACTTCCCTTTGGGCCAAGTAGTCGTGCATATGTCATGGATGATGAATTATGGAAGAAAAATGGGCCCATTAGCAATTTTAGGTCATTTGAATCAATGCTGACTTTTCAAAATATCCAAAAATTTCCCAACTTCCACAAGGCATAACTTGCTCAATTTTTAAGCTTTTCTCATGTTCTTGGACATTTTGGAAAGGTCTTTGAGTCCTCTAACCAATGATTTTGGTCCCATGTCATTTTGATTTACCAATCTCAAGTTATGGCCTTTGACTTAAAGTCCCTTTTTGTTGACTTTTGAAAATGACCTATAATGTTGAAATTGATAACTTTTTGTGAGAGCATTTCTTGGACTTGAAGTATGAAGATGAGTTGTAGGAAATGTCTTTCTCTTCAAAATGAGCTTTGGATGGAATTTTTCTGATAATCCATGTGAAAGTTATGCCCTGGTCAATTTCAGTTGACTTTTTCAGCTGTCCAAATAAGGAAACTTTTGCATCTTGATGATTTCTGAGCCAAACTTTGAGAATCATGATCAAGCATTGATCAAATGATGTTTGTGGCTTCAAAATGATATGTTGACCAAAAATTTGAACTTTTGACTGTCAAATGACCATTTTGCCCCTACAGTTGACTGTAGTGCAATTAGGGTTTTGACTGTGCAATTTTGTGCTGAATGCCTTGAAACTTGATATGAGGATGCTTGACCATATTTGTAGGCATGTCAGACTTGATTTGGCAACTTCTTGAAGAATATGGGAGGGCAAATTTTGGGGTACAACAACTACCACTACACTCAATCCTTTGGCATGTAGCTCACTAACCTAAACGTCAACTCCCTGATCCCCCGGGCCAATTGTCATGTCAGAGTGGGAAACAAAGCTTGTTAATCCCCAAGTAGAAATTCCTAACCATAGTATTCCTAGTCAATAAGAGAATTCAACGGTTAAAGTATGTTAGATAAATAGCCCTAGGGTCAGTAGTCACTATTATCAAGATCAATTTGAATGTCGTAACAAACAAAAGGTAATGCACACAATCAATAACTGAATAATAATATAGATTCAAAGAAATTACATTAACATCATTCGATCATATGTCCCAATCAATCAAAAATAGGTTCATCAACAAATAAAACCTAACCTATGGGAAATCTAGCTACTCATGTCGAATTAATTCGATACTAGTAGCATAGCTTATAAGAACATAAAAATCACTTAAGAATGTGCTCTCTAATGGCTTTAATAGTCTCCAAAAGCTCCAAAATCTCACTTTATCATCCCTTTTTAGTCTTGGTAGTCGAACCCTTAAAATATCCCCACTTTTCTTTTATAAAGCAGTCAGAAAGCATGTCAGCAAAAAAGTTGTAACACGTCCGCGCTACCTTTCAACGAGGGCGTGTTACGCCTGAAGGAAAATTGTGATCCAAAACGTAGTAAAAAATTAAAATTTTCCTTTAGTGATCCTTACGAATGGGCATGGTCAGTGATAGAAATCATTACCTCTTTTGGTGATTCAGACCTTTGATGATGTGATCATGAACGTTGATGAATAGAAACGTCTCTACTAAGTCCACGTGAACAGATCATTTTCGGTCACAATGCTAGCTGCTTACGAATGAAAACTTTGAGTGAGAGAGTGATACAAAATATGGCTAGGGTTTCAAGAATGAAATTTCATCAAGTGAAGTGCTTCAGCATAAGGGTTCTATTTATAGAACCACTTATGTGGGCTGCAAGCTAAAAGCCCAATTAAGGCTACAAGCTAAAATTCCAATTAAGCTTACGGGTATCATACCTTGTGATATATCGCATATCACTTAAGTGTGTGGTACCTTACCATATTCCATATTTCACTTAAGTGTATCGTACCTTATTGTGTTCTACAATTCACTTAAGTGCACCGTACCTTACAGTGTTCCTTATTTACTTTATCTCTCATAAACCTTTCCTTATGTGTGTGACCCTGTAGGTTTTCAAGACGTTGGAAATCATATTAAATTACACATTTAACATAGTAAAAAGTGAGCCATATCTAGCAACACATCACTGCTACCCAGGTCATAAAAATGTCATGTGATCTGACAAAATCTTTTCGTGATAATATTTGTGTGTACAATTACCCTTTTTCCATTTGATTGCGACTTTGTGAGTCTTAAAGAGTCTAGACTGCAAGTATACAGTCCTATCGTGTGAAGCTTTAAAGATTATCGAATCCCAAGGGACTAAATGTCGAACTACCATTATCTTAGGTTATTACGTAAATCTAAGGCTAATAATGTAATTAATAGGGGGTTTAGGGAACCTAACTGATTATAATCTAGTTTAGATTCAAGGGAGAATATCGGTATGTAATGGTCGGACTTCGGGGATTTAGCAACTCATTGACCTAACTCAGATTAATAAAACAGTTTTCAGTAGGAAGTATTTGTTTGAAAACCCTCTTCTCACACTCTCGTGTTTATTGATTCAGATCCTATGATCAAACCTAAGTGAGTGCTCTCGCTGTTTCAACTAGAGTTTAAAAATAGTTTTTGGAAACAAACCAAACCTAATCAACTTAAAAGCACTCTCGTTGTATTTTAAGTTGATGCACAATTACCACTATCCAGTTATTATCTCAAACTCTCGTTTTATTGATCCTAACTTCTATCTGTATTTTACTCTCGTAACAAAACAGTTAATATTTAGAACTAGTAATTGAAACTAGAAAATTATTCTTTTTTAAAAAGGAACTAATCAATTGGCGTTGCTAAACCCCGTTGGCTATATGTCCTTATATACCGATAAATAAATTTAGCCTAGCATATTAAACAATTCAATCACAGCGCAACATAAATAATTCCATCTAACAATTTAAATAAACTAAACATTTCAGACAATCCTGGCATAAATAAATATAGTACTTAAATTAAACCTGAAAATATTATGGAAAAATATTTGGCTGGTATCAGATGTCTCCCACAGATCGGTAAAGAAAATAATGCGGAAAGAAATAATGCGGAAAAGAAATAATGCAGAAAATATTCGGCAGAGTAACAGTAAAAATAGAGAAAAGAAAAATGTTTCTAAAAATGGATATTTGAGGTCCTATTTATAGGCTTGGAGACGCACAGGGAGTTGAGATATTTTCTCCTCCAGATTCGCCTCCGTAGCGACCGCTATGGATTGAAACACTTAGTGTAACGGTCGTTACACTCCTTCTTTTGAGGAGGGACTAGCTGCAAGGTGTAACGGTCGTTACAAACCCCTAATTTTGAGGAGAGGATGGCTTGGCAAGGTGTAACGGTCGTTACACCCCCTACTTTTGAGGAGAGGCTGGCTTGGCAAGGTGTAACATTTGTTACACTAGGGTTAGGTGACGTGTAACGGTCGTTACACCCCTTGGACCTTGGGTGGATTAGGCCCAGCGTGTATTTCTTCTTTTGGTCTTCCAAGGCTTTTACTTGTAATGCACCCAATTTTGCCACACACCCCTCAATTGCATAATTTCTCTTTCTTTGTGCGAATTTTAAATACGATTAGCTCAACTTTTCTTGACTTTCTTCGCACATGCCTTGCAAACATCAAATTCCTGAAAACATAGAAAATACCAACATAATACGAATAAAGAGTAATTTAATTAATTAAAATGCAGATAAAACTCATGTAAATTGATCCAAATATTCGATACATTTTCAGTTTATCACCCTTATGTCTATATTGAACACAAGGCATAGACTGTGTCACCCTTGTCCAGTTCAATATTAGGCCCTTAGACATTTATCCTATTATGCAGGATGAGAAAATTCCATCTAGGTCGCTCATGTCCATCAACATGCTTTATGAATTACCCATAAATTATCTTTATGGTCATCCACTTACAGACAATGTTTGATCAACAATAAAGTACTTAACTCTACATCTAGCGTCCATAGTGGTTTCGGGTCGAAGGGTGGTATACACCATTATCACCATGATAATAACTTATGGCACCTTGCATAACATTCTATGTAGTATTCTGTGATACGGTGGGAGAACTGACTGTTTTTTGAAATGCTGGTTTGCGTTTTGCATTTGTGTTCACAAAATGTCGCGGTAAGCAAGAGTCGCCACCGACTTTTATTTTATCCAACAAGGAAAGGAAAAAAGCACAGAAATTCCTTTTTATAGAAAGGGAAGATATTATCACCATTTCTATCCGTAGTTATCTACGGGCTCTTAGGTACTTGCTATTGTTTTCAAAATTGTTTTCATTGTGCTTGTGGGTTTGAAAAAGTTTTTTGTTTGAAACTTCGATTTAACTCTTGCTTCTGTCCTCAAGAGTGTAATGAAGTGTTTTGAAAGCTTTGTTTGTAAAAGTGTAAGTGTGAAAAGGTTTTGTTTTGAATTGAGCAAGTATCTAAGAACTAATCTACCTACTCGAAAAAGGAACGGTTATATGCTAATTTCCTTTAGACAATGTTATCCCACTATTAGTGAGTAGGTAGCACCATCATTGGATTTTAAGGGTCAGTTCGAATGTGGGACATACGGTCACTAAAGCAATGTTAGGACGCCTTAGCGGTAACCCTAATGTCTTAGATCATTTGTTTGAGGCAACAATATCTGAGGCAACCATTTTAAGGCGAGTATGATCTTTTAGACAAGAGGGCGACCTCTAAAGCGACCTATACTCAATGACCGTGTACGAAGGCAACCAACTGGGGTGTACCCTAAGAGTGCGCATGTGCGAGTGTGTTGATTTCAGTTATTTTTATCTTTGCACATGTTAAGGGTGATCTAATTTGATTTTAAGATTAAGCATTCATTCTTGTCATGCAAACCCTATTATTAAACATCTAACAGTTGTATAGTTTGCAGAAATTAAAGGTGCGGAATTTAAATTACAAGGCGTCGGGTATTTACATCGCCAAAAGCAACCCTTTGAAAATAAAATAAAGCGGTAAAATAAATAAAAGGTCCTAATTATCTATTACATACCGGAAGCAGATACATCAATATGGATAAAAATAAATAAAGCGCGCGGGAAATTAAATCGAATGCGAATTAGGGTTTTGACCCTTTTAAAAGAAAGATGTTTTTTTGCTTTAATTGTTTTTATTTAAGAAAAGAAATTAATCCTAAATTTAATACTAATTTAATTGTTAAATAAATTAATTAATGAAAAATAATAAATGACATATTTTTTTGAGTTTTTGATATTTTAAGAAAGAAATTAAAATAATTAAATTATGTTAAAACCTAATTAATTCTAATTAATTTTATTTATTTACAAAAATAAATTAAAGTTTCCTAGAATTAAAAACCTAATTAATTAGTTAGTGTTTATTAATAAAAATAAAATTCTGAATTAAAAAAAGTATTTTTGTGATTTTTAGATAAAAAAGAAAATATGTGATTGGTTAGTAAATTAATTAAGCAAAATAAAATAATTAAATTAAAATAAATAAATATAAGAGAAAGAAGGAATTTGGCCTTTTTTTGGAGGGTGCAGAAAGTATTTTTGTTGGCCCATTAAGCTGATCCATGTGGACTTTTTGCAATCCAGTGCATTTGCGTTGACTGATTCCATGGTGTGCCTTCCAAGCTTGACCACCAGATCTGGCCATTTGGCCATCTGGCGCTTTGATGGTGAGGGAGTACGGTGAACCTCCAGCTTGAACGCACACCTGATTCCCTGAAAACAATTGAGAAAATGTAATTTGTTGGAGGCAGGGATCGAACCCCTGACCTCCAGCCTTTGTGTCCTTAAGGCTTATGTGGCTACCACTAAAGCGCTTTGTTGTTTTTGTTATAATAATACAAACAAAATATATTATATAAAAAACAAATCAATTGCCAGAAAAACAAAAAAACGCGCGATTATTTTGAACCGGCCAATGGATGGATGACACGAGTTCGTCCCTGTCCTTGAGGATCTGCAACTTTTACCTGCAGATTTTTATCCGTAGCTAAAACCGTGGCTTCATCCTAAAATCCTCTCCAGGCCATATAAACGCATTCTAAGAACATGGTTGAGTTCGTCTCAACCTGCTGATCACAACCATGTCCATCATGAAGATCAATTGTACCTGAAACGAAAACCCCCAAAAATTCCAAGAAAACCCTAACTATGGTGGATCTTCATACAGGTCAGATAAATCCAATTGGTTAATGTCAAAAGCTTGTAAATGGTATAATGATCACAAATATGCAATTAGTTTTTGTTATAGATGCAAGAATAATACAAATCGAAATCAAGAATGGGGCGGATCCGTGAGGGACTTACAGAGCTTGGGAGGGGCTGAAAACGTGTTGTCTTGATTGGTTTAGCTTGTGGTGATGACCAAGAAACAATTGAGACCAATATCAAGCCCTGAAAATGCCTCTAGGGTTGATTTCGAAGTCACACTTTTTTTTGTGTTTTTTGCAAACTTTGTTCTGCCTCCACAATTGATTTCCATCCCCTCTAATTGTCTTGCACGCTTCCTTATGTATTGTTCAGTGTATTAGGGTAACAAACTTTGTCCAAATCTTCCTACATTGATGCTTGGATATTTGATTTGATCCTCCATTAAAGCTTTCCAAATTTTCTTGATTTCAATCTTTATGTGCTCTAATGCCTTGATACGAATTGGGAATGGTTTGCTAGTGATTAAAGCCTGAAACAGTAAAAAAATCCATTGGTATCAATGCTTTGGATTTTATTTGATTTTATTTGATTTAAATCAAATTAATTCAAATAAAAATCAAAATAATTAATAAAAATGTGATATGGATACATGGCTAAAGCTAGAGCACGTGGGAAATAATGCAAACTCAAAACAAGTGAAAAAGAATGGGCCCATTTGGAAAAATTTGAAGTTTTAGGAATAGTTGACTTTTGGCAATTTTGCAAAAAAGTCCAACTTCAACAATGCATAACTTCTTCAATTTTGAATTTTTGGAGGTGTTCTTGGACTTTTTAGAAAGCTTGAGATGTCCTCTAATCAACCCTTTTGGTCTCATCTCATTTTGATATTTCATTCTCAAGTTAGAAGCTTTGACAAAAAAGGTGTTTTTGTTGACTTTCAAAAATGACCTATAATGTATAAATTCATAACTTCTTGTGAGTGCATATTTTGATCTTGGGGTATGAAGATGGATTGTAGGGAATCTCATCCTATTCAAAATGAGCTTTGGCTGGGTCATTTCTCATAAAGTATGAGAAAGTTATGCTTGTTCAAAGTTGAGTTGACTTTTCCTACAAAACCCTAATTTAGCATCTTTTGAATCTTGATGAATTGTGAGCAATCCTTGATGAATCATGATAAAACCTTGATCAAATGATGAAATATCCTTCAAAATGAGAATGTTGACAAAAAATATTGAAGTTTGACTGTATATAGGTCACAGTTGACTTTTGCCGTATCACAGTCGATTTTTGGACCTTTGAGCAATTGACTGAGCAAACATCCTCTGCAAGGCTTGAAATTTGACATGGATGACCTTGAGAACATATTAGGAAATTAGGGAGCACTTGAGGTCATTTGGACTCAAGGATCTTGATGCAACACAAAACCCTAATTTGGGATAGACTGCCTTAGGAGAGAGCTTGTCTGACCAACTCTTGAGCAACCTTGAGCAACTTGGAGATCTTTCTTGCAATGTTTTGAGAAATATGGGAGGGAAAATTTTGGGGTACAACATATTATCATAGTGGTCCAATCCAGTATAAATATTGCTCCTAATATTCATACATATGTCAAGACTTAATAACTCCTTATCCATGAACCATGAGGTGTGATCATCAGTGTATCTTCATAATAATCACAATGCTTTAATGTTATCCCACTTCACAATAAATCTCGACTATATATACTTTTAGAATAATGTTCTTATGTTTAATGGGATCCCGTGATTAAGTCACACTTAACATTTCATTAAACAGACGAACTATTCTAGGGACTTTCTAATTTTTGAAAAGCAAACATGAAATTCTGGCTGCAGATACTCAATGTCACGTTCAATGTTATGACACCGTATCTGACTTTCTATAAGACAGTAAATACAAAAACAGTAAAGAACACAGTCAATTGTTTACCCAGTTCAGTGTGCAACAACACCTACTCTGGGGGCTACCAAGCCAGGGAGGAAATCCACTATAAGAGATATTAATTCAGGAATAAACCAACCAGTTTATCTCCTTCACTTAAGACCTACCCAATGCAACTTCAATCTAAGTACAACTTAAACCTGAGTTCCTACTCACTCCCCCTCAATCACAGCAGTGATACTTAAAACAATTTGACTAATGAATTGATGAAGACACTCTTAAAAACATACACTTGATTATGCTTCACAGCTTTTTAATCAAGCAACACAAACACTCTTGCTTCACAGCTTTGAGTGATACACAAATCTAACTTGACTTTGCTTCAAAGCTTTAGTCAAGAGACACAAAAACACTCTTGCTTCAAAGCTTTGAGTGGTACACAACCCTTACAATTAAAACCTATTCCAAGTCAATTATCACAATGATACTTGCTTGGATTACAATAGTTAAAACTATACAGCTTCTAAATGATCTTCTGTCAAAAAAGGGATCCCTTCCAAAACATCAGCTCTGTTGAATATATAGCAGCTGCATCTTCAGTTAGGGTTTCCACAAAAAGCTAGGGTTAATTCCGTTTGACCTTAAGACTAGGTCACAGGACTTTATCAACCAGGTTAGGGTTGAGCTAGGTTAACCCCAAGTCCACGAGATTTTCTGTTCTGGAAAGACTGAGTCATAATCCTGAAAAAACTCAGAATTACTCAAACTGCATAACTGTTAGTTTAGAACAGGATGTCTTAACATTTGTTATGACATCTGAAATCCTGTCTACTGATTTAGGTAAATGTGATCTTTTTGCAAAATGCTCAGATACACACTTATAAACAGCAGCACCTGTATGACAATATTTTTCTGCAGAGGTACCTAATAAATCAGTACCTAATAAACTAGAATGTTATGACATCAGTCATGACATTCACACACCTGGCTTTACCAAAAATGCATGCCAATAACTAAACAACTACAAACTCCCCCTTTGGCATATTTTTGGCTAAAGACTCTAAGCAATCAGAGATAGATAGCAGCAGAACAAATAGTTTGGCAGAAAAATAGAATGTCTAATAAAGTCTACCAAAATATATCTCCCCCTCTTTAGCCACAAATGGGCCAAAGATACATGTTCTTAAAATTTATACAGTCATCCAGAAAAAGTAACACAACAAGATAAAAACTGAACACACTTTGCAAACTCCACCAGGGACCAGCATCAACTCCACCAATCAGCAACTCCACCAACCTTTAAGCACTGTCATCAGACTCAGGAGCTAGTTTCTTCAGTATTGAGTTGATCTTCAGCTTCTACACCCTCTTCCCTTCTGTTTCCTTCAGCTTCCTCCTTTTCTAACCTGGCAATTAGGTTTTCTAGGGTCTTTTTCCTAGCTTCCAGCTCTTTGCAAGTCTCTTTCAATACAGCTATAACATCAGATGTTTTGGATTGAGTCTTCACAGAAGATGTTTCAGCTGATGTTATGACAATATCAGGAGCATGAGATCCCTGAAACAGCTTGTAGTGTAACCCAAGAGCAGGAGCTCTTTTGCAAGCAGTATCTCTTGCCACCAGGATATTAGGGTATTGTGCAAGGATAATTCCACAAAGAAGGGAGGGAAAGGCAATTGGGCCTTTGACAGCATAACTACCAGCATGTTTTAAAGTTTGTTCAAAAATATACCTGCCATAGTCAAAAACAGTCTTGGTTCCCACAACATAAATAAATCTCCCCAATCCTGTGGAGATAGTTGATTTATGGTTTGTAGGGACCCAGTTGGCTGCACCAATCTTGTGCAGGATGGCAAATTTCATGCTAAGTTTGCTGGCATTCAGCTTGCCTTTCAAGGGCCAGCACTTCACTTGTCTTGCTGTGATGGTTTGACAAACTTCATTGTCAGTGACTTCCAGTTCAGGACAATCCTCATTTGATCTTACAAGAAATTTGTTAATTTCTGATGGAGAGAAATTAACCCTTCTTCCTCTAACATAAACACTTTCAAAGTCAGCTGACCTTCCATCAGCACATTCATTAGACAAGTTAACTATGAACTCCTTGACCATATTTTCATAACACTTGGTAAATTTTACCACTGTCTTCATCAGTCCAGCATTCTTAATCAGGTTCATGATGTCCTTGCACTCCATGGCATCATTGTTTAGCTCTCTTTCTAAAGCTATTCTCTTCAAGCAAACATACTTCCATCTGTTTGCATTGTCAGGATGGTGAAAAGAGATGTTATCTGTTGGGACTTCAGGAACTCTAGCAATTTTGCTGGAGGGGAGTTTTCTTCTGATAGGAATTTCTTCAGCATCAATCTCAAACTCTGATTCCTCATCAGAATCAGAAGATTCAGGTTCTTTTCTCTTCTTTGTAATTGGTTGTCTACCAGTATACACCTGGGCTTTCACCTTCCCTTTGGACTGACCAGTTTTCACAGATTCTACCCCAGCCTTGCCTTCAGCCTTGGATTTCTTAACAGCAGGTTTATCTTTGGTCATACATTTTGCATCATTCTGATTACCCTTTCTTTTCATCATTCTCCTAGCTATGCTAGGGTTTACATTGGCAATCAGATCATTGTCTGAGTATTCCTCATCCACATCAATGATAGGTGGAACAACAGTCTTTTCTGAAGGGTTCTGAATGTTGTCATTTTGTGTCACAACATTCTCAGAGACATCTACATTCTCAGAGACATCCACATTTGGGCTTGCTGATTCTTGATTTAATGGGACAGAAATCCCCGGTACAGATTGGTTTCCGCTTAGTATTCTTGTCACAAGCCTAGCAATTGCTTGATGAACTTGAGCTGATCCTTCCCTATTTGGAACAGAGGAAGAAGGATGAGAAGGATTACCAGAAGCAGTAGCTTGAGCTCTTCCTGCATGCCTAGTTCTCAGCTTTTTGACTTTGGAGGGGTCAGTTTCCATTTCTCTGAGAGGAGTGATCTCTAGGACATCATAATCTATGCATGTGGTGATTGCTCGAGAATCTTGGTCAGATGATGAAGATGAAGTGGTCGCCTTGGTTGAAGTTGATGTTTGAGACATTTTGATTGACTTAGAGCACCAGTAGCAATTTGAGAGAAAACTTTGATTGAGAGAAAGGAATAGGTTGCAAAGACGAGAGAGGTAGGAGGCAACTGAGAGTCTATTCAACTTCTTAATAATTTTGAAAGAATTGGAAAGACATATGATTAACCTACTAAAAATAGACTCAACACAGATAACTCCTTCAACCCTTGTTTTAAGAAAAATTAATTGCTATAATTTTTCACGTTGGCAAATACCCATCTTGCCCCTCAAGTTTTCAAGTTGATTTCCAATAAGAGCCTTGGTAGAAGAATCAGCTAGCTGAAGCTTGATGATACCATGTTCCAGTTTAATTGTCTTCTTCTCTACAAGGTCAATGTGCTTGGTCCTGCTATGCTGAATAGGGTTCTTGGAAATATTGATTGTATTCAGATTGTCACAATACAATGTCACAACATCTTGTGAGACATTATACTCAGTGAGCATCTGTTTTGTCCAGATATTTTGAGAACAGCTACTACCAGCTGCAACTATTTCAGCACAGAGTTGGGAAGGCATTCTTTTGACATGAATCATAGCTCTGGCAGATTCCTGTATGATCCTATTTTTCTTTTTGTCAACTCCATTTTGATGATGAGTTATAGGAGAAGAGACTTCATGACTCATTTTTTCTGGGAAACAGAATTTATTAAACTTGTTGTTTCCAAATTCTTTGTCATGATTACTTCTGGTTCTGACAACACATCCTTCTTCAAGTTTATTCACCACATCATAGACATGTCTCTTTTTACCAAGCCTTTCAATTTGAAGTTCACCACAAACCCTCCTTTTATCAATTTGCAGTCTTGGAATCCTTCTGACTGCTTCCATAGATATAGTTCTTTTCATTCTTCTTAGATGAAGATGGCCAAGCTTATGGTGCCACAGTTTCATCTCTTTTTCTTCTTTGGTAATGGAACACATAATGGAGTTATTAGTGTTCTCAGGCTGCCACAAGTAACAGTTATCTTTAGATCTGATTCCTTTCATTACCACTTCTAGTTTTTCATTAATTACTAGACATTCAAATTTCGAGAAGATGACCTTGAATCCTAGATCACACAATTGACTGATACTAATGAGATTAGCAGTCAGGCCTTTTACCAATAGAACTTCATTTAGATTTGGAACTTCAGGGCAGTCCAAATTACCAACTCCTTTGATTTCACCTTTAGCACCATCTCCAAAGGTCACATAACTAGTGGTGTGAGGTTTAACATGATTGAGAATGTTCTTTATTCCAGTCATGTGCTTAGAGCACCCACTGTCAAAGTACCAGCCTTCCCTTGCAGAGACTCTCAGGGAAGTGTGGGCTATCAGGGCAGTAACCTTTTTCTTCCATTGAGGAGTATGTGGTACCCTTTTTGACTTAGGTTTAACACCTGAGTTTTGATTAGGGTATCCATGCAATTTGAAGCAGAAAGGCTTTATGTGGCCATACCTCCCACAATGATGACATCTCCATCTTTGGTACTTTTTCTTCATATATCTCTATTTCTGATGTTGAGAGTTGTGTTGAGACATCTGCTTTGACATTTGTTTAACAGGCCTGATCTTCTTGTCTGCACCAGATTTCTTAGCTTCCACAAATCCTAGTCCAGATTTGTTTCCCACATTTTGTCCAACTTGAAGAATCTCTTCCAATTTGTCTGTTCCATTAGTCAGCATCTTGACAGATTTGGTCATTTGGTTCAGTTGTGAGTTCAGCAATTGAACTTCCCCTTCTAGATGACTTATAGTTTCAAGGTCTGCCCTTTTTTCAGCCTCCAGCTTTATGATGAGTTTTGATTATTTCTCATTCTTCATACAAACTTCATCACTTCTGATACACAATTTCTTGTAAGTATCAGCCAGTTCTTCAAATTTCACTTCTTCATCACTAGTGTCACTTTCAGAGGTACAAACACCAGTTAGAGCAGTAACTAGTTTGGCAGATTCTTCTTCAGAATTACTTTCTGAATCACAGTCAGACCAAGTAACAATCATTCCTTTCTTTTGTTTCTTAAGAAAGGTAGGACATTCAGCTCGAATATGCCCAAATCCTTCACAACCATGGCATTGAATTCATCTGCCTTGATTTCCCTTCTCTTCTGACCTTGGTCTTCTGTTGGAACTGTCAATGTCAGAGGGAATGTTATGAACATTAGACCTTGACTTTGGATCTATTCTTTTGATGAGTTTGTTGAATTGTCTTCCAAGCATGGCTATAGCTTCTGAAATATTTTCTTCTTCATCCTCCTTGTTTTCAACATCAGTGTTGGATACAAGTGCTATGCTCTTGTTCTTCTTGTCACCATTATCAGTGATCCCCATCTCAAAAGTCTGAAGAGACCCAATTAGTTCATCCACTTTCAACTTGCTGGTGTCCTGGGCTTCCTCTATGGCAGTTACCTTCATAGCAAATCTTTTAGGCAAGGATCTGAGAATCTTTCTCACCAATTTTTCTTCTGACATCTTTTCTCCTAGTGCTCCTGAGGTGTTGGCAATCTCCAAGATGTTCATGTGAAACTCATGAATGGTTTCATCTTCCATCATTTTTAGATTTTCAAACTTGGTAGTCAACATCTGAAGTCTTGACATTTTTACTTTGGAAGTGCCCTCATGGGTAGTTTTGAGAGTGTCCTAAACTTCCTTGGCCAGTTCATATTGATGTACTAGTCTGAATATGTTTCTATAAATTCCATTGAACAAGGCATTTAAAGCTTTGGAATTTCCCAGGGCTAACTCATCTTCTTCTTTACTCCAATCTTCCTCAGGCTTCAGACTGATTGTCCCATCTTTCTCAGTTATGGTGGCATGGATCCATCCTTTGTCAGCAGCTCTCCAAGCCTTTTTGTCCAGAGATTTTAAGAAGGCAATCATACGAGGTTTCCAGTAGTCATAATTTGTTCCATCTAGAATGGGTGGTCTATTTCCAAAAACTCCTTCTTTGTCCATAGTGCCAGAAAGTGATATCCCTAGATCTCACCCAGTAATACAGGCAGAGTGCCTGCTCTGATGCCAATTGAAATTCTGGCTGCAGATACTCAATGTCACGTTCAATGTTATGACACCGTATCTGACTTTCTATAAGACAGTAAATACAAAAATAGTAAAGAACACAGTCAATTGTTTACCCAGTTCAGTATGCAACAACACCTACTCTGGGGGCTACCAAGCCAGGGAGGAAATCCACTATAAGAGATATTAATTCAGGAATAAACCAACCAGTTTATCTCCTTCACTTAAGACCTACCCAATGCAACTTCAATCTAAGTACAACTTGAACCTGAGTTCCTACTCACTCCCCCTCAACCACAGCAGTGATACTTAAAACAATTTGACTAATGAATTGATGAAGACACTCTTAAAAACATACACTTGATTATGCTTCACAGATTTTTAATCAAGCAACACAAACACTCTTGCTTCACAGCTTTGAGTGATACACAAATCTAACTTGACTTTGCTTCAAAGCTTTAGTCAAGAGACACAAAAACACTCTTGCTTCAAAGCTTTGAGTGGTACAAAACCCTTACAATTAAAACCTATTCCAAGTCAATTATCACAATGATACTTGCTTGGATTACAATAGTTAAAACTATACAGCTTCTAAATGATCTTCTGTCAAAAAAGGGATCCCTTCCAAAACAGCAGCTCTGTTGAATATATAGCAGTTGCATCTTCAGTTAGGGTTTCCACAAAAAGCTAGGGTTAATTCTGTTTGACCTTAAGACTAGGTCACAGGACTTTATCAACCAGGTTAGGGTTGAGCTAGGTTAACCCCAAGTCCACGAGATTTTCTATTCTGGAAAGACTGAGTCATAATCCTGAAAAAACTCAGAATTACTCAAACTGCATAACTGTTAGTTCAGAACAGGATGTCTTAACATTTGTTATGACATCTGAAATCCTGTCTACTGATTTAGGTAAATGTGATCTTTTTGCAAAATGCTCAGATACACACTTATAAACAGCAGCACCTGTATGACAATATTTTTCTGCAGAGGTACCTAATAAATCAGTACCTAATAAACTAGAATGTTATGACATCAATCATGACATTCACACACCTGGCTTTACCAAAAATGCATGCCAATAACTAAACAACTACAAAACATAATAAAGAAATTCCTTTTGTTATTAATAAATAGATAAAAGTACAAAAAGTATTGGCCTCTAGTACTTACACCAACAATCTCCCACTATCACTAGAACCAATCAGGCATACCCCTAATACCCATTGATCTAGTATGGCCATCATGCTTCTGTTACGCAAGAGGCTTTATTAGTGGGTCAACAACATTTTCAAGTGTAGGTACTCTACATATCTTCACATCTCCCCGATCAATTATCTTTCAAATGAGGTGATAACTCCTAAGTATGTGTTTGGATCGTTGGTGAGATCTAGGCTCCTTAGATTGTGTGATGGCACCATTGTTATCATAATAGAGATCAATGGGATCCATAATGCTCATGACTATGTCAAGTTCACTAATGAACTTCTTGATCCAAAAAACTTCCTTTGATGCATTTGAGGCAACGATATACTCGGCCTCGGTTGTAGAATCAACAACTGTATATTGCTTTGAACTTTTCCAGCTTACAGCGCCACCATTTAAGAAGAACACATAACCAGATTGCGATCTAAAGTCATCCTTATCTATCTGGAAGCTAGCATCAGCGTATCCAATTACAACAAGCTCTTTCCGACCTCCATATATCAAGAATGAGTCCTTAGTCCTTCTCAAGTGCTTAAGGATATTCTTGGCAGCTACCCAATGAGCATCACCAAGATCAGATTGGTACCTACTCATTGTACTTAAAGCATACGAGATATTTGGTCGAGTACATAACATAGCATACATGATAGATCCTATTGCATATGCATATGGAATCTTAGTCATGCAATACCTTTCTTCCTTAGTTGAAGGGGATTGTGTTTTTGATAAACACATTCCATGTTGAATAGGTATGAATCCTTTCTTGGAATCATGCATATTAAAGCATCTCAACACTTTGTCTATGTATGTACTCTGACTTAGGCCAAGCAGTCTTTATGATCTATCTCTATAGATCATGATTCCTAATATATATAGGCTGCTTCACCTAGGTCCTTCACAGAAAAGCAGTTCCCCAACCAAGTCTTTACTTGTTGCAAGGTAGGGACATCGTTTCCAATGAGTAATATGTCATCTATATATAATATCAGGAAAATAATCATGCTCTCACTAACCTTATTGTGGACACAAGGCTCATCTTCATTCTTGATGAATCCATGTTATTTTACTGTTTCATCAAAATGAAGATTCCAACTTCTGGAAGCTTGCTTCAATCCATAGATTGATTGTTGTAACTTACATATCTTTTGGGCTTATTCTGGTATGTCAAATCCTTTAGGTTGTGTCATGTACACATCCTCAAGAATATTCCAATTTAGGAAAGTAGTCTTTACATCCATCTTCCATATTTCATAATCATGATATGCAACGATAACAACTAAAATTCAAACAGATATAAGCGTTGCAACTAGTGAAAAGGTTTCATCATAGTCAACCCCATGAATTTGTTTATAGCCTTTTGCAACCAGTCTTTCCTTATAAGTATGTACCTTACCATCTGTTGTACCCGAATTTTCCCCCTAAGATTCCTTTATCATCTCATACCATCACAATACAACAAGATCACACACTAGGGTTTGGCTCTTCTCCTTATCTTTAACTTTGCTCATGGGGAATCACTAAGCACCTTGACTTGTAATTTTGTGATCATCTATGTTTTGTATTGATCAAACTTTTAACTAGTAAATATAATAAATGTTTTCCCTAATTGATGATGTTATAGGTGAAAGCACAATGCATTCCATCAAGTTGATCTACAAGTTCATGAGTCTATTGCCATGCCTTCTTCAACAAAGCTTCATTGAGATTCAAGCTTCATTATTGAAGATCATTTGAAGTAATATCATGAAAAAGTCTATTATGAATCTTCATGCCTCAAGTTGTCAAAGATAGTTCAAAGATACAAGGGTTGGTTGAAGAAGTTTGACCTAATTGGACAAGTTTTTGATTTCTTAATCACAAGTGAATATTTCCCTTAATTATCAATATTTGGAGGTAGTTATGGTTGCTATGGTTCCTCATTATCATCCTCGACAACTTCTATTTACATGACAAAAGTATTTGTGCAAGGAGGCTTGTCAAAATTGAAAAGGGTTTCCAAGGCATTTTGTTGCTCTAGGGGCTAGGGTTTTGAACTTCTAAAGGCTATATCTTGCTCATCTTTTGGTATTTTTGAGTGATTCCAAAAACATGATTTTCCTCAAAGAGTTATCAACAAATCACTTCAAAAGTTTCAAGAAAATTTTGTGTGGAAGATACCTAATGATGAAGAAAGATTACAAGTCCTCTAGATAAGCCATCAAATTCCCTTAGGTTACTTCAAAAGATCATAACTTGGTAAATTTTTATCTCCTTGAGCCAATTATTTTTCTAAAATGATCTTGAATATGTGAACTTCAACTCTTATTTTATATGCAAAGTTTGAAAATGGATGGAAGATGCCTTAAGGATGCAAAAGATTATAGGTCATTTTATGAATTTTTACCAACTTCACAAAGTCATAGCTTTCTCATTTTTTGGAGATTTTAAATGGTTCAAGTCTCAAAATGTCATTCAAGAGATCTAATTCATGCCATATTTTCTGGTAAAGAGAAAATTTCAAATGGAAGGCCATGTTTGGATGCAAGACATTATAAGTCATTTTTTGAAGAAAAACTTACAATTTTTCTAAGTACAAAAGTCAACCTTTTTTCTCAACTTTGACTCATCATAATTTTCAACTCAAGCATCCATTTGATTCCTTTCTTTTCACATTATAAAGCTTGTGATCTCATCTTTCTAAATCTTCGAGAATCATGTCCTAAGACTCCTTGAGCTGAGAATGCCATTGATTCAAAAATGGTATCTTGAAACTGAAGTTTCACTTCAAGGCAGAATTTGAAATTCATGTTGTGGCTTCTAAACATCAAATTAGCACGCGTTTTTGGTTTAAACATGTTTAACCAACTTGCCAAAGTGGATTAGAGCCTTGAAACGCAAGGATTGGATGAGTTTTGATGCTAAAAAGATCACACCATACTCGTGTATCAGGTTCACACGAATTCCCTCCAAATCTCATCATTTCACACACTTGAGCATTCACTCAGCTTCCATATAAATAAAGGATCATACCTCATTCATTTTCTCAAGCTTAGAGAGCCAGAATCACCCTTTCAAACTTCTTCTTGAACCCAATTTTCTGCAACTTCGAATTTGGTTTTACAGCTTTTCTCAATCCATTTTCTTTGTCAATTCACCATCCTTGAACCTCACTAAAGCTAACAAAAGAAGAACCAAGCTCTAAGACTTTCTAAATCGTGCTAGCCAAGTCAATTTTCAGAGCTCTGCACTTGAACTTCAATAGGTAGATTCCTTCACCAATTCTCTCAAACTTTGATACTGTTATGAAGCCCTCATCATTCTGATTCTAGTCACAACATTTATTTTCAACTGGAAGTGTGTTTTGACCATGAAATCTCAAATCCCTTTTCAAATCTTCCCTTCCAAAACGGCTGAGCTACATCTTATATAAATTTTTTATGAGGGTACCATTGGAATCGTCTTGAAGAGACGAAGCGGATGATATCGGTCTCGAGCTCTAATTTTATCGTTACAGGGACCTACAAATCTCGTGGCTGGAGGTTGAAGATGACCAATGTATCATCTCTTAACCAATGATAGTGTGCCACGTTTTTTTTCCAAATCTGATTTAATTAATGATTCTGTGTTTTATTCACTAAAGACCATGATATGCACAGTGCGTCTGATCCATTGGATTAGCTTACTAACGCGTTTTGACTCTCATCCATTGGTCCACATTTATTTGGCTTTATTTTATTTTCTGATTTTTATATTTTATTTGTTTTAAACTTCAAAAGTTGATAAAAAATCCATTTTAACTTCAAAAAATTTGAAAAAATTATGAAAAATACTTTTGATTTTTCTCTTTCTGATTATTATTTTTTAACAATTTTATTTTATGTTTTGATATTTTTTATAATTTTTCACTTTATTTGAATTGTTTTAAATGTTTAAAAATAGTTTTCTTAATTTTTAAATTCTGAAAAAACTATGAAAAGATCCAATGACCTCTTGACAAATATTGGTGACCTCATTTTATTTTTATTTCTGACTTTACTATTTTTCACAATTTTTGGTTTATTTTGCCTATTTCTTTTAATTTTAAAAATAGTTTCTGACTTTAAAAAATTACCAAAATTTTTATATAAATATTTGAGCTCATTTCTGATTTTTCTATGGTCTTATTTGACTTTTCTTGAATTTTTTGAATATAGTTTCTATTTTCTACTTTTATTTCCATTTTTATTCCATTTTAAAAAATACTTTTCTTTATTTTTAAATATATTTTGTCTTGTATATATTGTGGCTGATCTTGGACTATGAGATTTTGATCATGAGCTTTATTAACATCATTGGATCCATGGTGTTGAGTTTAACTCCACAAAAAATGGATGAATGATTTTAATAATAGCTTGACTAAATTTTTGGTTCAAATGTGGTTTAATTCTTACCCCATCCCTCTTCATCTTATCCCCTTCTTATTGTACTAAATGTTATTGGAGAATAATTTACATATCATTTCTCAAAAAAAATAGTACATAGATTGCTATTAACCGGTCTCAAAATAGGTGCGACTTCTATATAAGTCCACTTACGGTTGCTTAACATAGCGCTAAATTTTGTCCAGATTTGAGAAATGTTCATTTGTGGCCTAAACCCATGTTTTTAAGCCCAAGTATGTTAATTTGAATCCTTTGATCCAATAACCTTGAGATTTATTGTTAGGAGGCTTTGGTCTTATCAATTCTCTAATGAATCTTCATAAGCTTTGGTCAAAGTGAATCACTTAAACATCGTTGATCATTTATTGTTGCCTTGAGAATTTTGAATGAATGATATACTTGACAAAAAGAAAATGAAACTTGTTGTTGAGAGGCTTTGATTTTATCAATCTTCTAATGAGTTTCAAATGCAAGTTTCAAGATGGTCATTCAACTAACCTCTAATTCCTAACAATTGACTTTATTTTGTGCCTTTACTTTATGCTCTTTACTTTAAGCATATTTATTTTAGCATTTACATTTCATGCTATTTTCATCTTTGCTCGGTTGAGCATTTACTTTTATGTCATTTTTATTTTTCTCACTGGAGCTTTTCATTTATTTTTGAAGATACTTAATAATCAACTTGAACCATAAAAAAACTTTAATGTTACTTGGACTACTTGGTTACTATATTTGGAATTATTGAGTAATGATCTTCTTGGACTTATGATTAGGGACTTTGACCTACCTTTAGACCTTGTGACCTCAACTGCTGTTTTTGTCAAGAGTTCTTGGGGTTTACCCCAAGACATTAGGTTGTTTGTTTGCTTTGTGTGTAGGTTATTTTGATTACATGCTTTGTCTGTAATCTGGAATTCATCTGTATACAACTGTTACTCTGCCCAATTTTGTGAAGACTTAATGCAATTGAAGCTTGGTTTTCTTAAGAGGTTTATTATCTTTGCTTGTTTGGTTTCAAATCTAAAGGATGAGAATTCTATATTGACTCATTTTGTTAAGTGTTAGCTTCTTGTTGGTTAGACGGTTCTTTTCCCTAACTTTTACCATATGCTTTAGGATAGTCCCTTCATCTCCTCCCATCTTCTTTAATTTCAAAAATATTCTCCCTCCTTTTGAAAACTCTTTTAGTTTTTAAACTTGAACCGCTTTCGTAATAAACTTGGGCTTAGGTTCATGCGTTTTCAAAATATTTTCTTAAATCAAACTTTAACCAACTTAATAATACTTTAAAATTTTTGTGAGAAGATTAAAAGTCAATCAATCTCATTCAAACCATTTTGCCATTTTGGCTTTTTACCTTAAAACTTTCTCAAAAGATTAGACTCTTGTCAATCCTTGTAGTGATGCGAACTACTATACTTCTACGATATATAGTGAAGTGAGATATTTTCCACTTGGGTGTTGAGTGGGGCTTTGCTGATTTTTTCTATATCCAAGCTATATCCTCCACTTTGAGATGACGCAAGTTCTCCTTTCTCATGATTGTGGGTAGTAAGTACGTTCTTCCACTCGGATAAGACGATGATGTCTCGTCTCTTAAAATTAACCAACGCACATGTGTTTTAAAATTTTTAAAGGTGAACTACATGTACCCTGATCCCTATTGCACAAAAGGTAATACGTAGGCACTAAAGGTTCGCAACTGCTGCAGGTGCAAAAATTATTTAAAAAAAATACTTCTTTTCTCATCCCCACAATCTATTTTGTATACAACACCTATAGACAAAATACACTGATTTTCAAAGAAGTTCATGCGGAGTACCGTATATGTTTAGGGTGATAATACCTTCCCTTTGCATAACCAACCCCCCGAACTTAGATTCTCTCTCCCTCTTTTTAGGTTATTCGCTCTTTTCCCTTTCCCTTGGAAACAATAAAGCGCGGTGGCGATATTTTTATTTGATCTGTGCGAGTCAAGTCAATCCAATGGCTTAGTCTCAATATTTATACCGCTACAGAAAAAATGGCGACTTCACTGGGGAAAGATTGACCAAATGTTGGTCCATCCCTAAGAGGGTTGAGCCTATCTTTGTTTATCTGTGTATGTTCTATTGTTGTTTATATGTTATATTTTGTATATATGTTTGTCTGAACTTTTTTGGTTTTCAGGGTGCTTGGTGATTTCTCATAAGTCCTATACCTGGACTTGGGAAAACATAAGATAGGACGGGCGGTATAGTCATGTTAACTTTGAGGAAGTAATCCCAAAAAATGAGACATGAGATCCCCCACTTAGTGGAGGCCCCTTTGACTGTAGTGTCGTTTACCGAGTAATCGGGAAGACGTATTGCTTTCGACCTGGGAGCCTAATGAAATTTAGAACCGTAGAACCTTTAACCTATCTTGGCCTTTTAGGTGTAGTGCAGAAGCTATAACAAAGTAATATGGAAATGGTTTTCACGCGATACTACGCTCGGATGAGTTTTTCCTGAGAATATTACTAATTACCAAGTCAATCGGGATGTTGGTAATATCTGAGGGAATGATGTATACTCTGGGAACCTCTTAGAACCTTGTTCGGCAGGTGATAAACTTTTAGATCATACCATGTGGGTAGTACCTTTGACCTCTTTCTTGTGAAGTCAAACCTATGAACCCTATGTTTGTGATCTTGTGTGTGATTGTTGCATTATGCATTCATGCACCCATGAATATCCTTTAAAACATTCTGTTTCAAGGGACTTAAAAGTTGACTCTTTGTGAATATCTCATGTACTTTTTGACTATGGATTTTGGAAAAATAAAGACTAAGAAGTATAATTTCAAAGATCCCAAGATAGATGAGTTAATGCGTCTGATTCCTGAGATCGAGAGTTCTACAGATTTTTGGAGAAAGTATGGGTCCATCATTTCTCTTATGACGCTCAGGATGAAGGAGGGTATTCTCTCGACTTTGGTCCAGTTCTATGATCCGATGTATTGATGCTTTACTTTCCCTGATTATCAGTTGATGCCTACATTGGAAAAGTATTCTTATCTATTGGGTTTACCTATCACCGACCGTGTTCCTTTTACTGGTTGGAGGGGGAGGCAAAATCTCATGAGATTGCTGCTTTGATCCATTTGGGAAAGTCCGAGGTTGAAGCCCACATGACTACCAAAGGAGGGATTAGAGGATTTCCTGCACAATTCTTATTGGAGAAAGCTTGCTACTTTGCTAGGATGAAGAGTTTGGTTTCTTTTGAAGCCATCTTTGCTCTACTTACTTATGGATTGTTCTTATTTCCCAATGTCGACAAATTTGTGGATATTAATTCCATCAGGATCTTTATGATTGGGAACTCAGTCCCTACATTGTTGGGTGATGCTTATTACTCTATTCATCTTCAGGATTCTTATCATGGAGGGATGATCATTTGCTGCACACCTTTGTTCTATGAGTTTAATGACATATCCTGTTTGACCTACGCTGGTTTTATTCTACTTGAGCAGGTTTATCTTCCACAACTACTTGTGTTTCCTACTCTAATTCCTCCATAGGTGTATCAATGCTTTGTGATTCTTGAAATTTATTCAAGCTCTTCCTTCCTCCCACTGATTCCTTTGGAAATAAAATATTTTTCCAAGAAAACTCCAGTTCGAGCAACAAACACTTTGCCCTCTTGTTTAGTATACCCCACAAATAAGCATTTATCAGACTTGGGCTCAAGCTTAGTTGAGATTTGTCGTCTCACATAAACTTCACACCCCTAAATCTTCATGCAAGACATATGTGGTTTCTTACCACTTCATATCTCAAATGGTGTCTTCTCAACCTTTTTGGATGGTACACGGTTAAATGTGTAAGCTACTGTCAATAGTGCATGTCCCCAGAAGGAGTTTGGATCAGACCATGTCTAACAAGGTTCGATTTCTTCTCTCAGATACACCATTCCATTATGGTGTTCCTGGAGGAGTAAGTTGGGATAGAATCCTACATTCCTTTAGATGGTCATCAAACTCTAGGCTTAAATATTCACCGCCTCGATTTGATCGAAGAAATTTAATATTCTTACCTAGTTGGTTTTGTACTTCATTCTTGAATTCCTTGAAATTTTGAAAGGTTTCAGATTGTGTTTCATTAAATACACATAACCATATCTACTTAAATCATCAGTAAATATGATGAAGTATTGAAAATCTCCTTTAGCTGGTATGTTCAGTGGTCCACATACATCAGTATGTATAAGGGACAAAAGATCGTTAGCCCTTTCACCTTTTCCTGTGAATAGGACTTTTTCATCTTTCCAATTAAACAAGACCTGAATGTCTTATATGATTCATAATCAAAAGAGTCCAAGAGTCCATCTTTGTGGAGTTTGGAATTGCGTTTCTCATTTATGTGGCCTAAGCGACAATGCCAAAGGTAACTTGGATTTATCTTATTAGGTTTAATCCTTTTAGTATTAATGTTATAAATTGACATTTCAGGATCAAGGACATACAACCCATTGTTCATTTGTGCAGAATCATAGAATATATCATTCAAATAAATCGAGCAACAATTGTTCTTTATTATGAATGAAAAACCAAACTTGTCCAAACAAGAAACGAAAATAATATTCCTGCTAATTGCAGGTACATAATAACAGTTCTCTAACTGAATTATTAAACCACTAGGTAAAGTAAAAACATAAGTTTCTACGGCTAAAGAAACAACCATTGCTCCATTGCCAACTCATAGGTCAACTTCACCTTTTTCCAAATCTCTACTCCTTTTTAGCCCCTGTACATTGGTACAAATGTGAGAACCGCATCCAGTATCTAATACCCATGATTTAGAAGTAGATAAATTAATTTCTATAACAAAAATACCTGTATTTGAAGTCTCTACTCCATTCTACTTATCTTCCAGGTACTTTGGGCAGTTTCTCTTCCAGTGTCCGGTCTTACCGCAATGGAAGCAAGTGATCTCTTTTGCTATGCTTCCACTAGGCTTCAAAGCAGGAACAATACGTTTAGTTTTGGCAACTTCCTTGCCTTTCCCTTTACTAACGTGCTTGGTGGGCCTTTTGTTCAACTTCTTTCCATTATTGACCATCAGAATGGACTTCCCTTTTGACTTCACATTTTGCTAAGCAGTTCTTAACATGCTTAGCAACTCTGGAAGACTTTTGTCCATGTCATTCATGTTGAAATTCAAGACAAATTGACTGAAGATCTCTGGAAACGGTTGGAAGATCAAATCAGTCGCAAGTTCTTTTACAAGGGGAAACCCTAACCTTTCAAGGTTCTCCATATACCCTATCATCTTGAGTACATGGGGACCTACAGGGGTTCCCTCAGCTAACTTTCTATTAAAAAGGGCCTTTGAAACCCGAAACCTCTCATTTCTTTCCTGCTCTTGATAGAACATATTTAGACGTCCGATCATATCGAACGCTGACATGTTCTCATGCTAATTTTGCAACTCTGAGTTCATGTTAGCTAGCATAAGTCAAGTAGTTTCATTCGCATCATCGACATGCTTCTTATAAGCATCTCTTTTTGCCTTAGGTGCAAAATTAGGAGGTTCCACTTCAGGAACAAATGTATCCAAGACATACAACTTCTTATCATGCTTGAGGATAATCCTCCGATTTCGGTGCCAATCCAAAAAGTTTGTCCCAGACAATTTTTCCTTATCTAGGATTGATCGTAAAATGTTTTTAGAGGTGTTTGTTGTCATGGTAATCTACAAGAAAAATATAATTACCATTAAAATAACATATTCAATTAGGCCTTTAATCAAATATGCTCCCACTATTTTACTCAAACCAAATGAACCTAATCATTTGATTCGGAAAATCCCGTTGGAAGATTTCCTAGTGGGTCGAGATCCACATTTCACTTTGTTTTAAGTCAGTGTTAGGCTGATTACACAAAACTAGGTTATTTAGGTAGGAACTTCTTCCAATTATATCTCATACAATTCTCAAATATTTTTAGTTGGGTGAATAACTCCTTATTCTAATCCATCATATGAATCATTCCCAACTTTTGCTTCTAAGCATGTATAATCTTATTATAATTTGTTTAGTTAAGTTTGACCCAGTGTTTTAGCAATTAGATATTACATTTATCTCATCGCACCTTACTAATATAGAATATGCACCTCACGTTAGGTGAAACCTATATTGTTCGATACTAGTCTTGATGATTGATAAAACTTGGAAAGCATAAACTTAATATTCCTTTTGAGGGAATTTAATATTAGTTTGATCTCGTCGAATTAACATGCAAATCGTCTCTCAGATGCATCAACATACAAACACATGCATCAACATACATATAAAATATACAGTTATGGCCCCTAGCGTAATTGTTCTCCCAGGCTAATGAGAGAACCTAAGTTAACCTAATAACAATCTAAACTTCTCAAAGATAGATCTCCATGGTTGTCTTTCTTCAATCTTGTCTTCTTCCTTTTCTTAATTAAATTACATTATATAAAATAACACTCGTTTTACATACGATGGAATGAGATGACAAAAGAAGTTACATCAAGAGATTAAGAGAAAGGCACGACACGCAGGTCATATTTTAAAATCCCAAAAACAAAATAAAGGAATCTAAGGCCATAACTGATCACCACAAGACAAAAATAATAAACATTTTATTATTATTATTATTATTAATTAAAATTCTTTTAATTAAATAAGTCAAATTAATGAACAATTCATTTGAAATCAACATCATTTTTCGCGTAACTCTTATGTTCTTACGACCCTAATCCGCATAACTCTGTAACAACACAACCCTTGTGCCGTCATGAACCCTAATGCAAATAATTTCATACTGTTTGTTGTACCACAATTTTCCCTCCCATATTTGAGACAAAATTAATTCAAGGCACATCATCATGCTTATAGGAGTCTCAAGTTCTCAAGACTACTCAAGGGTTAATCAGACAAACTCTCCTCCTAAGCAATTGACCTACAACTAGGGTTTTGCTTTTCTCAAAGGAAATTGAGTTTCTTATGCCTCAGGTGGATTTCATGGTTTCTCATATGTCTAAAAGTATCCTCATATCAAGTTTCAAGCCTTACATCAAAAGTTTGCTCAGTCAATTAGCCAGATGATTGAAAGTGAACTGTATTGGACAAAAAGTCAACTTTGACCAATTTACAGTCAAACTTCAATATTTTTGGTCAACATCAATATTTTGAACTCATATTCATCATTTTATCAAGGGTTGATCATGATTCATTAAGAAAACTCAAGATTCATCAAAAGTCAAAAGTTACTAAATTAGGGTTTTCTTAAGGAGAGGTCAACTGAACTTTGACCAAGCATAACTTTCACATAGTTCATCCTAAATTCCTCAACCAATTACTATCTTGAAGAAAATTTAATTCTCTACAACTTTGTCTCTCTAAGCTCAAGGCCAAAAAGCTTCATTTGAGAGATATGAGCCAAAACATTACAGGTCATTTTAAAAGTCAACAAAAAGACATTTTTTTGTCAAAGCAATTTACACCATGTTAAAACTTCAAATGGAAAAAATGACCAACATGAGAGTTGATTGAGACATCTTGAGGTTTCCAAAAAGTCCAAGATCATTTTCATATGACAAAAATTGAGAGAGTTGTGATTGGTGCAAGTTGAGAAATTTTGAGAAAATGCATGAAACCTAAATTGAGCAAAGTTGAATATTTTGGCTAATGGGCCTAATTTTTCAGGTTCAAACGTGTTCATGACCTCATATTAGACTTCTAAATCCATTCACATATATTTTATGATTTTTATTTCTTTTATTTGGATTTTATTCATTTAAATGCAAATTAATTAAATGAAATATGAAAGCATTAATACAAGGAGTGTGGACCTTTGTTCTAATCATGTTGGAGGCCCAAAAATCTACCTTGAAGCTCAAGAAACCGCGTGGCCTATGTTTGAAACAAATCTTCATAGTTTTGGAAGATTTGAACTTATTTTCTAACAAAATCAAAGATATGATTTCATGAGATGTCCAAGCCCACCACTTGACCTAAAACACTACTCTATAATTACATGACATGTTCAGACATCAAAGGACACGAAAAATTGCCTCAAGAACACACCCCAAAAATTCCAAATTTTCAAGAAACTAGGGCACTATCAACCCCTTGTATCCAGTCGTTTTTAGTCCATTCCAAGCATCACACTAGCCTTTTGAAGAACCCAGGAGCTCATCCTAACCACTGCTGAAGCTTGAAGCATCCCAAATCGTTGTGAACAAGCATCATCAATTTTGGTAACTCTATGAATTTCAAACTTTTAATTCATGCAATTTAAATGAGTTTGATGCATACATTCATGTTCATGATGATATTTGGAACTGTTTTGATCCATTGCATGCAAGGTTTGACACAAAAATAAAGATCTGCCATTGTTAGGGTAGTTTGAAATATTTTTATCGCATCTCACGTTATAGGCGTTTTTAGGAAAAAATAAGGTCGCTAGTGGATTTAGGAGGTCCAAATTAGGGTGACACGATCCTTCTTGGTCTTTAATTCTTACTATTTTTGCAGGTTGAGGTTTTGACTCACTGGAGAAGATGACCAGAGCTATGGCTCCAGTGCTTCTCTAATCCATCCGTTTTTATTATATATTGATTTAATTGTGTTTGAATAATAAAAGGCCAGTGTAGCACAGATAGTTGGAGACTGAGGCATGTAACATGAAAGGCGTTGGTTCGATCCCTATGTGTTGCAATTATTTTGTTTCTTTTTCCAAACTAATGCGCAGGTTTACAATATGTTGATTCATTCCTATTCCATAACACAAACTTAACGCGTGGCCTAGTAGAAAGCAACATATTCTTTGAGAATGAGGGCGTGAGTCAGAACCCACCCCATGCAATTGGTTTATTTTCTTATTTTTTTAACCTAATTTTCATTCTTTTTCTTCATTATTTTTTAATTAACCATTAACAAACCTAATCTTTTTTTCAAAACTATAACAAATTAGGGTTAGAGTTTTTTAATTAGTTATTAAATTTTTTAATTTGTTTTTTTACTAATTAATTAAATTGGTTTTTTTTCTTCTTAATTTTAAAATAAATTAGAATTTAGGTTTTAATTACTATTATTATCACTTAAATTATTTTTTACAAAAAAACCACAAAAATATTAACACTTAGATTCTAGGTATGTAACATTTTTCTTATTACTTTTTGCTATTTAATTTTCTTAGAACGATTGTATAGGTCGCACTATCAATGTAATAACTTAAATTTATTTTCTCGCACTTTTTCCTATTATGTATTTGCTCTGAGGATATAATAGCGTAGGTTTACTTTCCCACAAATTTCTATACTTATGTATCTCTCCCATAGCCATGTAATAGCTTAAGTTTTACATTCCACACTTTATCTTTCTATACATATTTAACTGCTAGTAACTAGGATTTGCATGGCAATACTCAAAGGAATCTTAGAAAACCCCAATTCTCAAGATAAGATAACTGAAATCAATACATTTTGCACACTTCACCTCTAGGGTAACCTCTCTTGCTGCCTTATCAATACTGGTCATGCCCCTCGAAAGTGGGGATATTTTAGCAAAAGACCCTCGATCAAATCATCATAGTCCCTTCGAATAAAGAGTACAGTCCCTCAATGACCCTCCGAGTTTCCTACAAAATAATGATAGTCCCTCCGATAAAATTGCTAAAGTAACCTTACATATTGCCTTCGATGACCATACAATGACCCTATGCCCGTCCCTTCACATCCAGTAGATAGGATTACCTACCAACTAATGGTATGGATAATACTATCTCTAAAGGAGAAGGAAAATTACAAGAAAGACTTTAGTGGGTAAGAACTCTTGAGTGCTTGCTCATAACTTAAAACATTTTTACACATCATTTTCAAGCAAATATTTTCAAAACCACTTTGTATACATTCTTGAGAACTGATACAAGAATCATTACAAAGTTAGCCTTACATTGACATTTCAAAATATTTTCAAACAAATCACTCACATACAAAGCATATTTTCAAAAGTGAGCTAAGCAATGAAGAGCCCGTAGATAACTACGGATGAAAAGGGTGCTAACACCTTTCCTTTTTATAACTTACCCCACGAACTCAAAATCTATCAAAGGTATTTCCTATTCTTTTCACCTTTCCTAAATAGTGGATAAAAGAAAAGTCGGTGGCAACTCTTGTTATCTGTAAATTTGGATAACACCAAAAAGTCCGTTCTTCCACCGTATTACAAAACTGGCGACTCTGCTGGGGGTTGTCATAAAAAAGATGGGTTACCTTAGAGTCTATAACACTTTTACTTTATTTAATTGTCCGAATTGTTTGATTTACTTTAAGGGTTTATTTGGGTATTACTGCTTGTGATATATCCTACACCCGAATATAGGGATTCCTTAGGTAAGTAGCAATAGATCATAAAGATTGTATGACGTAGACCGATATGGTTAACATGATAGCTACAGTTAGTGTCACACTTTGTTTTGTACAGTTGTTCCTTGAGTTAGTCAAGGATAACATTAGGCTTCCGCATGGTGTCGTTAACACCAACTTACTTTTAGAATCTTAATTGACCCATCTTGGCCATTAGAAAGTAGTGAGATAGCCGACTTTGGTACAGTTCAAAGTTGGTTGATACACGAAGCTACACTCATTTAGATTCGACTTTAGGGATATTTTGGTGGCAAGCCAGTTTCCATGATAAAATAAAGCCTACGAGAAAGATTCGTGATATGAGATTCTTAGAAACCGATTACTATTTTAGGACAGGTTGAGCCAACTTAACTTCAGTGGGGAAGGGTATTCACCTATGGACTTCATGCAAGCCTTTAAAGGCTGTTGTGTAATTTTTTTGTGTTTGCTACTTATTTAACATGATAATAAAATCATAACGTCATATCATCATAATATAACATTTTTACTAACCATTTCAAGGACCTAGGGATTTATCTTTGTTCCTTGTTGCAGGTTATGGCTTCCACTCGCAGAAATACTATCCAGATCAACTTTGTGAGGATACCTTGCAAGCTTAAGGATTTAGTCTCAAAGGTTCCCAAAAACTCTCAATTCACCAAGCGGCATGGTTATCTACTCAGTTTGGTCACCTTAGATTTTGAAGAAGACATGATGAGTGTTCTATCCCAGTTCTTTAATCCTAAGCATCACTGTTTTACCTTCCCAGATTACTGAAACTATGCAGCCGAAACCTGTCATTTGGATGTTAATGAAACATCAATGAAGTCGCCACCGAACGTCTTTTATCCCGTCAAAAGGGAAAGGTAAACATCGAGAAAAACTGAAAAGGGAGAAATGACGGTCTTTCGACCGAGAGATCGGGTAAGGGAGTCTGTTACGCGAGGGGAAGGTGTTAGCACCCCACACGCCCGTAGTACTCTACGGTATCCACTCTTGTTGTCTAATCTAATGGGTGTGGTCAAATCCTATATCTATGGCTTACGACTGAAAAGGGAATGCATGCGAAAGAAAAAGAAAATAATGTAGGGAAAATAAAAGATGTGCTCGGTTGGGCCCTACCCCAATGCCTACGTATCCCTTTTAAGGAATCAGAGCAGCCGTAGTTCGGCTTATGTGTTTTGGTTGGTTTATGTTTTTTAGTTAAGGCAACAAAAATAATCAAGATAGAAAAACATCAGATAAAAACAATCAAGCAAAAGAGATGATCAAACATAGACTAAATAATAACAAAGTAACATGTCAAAGATGGCGAAACATCGAATGATAAAACAACACACCTAGAAGTGACATTGAGAGTCAAAGTTAGATAATCAAACATGTGCGATGGCGAAACATCGACTTTAAACAAATGTGCGATGGCGAAATATCGGCTAAGAGGTAACAAAGATATCATGGCAAAGATGATGAAACATCGATAAAACAGATGACAAAACAATCACACCCGACAATGATATTGAGAATTAAAGTAGGATAACAAACATGTACGATGGCGAAACATCGACTTCAAATAAATGTGTGATGGAAAAACATCGGCTAAGAGGTAACAAAGATATCATGGAAAAGATGACGAAACATCGATAAAACAGATGCCAAAACAATCACACCCGACAATGATATTGAGAATCAAAGTAGGATAACAAACATGTGCGATGGCGAAACATCGGCTTCAAATAAATGTGAGATGGCGAAACATCGGCTAAGAGGTAACATAGACAAGGAAAAATTGGTTTGTATCTTTTACTTTGAAGGAGGGTTTGAGTTCATTAGAGGTGTCTTATGATTTGCCAAGAAAACAAATTTTGTTTTAAGATGCAAAATGCAAAGAAAGGAAAAAAAATACTAAGGGAAACTAGCCTAGCACTATCCTTAGTGTTATCATACAATGGTTGATCCTAAGGTTGAGGATAAAGGGAAAATCCTACCCTAATTTACATGTTAAAGGGGCTTAACAAAACTATCCTATAGCGAACATGCAAAGAGAGCGAAGTCGTGATCTTAATTCCTAAATTGAGTGACTCATCGATCAACAATTAAAGAAGAAAAGCAATAAACATCCTATAGGGAACATGCAATGAGAGCGAAGTCGTGATCTCAATTTCTAAGTTGAGTGACTCATCGATCAACAATTAAAGCAGGAAAGTGATAAACATCCTATAGGGAACATGCAAAGAGAGCGAAGTCGTGATCTCAATTTCTAAATTGAGTGACTCATCGATCAACAACAAACACAACACATGCAATCAGACAAAACTAGAGGGCCTCCTGACATATATCAACAACAGAGGTCCCATCATGCAGTCAGAGAATTATTCGAAATGAAAATGGGAGAAATGAAGTAGTACAATACCAAACAGATAACTATTTGTAGAAATCAAGCAAGAATAAAAGAAACCCAGAGAAACTTCAAGCAAGCTGGCATCAGTAGACAAATCGAGTCAGAAATTACACCATCAGGATGTAAGTAATTTATCAGATATGAACAAATCCCATGGGAAATGTGTGGCATTCATAATCACAGGTATGTATATCCTGCATAAACCATCAAATATGCCAAACACAAAAATAATGCCAATATAATGAATTGTGTTCCACAAATAAAGTGAAACATAAAAGCCCCAAGCCAAAAGTAGCAACTTTCTCAGAGTACCTCGCATATTCAACAACCAAGTTAGTATTCCATAAGGTGAAAAAGTGAGAACAAAGTGGTGACAATTATCAAACATTAGACATGATAGGCAAGAGGAAACAAGCATATGCACAGATTAGGTCAAAAGAATCAGAGGAATGTTGCTCCTTGTTATCACCATGTTGAATTGACAATTGAATATCAATCAAGGATCATAAGTGCTTGAGAATAATATGAACAAAGGACATGAAGGTCAGTAGCAAACATATTTTAATCATGCACAATTAATTCAATCACAACTTCATGAGCACAATAGGAGAGGAAATCAACACAATGCATTAAAAGGTTCAAACAATTCAAACATGAGGCTTCTAAAGTAAATGGCTTGAGCTAACATGGATAATCAGAATCAACATGATGATTAGGTTCCCAATTATAGGCCTCATTCAAGTTCATTGGCCATCAAACAAATTGCAACAAGACATGCAAACATAATTGGGTACATTCACTTCAAAATTACATCAAAAAGAGAAATAAAGGTCCATAATTCAAACAAAAAAAAGTTAGTTTCTTTGAAAGGTATAGAAGTCAGAATGCAAACCTTAAATTCATGAATGATTGGGGATGAGACAAAATAAAGTTCAAAGTTCAAGACTAGTTGGCAAAACCACCAAGCTAGACAAGTTTTCAAAATAATTTGTGGAAAAATGTCAAACCAAGTCAAATAATTTAAGAAAAATGGTTTTCAACTCCCCAACACATTCATGAACCATGAACAAGACCTGAATTCCAATGAAAGTCCAAGGTACAAGGGTTTTGAACATGAAACTTGCACCATAAGCAACAAAACCCTAGATTTTGACTTTTAATCCTAAATATTAATTAAATAGGATCAAAACTCAAACAAA
This sequence comes from Vicia faba, assembly GCA_948472305.1. Classification (NCBI taxonomy): domain Eukaryota; kingdom Viridiplantae; phylum Streptophyta; class Magnoliopsida; order Fabales; family Fabaceae; genus Vicia; species Vicia faba. Next base: position 195,097,333 of record OX451738.1, on the reverse strand, counting down.
TTAAACCAAGGTCATACAAAACATCAAGAAACCCTAAATGTCAGAAAATATACTTTTCATATTTTTTTGAATTAGGAAAAGTCAAAAAATGAAATTAAATTCAAACAATTATGCAATTAACAAATATTCACATATCAAAATAATATTGAAATCAAAAATTCAGAAAAATGGCCAACCAAAATTATATTCAAATATTGGAGCTAAAAACACACACCCATGAATTTTTGTGAATTTTTTGAATTAAAGGAAAATATTAAAAATAAAAAATACAAACAATTAACAATTAAACTATTATTTAAGGGGAAAAAATGAAAACCCTAACCAAAAATCATGAAAAGGTCAAAATAAAAATATATTCAGATTCTAGGATTAAAAAGAGGGTTACATGAATTTTTTTAGAATTTTTGAATCAAAGGAAGTATTAAAATAAAAATTAGAAAGCAAAAATTCAAAGTAAACCTTTCAAATTAAAATTCTAATAAAAAAAGGAAAATATGCTAGACCAATTTCAGAATCAAATTTTACATTATTTTGTGAGTCTAGAATATTTTTTGTGGAATTTTATGGATCAAAGAAATATTAAAATAAAAATTATCTTCAATTAATCAATTAATCAAACCTATGAATTTTTTTAACCAATCAAATTATTTTTAAAAAATCCAAAAAAAAATATGACAAATACTAGAAAATAATATTGACCTATGGTAATTTTCTTGTGATTTTTGAAAGTGTTTTGATCAGAAAACAAAATTAAACAAAATGTCAAATAAAACAAAAATTCAAATAAGCCAAAAAATTCAAACGGACCAATCATGATGTGCCACCACATCATCTTCAACCTTTGGACAGTTCAAAAACGCGCGCAACATCCAGGTTTGGGACTCACTTTCAGATCAGCATAACACACTCAATTTCGCATCATTTTTCATGAAATCAAATGCAAATCAAAGCTAGCATTTCATACTTCAAATTGCAATTGGAATCAAATCGAATCATCAAACACATTGTTGACAATCAAGTCAGGCATATGAACAAAACCATTCTAAATCACGAGTTTCAGAGTATCCAATCATGCATAATTCACCAAATTAAATGCTATAAAGCTTTAGAAACATTCTATTAACATCATTGAACACAAATCCAAGCTCAAGCATCTCAATAAACAAGCGCATCTCAGAAATTGAAGTTTGGAATCATTACCTCAAGGCGAAAAGTGTTCTACTGTCTCCTTCACTCCAAATGCAAACAAATGGTGCTAGCTTGATCTACTCACTTTGCTGAAGCTGAATCCACAAGAATTTTGAAGAAAACACCAAGGAATTGAGAGAATCGAATCAAGTTGCAGAAGAAGAAAGTGAATCTCAGATCTGAATTTCTTGCAAATGGAGCGTTCTCCTTCTCTCTCTTTGCTTGCTTCCTCTTATATAGAGTTTGTAGAGAAGGTTAGAAAAGGAATTTGGTCTTCCAAGTTGTCCAAGGGCTCGATTGGAAAATTTTGGCAAAAATGAAGTATGCATGGAACTAGCTGATTTGCCCGTGCGTTCTTCTGCCTTTTATGCATTTTGTGAGCCAAATAAATTCAGAAGATCGTGCTTAAAATCTTGGCCCTCAATTCCCTCTGATCAGAAAGTGTTGGAATTTTTGCAACTTTGGGCAATTTTTGCATTTTTCATTCAAACAAACACCAAGGTCCATGGAACACGAAATGGCTGATATTATGGGCCTTAGCAAATCACAAATAGGTCATGGGCTGGGTTAGGAATAAAGAAAAGGGTTGAAACCTAAGTCTTCATGAATTGGCCATTTTGCATATTTGCCAAATTTCAATAAAATGCCCCAAAATTCCAAAACTCATAACTTGCTTGTGCTTTTGAATTTTGACACAAATGAGCATAATTTGGAAAGGTATTGAAAAGATATACAATCCCTTAGTTTTGAGCTTTTGAAAATTAATATATTAAGGTCCTAAAAATTTGGCTTGAAATTCACTAATTTTAGAAAATGACCTATAATTTAGTGACTTCAAAAGGCCATAACTCTTGATTCCTTGCAAATTTGGACATGAGACCAAAAGGAAGTGAAAGATAATTCTCTTAGCTTCCCAAGAATATTTCATTTGCATCTTCTTGATCAAGGGTGAATAAAATATGATTTTTTGAAATTAGGTCCTTATATTCCAAAATTAGTAACTTTTAGGGTTTCTTCAAGAACAAGCTTCAACCCAAACCTCAATCTCTTTGATCCAATGACCAAAATGGACTTGAAATATGAAAAGTACATCCTTTAATTGATGGTTGGCCAAAAATTCACTTGGTCAACCTTGACTTTGACTGATTTTGACCAAAATGACCATTTTCCCCCTCTAAATCAATTGATCCATTTCCTTTAAAATTGATGATCAAAACTTCAAACATGTGATCTTCCAAATATATAGAGGCCATGTACAAAGTTTCACTTCAAAATTCTCAAAGAAACCCGATGAAAACTCAAACCCTAGTTTTGGTCAACACCTTAGGAGACTGATGAATCATCTTCAAAACTTCAAACCCTTTGGGCATCATGACCAAATCCTTGTGCAAAGACCTTTTAAATACCAAAGAGATGCTATAGCTCTCTAAATCAAGACTTGTACATTAGCCAATAGCCTTGCTCAAACAAACCCTAATTTGACTGGTGAATCCAAAGAGTTATTCTCCTTGTAACCAAACACAAACTCCAATCCTTTGATGATCCAAAGAGATGTATAAAATGTCTTGAGCTATGCCATAATTTTTGAGCTTGAAAAGATCCAGAGGTTTAGATAATAAGATTCTACTTGAGCAACTTGTCCGTGTAATCAACCTTCAAAGCTTGAGGAAAACTTGACAACCAAAGTACTTTAATCCTATCACAATGTATAAATGCAATGCACTATGATGTTCTTGATGAAACATAAGCCAAAATCAAGAGGGTAAATTTTGGGGTGCAACAGCTGCCCCTATTCAAATATCTTCAACAAGATAAGTGAGAAAAGTGATAACTTTCGAGCGTTCAGCATTGAAGATGTTTGAATACGAAAGAACCCGAAAATTTACACTCTTGAAAGAAACGGAAACAACAACTCCCAAGACATGCGTCAGAATGAAGATGCAACGCAGGTTGAGATAGAACGAAAACAAGAGAAGTGTAGGCACAACTAAAATTCCGGACAAACGTGCCAGGGTAAAACTGGGCTTCAAAAGGAAGGGCTGAGACAAAAGTCAACCAACAGAGTATAGATGAGACTAAGCTCTATAACAGAAAACGTATGCGGGTGAGGAGACGAAACTCCGAGCTCGACCCAAAGTAAAGTGGCTAGAGTGCGTGATTCCAGGAACACTTGCTAATCTCAACTAGGATAGACAATATGAAGGAACTGAAAGAATCCTTGAAATGAGGAATAAAAGCGAGACGAAACTCGATTCAATAACCAGTTAGACGAAACTAAACCAGATGAGTACCAGGACGAGAATGGATTTCGCTCATGGGTAACAAGGCGAAACTCGACCCAAAGCAAAGTGATAAGAGTGCATGTTTCTCAGAGCACCTGTTGGTCTCAAATCAATGGATAAACAGTGACAAAAACTGATAAGAGAATCCAAGGAATAAAGGAGACTGATTTCAAACCAGGGATGCAACACGAACACTGCACTCGGTAAACGAACACCGCCAAAAAGTCCAAGATAGGAAAGCAAAAACGAGACTAAACTCGACTCAATAACTAGTTAGACGAAACTAAACTAGATGAGTACCAAGACGAAACCGGATTTCATGCACAAGGTGAGGAGACGAAACTCTAAGCTCAACCCAAAGCAAAGAGATTAGGGCGTACACCTAAAAACCTGCTGAAAGCGAATATCAGGACGAAACTGGTATTCGAAAGGTGCATCAATAGATATTGGAATGAACCAGAGAGGGTAGCGAAGACTAAACCCGAGAAGACTGCGCCAGGGCGAAATTGAACTATAGTCAATAGTGGACACTTAAACAAAAGATTGACGTCAGAAGGATATTGGTATGGGGTGGATAATAAGGACGAAAACCTCGCTGGGGATTAAATCCGAAGTATTAGAAAATCACTGGGGATGATGGAAATAATAATGGCTTATGTTCCGATGCGTGTTTGAATTCTTTTTATATAGCGCAATGCTCCATATAATGGAAATGCTACGCGTTTTGGTAGATGCAATCTAATGATGCATGTTTAAAAGTCCCACTAGGGAATGGCCAATTGAGAAGCCAAAAATCAAAGAGTCAGCATCTGACATGACTTGCAAAAATAAATTGCAAAATCCAAAGGAGAGGAGAAGATACGGGGAACCTCTAGAGAGGGAACCTCGAAGAGATGAAGCTTTACGGAGAACAACAACCGAGCAACCAGTAGAAATGGGCCGCAAACATTGAGAGGAGCTGCAAAACTAAATTGCGAATTCCTAGGGAAGATCGGGTCGACACTGCAGCTTCCGAATAGGGACAAAAACCTTTGCTGGGGGTACAAAGATCTGCTGAGGAGGTGGGACTTCACCGGGGAGATAGAACTCTGTTGAATATTTTTCTTGCTGGAGAGATATTCTCTTGGAACGCAACCAATGGATGAATCCTACAGATAGTTACAGTAACGACCTTACTGGGGAATAAGAGAAGATCCTTAACACAAGGATGCCCCGGTCAACAGATCGGCTGGGAAATGAGAGGTCAAAACAATGGATCTCTATTGGCAATTCCATTGGGGAGTTGAAACTCCTTCAGAATGTGGGTTCCTACTTAACGACTCCACTGGGGATGGATGACATATCCAAATTTGAAGTCCTAGAATGAAGCTTTTTGAAAGAAAATCCCTTAAGCAACAAACCTTTGCTGCGGAAGGGAAACTTCATTGGGGGTAAGAAACTTCACAGGGGATAAGCAGAGTCCTAATCATACATGGGCTCTGTCAAAATAGAAGAAAGCCAAACATTTCCCTCTGGACAATCATTAAGCTCTTTACAGGTGTTCAACGTGTAAATTTCTTTTTGATGTTAAATAGCTGTTTTGCATACACAAAAATGTTTATTTTGGGAATGACAGACCTGATGCGATGATTACTTAAAACCTTGAAGTTGAAAACTTTAACAAAATGTCGCATCTCTGTTGTGAACGAGTCACTGGCTAAAGTGCAAAAAGTTTAAAACTTTTCTTCCCCTTTTTGAAAAATGAGTCAAAACGCGGGTGATAAGATACCAACACGACCATGTGACACATATTTGGGGAGTTCAGGAAATGTTATCCTGTGGCAGTATGCCTTCGAGTTAAACCCTTGTTTCAGTTAGGACTTTTAGAGGTTGTAACGTGGCCTGGTCCGAGGTTCTTTTGAAATTTTTTTTTCAAGGCTTAAGTCATTTGGTGCCCACCCCCTTCGTGATATTCTCTTGTCTTAAATTCAGTTGATTTATCACAAGCATTCATCTTTCAAAAAGATTTATAATGGTTGAGTGATCATGATAGATCCTCCAACATGATCGTCACTTAACTTCTGCTTCTTTGGTTTTTGACATTATTGTTCTTCTTTTGACAAAAATTTTATGGGATAATCTTTTTCGGCCTTTTAGGCTCTCTTTTCCCTAATTTTTGCCTGGACAAAATCTTTTGAATTTCCATTTTAGAAGTCCAGCGGGATACCCTAACTTTTGCCTAAGCGACTTTTTTTCAAGTTCCGACTTAGCGGGGTTTTTTGTTTCTTTCTTATTCATGCTTTCCATTTTGAACAAGTCAATATGACTTTAGGTCTTTGAACTTTTTCATTCTCTGTCTCTTTTTTTTTGAAGAAAAACAAATGCCTCATTCCTTGGTCGGCGAGGGATAGCCATTATTGTATCAATTCAATCTTGACCTCAGGATTTTGTGAGGAAATGAAAATCATGGTTTTGACATTTTTCCTGATCTCATGATGTGAAAGATAAAATGTGGTGATTCTCGGGTGGGACATTCCTTCTGAAATTTGAATGCTTGGGCAAATCAACTGAACATCTATCCTGCCCCTAGATAAAAAAAGTTTATTTTTATTTTTTTGAACAAAAAGAAAACTCCTACTTCGAAGGCTCAGAGGGGTTAACGAGGGTCTATCTCCCTTATATCTCCAGTGTTTGGGGATTGAAACAATGCCTATACATCGTCAACAGGGTTCTACTCAAAAGCATACCACTACAGTCACTGTTTTTTTGTTGTTGCTAAACTCCCTCCTCCAAATTCTTGGTCATGCAAAAGGATTGGCACAGTTGGTATCAAAATGCCCGGAAAACAATTAAAGAGTGATATTGTATGAAAACTTTTTTTCCAGGAAAAAATGTTCAACGCATCAAGACTGACATTCAGTTATAAACAAAATCTTATATGCAGACAATGCTAAAACAATCAATCAAGATGACACATGAGAGTGCGGCAAAGAAACGTAATAAAAGCAATTATGCAAAAGCAGTATCTCCAACCAGGTTCACCGGTCCCGCTGACCTGCCATAACCTTGATATTACTCTGACCTTACGACCTTTACCAACAGACCGGAACTATGAAACAAAATGGAAAAGGCAAACGCCAACAAAGTGAAAGAGAAATTCATCAAACATGGCACCAAACATGCCCCTTGCACAGCAGTAGTGGTGTTTGTTATCCGTATTTCAAGCGATCAACTAACAATGACTTAGATTACCATATCCGTGTCAGGTCCACGAAGTTTATATGCTCATGCTTATCAAAAATATTGGATGTTTTTGCAAACAAAATAGTAAAAAGGGAGAAAAGAAACGTATACGTATACTTGAAAGAAGATATTCTATTGATTTTGAGAAATCAGCCTGTGAAAAAGGCATTTACATTTAGAAGCAAGCAATTACAAAATCAAAGCAAACAAGTGTTTACAAATGGCAATGTGAATGTGAATATCCATCAAGTCCCAACTCCGCTATGACTCTTATGACTCTCATTTTCCTGCTTTCGGATAGATCAAACTTAGATTGGCTTCGAGCTTATGCCAGGTGACGGAATGAAGGAAGGAAACAAAGCATTTCATGCTGAGCGTAGTCACTTCCTTTAAGTCCCTAACTTTTGCCTGAATTGCCCTTTCGGGTTTTCGATTCACCAGGACACCCTCTTTTTTCCTAAACTGCCCTTTCGGGTTTTCAATTTAGCGGGTTTTTATTATTTTTTATGCAAAGTATTTTTTAACTACGTCAGCATTCACAGGGAGAGGGAAGTACTCTCCATCCATAGTCGTGAGCATCATCGCTCCTCCAGAGAAAAAATTTCTGACCACGAAAGGACCTTCATAAGTTAGAACCCACTTGCCCCTGGGATCTCTCTGGGGAAGAATTATCCTTTTGAGCACAAGGTCACCTGGTTTGTAACACTGGGGCCGTACCCTCTTATCAAAAGCTTTTCTCATCCTTTGCTGATATACCTGACCATGACATACAACCGTCAACCTCTTCTCGTCAATAAGTTCCAACTGATCCAGCCGATTATGTACGCATTCACTTTTATCTAGCTTAACATCTCATGACCCTAAGAGAAGGAATCTCGACTTCTACCGGAAATACTGCTTCCATGCCATAAACCAATGAAAATGGGGTTGCCCCAGTTGAAGTACGCACAATGGTGCGATAACCATGCAAAGCGAAAGGCAACATCTCATGCCAATCTTTATAGGTTACCAACATCTTCTACACAATCTTTTTGATATTTTTATTGGCCGCTTCGACAACGCCATTCATATTTGGTCTATATGGGGAAGAATTATGATGCTTGATTTTGAAGGACTCACAAAGCTCCTTCATCATTTTGTTGTTCAAGTTAGACCCATTATCAGTAATGATCTTCTCAGGCACTCCGTAGCGACACATAATATTGTGCTTAATGAACCGAGTTACCACCTGCTTGGTGACATTGGCATAGGATGCAACTTCGACCCATTTTGTAAAATAATCGATGGCAACCAGAATGAAACGGTGCCTGTTGGACGCAGTCGATTCAATCTTGCCGATCATATCAATTCCCCACATTGCAAACGGACAAGGGGAGGTCAAGAAATTCAAAGGTACTGGCGGCACATGCACCTTGTCAGCATAGACTTGACATTTGTGGAAAACCCGTGCATGATTGTAATAGTAAGTCTCCATGGTGGACTAGTAATACCCTGCTCGCAAGATCTTTTTAGCCATGGTGTGCCCGTTGGAATGGGTCCCGAAGTCACCTTCATGTATCTCCTCAATGATTCTAGTTGCTTCTATCTTGTCAACACATCTGAGCAGTAAACAGTCATGATGCCTTCTGTACAACACACCACCACTGAGAAAGAACTTGGCTGAAAATTTTCTCAAGAACTTATTATCTGTGACAGATGCCTCTTCAGGGTACTCTTGTGTTTCCAAATATCGTTTAACGTCATAAAACCAAGGATTACCATCTGGTTCCAAACTGGCCTCAAAACAGAAAGTTGGCTCACTCAAACTTCTGATAGTAATGGAAGGTGCCTCATTATCCCACTTAACCTTGAACATGGAGGACAAAGTTTCCAGTGCATCAGCTAGATTGTTTTCTTCTCTGGGAATGTGCTCAAACGTGATCTCTTCAAAGTACGGAATCAGCTTCATAACATGCTCACGACAGGGAATTAGGTTCTGATGGCGAGTCTCCTAATCTCCATAAATCTGATTGATAACAATATTGGAATCCCCATAAACTTTCAAGAATTTGATGCGCAGGTCCATCTCCGCTTCAATGCCATAAATGCAAGCTTCATATTCGGCCATGTTGTTAGTGCAATCGAAACAAGTACGAGCCATGAAAGGAATGTGATATCCCTCAGGGGAAGTGATAACAACTCCGACACCGTTGCCCATGGAATTGGAGGTACCATCGAAAACAAGCGTCCAACGTGAACCCAGCTCGGGTCCTTCATCTGGGCCTGGCATATTACAATCCAAAATATACACGATTTCCTCATCTGGAAAATCAAACCTCATCGGTTTTATAATCATTCATGGGTTGATGAGCAAGATGGTCGTCCAGTACACTACCCTTAATTGCTTTTTGAGTAGTGTATTGGATATCATATTCAGTGAGCATCATCTGCCAATGGGCTACCCTGTCTGTAAGAGCTGGCTTCTCAAAAATGTACTTGATTGGATCCATTTTGGATATTAGGTAGGTGGTGTGAGTTAACATGTATTGCCTCATACGTTTGGCGGCCCAAGCAAGCGCACAACAAGTTTTTTCCAGCAATAAGTACCTTGACTCGAATTCCGTAAACTTCTTACTCAAGTAGTAAATAACCTGCCCTTTCTTCCCCGTCTCGTCGTGCTGACCGAGGACGCAACCCATTGAGGTCTCCAACACAATTAGGTACATGATTAGTGGCCTTCCTTCCACTGGTGGCATGAGTATCGGAGGTTCCTATAAATACTCCTTTATTTTGTCAAAGGCCTTCTGACAATCCTCATTCCACTTCACCGTCTGACTTTTCTTCAACAACTTGAACATAGGTTCAAAGGTGGTTGTGGGATGAGAAATAAATCTGGAAATATAGTTTAACCTTCCCAAGAAGCCATGTACTTCCTTCTCTGTCCTCGGATCAGGCATTTCCTGTACCGCTTTGACTTTGGCCGGGTCCACCTCGATACCTTTTTCACTCACAATAAAACCCAACAGCTTGCCGAATCTCACCCCGAAGGTGCAATTATTCGAATTCAACCTTAGCAAGAACTGCCTCAGTCTCTCGAACAATTTTTCCAGATGAACGAGACGTTCCTCTTCCGTGTCAGACTTAGCAATCATATCATCTACATATACCTCAATCTCTTTGTGAATCAAATCATGAAAGAGAGTGACCATGGCACGCTGATATGTTGCCCCGACATTTTTCAAACCAAACGACATCACTTTATAATAGAAGGTTCCCCAAGGCGTGATGAATGTTGTCTTCTCCATATCCTCCGGAGCCATCTTAATTTGATTGTAACCCGAAAAGCCATCCATGAACGAGAACACCTTGGAATGAGCAGTATTATCAACCAACACATTAATATGCGGAAGAGGGAAATCGTCTTTAGGGCTGGCCCTGTTTAAATCCCTATAATCCACACACATCCTGACTTTACCATCCTTCTTGGGAACATGCATAATATTTGCAATCTATGGCGAATAATTGACAACCTTTAAGAAATTTGTGTCGAACTGCTTCTGGACCTCCTCCTTGATCTTCTTGGACATCTCAGGATGAGTTCTTCGGAGCTTCTGCTTGACAGGAGAACAACCTTCTTTAAGCGGTAGTCGATGCACCACTATGTCTGTATCCAACCCAGGCATATCCTCATAAGACCAAGCGAAGATATCAGAATACTCACGGAGTAGCTTGATCAATTTGAACTTTATACCTTCTTTGAGATCGGCCCCTATCTTGACTTCTCTTCTTACCTCTCCTGTGCCAATATTCACCACCTCAATCGAATCCTGATTTGGCTGGATAACCTTCTCCTCTTGTTTCAACAGTCTTGCTAATTCCTCAGGAAGATCGCACTCCTCATATGCTTCTTCATCAGCTTGATGAATAGGAGTATCAAAGTCATAATGAGCCATAGCAGAGTCGTTATCGATATAATCAGTGGTGGAAGTGCATCTGCATGAATGACATTTTTGCGTTTTTTAGTGACAGTGTGTGAAAAGAGAAACATTGCCATTTAAAAATAAAAAAGAAATGGAGCAAATATTGAATGCAAAAACGTCCTTTATTTTATGATAAACTTGAAAAATAAACATGGTGGCCCTACACAAATGATTCACTACGCCTTGGGCAGAGCGTAAGAATTATGATATGACAATAAAAGAAACAAGAAAATTACTCCTCGGCGCTTGAAACTTCGATAACATCCACAGAAGTCCAATTGTTGAGTGTCTGGCCTGGAATACTCAGATGAATCCAATCTTCAAAATTGTAGCCATCAGCCATATCGTCGCCAATTGCATTGACGTGTCCTTCTTGAGCAGCACAAGGGCGGGAAAACTTCACAAGAGTAGATAAACTGGATGTTTTGGGAGCTGCACTCTGCTGACCTGGGCTAAAACCAAGACCAAATTTATCAAACTTCAGAGTAAAGTCCAGCACCTGACCCCAACCTTCAGGGTTACCACCTTCCACTACAGCTTTTGCATCTTTGAGAGAAGACATAACCGTTTCCGATTTCTTTTTCTGCTCTGGAGGAGGAAGATTGACGACATGAACTGTCTCAAATGCTTGAAACGGAGTCTCATGTATCTCACCTTCAACTTCGACATAACGGAATGACATCAAATGACTCACGATGTACTCTTCTTCGCCGCATACAGTTATCACTTTTCCCTCTACAGGATACTTGAGTTTCTGATGAAGAGTAGAAGTGACTGCTCTTGCTCTACGAATCCACGGCCTCCCCAACAAGCAACATTATGCTGGCTGTATATCCATCACAAAAAATGTAGCCGTGAAGGTGCGAGGACCAACCTTGATTGGTAGCTCCACCTCCCCAAATACTGACCTTCGAGACCCATCAAACGCCTTCACCATCAAATCGCTAGGGCGCAACTCCAGTCCAGAATAATCAATCTTCATCAATGCTGACTTGGGCAACACATTCAAAGACGACCCTGTGTCCACCAAAACCCGGGATAAAGTAGTTCCCCTACACTCCATTGAAATATGCAACTCTTTGTTATAGTCTGGTCCCTCTGGAGGAAGATCAAAATCGGTGAAGCCCAAACCATTCCCGGCAGATATATTAGCACAAACATTCTCGAACTGATTGACTGTTATCTCATGTGGCACGAACAAATTCTTTAACAACGTCATCAAAGCATTTCTGTGAGGTTCTGAATAAATCAACAGAGACAAGATAGATGTCTTAGAAGGAGTATTGCTCAGATGATCAATTATGCTATAATTACTCTTTTTGATAATTCGCATTAACTCTTCAACTTCATCGGGGACTGAAGAAGCCTCCGGTAACGGAATTGGTTGAGTCACATTGGCTGGTGTAACCCTTGGATTACCAATCATCACCTGATGTTTTCCTTTTTCTCTTGCAGAAACGTATACCACATCTTGCACATTGGAAGGACCAAATACTCTCCCGCTTCTAGTCATTCGACCCACACCAGAAAAGTTATGGACTTCCTCTTCATCATCTTCAGCATGTTCTTCCTCGGACAAACGAGCATTAACCTCCTGCTTTACCCCATGGTAATAAACATCAACACCGTAATGCCATGGGATGGCCTTCTCACTGGTGTACGGCATGGGACCAGGTAATGTAATCATCAAAGGGGGTGCCCTTGATGGGGCAGGAATGCGCGCAGGGGTGTAAGGAATAGATATTACAGCAACATCCTCTTCAGTAACCTTGCGGTGGTTCAGTTTTCTATCAAACTGCAGGGAACCCTTCTTTATCATCAACTGGATATCGGCTTTTAAATCATCACAACCCTTCGTTTGCTCTTGACACTTGGCACATTTTGAAGTACAACTTAGGAAAATAGAATTGTCAAGCAAATACCTCTTAACATAGCTCAACGGAGTAGTTACTTGTTCCACATTCATGATTAAATTCAGCATTTCACCATTATCATCAATCATATTAACAATACCCCCTCCGCCTAGGCATTGGGTTCTGAGTAACATTCGGACTAGTCATTGGAGTAAACTCAATTGCCTTAGCGTCCAATAAGTCTTGTACCTTACACTTCAATGCAAAACAATTGTAAGTAGAATGACCAACTCCGCCCGAATGGAATTCACATCTTGCATTAGCATCATAGTTAACAGGAAGTCTCGCGGGTGGCGGTGGCATATTTCTCAAACTGATCAACTTCAAATCAAGCAGGTGATGGAGTGCTTCAGTAAGAGTTACAGGCAAGGGATCGAATTTCCTTAGCTGTCTCGGCTGTTGGTTATTATATTGATGAGGAGCATCTTGCTGCTTTGTTGTTGAGGCACTGTATTTGGTCTCTGCTGCGGAGGAGCATTAACAGGAATAGAAACAACATTGATTTGTTGGTGCTGACGATCCTCTCTTTGTCCCCTATGAGAGTAAACTGCGCTTGTGTCTCCTTCCCTTTTCTTAGGGTAAGCGTTGAATGGCTTCTTACTGCCCCCTGATGAGCTACTGGAACCTTCAATCTGAATCTTTCCCAGTTTCAAACCCACCTCAATTCTTTCACCAGCCATAACTAAGTCTGCAAATCCTGCCGAAGTACTTCCTATCATGTGCTCATAGAATGGCCCTTGCAGGGTACTCATAAACATATCAATGAGTTCTCTCTCCATGAGTGGGGGTTGAACCCTCGCAGCCAACTCACGCCACTTCTGAGGATATTCCTTGAAATATTCTTTTGGTCCTTGGGACATATTCTGAAACTGAGTGCGATTAGGCGCCATATCCATATTGTACTGATAATATTTGACAAAAGCCCGAGCAAGATCATTCCAGCAACGAATATGATTTTTTTCCAACTTCATGTACCACTCCAGGGATGCCCCACATAGGCTATCCTGGAAAAAGTGAATCAAAAGCCCTTGATCCTCAGTATGTACCGACACCTTCCGGAAATAAGCAGTTGCATGACTAATAGGACACGATGTTCCGTTTTACTTTTCAAATGTAGGAGGCTTGAACTTTGGAGGAACTTTCACCCCAGACACCAACCCGAGATCATTAGCATCCATACCAAGTACTCCTTGCCCTTCCACAACCTTCAGACGCTCTTCCAATAAATGATACTTCATATCCTCAATCTGAACCCCCGACTCTGAACGCCGCACAGAAAACTGATCTTCATCCTGGTCAAAGTCAAAATCCTGATCCTGATAATTCCTTACACTGCCCTGATTAGCTCTCCTGTTCCCCATAAGACGAGGTCCAGGAGACGGGGGAAACTGCCAACGTTGCGCACAAAAGGGTTTCCCGGCATCCCATGAAAACTTCCAGCAGGATGATCTTGCACATCCCTCAATCCTACAGAAATGTCCTAATAGAGCCCTTGATTTCCACCATCCCCTAGATAGCGGCGCTGGTTGTTGACAATGGAAGCTAGTTCCTCCTGTCGGCGATTCACATTGGTGATGACCTCCATGAACCGAGTCATCTGAGTAGCCATTTGGGCCCCCATTTCAGCGAGTTCAGCTTGAACCTGTTCCATCTGTCTTGGCAATTTGTTTCTGGTGGAATACCGATGAGTAGTCGTCTTGAATTCTGAATAAGACAAGAAGCAGAATAAGAAAACCGTCTTGAGATAACCTGTAATGTTATGAAATGCATGATGTGCATGATATGTTTGTCATTTCCAGGTATCCAAGAGTCCTTTTATTCATCAGTCACGGCGTGCAACCATGAAATCAAAAGAGAAAGGGTTATAAGATGAACACTTTAATTATTTACAAACAAAATAAACGATGTTCAAGTGACTTCGGACGATCAAGAGTAAAATGATAAACAACTAAATACATGTCTTAACAATAAAGAAAAAAGAACTGAATAATAATAACAATCAATTGGTCCCTTCCAACAATTCTGGGGGTGACCAAATACACCAAAAGTAAATAACGGGACTAAATCTCCGAAACTAAACATGCTTCAAGATGTTGACAGTACTCAAGTCTGGCTTTCTCCTTCAAAAGTTGGGATGCGACTATTTTACTCTCTTGGAAACGATCTTCTGCGACACGCTTCTGGGCTACTTCCTTCTCGATCTGAGCATCTTTGTCTTTGAGTTGTTTCTCTAAGTTCTGAATCTTCTTTCTGTAGTTATTCTCAGATACCAGAAGCTTCCGACACTCTTGCTGAGTCTTACTCAATTCTTCTTCCATTTTAGCATGAGATCTCTTCCTAAAACCGGTTGCGTCAGAAATTTCCCCTTGAGCTTCCTTGAGTTTACGAGCTAAATCGGCCCTTTCTCGATCTGCCCAATAAAGTGTCATCCCTGCCTCGCGGTCTTTTGCACAAAGTTGAATGTTCTCAACATGAACATGGGTAAACATCTCGGTAGGCACCGTGTTATTTGGAACAGAAGGAGGTTCTCGTATAGATGAGCCGACCTTGCAAATGGTAACCGTAAGATATTAACCCTGGCTTTAACCCACTCCAGGTAAGGAACCCTAACAATAGGAACCTTCTTGCCCAAAGTGGTTCTATCCTTCTTGTGAATTCCCTTCCAATCACTTGTCACTCTTTTTAACATCCCAGGATCACTTCCTCTAGCTAAATACACTGATTCAGACACCTCCTCAACCTTTGGCGGTCCATCCATTGCATATCCCAATTGACGATAAATAAGCACATGATTATAGTTGATACACCCATTAGTTCCTATGAGGGGAACATTAGGGAAACCTCCACAGCTAGTGACAATACTTTGCAATTCCCCCATGTCATAATTCCACCGGATATCAAATGAAGTAAGGTTGACAAGCCTTGATGACCATCAGAGAGAATGCCTGGTATCCACGAAAGGGCCACTTACTGGTAGATGCAACTTAAGCCATTGATACAACATCGAATGGCATAAACTTACATTACCACCTTTTCCATGCCTGGAATGAATGGTGTAAAGAGTCTCTGCCAAGAGTGTCGGTATCAGGTTCTTATTTCTAAAAATACAAATAGCCGCCAAATCCACAAAATTTCTCTTGTGAGGGAAGAGGACGATCCCGTATATCATGAGAGAAAACAGAGAACTGAATTCACTCCAATTGCCTTTCTTTGCCCAGTCTTCAGCTTTCTTCACTAAGAAATCCAAATAAAACCCTATAGTACCTTCACTCGTCTTCCAATTGTCTTTCACCTGTTTCTAGCTCAAACGAAGAATTTCAGCAACAACTTCAAACTTCGGCTTCTCCGGCACTTGGACAAAAGGAACTTCATCAGACAACTTGACATTAAGTAGGTACGCGTACTCTTCTAGGGTAGGAACCGGTTGATAATCTTGAAAAGTAAAACACCGTAATTCTTTGTCATAGAACTGGAAGAGAGTGATCAATGCCATCGGGTCAACTGGAGTGTTAAGGACTAGTAACAAGTTGCCATAATTTTTGTTGAAATTATTCAGAACGTCATCCTTCAGATAAGAACTCAAGCTCTTCAACTCGGACACATCAATGGTAGGAATATGATAAGAGAAAGTATGCCTGGTGAGCTCTTTAACACGAACTGAATCAAACTCAACTGGAGGGAGACCCGCCATTTCTGATGGAAAGAAGACTCTTGAATGTCCCTGGAAAATGACATGCGCATGCTAGTTATTTTTTTACATAATTTTTTTTAGAAATAAATATGCTATGATGCAACATGACAGGATCAAAGTTTCATGGATCGTGGCTGGACCATTACAGAACATCACCACTCAAGATCAAAAGAGAATCTCGAAGCTTCAAAAATATCATGGGAACCTGAGTCACCTTCGCAACACAAAGTCACCAACAGTACCTGTACCTATAAGAAAAGTTTTCCCGCCCCTCTCACGGGTGTAGTCTAGGTCATGGTAAGGTTAAAAGCCAAATCAGAGCACGAGAGCTCGAATGTCGGTATCATCATACGACAACATCTATTCAAACTACCTCTGAAGTCATGGGTCTCATGGTCAGGTCTACAAAGCATCCGCCTGATAGCTTCCATGGCCACTCTATTCCTAGTTCCTATGGAATTCACTCATAGCCTGGGTACGAGGCCTTTTACCTCATGAAACAACCCACCCACCAAGAAAATCCAGAAACCAAACAGTCCAGCCAAATCCAATATGCAGAAAGTAAAGCACACATAGGATGCAATGCAAACAGATAAATATGCAAAGCGGTAAAATAAACACCCAAAAAGAAAACAAAGAAGATCTAGGATCGACTCCAGGATGGACCAACAAAAGGTCAATCTATCCCCAGTGAAGTCACCAGCTGAAACTACGTGGCCGGAACCTGTCATCTGGATGTTAATGAAACATAAATGAAGTCGCCACCGAACGTCTTTTATCCCGTCAAAAGGGAAAGGTAAACATCGAGAAAACCTGAAAAGGGAGAAATCATGGTCTTTCGACCGAGAGATCGGGTAAGGGAGTCGGTTACGCGAGGGGAAGGTGTTAGCACCCCACACGCCTGTAGTACTCTACGGTATCCACTCTTGTTGTCTAATCTAATGGGTGTGGTCAAATCCTATATCTATGGCTTACGAATGAAAAGGGAATGCATGCGAAAGAAAAATAAAATAATGTAGGGAAAATAAAAGATGTGCTCGGTTGGGCCCTACCCCAATGCCTACGTATCCCTTTTAAGGAATCAGAGCAGCCGTAGTTCGGCTTATGTGTTTTGTTTGGTTTGTGTTTTTTAGTTAAGGAAACAAAAACAATCAAGATGGCAAAACATCAGATAAAAACAATCAAGCAAAAGAGATGATCAAACATAGACTAAATAATAACAAAGTAACATGTCAAAGATGGCGAAACATCGAATGATAAAATAACACACCTAGCAGTGACATTGAGAGTCAAAGTTAGATAATCAAACATGTGCGATGGTGAAACATCAACTTCAAACAAATGTGCGATGGCGAAACACTGGCTAAGAGGTAACAAATATATCATGGCAAAGATGACGAAACATCGATAAAACAGATGACAAAACAATCACACCCAACAATGATATTGAGAATCAAAGTAGGATAACAAACATGTGCGATGGCGAAACATCGACTTCAAATAAATGTGCGATGGAGAAACATCGGCTAAGAGATAACAAAGATATCATGGCAAAGATGACGAAACATCGATAAAACAGATGACAAAACAATCACACCCGACAATAATATTGAGAATCAAAGTAGGATAACAAACATGTGCGATGGCGAAACATCGGCTTCAAATAAATGTGCGATGGTGAAACATCGACTAAGAGGTAACACAGACAAGGCAAAATTGGTTTGTATCTTTTACTTTGAAGGAGGGTTTGAGTACATTAGAGGTGTCTTATGATTTTCCAAGAAAACAAATTTTGTTTTAAGATGCAAAATGCAAAGAAAGGAAAAAGCTACTAAGGGAAACTAGCCTAGCACTATCCCTAGTGTTATCATACAATGGTTGATCCTAAGGTTGAGGAGAAAGGGAAAATCCTACCCTAATTTACATGTTAAAGGGGCTTAACAAAACTATCCTATAGGGAACATGCAAAGAGAGCGAAGTCGTGATCTCAATTCCTAAATTGAGTGACTCATCGATCAACAATTAAAGAAGAAAAGCAATAAACATCCTATAGGGAACATGCAATGGGAGAGAAGTCGTGATCTCAATTTCTAAATTGAGTGACTCATCGATCAACAATTAAAGCAGAAAAGTAATAAACATCCTATAGGGAACATGCAAAGAGAGCGAAGTCGTGATCTCAATTTCTAAATTGAGTGACTCATCGATCAACAACAAACACAACACATGCAATCAGACAAAACCATAGGGCCTCCTGACATATATCAGCAACAGAGGTCCCATCATGCAGTCAGAGAATTATGCAAAATGAAAATGGGAGAAAGGAAGTAGTACAATACCAAACAGATAACTACCTGTAGCAATCAAGCAAGAATAAAAGAAACCCAGAGAAACTTCAAGCAAGCTGGCATCAGTAGACAAATCGAGTCAGAAATTACACCATCAGGATGTAAGTAATTTATCAGATATGAACAAATCCCATGGGCAATGTGTGGCATTCATAATCACAGGTATGTATATCCTGCATAAACCAACAAATATGCCAAACACAAAAATAATGCCAATATAATGAATTGTGTTCCACAAATAAAGTGAAACACAAAAGCCCCAAGCCAAAAGTGGCAACTTTCTCAGAGTACCTCGCATATTCAACAACCAAGTTAGTATTCCATAAGGTGAAAAAGTGAGAACAACATGGTGACAATTATCAAACATTAGACATGATAGTCAAGAGGAAACAAGCATATGCACAGATTAGGTCAAAAGAATCAGATGAATGTTGCTCCTTTCTATCAACATGTTGAATTGACAATTGAATATCAATCAAGGATCATAAGAGCTTGAGAATAATATGAACAAAGGCCATGAAAGTCAGTAGCAAACATATTTTAATCATGCACAATTAATTCAATCACAACTTCATGAGAGAACAATAGGAGAGGAAATCAGCACAATGCATTAAAAGGTTCAAACAATTCAAACATGAGGCTTCTAAGTGAAATGGCTTGAGCTAACATGGATAATCAGAATCAACATGATCATTAGGTTCCCAATTATAGGCCTCACTCAAGTTCATTGGCCATCAAACAAATTGCAACAAGACATGCAAACATAATTGGTTACCTTCACTTTAAAATTACATCAAAAATAGAAATAAAGGTCCATAATTCAAACCAAAAAAAAATTAGTTTCTTTGAAAGGTATGGAAGTCAGAATGAAAACCCTAAATTCATGAATGATTAGGGAGGAGACCAATTGAAGTTCAAAGTTCAAGACTAGTTGGCAAAACCACCAAGCTAGACAAGTTTTCAAAATAATTTGTGGAAAAATGTCAAACCAAGTCAAATAATTCAAGAAAAATGGTTTTCAACTCCCCAACACATTCATGAACCATGAACAAGACCTGAATTCCAATGAAAGTCCAAGGTACAAGGGTTTTGAACATGAAACTTGCACCATAAGAAACAAAACCCTAGATTTTGACTTTTAATCCTAAATATTAATTAAATAGGATCAAAACTCAAACAAATTAAACCAAGGTCATACAAAACATCAAGAAACCCTAAATGTCAGAAAATATACTTTTCATATTTTTTTGAATTAGGAAAAGTCAAAAAATGAAATTAAATTCAAACAATTATGCAATTAACAAATATTCACATATCAAAATAATATTTAAATCAAAAAGTCAGAAAAATGGTCAACCAAAATTATATTCAAATATTTGAGCTAAAAACACACACCCCTGAATTTTTGGGAATTTTTTGAATTAAAGGAAAATATTAAAAATAAAAAATACAAACAATTAACAATTAAACTATTATTGAAGGGGAAAAAATGCAAACCCTAACCAAAAATCATGAAAAGGTCAAAATAAAAATATATTCAGATTCTATGATTAAAAACAAGATTACATGATTTTTTTTTAGAATTTTTGAATCAAAGGAAGTATTAAAATAAAAATTACAAAGCAAAAATTCAAAGTAAACCTTTCAAATTAAAATTCTAATCAAAAAAGGAAAATATGCTAGACCAATTTCAGAATCAAATTTTGCATTATTTTGCGAGTCTAGAATATTTTTTGTGGAATTTTTTGGATCAAAGAAATATTAAAATAAAAATTATCTTCAAATAATCAATTAATCAAACCTATGAATTTTTTTAACCAATCAAATTATTTTAAAAAAATCCAAAAAAATAAGACAAATACTAGAAAATAATATTGACCTATGGTAATTTTTTTATGATTTTTGAAAGTGTTTAGGCCAAAAAACAAAATTAAACAAAATGTCAAATAAAACAAAAATTCAAATAAGCAAAAAAATTCAAACAGACCAATCATGATGTGCCACCATATCATCTTCAACCTCTGGACAGTTCAAAAATGCACGCAACATCCAGGTTTGGGACTTACTTTCAGATCAGCATAACACACTCAATTTCGCATCATTTTTCATGAAATCAAAGGCAAATCAATGCTAGCATTTCATACTTCAAATTGCAATTGGAATCAAATCGAATCATCAACCACATTGTTCACCAACAAGTCAGGAATATGAACAAAACCATTATGAATCGCGAGTTTCAGAGTATCCAATCATGCATAATTCACCAAATTAAATGCTATAAAGCTTCAGAAACATTCTATTAACATCATTAAACACAAATCCAAGCTCAAGCATCTCAATAAACAAGCGCATCTCAGAAATTAAAGTTTGGAATCATTACCTCAAGACGAAAAGTTTTCTACTGTCTCCTTCACTCCATATGCAAACAAATGGTGCTAGCTTGATCTACTCACTTTGCTGAAGCTGAATCCACAAGAATTTTGAAGAAAACACCAAGGAATTGAGAGAATCGAATCAAGTTGTAGAAGAAGAAAGTGAATCTAAGATCCGAATTTCTTACAAATGGCGCGTTCTCCTTCTCTCTCTTTGCTTGCTTCCTCTTATATAGAGTTTGTAGAGAAGGTTAGAAAAGGAATTTGGTCTTCCAAGTTGTCCAAGGGCTCGATTGAAAAATTTTGGCAAAAATGAAGTATGCATGGAACTAGATGATTTGACCATGAGTTCTTCTGCCCTTTATGCATTTTGCGAGCCAAATAACTTCATAAGATTGTGCTTAAAATCTTGGCCCTCAATTCCCTCTGATCAGAAAGTGTTGGAGTTTTTGCAACTTTGGGAAATTTTAGCATTTTTCATTCAAACAAACACCAAGTTCCATGGAACACGAAATGGATGATGTTATGGGCCTTAACAAATCACAAATAGGTCATGGGCTGGGTTAGGAACAAAGAAAATGGATGAAACCTGAGTCTTCATGAATTGGCCATTTTGCATATTTGCCAAATTTCAATAAATTGCCCCAAAATTCCAAAACTTATAACTTGCTTGTGCTTTTGAATTTTGACACAAATGAGCATAATTTGGAAAGGTATTGAAAATATCTACAATCCCTTAGTTTTGAGTTTTTGCAAAGTAATCTATTAAGGTCCTCAAAATTTGGCTTGAAATTCACTAATTTTAGAAAATGACTTATAATTTTGTAACTTCAAAAGGCCATAACTCTTGATTCCTTGCAAATTTGGTCATGATACAAAAAGGAGGTGAAAGATCACTCTCTTAGCTTTCCAAGCATATTTCATTTGCATCTTCTTGATCAAGGGTGAATAAAATATGATTTTTTGAAATTAGGTCCTTATTTTCCAAAATTAGTAACTTTTAGGGTTTCTTCAAGAACAAGCTTCAACCCAAACCTCAATCTCTTTGATCCAATGACCAAAATGGACTTGAAATATGAAAAGTACATCCTTGAATTGATGGTTGGCCAAAAATTCACTTGGTCAACCTTGACTTTGACTGATTTTGACCAAAATGACCAATTTGCCCCTCTAAATTAATTGATCCATTTCCCTTCAAAATTGATGATCAAAACTTCAAACATGTGATTTTCCAAAGATATAGAGACCATGTACAAAGTTTCACTTCAAAATTCTCAAAGAAACCTGATGAAAACTCAAACCCTAGTTTTGGTCAACACCTGAGGAGACTGATGAATCATCTTCAAAACTTCAAACCCTTTGGGCATCATGACCAAATCCTTGTGCATAGACCTTTTAAATACCAAAGATATGCTATAGCTCCCTAAATCAAGACTTGTACATTGGCCAATAGCCTTGCTCAAACAAACCCTAATTTGACAGGTAAATCCAAAGAGTGATTCTCCTTGTAACCAAACACAAACTCCAACCCTCTGATGATCCAAAGAGATGTATAAAATGTCTTGAGCTATGCCATAATTTTTTATCTTGAAAAGATCTAGAGGTTTAGATAATAATATTCTACTTGAGAAACTTGTCCATGTAATCAACCTTCAAATCTTGAGGAAAACTTGACAACCAAAGTACTTTGATCCTATCACAATGTATAAATGCATTGCACTATGATGTTCATGATGAAACATAAGCCAAAATCAAGAGGGTAAATTTTGGGGTGCAACAATTACCAGTTTGTACCCACAATGGAAATGTTCTCTAAGCTACTTGGAGTACCTATTCTTGATCAGACACCCTTCACAGGTTTAGAGAAAATTCCAAAACCTGAAGTTATTGCAGCAACCTTACATCTGAAGCGGTCAGACATTGTATCTAAATGGGTATCAAGAAGTGAAGTTAAAGGTTTTATTTCTAAGCTTCTGATAAAGAAGGCTCAACTGTTTCTAGATGTTATGAGTTTTCATGGTTTTGAGGAGATCTTGGCTCTATTGATCTATGGCTTGTTACTATTCCTTAATCCAGACCAACTCATAGATGTGAACGCCATCAAAATATTTCTTACTCATAACCATATGCCTACTTTGCTTGGAGATATTTTGCACTCTCTTCACACTCGTACTATGAGGAAGCGAGGGACTCTCATGTGTTACATATCTTTACTACCCAGGTGGTTTATTTTGCACCTTCCCCGATCAGTAATGAAGAATGAACAAGGTTTAAGGTGGTCTCGAAGGATGATGTCACTCTCTTATTCAGATATCTATTGGTGTTCCCGATCTCAGGAGGATATCACTATTATTGACCACTGTGGAGAATTCCTTAATGTGTCACTCCTTGGCATAAGAGGATGTATTACTTACAACCCTTATCTATCTCTAAGTCAATTTGGTTACGCTCAAAGAGACGATCCTCATGATATGCTTATCTAGGGTATCATATTCGATTACGAGAATGATCCTCAAGGTTACTGTCAACAGTTTATACGTGCTTGGGGCATGGTGAATAGGATTGATAGCAAGGCTTTGGGATAGAAAAGCTCTATCCCTTTGAAGCCTTACCTTAATCGGATGCGATCTCGTGCGTAAAATATTATAATGCCCTATCCTGTTGTCCTACAAGTAATTGTGGATCTTGTTGTTGAAGGCGATATTTCTCATACTATTTTTCATTCAGATATGCCTATTGACCTTGAAGAGCTACATAAGTCTTGGTTTGAGGCATGAGATTAAGAAATCCATGGTTACCAAAAAATTACATGATTTTTTGAACTGGTTAATAAGAATAGGATCTATGATGAAGATAGTAGAGCTCATTCTACTCACTATAAGAGTTTGAATAAGAAGAAGGGAAAGGGTCAATTTAGAGGGAAGTCGTATATGGCTCCTGTTGATAAGGGGAAACAAAAATCTGGTTATGACAAGAAGTCGAGTGGTGGAGGAGCTCTTGCTATGTTCAAGTGTTTTAAGTATGGTGTCGAAGGACATCATGCTCCTGAGTGCACAAGTGCTTAATTAAAGTGTTTCAAGTGTGGCAAGCCAGGCCACAAGGCCTTCGAGTGCAAGAGTGGTGTGAAGGTGACTTGCTACAACTGTGGTGAGAAAGGGAACATTAGTACCAAGTGTGATAAACCTAATAAGGAGCAATCTAGAGGAAAAGTGTTTGCTCTATCAGGTTTTGAGATTACTGTCAAAGAAAGCTTGATCAGAGGTACGTGCTTCATTAATGGTACACCTTTGATTGCTATAATTGATATTGGAGCTACATATTCTTTCACTTTTTTGGATTGTGTTAAGATATTAACTCTTGATTTATCTTATATGAATGATGTTATTTCTCTATTTTTGTGGTTTGCATTATGTTTGGTAAAATGAACTTAGCAGAAACATGTTGAATGAAAATGTTACACCATCTGGTGCAACATGTCGAATATGATGCTCTATGAAGGTTTTTTCAAAATCGTGCTTCTGTACAGCTAGACTATTGGATTTTTTAGTTGTTACAGGTGCACAATATTCTAGAAATATTATACTATCCCTACCTCTAGTGTCGCATGAATAAGTGTTCTCGTGAGATAAAGAAGTTATATTTGATGTTGGAACATCTCTACAGTCAAGAGTTGGGAAAAGAGAATGCATGCATTGACTAATTGTGTCGTTACAAACAAGGTAGTGATACAAATGATGGTATCCCTCTTTGTATTTATTTACCCCTCATTAGTTGTGTCTTATTTTGGATAAAAGGGGGGATAAGAGGTGTTGCTGAAGGTATTGCTGAGGGAGTCTTTGCTAAATGTTGTTGCTTGATTCTTTGGGGTGCAACAATTAAGGGGGAGAAATGTTTTGATCTCTTTCCTTTGTGCCTTATGACCTGAGTTGTGAACACATTGGTGAAATTTTATGGTCATTCTGTGTCAAGTATTGGTATAAGATTGAGAGGAAGTAACTTGGATGGTTCCGAAAATGCAGGTTATTTCCTTCAGGTTATCGTCTTCCTCATCTACATCAACAGAAGAATAGAAATTGTCTGGTGTTTGTTGTAACTGGATTTTAAATCGAGTTACCACTACTAGTTTTTATCCTAAGGAAGGGAATCTAATAGGAAATCCTTATTTTATACACAAATATTCTAGGTTCTTACTTCGTTTAGACGAAGGGAAGGTGTTAGGCACCCCTCATCTACCTTGTTCGCAAGGATACTAGGGTTTAGTTTTTAAAGGTTTAGGGTAAGGGTTTTAATTTTTTGATAGGGGAACTCGCCATGATTTTAGTCGTATGCCTACATATCCTCTTATGAGGAATCAAAGGCCCAATTCGTAGTTCGCATGGGTTTGTATTTTTTTATGGATTACGCATATATTTTAATTTCTCTCGCACTTAGCCCGGGTGTGTGAGTAGCGGAAATTTTAGACCAAATGCGTAGTTAATTAAAATATGCCTCGTACTCCTTTTTCGAAAACTAATTATTTAATTAATTTATTTATGAAAATGGTTTATTGTTGGTTGAATATTTTTAAGGTATTAATTGTAAAAAAAAATCTTATTTATGTGTGCTTAAAATAATTTAATGCAATAAATAGAAAATATTTTTTGATGAGTTGAAAAATATATTATTTGATTTTATGGTAATAATAACATAATAACATTAAATATATTAAAATAGGAAATATAAAAATAATTATGATAAAATAATAAAGAAAATAAATTAAAAACGCAGGGGGGTTTAAATTAGGTTAGAGTAGTAAACTAGGGGGTGTTAACAGTATGGGCCTGAATTCAGGCCCAAAAGGCACGGGGTGTAGTTTTTACATTATGAAGCAAAATGGAGGGTGCAGGAAGTATGAGTCCAAGTCCAGATATTGGACTTGACCCATTTTCCCAGGGGGTTTGAAATTGCATGCGCTAGCGAAATAAAAATGGAGGGGGTGTGAATAGCTAATGGGCCAGGCCTAAGATGGTTTGGGGAGTCCGTGTGGACTCCGTGTGGGAGGGTGCATGGGGTTATCATGGACGTGCGTATTGGTGTCGTGAGATGGTGATCTTGTGGCTAGGATGGAGGGCATACAGTAACAACAATGGGATCACATGCATAAGATCGGAGGGGGTTATATTTTTTGTTTACAACACAAAACAAATCATTTTGTTTCCTTCTCTCTCTCCCTCTCTCTATCTCTCTCTCTCTCTCTCTCCATGTATCATCTCTTATCTCACCCCACCAACAATACACATGAAGAGCCCTAAAACCCTAGATCTTAACCCCGGCGGTGGCACGACCTCACTCTCTCCGATTCTACTACAAGCCCAAACCTAACCCAAATATATAACTACAACAACAAGTATAGTAAAAAAATGATAGGAAAGCTCAAGCTAAGTGTTTTTTACCATCAATTCCATGCTTTATCTTGTTCTTTCTTTTGATCTCGCCTTCTGATTCTTTTTTATTTTGATTCGCAGGTAACGTCGAGTGATGATGGTGGATTGAGCAGCGGGTGATGGAGAGATGAAGAGGACGTCAATGATTTGAGGAGTCTAGGGTTTCAAATGTTGAAACCCTAGATCTAACAGAGGAGAAATCAAAGCTCGCTTTAGCGATCCTCTCTCCAATCTCTATTTTTCCTCTTCTTCTCAATTTCTTTCTCCATTCAATTTTTTTGTCCTTCTTTTTTTTAGTTGTTAGGTTTTATAGTGTTCTTAGGTATTAGATTTTTAGGAAAAAAATTAATTCTGTCCTTACTAATTTGCTTGTTTAGGAAATTAGGGATTATAAATTATTAGATTTATTTATAATTCGTAGTTTTAGGGATTCGATACATTTGTTTTGATTCAATTGTATAGTTCAGGATATTTTTAGTGTACAAAGATTTAATTGATTCTGCTTCATCTTTGGATAGTTAAAAAATGTAAAGATTTGATTTATTTTGAATTCAGATCTGAATAGTGATTATTTTGATAGTAAAACGTGCATTATTTTTCTTTCCAATCTGAACAGTAGCCGTTTCTCATTTCTGCGAGTGTTTTTTTCTTCAATTGGGTTGTAGCAAGTTTTTTCTGAATTTGGCCTATTCGCTTTTAGGACTGCAGGTTCTTTGGATTTGGACTAAACACTCTTCTTTTTTCTGGTTTGAAGCCAAGTGTTCCTTATGACTTGGGCTTGGCATTCTTGGCAATAGTTTTAGGCCATGCGATTTAAAGATTTAAATCCAATTATGGTTTTATTTAGTCAAGGTTTTAATTAGTAAAACAAATCAAAATAATTAAGTTTATGAAATAATGTTTTTTTAATAATAATATTGTAAAAACCTAAAGCATTTATAAACAAAAACTGAAATTGGCCAAAATGGTTTTAAATGTTGGGCTTTCACGAAGGAATTGCTATGGGCTATTTCTGATTTAAACATACACCCCTTAAGCTTTGCTTAAAACAACCCCCAACATTCTAGTGGGCCGGCCCCAAAAAACCCAGCACAAGTCCCTTTCTAAATGGGCCAGATTGTTTACTTTATTATATTAGGACTTCACAAATGTTTTGTTAGAGGCCTTTGACCTAAACATACACTCCTTAAGTAATAGCATACCCCCCTTCTATTCATTCGAAAATGGGTTTTACTTTGTATGGGCCAAGAAACTGAAATGAATCTTTAGAAAGCCCGCCAATACATACCCATACCCTACAATGCACATCCCTTTTTTATAACTTGAAATGGACTTTAAAAAACCTAATGGGCCATCAAATATTGATGGTCCATTTTGGATCGATACACATCTCTTTAACATAATGTGATTATTCGATGGGTCCAATTTGGGATAGGACAACTGCCCCTATTTAATTACATTTCGATTGAATGGTGTGAGAATACGAAGGTCTCGCACGTTCTAATCAAAAGATTATTCAATATTGGAAGACTCCAAAAATTTGTCTGAAAGATTATAAGGATACGATGTACAACGTTCCTGTGGATACGAGGAGTAGGCGTATATGATAATGTATAATATTACCAGCATTAGAACCAAAATTGATTTGACTTTAGGTATGACGACGTGGATAAACCGTCAATATCTAAAAGAGATTGTAAAATTTTCATATTTACCATAACCTAGGAGGTAAATGATATAAGGTTGAAAAACTGACTTACTAATTCTTGGGGACTAATATAGTAAGTTTGAGACGTAGATTTTGTGTATCCATCGCAACCCAATGGATGAATAACATAAAGCTTTGAAACACATTACTGCTTAGCGACTTACATAATGAGCCAAAGATTTTTGTATACCTACCATAGCCTAAAGGATAGATAATAGGATCTCGAAGCCTGATATTTGGAATTTGGAAGATGATGTCAGCTGTGTTAGCTCTCAATTAAGACTCGATAACCAAATGAAATATGCTATATTTGAAGCGATGGAACCTAAAATTTTCTAATGGTAGTTGTGTCGTCCTCAACCATGACTATCAACAGGGAAGAAATAAACCCCAAAATTCATTGCTGATCTCAGTTGTGTCGTCATCGACCTTGACTATCAACATGAAAGATAAACCCAAAATTCATCGCTGAAGTCGGTTGTGTCGTCCTCAACCATGACTATCAACATGAAGAAATGAACCCCAAATTCATTATGATATCAATTGTGTCATCCTCAACCATGACTATTAATATGAAGAAATAAACCCCAAATTTACGATGATGTCGGTTGTTTTGTCCTCAACAATGACAATCAACATGAAGAAGTAGACCCAAAAAATTTATCGCTGAAGTCGGTTGTGTCGTCCCCAACCATGACTGCCAACATGAAGAAATTAACCCCAAATTGATTATTTATGTCAGTTTTGTCGTCCTCAACCATGACAATCAATATGAAGAAAATAAACCTCAAATTTATCGACGAAGTTGGTTGTGTCGTCCTCAACCATGACTATCAACATGAAAGATAAACCCCAAAATTCATCACTGAAGTCGGTTGTGTCATCCTCAACCATGACTATTAACATGAACAAATGAACCCCAAATTCATTATGATATCAGTTTTGTCATCCTCAACCATGACTATCAATATGAAGAAATAAAACCCAAATTCATGATGATGTCGGTTGTGTCGTCCTCAACCATGATAATCAACATGAAGAAGTAAGCCCCAAAAATTCATCGCTGAAGTCGGTTGTGTTGTCCCCAACCATGACTGTCAGCATGAAGAAATGAACCCCAAATTCATTATTGATGTCGATTGTGTCATCCTCAACCATGACAATTAACATGAAGAAAATAAACCTCAAATTCATCGATGAAGTCGGTTGTGTCGTCCTCAACCATGACTATCAACATGAAAGATAAACCCCAAAGTTCATCATTGAAGTCGGTTGTGTCGTCCTCAACCATGAATATTAAAATGAATAAAATAATTCCCAAATTGCTTGAAGTTTGAAATAGTTTTTTTGCATAGACAAGCTTGCTAGCAATGAACCCCAAGAAAATTCGCAATTTTAACCAAAATTGTTATGCAAGATTCCATGCATACTGCCCTAAATTGATGTGTTATCTAAGTATGATGTATACCCATATGTACTGTTGTACCCCAAAATTTTCCCTCCCATTTTTACTCAACATATGTTCATTGAAATCCTCAACTTGCCCAAAGATGCCCAAGGATTGATCAGACAACTGCTCTCCTAAGACAATGAACCTCAAACTAGGGTTTCCATTTACATCAAGATGGGTGAACACCAAAGGTCTAATATCTTCTCCATAGTCATAATATGGTCTAAATATAATCCATTTCAAGTTTCATGCTTTGCACAAGAAGTCTGCTCAGTCAACTACTCAAATGCCTGAAAATCAAATGTACTAGGTCAAAAGTCAATTGTCGCCCACGTACAGTCAAAATTCAAGATTTTTTGTCAACATCAACATTTTAAAGTGATATCCATCATTTGATCATGGGTTGATCATGATCCTCAACAAAGGCTCCTAATTCATCAAAACTCAAAAGTTGCTAAATTAGGGTTTTTCAGGAAAAGTCAACCAAACTTTGACTAAGCATAATTTTCTCATAATTTATCAGAAATTTCCCATCCCAGGCCCATTTTGAAGAGAACCCAATTACCTACAAATCATCTTCAGCCCTAAAGTTAAATAAATGCACTCATGGAAAGATATGAATTCAGACATTATAGGTCATTCCAAAAAGTCAAAAAAACACCTTTTAGGTCAAAGCTCCTTACATGAACATGGAAGATACAATTGAATAAAACCAAAGTGGTTGCTTAGGGGACATCCTAAGCTTTCTAAAAAGTCCAAGAACATCCTCTTAGGGTCAAAATTGAGAGAGATATGCATTGTCAAAGTTGGTCATTTTTGAAAATTTTCCCAAAGTCAACAATGCTCAAAATTGCATTTTTTTCCACATGGGCCCATCTTTTCAAGATTGAATCTCAATCCTAATATGGTCCATGACCTATGGGACCCATCATGCACTATCCACTCATTTATTTAATTTATTTTGATTTTGATTTATTTTAAAATCAAATAAATTCAAATAAAATCAATTTAAATCAAAGTAAATCAAACATATGGAATGAGATTTGTTTTGCATTGAATTGTAGATCATGCATGTTGTACAACCTCAAGAAAATCGTTCCAAGTCATAAACAAGAAGAAATCTACAATTTTGGAAAGATTGGAATCAAAACTTCAAGACTATTATTCTTTAGATTCTTGCCAAAAGTATTGACCTAATTGGATTCAATACATATACTGAAGCTTGTTGAACCCTAAAGGAGAGAATTTTTGTGCGCAGCCTGCCTCCAAAGCAAGAAACAAAACTAAATTTATTTATCAAAAAGTGCAAGACATATCTTCTTCCACAGGCCATTTCAAGGCGTTCTGAAGGTCAAATCTTATTCCTGGATGTTCATTGGGGCGATAACAAGCATTATCAAGTTCTGAAGCATCAAGAAACGCGCACTAGCAACATCACAGTTTGTTCATATTTTTGAAATTGATTTTTGCAATTCACGCATGATAAATGATTTATAAGTATGTATTTATGTTTGTATCAGCCTTTAGAACGCGTTTGCATATTTAATTGCATGTTTTGATTCCTGTTGAATGAAATGCCATTGTTAGGGTTTGAGGTTGTATTTTAGGGCTTTGTGATGCAGGCAAAACTAGGGAAATAGAAGGATACCATCATACTCGTGAGATCAAAACGAGTTGATCTGTATGCTTGGAATGGATTTATCATGCTTGGTATTAATTTTTGAGATTTGCAGGGTTGTAGTTACAGTCATGAAACCGTAGGTAAATGTTTTCATCTAAAACGACAGTACCAGGGAGGAAGAAGACCATGTGGCAACATCCTGTTGGACCATTTAAATATTCACGCATTTTTTTCTGGGCATAGTGCGCTTTTGCATTATATTTTATTTGGTTGGTTTATATTAACAATAGGCCAAATGGCCCAGTGGTGTGCAGGAAGGTAGATAAGGCATTGCATACAAGACACCAGGGGTTCGACCCCTGCCTCTAACGTTTATTATTTTTCTTCTAGTTTCCTTGCAGGTTCCATGTATCTCACCTTCAGAAGGTTATCATACGCCCCTAATATCATCCTTGAGATCCATCACCACATAGATCCCACGCCCCAGCCTTAAGGGTCCACCATGAGTCCTCAGGAGATGACTTTATAGGATCAGGCGCCAGTCTGGGCCAGCGTTGGGCCTAACACTAGGTTGGCAATACACCCCCCAAGTAACTCATCATACCGGGCCTAGCTTCCAATCTTTTTTTTTAATTTATTTCATTTTTTTTATTTAATCATTTGTTTTAATTATTTTACAAAGAGAAAAAAAATCATTGTTTTTTTTAATTAAATCATAAAAATCAGAAAACTACAAAAAAATATTAGGTTTAGTCTTTTTTTTTCATAAAATATTTATTTGCATTTAAATAATTAGTTTAATTAGGTTAATTTAAACATTTTTTTGTAATTAAAATTTAATAGAAATTAGGTTAATTTAATTACTTTTTTTTCTTCTATAATTAAAATTAAATAGAATTAGGTTTGTTTTTATAATTAAAATTAATTTTTGAAAAATGAATGTTTCAACATTAGTTATTTTGCTAAATAAAATTAATTAGTTAATTAGGTTTTGCAAATTGTAATTATTTTTTTTCTCAATAAAAAATACAAAAATATTTTTAATTAATTAGATTTCTTAGGTTTCTAATTTGTTCCCGTCTTAACTTTCGCGCGCGTCTTTTCTTTCATTATTTTTATTAATTATTGTAACTGTTTCAAGTTTGTAATAGTTAATTAGGCTTACTATTCCACATTTATAATTTTTCCCCGGTTTTTGGTTATGTAATCCCCTCCCCAAAGCCTTGTAATAGCTAGGGTTTTAATTTCTCTCTTTTAATTTCCGCAACTATTAAACTGCTAGATGTATGGACATTAGGATTGTATGCGAAAGATAAATCAATTTAAAACAGTAGAAAACCCTAAATGCGCAAGATAAATGAAACTGAAATTAAAACACTTGCACATGCTCACTCCTAGGGTTTTGCCTCACTTGGTTGCCTCAGAAAATAATGGTTGTGTCCCTTGAACGTAGGGATACCTTAGCAATGACCCTCGATTCAAAATCGTCATAAAGATCATAGTCCCTATTTATCCCTCGAGTTGCCTACGGATTGATCTTATGACGATAGTTCCTTCGAAATGCTAAGGTATCTTTACTTGTTGCCTTCAGAGACCATTTCGTCTCTTCGAACGTCCCTTTACAAATCCAACGGCGGAGCTACCTACACCTTAATATTAGGATAACACTGTCTAAAGGAAACGAAAACAAACAATCCTTTTTTTCGAGTAGGTAGAAATCTTAAGTACTTGCTCAAAACAATAAAAAAATTTCACAAACACTTTTTAAAACTGTTTTCAAAAAAACAATTCATCACACTCTTGAGGATAGATACAAGAGTTATCACAAAGTTAAACAAAACTTTTTGCAAAACACACATAAGCAATTTCAAAATGAGCAAGTACCTAAGAGCCCATAGAAAACCACGGATAGAAAGGGTGCTAATACCTTCCCTTTCTATAATCTACCCCCCGTACTCAGAAACATCTCGAATAAGGTTTTTTATGTTATTTTTCCTTTTCCTTTGTTGGATGAAATAAAAGTCGGTGGCGACTCTTGCTTACCGCAACATTTGCGAATACAAAATGCAAACCAGTATAACAGTCGGTTCTGCCACCGTAACACAGAACTGGCGACTCTGTTGGGGAAATTAATAAGTGGGGTACACCTTAGGATCTAGGTCATTTTAATTGCTTTCTTGTTTGCTTTGCATGCTTTATCTTAAAGGGTTTGCTTGGGTTTTATTGAAGATCCTACACCTGGATCTGGGGACACTCTGTAGGTAAACAATAATAGATCGTGGAGACTGTACGGTGTAGACCAATATGGTTTAAGCGATGGCTGTGTTGGTGTGACACTTTGGTTGGTACCGGTATCCTTCGTGTAGAAACAAGGAGAATACGGGGCCACCGTGTGGTGTCGTGAAGCACTGACGGGCTTTAGAACCTTAGTTGAACAAACTTAGCCATTAGAAAGTAGTGAGATAGCCGACCTCAGTATAAAGCTGAGGATTGGTTGATACTCAATGCTACACTCATTGAGGTTAGACTTTCGGGATATTTCGGCCGCAAGAAAAGATTGCCTAAGCTGAAACAACGCCTGATAAAGGATGATCAGTGATATTGAGAATATTTAGAACCCGGTTACTTTTCTAAGATAGGTTTGAAACCAACTAAACTTCAAGAGGGTACCTACCTTTAACCTCATGCAAGCCCTTGAACCTAAGGTCTATTGTATGATTTTCTTGTGTGTGATTTACTCTGTTTGAACATAACATCATGCATCATAACATAGTTTTGATTCTCATTACACTAACCATTTCAAGGACCGAGGGAATTTATCTTTGTTCGGTTTTGTAGATCGAGGCTTCTGCTCGTAGAAACACTATCCAAATAAGCTTTGTGAGAATACCTCTCCAACTCAAGGAGCTAGTATCCAGGGTTCCTGAAACTTCTGCATTCACTAAGAGACATGGTCGACTTCTCAACCTGGTTACTTCAAGCTTTGATGAAAAGATGATGGGTGTACTCTTTCAGTTCTTTGATCCAAAGCACCACTGCTTCACCTTTCCAGACTATCAGTTGGTGCCTACCATGAAAGAGTTCTCTCAGTTATTGAATCTACCCATTCTTGACCAGATACCTTTCACAGGTTTAGAAGAGGTTCCTAAGCCAGAAGTCATTGCCTCAGCTTTGCATCTGAAACGGGCCGACGTGGTATCCAATTGGGAAACAAGAAGCGGAGTCAAGGGTTTTCTAGCCAAGTTCTTAATAGATAAAGCCCAGCTATTTTGGGATGATTTGGACTTTCAGGCTTTTGGGGAGGTCTTGGCCCTTCTAATCTATGGGTTAGTACTATTCCCTAATCCAGACTTGCTCATAGATGTGAATTCTATCAAGATCTTCCTCTCTCGCAACCCTGTGCCTACCTTGCTCGGAGATATCTTGGACGCTCTCCATACTCGTACCATGAAGAGAAGAGGGGTTCTTATGTGTTGCATGCCATTGCTGTCGAGGTGGTTTATTTCTCACCTCCCTAAGTCAATACTGAAGAATGAAGAAGGTTTGGGTTGGTTACAAAGGATAATGTCACTTTCTCACACGGATATTCTCTGGTGTTCCCGAGTTGTGGGAGATATTACTATTATTGACCGATATGGGGAGTTCCACAATGTCCCACTACTTGGTATTAGGGGAGGCATAACTTACCATCCTTGTTTGGCTCTGCGACAATTTGGTTACGCTCGAAGGGATGGTCCTCATGAGTTACTTATCCAGGGCATTATGTTTAACTATGAGGATGATGTTCAAGGGTATCGCCAGAGGTTCATACGAGCTTGGGGCATGGTAAACAGATTTGACGCCAAGACTTTGGGGCCAAAGAATTCCATTCCTATGGAACCTTATCTCCAAAGGGTACGAGCTCGCACTCAGAAGCTTATGGTGCCCTACATAGCCGTCTTACCAGTGATTGTGGAACCCATTACTGAAGGGGGTATCTCTTACACGGTTCTTCATCCTGATATGCCCACTGATCTTGAAGAACTACAAAGGTCTTGGATTCAGTTGAAGAAGGAGCGCGATAATTATAGGGACCAGTTCTATGCCCAGGAGAAGAAGGTTTTAGAGCTCACAAAGCAGCTTCATGAGGAAAGAAGCCTTAATGTCTATCTCGGCACGAAGAGGAAGCATCTGTTGGAAATTTGATTTTTTTTATAGTTTTTAGAATTTTAAATTGTAACGCCTAAGAGGCAATTGTATTTTGAATTCTACTAATAAAATCTTTGTTTCATTTTGGTTTGCAAATTTAAATTTCCCAAAGTCCTTGAAATCATTGTATACGCATCCCATCCATAACATTGCATAAACAGGTACCATTACAGGTTTCTCATCTTCTTCGCTGTTTATATCAGCAAAAATGTCTTTTGAACAAAGCATCAAAGATCTTTAGGCACAAAATGCCCAATTTCAACAGATGTTCATAACTTTGGCAAAAGGGCAGGAGGATCTGAAAGCCCTCATCCTAAAGGAGAAGAAGAAAAAGAAGAAGGTCTCTGGTATTCTGAATATGGGAAGAAGGTTCAAGGGGCCATTAAAGTAGCCAGTCGATCTGGCCTCCTCATCCAAGGAAGGGGAGAACCAAGAAAGGGAGACAAGGGAGAAGGACCCCAGTCCTGAAGTTTCTGACAATGATACAAACTACAATGATGAGCAATATCCTCCCACTGAGGATAAATACAAGCAGTTGGAAGATTGTTTTAGTGTTATGGAAGTCCAGAGGATACCTGGGTTGGATTTCGAAGAACTGGGATTGGTGTCGGGAGTGGTCATCCCGCAGAAATTTAAGGCTCCAGTTTTTGCAAAGTATGATGGGTTGTCTTGCCCAAAGCTCCATGTCCGTTCCTATGTAAGGAAGATTCAGCCCTACATTGCTGATAGAAATTTGTGGGTTCACTTTTTTCAAGACAGTCTGTCAGGGACTCAGCTTGAATGGTTCTACCAACTGGAGAGAATCAATGTCCAAAACCGGGAGGGTCTAGCTGCTTCTTGTTATAAGCAGTATCAATACAATGCTGACCTTGCCCCCACTCCTACCCAACTCCAGAGTATGTCCATGGGTGCAGGTGAAGGCTTTAAGAATTACGCGCAAAAGTGGAGAGACTTGGCTGGAAGCGTCCAACCCCCCTTATATGACAGGGAGTTGGTTGGCATGTTTCTAGGGACGCTGTCTGGTCCATTCTTTAATAATTTGATTGTCATCTCCTCAGCGGTTTCACCAAGCTGATATTAACTGGAGAGAGTTCAGTAAAGAAGCCTTTCACTGGTAAGAATGAGGCCTGTGCCATCTATAGCCCAAGAGGTCAAAGCAGAGTTGAACATTATCCAAAATTAAGTGCTATAATGATACCTAGGCCTGCAGATGCTCTACAACGCAACAATCAACAAAGGTTAGAAAGGCCACAAAGGCAGTTTACCCAGATTAACATGACATTGACAGAGGTTCTACCCCATCTGCTGAGATCCAACTTGGCAACCTTGAAAGAGGCTCCCAAGAATCCGAATACCATATCTCCCCGGTATAATCCAAACGCTCGACGTTCCTACCCTTCTGAGAGTCCTGGTTACGATACAAATGATTGCTGGGCTCTAAGAAATAAAATACAAGATCTGATTGAAGCCAAGGAGATTGAATTTGATGCTCCGGAAAATCCCAATGTCATAACTTCTCCCATGCCTAAGCACAACCGTGGAGTTAATGTTGTTGATACCAATCTATTTATGACCTCAGTCGACGAAGTTTTTACTCCTCTCATGACCGTTAAGAAGAATTTGTTGTTGGCCGATTTATTTCCGGGTTGTGGTGAAGGTTTCCATGTGTGTTCATCTCTGCCTTATGGTTGCCATTTGCTGAAGACAGGTGTTCAGCGCTCGATCGATAGTAGAGAAATTTTGTTCAGGAAAAATTTGGTTCCATTTGTTCCGTTTGAAGATGTTGCTATTATAACCATTTCCGCCAATCCTTCCAAGGTCTCCTCGAGAAGACCTGTTAGGATTACATCCGCCCCAAGAGTTGCTCCATTAATAATCAAATTTCCTAGTCCTATCCCATACACCTCGAACAAAGCTATCCCTTGGCATTATGGCGCCAATGTTTATTATCATGGCGTTAAACAAGATCTGAAGAATGAAGAGGTTGATCCCGATGTCAGTAACATTGTCGGGACCAATAAGATTACTAGAAGTGGAAGGGTTTTCTCTCCTGAGATTTCCCCAAAGATTGTCAATAAGCCTGTTGTGATTTCACCCGCTATTCCTACCGGTACTTCAACTACTACTCTTGTTCTTACTCTAATTGTTACTCCTGCCGTCGAGTCATCTGGGACCCGAGGAAAAGAAGCTATAGGTGAGCCTTCCCACACAGAGGCACCTAGAAAGATCATCATGGAAGCCTTTAAGCAAGAGATAGAGGAAATATTAAAAATAATTAAAAAGAGCGACTACAATATGGTCGAGAAGCTGGGACAGACCCCCTCAAAGATATCCATATTGTCTCTGTTGTTATGTTCCGAGGCCCATGCGAAAGCTTTGATCGCATTCCTCAAGATTGTGCATGTGCCGCAAGAGACCTCGGCTGATCAATTCAAAGACTGTGTAGCCAGCTTGACTGCTGACAAGGGACTGGGTTTTTCAGACGCCGACTTGACACCAAAAGGGAGGAAGCAAAATGATGCTCTACATGTCTCGATCGAATGCAGTGGAACCACTATGGCTCATGTGCTGGTGGATACCGGGTCTTTTCTGAATGTTCTGCCTAAGAAGGCTCTCGATCGGTTAGATTATGAAGGCTTGACCTTAAAGCCTAGTAATATTGTGGTAAGGGCTTTTGACGGGTAGAAGAGAATGGTGCATGGGGAGGTGGACATCCCTGTCAAGGTAGGTTCTCATACCTTTGAGTCCACCTTCTATGTGATGGACATTAGGCCATCATATTCTTGTTTGTTGGGTCGTCCTTGGATCCATGAAGCTGGGGTTGTTACTTCTACATTGCACCAAATGCTGAAGTATCTGGTGAAAGGGAAGATTGTCACTGTGCACGGTGAAGAGGAGTATATGGTGAGCCACCTGAACTCCTTCAGGTATGTGGAGATGGACAGGGAATTCATAGAGACTCCTTGTCAGAACTTTGAAGAGGTTCCCCAGATTTTGGTGTCAACTGAAACTACCACCAACAACAAACCTCCTCTGAAGATGGCCTCTCTCAAAGATGCCAGAGCAGTGGTTAAAGAAGGTGGGTATACCAACTGGGGATAACTCCCTGATTTTACTCATAAAACTGACAAGTTTGGTTTGGGATTTACTTCAAGAGCTCAAATGGATGTTCGACACGCTCGAGCTGGAGGACCTCCCCTACGCATCAGCAATCGGGGAATTAATGCCATTAAAGACAATGAGGAAAACTATGACATTGACAGCTGGATATACCCGACTACCAACAGTGGACTGAGTAACTGGACGGCTAGCGATTTTATACCAGTTTCTTTTATTCCGCAGTAATTGTCTTACTTGTTTTCTAAAGTTTGTAATAAACAATTTAAACTCTATAGCCTTGTGTCTTACCCGAGGCACAATGGGTTCTATCTGTGAGGGTTATTGTGTCATTTCATATATCATCAATAAAACATTGGACGTTCTTTGCATACAAATTTTACGCTCTCTATTTTTATTTTCTGCCTTTATTTTTACAGCTATGCTTTTACACACACTCGCGTATCAAACTGCAGATCCATATCCACTATGGATCCCATTGATAACAATTATGCTATTTCCAATTATGACTTCGAAAATCTGATCAACCAAGACGAGGATGAAGGTGAGGACGATTGTGAGGTTCCTAGAGAACTTGCTAGTCTGTTACAACAGGAAGAGAGGGCTATACAGCCTCATGAAGAGCCAGTTGAGATGATAAACTTGGGAACGGAAGAGGACAGAAAGGAAGTCAAGATCGGCGTAAATCTGAAGGCTAAGGTCAAACAGCGGTTGATACAGATGTTGCACGACTATGTTGAGATCTTCACCTGGTCATATGAAGACATGCCTGGTTTAGACACTGATATCATGGTACATCGCATGCCGATTAAAGAAGATTGTCCTCCGGTTAAACAGAAGGTTCATCGTATGCACCCTGAAATTTCAAAGAAGATCAAGGCAGAGGTCATGAAGAAATTTGACGCAGGGTTCTTAGATGTCACATCCTATCCAAAGTGGGTTGCTAATGTCGTTCCGGTACCTAAGAAGGACGGCAAGGTATGGATGTGTGTGGATTCTAGAGACCTGAACAGGGCGAGCCCCAAGGATGAATTCCCGCTTCCCCACATTGATGTTCTGGTTGACAAAACCGCGCAACACAAAATCTTCTCCTTCATGGATGGTTTCTCTGGCTACAACCAGATCAATATGGCTCCTCAAGACATGGAGAAGACAACCTTTGTCACACAGTAGGGCATCTTCTGTTACAATGTGATGCCTTTTGGGTTGAAGAATGATGGGGAAACTTATCAATGAGCCATGGTCGCCTTGTTCCATGATATGATTCACCATGAGATTGAGGTTTATGTTGATGACATGATTTCCAGGTCTCAAACCGAGGAAGAGCACCTTGATCATCTACAATAGTTGTTCAACAGGTTGAAGATATACAAGCTGAGGTTGAATCCGAACAAGTGCACCTTCGGGGTAAGGTCTGATAAGCTTCTGGGTTTCATCGTCATGAAAAAGGTATTCAGGTAGACCCTGCAAAGGTAAAGGCCATACAAGAGATGCCGGCTCCCCGCATAGAGAAAGAAGTTATAGGTTTCTTGGGACGCTTGAACTATATTGCCAGGTTCATTTCACATCTGACTGCTACTTGTGAGCCCATCTTCAAGCTTCTGAAGAAAGATCAAGTGGTAAAGTGGAATGACGAATGCCAGATTGCCTTCGAAAGGATCAAAGAATATCTCCAAGAACCGCCAATTATGATGCCTCCGGTTGAAGGAAGACCTTTGATATTGTACTTAACGGTGCTAGACAATTCAATGGGGTGTGTGCTGGGGCAGCATGACGAGTCTGGTCGAAAAGAGCATGCAATATACTACCTTAGCAAAAAGTTTACCGACTGTGAGACACGATACTCACTGCTAGAGAAAACTTGTTGCACTTTGGCATGGGCTACTCACCGACTAAGACAATATATGTTGACCCATACTACTTTGTTGATATCTAAGTTGGATCCAATCAAATACATCTTCGAGAAGCCCGCACTCTCCGGAATAATAGCGAGATGGTAGATGATCTTAACTGAATACGGTATACAATATACAACCCAGAAAGCAATCAAGGGAAGTATATTGGCTGATCATTTGGCTCATCAGGCCGTGGATGACTACCAGTCCATGAATTTTGAGTTCCCGGACGAGAACATCATGCTGGTGACTGACTATGAAGAACCTGGATCGGATGAAGGACCCGAGGAGGGATCCCGATGGACTATGGTTTTTGACGGAGCTTCGAACGCACTTGGTAATGGCATCAATGTTGTAATCATATCACTTGAGGGCTGTCATTCTCCTTTCACCGCTCGACTATATTTTAACTACACCAACAACACGGTGGAGTATGAAGCCTGCATCATGGGTCTCAAAGCCGCTATTGACCTCAAGATCAAGTTCTTAAATGTCTTCGGGGATTCAGCCTTAGTGAAAAGTCAGATCAAAGGCGAATGGGATACAAAGCATCCGAATCTCATCCCATACAAAGAGTATGTGCTGACATTGCTCCCGCACTTTGAGGAGGTAACCTTTGAACATTTCCCACGAGAGGAGAATCAGTTAGCGGACGCGCTAGCCACCATGTCTTCTATGTTCAAGGTTATGTGGGACAACAAAGCTCCCCGAATCACCATTAAAAGGTTGGATGAACCAGCGCACTGTTGTGAGATTGATACCGAAGAGGTGGCAGACAAACCCTGGTTTCATGAAGTGAAGAAGTACCTCGAAACTCAAGAATATCCCGAAGGGGCATCTGTCAATGATAAGAAGTTTCTGAGAAGGTTCGCTGTGAAATTCTTCCTCAGTAATGGAATCCTCTACAAGCGCAACCATGATTCTACCTTGCTGCGGTGTGTAGAGAAGAGAGAAGCATAAAGGATTATGACAGATCTACATGAAGGCACCTTCGGAACCAATTCAAGTGGACATACTATGGCTAAGAAGATCCTACGAGCAGGATACTACTGGTCCACTATGGAAGCAGATTGTTATCAGCACTCCCGAACTTGTTATAAGTGCCAAATCTACGCTGATAAGGTGCATGTGCCTCCGATTCCGTTGAACGTCTTTACAGCTCCGTGGCCTTTTACAATGTGGGGCATTGACATGATCGGAGAAATCAGGCCTACCACTTCCAATGGATATTGCTTCATCCTGGTGGCGATAGATTACTTCACAAAATGGGTTAA
The DNA here is from genome assembly GCA_948472305.1 of Vicia faba. Lineage (NCBI taxonomy): Eukaryota > Viridiplantae > Streptophyta > Magnoliopsida > Fabales > Fabaceae > Vicia > Vicia faba. Next base: position 195,055,682 of record OX451738.1, on the reverse strand, counting down.
GGTGGCCTCTTTTGCTACTGTAACCAAGAACATTGTGGCGCGGTTTATCCGACATAATCTGATCTGTCGGTATGGTGTGCCAGAGAGAATTATTACTGACAATGGTACAAATCTCAACAACACGATGATCACCGAGCTCTATAAGAAATTCAAGATGCAACATCATAACTCTTCTCCCTACCGGCCGAAGATGAATGACGCCGTTGAAGCGGCTAACAAGAAAATCAAGAAGATTATACAGAAGATGACAGTGACATATAAAGATTGGCACGAGATGTTGCCATTTGCTCTTCATGGGTACCGTACCTCAGCACAGACGTCGACAGGGGCAACACCCTACTCTCTAGTATATGGCATGGAGGAAGTCCTACCCATCGAGGTCCAGATTCCTTCTTTAAGGATTATGAAAGATGCGGGTTTGAATGAAGACGACTGGATCCAGACCCAACTTGATCAATTGAATCTGATCGACAAGAAGAGACTTACCACTATATGTCATGGTTAGACGTATCAAAAGAGAATGATCAAGGATTTTAACAAGAAAGTCAGGCGTCAAGAATATCAAGTCGGGGATCTGGTAATCAAGCGCATTATACTTCCACAAGGTGATCCCAGGGGCAAATAGACTCCCACCTACGAAGGGCCATTTGTGATTAAAAATTTTCTCTCGGGTGGAGCCATGATTATAGCCACCATCGACGATGATGACCTTCCTCACCCTGTCAATGCAGACATAGTGAAAATATACTACGCATGATAAAAGACCCGCTAGGTTGACTGGACTAGGAAAAAATAAGGGCTTCCCGGCGAACCAAAAGGGTTCGGGAAAAAGTAAGGGATGAAAATGAAAAAAATCTGTACACCCGGCAAGCTGAAAACCTGAAAAGGCGGCTTGGGCAAAAAAGGGTATCCCGGTGAACTGAAAACCTGAAAGGGAAGTCTAGGAAAAAGTTAGGGATCTAAAGCGTATCACTATGTCCTATTGGATCACCTTACGATCATACCTCATTATCAACAGTCAAGCTCGAAAAGCACCGATCAATCTAATCAGCTTCGGACAAGCAGCAAAATGTTGAGACGCTCGAAGACATAGGGGCAATAGCGGAGTTGGAACCCAATAGGATTGTTACAGATAGCTGCTTTCCTTTTTTACTCAATGTTGAATAGCTTCTATTTTTACCGAGGTGTTCTCTTACTAGAGCGCCAGTCTCCTTGTACAAAAACGCCTATTACAGGCCAACTTCGAAAATTAATACAAATCATTTTTACAAAACTATTTATTTTTCTTTTTCTGTTTTGTTTTGCAAGAATGTCCAATGGTTTATTCTTGACATATGCATTTGAATATGATTGCTTCTCATAAACATTTACATAATAAATGAAAAGACAATTGCTCGTAACTTAAGGATCATGGGCAAGAATAAGAAATGTTGAAACCGACAGGTGCTCTGTCCAGCAGGTACCAGGGCAGAGACACCTTTGGAGCACAATCGTCAGTACATACAACTTTGTAATGTCTACACTCCCCACAAAATAAAGGTAATCAAAGCATCGATATCAGCTTTCCCACAACAGGGAGTAATCTCCCCAGCCAGGGTCTTTCAGAAACCTGACAGCTATATCCCCCAGCCGAATTTCATAATCGCGAGCGGATCATCATGATTTTTATCTCCCCAAGCAGAGTTTATTTCTCTGAATACATGAGCTCAATCCCCTACAGAGCTTATTACTTCAGCTACGGAAATTCACCTTCCAAATTATTCCCCGCAGAGCTACTCTTAAACAGAGTCTCTCCCAGACGGAATATTCACAAACAACAAAGAGTAAATCTCTAGCACAAACATTTCCATTCACCATCCCCGACGGAAGTAGAAGAACCAATATTCTCTACAATAGTCAGGAATTCTATATTCTCCAGCAGCAGAAATCGATTCATTTTCCCAGACTCGGACATATCCCCAATAGCATTTCATGTACATACATCATGACATGCGCATACATATCACATACAACATAATCTCGTTTATTTTGAGAACATCGTCTTACAAGGAATTTCATGCATAACAACATATAATTAACCTTGTTATCTTTTCAGGAAATACAATTATCACCAACAATTCAAGCAGTTATACATGTCATATCTGCAGACAGCCAATGAAAAAAATCAGTTCCCGAAACCAAACGGGTCAACTAAGCTACGCGACCAAATGAAGTAACCCTACGCTCCAGGTTCCTTCCCATAAGCCCTACTATCCAGGCTTTCATCTTGAGGTAACCCTACTATGCAGGTTCCTTCCCATAAGTCCTACTATCCAGGCTTTCATCTTGAGGTAGCCCTACTATCCAGGTTCCTTCCCATAAGCCCTACTATCCAGGATTTCATCTTGAGGAAACCCTACTATCCAGGTTCCTTCCCATAAGCCCTACTATCCAGGCTTTCATCTTGAGGTAACGCTACTATCCAGGTTCCTTCCCATAAGCCATACTATCCAGGCTTTCATCTTGAGGTAACCCTACTATCCAGGCTTTCATCTTGAGGTAACCATACTATCCAGGTTCCTTCCCATAAACCCTAATATCTAGGCTTTCATCTTGAGGTAACCCTACTATCCAGGTTCCTTCTCATAAGCCCTACTGTTTACCTAGGGTTTTGGTAAACAACCGCTGATCCTCCAAATGGTTACTTATTTGGTTACTCGCAGGATCGATCAGATTGATCCTATGGACATAGGTTGATTTTGAAGTTTGATTAATGTGGATAAGGCTTTAAGTAAAATGTTTCAAGTAAATTGCATAAAGGAAAGGCTTGGTAAAATAAACAAGGCTTTAAAGTAAAGGTTCGACAGGAATTTAAAGGAGAAAAGCAAGTAAAATACTGGAAAAGTAAATGACTTTAATTGATAAAATTGGTGTTTCACACATACATTTCTCAACAATTCTTTCGCTCACACTGGGTACTTGAATCTAAATGAGTGACTATGTATTTTTTGTGAACACACGCGAGAAACTACATGTCTACTCCTATTTATACTAAAACATTCCAAATAACCGTCGGGCAGTTACACTGCTTCGAGATTAAGCCACTTGGCACGTCCTCCATGCTCGACGCTCCAGATCCTTGCACGTTTGCACGTAGTAACTGCTGGAAACCGTTTTCCCTCCAAAGCTTTGAATTTCAAACTGCTCCACTCTGGACCATCGAACACGTTCGTCAAGAGACATCTTCGACGAAAACTCCTTCGACGTCGAAGGCAATCAGCCTTCTTCCTTGGAAGAAATCTTCTAAGTATTTTGCCATCTTTCGACGGGCACTTCGACAGGCTTAGCCAGTCGAAAGCATCTTTCAGCTTTTAATGGCTGCCATCAATCAAAACAAAGGTGTCGAATTTAGGAGCCAACAAATTGCCCCCCAAGAATGCCTTATTTCGACTCTGAAAGAAAAAGGCATTCTTTGAAAACGCCATTCGACACCTATTTTTCCACGCTTAGTCACAAGTTAACTTGTGCACTTTTTGTTGCTTTTTACCAACTATTGGCAATCCCAAGAAACCATCATTGATTTGATCCTAGGACGTCACCTTCAGTACGGCGTGCAGTACCAAACATCACTTCAGAATTTGTCATTATGACAAATCCCAAAAACGAGGACGCACGCTGCGCCTCTCCGTTTCTGCAGAAACGGCCAAAATAACAGGATGCTGCCACGCGTCCCACTAATTCCTGCAGCATTAAATGACATTTAATGTCCTCGTTATTGGGAATTTCTCCCACTACTATAAATAGTGGTGAATATCCCATTGTGGGCATTTTTACGCAAACTAGCCCTCAAACTCCCTTGCTTTCATACAAACTTGCTCTCTTTGCAGAAAAACTCTTCCTTTTTCACTCCATCTTCATCTTCAACAATGGCCTCTGCTTCTACTGCCCCCAAGACTAACGCACCAACTGAACAACTTGTTAAGCCCAAGGTCTTTGTTACTGCTCCGGTAGTGAACTCTACAGGAAAACGAAGGGTCCCTGAACCTTCTGACATCTCCGTTCGCGATGCTTACTCGCGTCACTTGATGATCCCGGTTGGGTACTCCAACCAGATCTTCGCAATGTCTGGACCCATGAACCCAAGCATCTCTGAAGCTCTGAAGATCAAGAGCTATTTCCCCATCGTCGAGAAACTCAAGCCAGTAGCCTGCGCCAAGAAGGATGCAGAAGACAACGAAGACCCTACACACGAGAAGATCGACCTTCGTTTCTTCAACAGAAGTGTTAGGGTCTTCAGGTCTTGCCCTAATCTGACCTCTGACTATGTTGCTTGGCTAACAAAGTTGGAGAAACATCAAACTCCAGTCTGGAAGGAAATGGGAATCTTTGACCTAGTAATGCTGTCGAAGACAGGTTTAAACTACTCCCCAGAGATGCTTATAGCTTCGCTGTTGTTCTGGGATAACTCTCACTTCACCTTTCACCTTCCATGTGGGATGTTAACTCCCACACTCTTCGACGTAGCGGCCATTACTGGCCTTCGACCAACCGGAGATTACTTCGACCCGGAGGAGATGTCGGAGGACCAAATTGGCTTTTCTGAGACCAAGCCAACATATACCACCTTTATCAACCATTATCACGACAGGTCGACGGATACAGTGTCGGATGTCGAACACATAGCGTTTCTAGCCTTATGGCTAACTCGCTTTGTGTTTTGCTCGAAATCTCTACAAGTGACCAAAAAGATGGTCACTCTTGCCACCCAACTGCATCACCGCCAAAACATCTGTTTGGCAAAACTAATTCTGGCCAGTCTTTATGACTCAATCAGCAATGGGGTTACTCTCTTGAAACATGTCGAAGATAGGAACAGTTTGCTACTCGCTGGGCCTTTCTGGCTACTTCAACTGTGGCTCAACGCCACTTTCGAATCTTTCTTACCCAAGAAGAATCAGATAAATGAACAAGCCCCAGCGATAGCTAATAGACGTATCGAAGGAATTAGGCTGGCTCTACTGACACCTGTGGAAGATGGGCTAGAGTTCCAACAAACCTTCACTAACTTCGTTCTGATGTTCGCTCGAAGGAAGGAATTTGTTTCGACTATGGCTCCATTTGCTCAACGGAAGGTGGGGCCAGCATGGTTTACAAGGCCACATCCAAAGGAGTCGAGTGGTCCCAATGTCGATGAGCACACTGTACTTTGGGAGGCGTTCCTGACACCCAGGATCATGCCTCTTCGATTTAAGAGTTCTAAGACTCATTTGAGTCTGCTTGCCTATCAACCCAATCTGGTATCTCGCCAGTTTGGTATCATCCAAACCCTGCCTTCTCCCATTTTCCAAAGAGAGAAGTCAATGTTGTACTTCTGCAACGATTATACAGAAGAAGCTGCTACCAAGCATATCGGAAGATATGCTGGTCGAACAATCCTCTCGCTGTTTAACTACCAGCTTAACTTCCTTTGCTCACCATCCTTTGAGGAGTGGTGGAGAAGCTATTATGCTGAGTACTTCTTCGACGAGAAGGACTTCATGGCAGAGTTGCAGAAGTCTTTTGTCCTTGTGTTGGACAAAGTAAAGAAATGTAAGTTCATGCTCTCACATTTACTTTTTATCTTTCTCTTCGACTGTTAGCCTGTTAACTTTCCTTTTCGCTTTCAGTTGTTCGAAAACCCCTAGCCAAGAAGGCTACAGAAGGCCCACAAGGAAGAGTCCCTTCGACAAAACCTCCACCGCCGACGAAGACTATAGCGCCGGCGAAGACAACGGGCAACCAACAGGGGGAAGGCTCTTCGAGGAGGCCTCCTGCATCGGTAACCAGATTTTCTTCATTTTCATTCTGGCTTTCGATTTTTTATTTTCGACGTAATTATTCAATCGAATTCCTATTGGTTTTCTAGGCCCCTTCGCCCAAGAAAAGGGCAGCATTGGTGGTCGAATCGGGGAGTGATGACGACAGTGATTCCCCTCCTACTCCCTTAAAGAGGCGAAAGTTAACGAAGGACGCTTCTGTTCCTACTCCTGCTCCTGAAGGTCGAACCGTCAGAATAAAGGTCGCTGTGAGAAAGCCTAGGCCACCTGCAGTGGTCATCGAGGAACCAACTGAGGAGGAACTGAACGCTCTTGTTACCAAGCCTGTCGAAAGTGATAATTCCAGCCCTGGGGCTGAAGTCAATCCACAGGTAATCTATTGGACCCTTCTTATAACTTAGGCATAGATACCAGTATTTGATTATGTCTCTTTCGACATCTGAAGATTTGTCTTCTTTCTCTTTTTCAGGACACTACTGAAAGTTCCCCACCAAGGACTTCAGAAACTCTAGAATCTGCTGACCTTAGCAGGCCTCAGGTGCAAGATTTGGGCAATGACAAAGCCCACACTGAGAATGAGGCCAATGCTGAAACAGTGGAGAAGACAACAGAAGAAACCATGGTGGAGGCAACACAGCCAGAAACGGTTCCTGTGGTGGACTTGTCGTCAGAAGAGAATCCTGAAGGAAGAGAGCAAGGCAATGGCGAAGAGAATCAAGATGCTGTTGACGAAGAGCACCAAGGTGGTACTGGCGAAGAACACCAGGGTGACGCTAGCGAAGAGCCACAAAATGACGCTGGCGAAGGACCCCAAGGTGATGTTAACGAAGAACCACAAGTCGACGCTAGTACCGCCTCAGTCCAAGTCGAAAAGCAACCAAACGAGGCACTCAGCATTCAAGAGCCTCAAGCCCAAGATAATACTGTGGCAAGGGTCACCTCCTCAAAGCACAGGTCAAAAGAGGACTTGGAGATCTTGAAACAAACTGACCCTGTCAGCTACCTTAATGCAATCGTCGAGAGTAAGAGTTCTTCTGACACTAGTCAGGAAATTCCTACTCTGTCGGGGAAATCTACTGAGACTTCTCCTCTTGATGATGCGTTGGCGAAGGTTAAGGCCCAGTTCTTCAAGAGAGATTTTATGAAGGCTTTAGAGGGGGACCCCACTGCTCCATCATGCTTAAAAGAGGTTTTGAATGCTGTTGACTTCGAAGCTGTAGCCCCAGAAATCTCAGACTTAATCATGGAATTACATTCTATGATTGACCAAGTCTCAGCGGATTACAGGCGCCAACGAACTTTTAACAGTCAGCTCGAAGTGCTGCATGGCAAAAGCTCATCTGCGTGGACTGCTATCTCAGATTCGACTTCTCGAATTGCCGAGTTGTCGAAACAGAAAGCGTCTGCACAGGAAAGGGTCGATGCTATTGAGCGAGAGAATGTCTCCTTCCGAGCACAAATTGAAGAGATAGAGGCGAAGATAAACGCCAACACTGTGCTCCAGGAGGAAATTCTTTCGACCATCCCAGACACTGAGAGCCAGACTGAGATCAAGCAAGGCCTGGAATTCGCTGAGAGGGCTCAAAGCCTCGACGCTCAAATTGCCAAACTGGTGCAAGAAAAATCTTGGTGCAAAAAGAGGTTGGAGCTGCAGTATGCCAAGTATCTTCGACTCAAGAATTCTCTTTCCTTTTGATTGATTCTCTTTTGTAACCATCTTCTGTAATCGCTTTCGACAACAATTGCCATTTTGGCTGAAATTAATAAAAATTTCCATTTTGGCATTTTTATGGTTAATTTAGTTTATTATTTTATTTTTATCTCTTGAAGTATAGGCTTATATTTTTTCAAATATTTACCATTTACTCTCAAGAGCCTTTTATCACCACTTATCTCTTCGACTTCATAGGCTCCACCAGAAAAAGTTTGGATAACTCTAAAGGGTCCTTCCCATTTGGGTGACCATTTCCCCATGCTTCGATCCCGTCGATCCATGGGAAGAATTACCTTCCAAACTAAATCTTCAGGCAAAAATACCTTAGGTTTTACCTTTCTATTATAAGAGTCTTCGACTCTTTTCTTCTGAAGCCTGAGTAAGTCGAGAGCGTGTAATCTCTCTTCGTCTAAATCCACCAGTTCATCTAACATCATATTCCAATAAACCTCAGAAGGAATATCATAATGCCTCTGAACTCTTGCAGATTGAAGACAAATTTCTGCTGGCAATACTGCATCATGGCCAAAAGTTAGCCTATATGGTGTTGTACCAGTGGCCTCTTTTGGGGACGTTCGACAAGCCCATAAAATCTGGTCTAACGTCTTATGCCAATTCTTTGGTTTCTTCCCAACATGTTTCTTTATCAAGCCAATCACCACTTTGTTAGCTGCTTCGACTTGACCATTCGCCTGTGCATAGTAAGGCGTGGATGTTAGGAGTTTGAAACCTGTTTCCTGAGCAAATTCCTGCATCTTTCGACCAGTGAAAACTGAACCTTGATCAGTTGTTATTGTCTCAGGGATTCCATACCTAAATATAATGTTCTTTTGAATGAATTCAATGACATTTTCTTGGTCTACATTGACTAAAGGGACAGCTTCGATCCACTTAGTAAAATAATCAATGCCTACCAATATGTATTTCTGACTCTTTGATGATGCTGGTCGAATCTCTCCAATGAGATCCAACGCCCATCCTCGAAAGGGCCAAGGCTTCACTATCGAGTGAAGTTCGCTTGCTGGTACATGCTGGATGCCTGTATGAACTTGACACTCTTGGCAACCTTTGGCGAACTCAACACAATCTTTTAGCATAGTGGGCCAATATAGTCCTTGTCGAAACAACAACCATTTCATCTTATGGCCTGCTTGGTGAGCCCCACATGCCCCAGCATGTGTAGTCGAAAGGGCTATGTATGCTTCAGTTTCACTTAAACATTTCAGCAACACCCCTTCAGGCGTCTTCTTGAATAACTCATTACCCATGAGTACAAAACTCAACGCCCTGTATTTTGTTTTTCGTTCTGTCGGAGCTCCTGGATTTTGAAGATAGTCCACAATGGGTTTCCTCCAATCTTGTTCTGACAAATTATCTATGAACGAAATCTCGAAGTTTGAGTGATCAGCATATCCTAGCCTCGTCGATTCCAAGTCTGTTGGTGATAGACAAGTTGCTCTTATCTTCTCTCGAACTTCGATTGCTCTTTGTAATCTCGTTTTTGAAATCTTATACCCAGATGCAATCTGTGCCAAGTCATTGGCTATTTGATTTTCGACTCTGGGTATGTGTCGAATATTGACACTTTCAAATTGTTTCAATAAACGATTTGCTATCACAAAGTACATAATGAGATTTTCTCTTATGCATTTATACTCCTTTGTGACTTGCTTGATGACTAACTCTGAGTCTCCCATTATTTCGACTCGAGTTGCCCCCAATTCCAACAATATTTCAAGGCCAGTAATTAGAGCTTCATACTCAGCCTCGTTGTTCGAACAAGAACCTTCGATTTGGTACTTGAACGTTGTTGGAATTTTATCTGGAGAAATAATCAAGACTCCTACTCCTGTTCCATTTTTATGGCTGGAACCATCGAAGTAGAATTTCCAAGGTTCTATCTCCACGTAATTAATATCCTCGACTTGAATTGAGTGGTCGACTATGAAGTCTGCAACCACTTGTCCTTTTACTGCCTTAAGAGGCATAAAGGTCAAGGAGTATTCAGTCAATGCTAATGCCCACTTGCCAATTCGACTATGCAAGATAGGTTTCGACAACATATATTTGAAAACATCAAAATGAGACGAAACGTAAACATCAACTGGTTTTATATATTGTTTGAGCTTTGTACAAGAGAAATACAGACATAGACACAATTTTTCAACTTCGCTATATCTAGTTTCTGCATCATTCAAAACTCGACTGAGATAATAAATGGGTCTTTCGACTCCATTCTCATCCTCTTGGGCTAACATACTTCCCAGAGTTTTGTCAGATGCAGCTATGTACAATCTCATACTCCTATTGCTACAAGGAGGCACCAAAATAGGTGGCTTAGTGAGGTACCCTTTGATTTTGTCGAAGGCTTCTTGCTGCTCTTGCCCCCATTCGAACCCCTCTTTATTCAGTCGAAGTAAGGGTGAAAAGGCCTGAGCTTTCCCACTTAGGTTAGATATAAACCTTCTCAAGAAATTTATCTTGCCTAAGAGAGATTGCAATTCCTTCTTATTCGATGGCGCTTTCGCTTCCAAAATTGCCTTCGTCTTGTTCTGATTTATTTCGATTCCTTTCTTGTGGACAACGAAACCCAAGAAATCTCCAGCTTTTACACAGAACGCACACTTCAAAGGGTTCATCTTCAGACCATGTTCTCTCATTCTTTCGAATGATTGTCGAAGGTGGTCAATGTGACTCTTCCTGGAAACAGATTTTATAACAATATCATCAATATAAACTTGCATAAAAGTGTTAATAAAATCATGGAAGATAGTATTCATTGCTCGCTGGTACGTTGCCCCAGCGTTCTTTAGGCCAAAAGGCATCACTACCCATTCGTAAGTGCCTAAGGCCCCAGGGCATCGAAAGGCTGTTTTCGACACATCCTCTTCAGCAATGAATATTTGATTATATCCTGAATAACCATCGAGCATACTCAGGTATTCGTAGCCAGCGGCAGAATCGACTAGCATTTCCGCCACAGGCATAGGATATTCATCTTTGGGGGTGGCAGCATTCAAATCTCTGAAATCTATGCACACCCTTAATGTGCCATTTTTCTTAATTACTGGCACAATATTTGCAATCCATTCGACATACCTTGTAACACGGATGAATTTGCATTTCAGAAGTCTTTCGACCTCCATTTTGATCTTCGACAATATTTCTGGAGCGAAGCGTCTTGGATTTTGCTTGATTGGCTTCTTTCCAGGTTTGATTGGCAACTGAAGTTCTACCAATCCTCTGTCGAGACCAGGCATTTCGTCATAATCCCATGCAAAACAGTCTTTAAACTCTTTCAGCAACTGGATTACTTCCAACCTAAGTTCTGGATCAATTTTGGCGCTGATGTAAGTTGGCCTATTCTCTGATCCTTCGCCTAAGTTGATTTCTTCTAAAGGGTCTTGTGCTAACATCTTAATGTTGTTCGCCAAGGGATCCTTTTCGAAGCCCAAAGGCTCATCGTCATAGATGGCGTCGAGCCTCTGTTCCTGCATTTCATCCGGCATGATATCAGGAGGTCTTGGATCGAAATCCTTTCCTGGGCCAACAGCAGATAATTGTTGATCATTGGCCTGTGTGGCCATGTACTTTACTTCGGCTTCGAGAGCCGTTATCATCTTGGTTTCGGCCACATAAGCCGAAATTCGCTTCAGAGATTGTGACTCAGTCATTATCACTGAATTCACTTCCCCAACCAGTTGGTTGGATATCAGTTAGCCCACTGAAGTCTATGTGGGACAAGTCTTCTCTGTCCCATTGGAAACCATGCTCAGGATGCAGGTATAGGGAACAAAAGGTGTTTGGCGCTGGCGCCATGTCGAAGTCAGGAGTTGGACATGGCCCTATGTGAGCCAAGTTTTTGTCGAAATCTGTTACACCCAAGTGATTTACTTCGCCAAGGTAGTAACTTTGATCCGCCTCTATGTTTTCGACCATCCCATCTGGACGCCATAGAAGCAGCCTTTGATGCATCGATGAAGGCACAGCACCTACACCATGAATCCACTCACGGCCTAACAAAAGGTTGTAGTTAGGTTTGGCCGATATGACCATGAACATTGTTGGTCGAAGGATCGACCCAACTTTTATGTCGAGCTGGATCACTCCCATGGTGGTCCCAATGCCTCCCTCATAGTTGGACAGGACCATATTGTGAGGTTTGATTTCTTCATCCCTTTTGCCAATCTTCCTTAGCATAGAATGAGGGATAATATTGATAGTGGCCCCACAGTCGACCAATATTTTGTTCACAGTGGTCTCTTCGAGCTTAGCCCTTATGAACAAAGGTTTGAGGTGATTCTTCATCGCCTCTGTAGGTGGCTCGAAGAAGCCATTTTGTTCCTCTGTAGTGCCATTGTCCATGACAAAATAGCACACTGGCCTGTGTTTGGCCATTTCTTGTTCCACCTCCCAGTCACTGGCTTCGACTTCTACCTGTCGATTGAATTCCCTAGGCAGTACTGAAACAATGTTCACCATTATATCCAGAGTATCGTCGTTCTCAGCATCATCTTCGTCTTCGACTTCACTTTGGTTAGGCCAAACTAGCCTGTTGGTAACTGGTTCTCTCTCAAGAGGCTTTCTTTGTTTCCTTTGAGGCACATTCGAACTAGTTTCTGCCTTAGGTTCGTTGGCAGCCTCTCTTTCAGCTTTTCGCCTTCTTTGATATCTCCTCCATTGGGATCTCGACATAGGATTCTTTCCCTTGTAGTTGCTGGACACTTGAGCAACCTTGGGTGCAGCAACTTGAGGATCTTTCTTCTGAATTAAAGAGGAACCTCTTGGCACTTCGAAAGAATGCCATTTCTCTTCGCTTGGCCTTTTGCGGCCAGATGTTTTGTACCAAGTGTCTACTGGTACATTTGTTGGAGGCCTAAAAGTCAATGGCCTCTTGTCTTGATTAGAACCCCTTCTGGGATCATGTCGAAGGTCAGCATTTTCCCTTCTCTTGTTCGCTGCTCTTACGCCTTGTATGTGCTCAGCAGCTTTTTTATCAAAGATAGAACTGCATCTTGGACACAGCATCACCTCTGATTTCTTCTTCTGGCATCTTTGTAAAAAATCTGCCAAGTTTTCGTTTTCCCTAGGGAAAGCCGTTTTATTTGCCTGCTCTTGCCTTATGGCTTCTTCTGAAGTTTTAGGGTCAGAAAGTTCAACCATGTTGATATTCATTGTATCCTTATTAGCAAGAGTTAGTTGCTTCATTTGTGTCTCCAGATTCTCCGTCTGGCCTTGTACAGTGGCCAAGTGGGAACTGGGCTTTGGTCCAGTTTTTTGTGTTTCAGCAGTCTTCGACTTCGGGTCTTCGACCGCTTTCTGGACAGCCTCAATTGTCTTCCTGGATAAATTTCCAGAAAAACTGCCAAAGATTGGCATGTTGATGTGGTCCTTTGAGACTTCGACCATGGTAATGCCTGGCTTCTTCGACTGGATCCTGGTTGCCTCTATCATGTTCACCTCAGAGGGTTCTGCATAGTGGGCTTCAGCCTTCAGTGGATTGGAGTCGACAGCCATGGGGGATTTGTCAGCAAACTTTAATCTCCCTTCCTCAATAGCGTCTTGCACAAGATTCCTGAAAAGAAAACATTGAGAAGTTTTATGGCCCAAAAAATTATGATATTTGCAAAAACCTCTCTTCTTTCTTTGATCAAGAGGAGGCACTTTTACCCCAGGGGGTACTATCATTTGGCCATCTTTAACTAGCAAGTCGAATATTTCATCACATTTTGTGATGTCAAAACTATAAGTCTTTTTTGGGAACCTATCGTTGGTCCTGTCTGGACCAATGGGATTTTTCCCATTTGAGGGGACTAACTGTTTACAAGAGTACGGTGGCCCTTGTTTTAGTTCTGCTAAATCGACTTCTCCTTCTTCGACAGCTAAAGTATCGTCGAAGGATTCTAGATCTTCGTCATCCATCTCAACGTAAGCTATTCTCTCTCTCTTGTGAGTTTTCGTTGCCTTAGCTTTTTCAGCCTTGAGGCGTTCGACTTGTCGAACTCTATCGGCCAGTTGGGCCATGTCTCTTAGGTACTGGGTATCTAGCTTCTTCCTAATGGAATAATCTAAACCGCCTGCGGCCATTTCGACCAGCTCATGTTCTGGCACTTGTGTAAAACATCTCGCCTTAAGCAACCTAAACCTATTCAGATATTCGTCTATAGGTTCAGTGAAACGTCTCTTCACACTCGCCAGTTCTTTCAGGCTTATCTTGGTTTGCCCCATATAGAATTGTTCATGGAACAATCTTTCCAACTGGGTCCAATGATGGATCGAATTGGGGGGGAGAGTTGTAAACCAAGTAAAAGCGTTCTTGGTTAAGGAACTTGGGAAGTATTTGATCCTTAGGTTTTCATTATTTGAGATGTCTCCTGCTTCGATCAAATACCTCGCCACATGTTCGACAGTAGATTCTGTCGTGTCCCCAGAGAACTTAGTAAATTTGGGGACTTTGCTCCTAGGAGGTAAGTCAGTTTGTAACACATATTCTGACAATGGAGATGTAAAGTTGGGCCTTCGAAAGCCCATGTTCATCCCATTCTGATTCATGATCCTTTCGATCATGGTTGCCAGGTTATTTTCCAAACCCATGTTTTGGTGTTGGATATGCTGAACCACTTCGTCAGCATTTTGGTTTCTGTTAACTAACCTTACCTCTGGGGCTATTACCCTAGGTTCTTCGACAGGTTGTTCTGCAGGCTGTTGAGCCTGATTAATGGTGGTTTCTTCCTCTACAAATATCCCCTGATTTCCTTTTATTTGCGCCCTTTGGGGCTGTCGAAGAGGTGGGGGTACTCCAAAGAAGTCAGCCAAACGCGTCATTTGCGCTGTAACTTGCTGATTCGATTGAGTAGTATTTTGTATTAGAGGATTTAGCACTGTACTCAAAGTTTGTGCCAACATTTGCACCATATCATGGTTGCTTTCGTCCATCTGTTGCCTCAAGACTGCTGTCGAGGCATTTGTAAGGCCATGGGCTACTTGGGACGTTCCTCCTAAGAGTTGGGTCCTATTTCTATTCGCCATGCCTACTCCAGAGCCTTGGAGTGGCGAAGAGGCACTCACGAAAGGGTCTGAATAAGTGGACACAGCATTCGTCAGGCTTGCCACTTCAGAAGTTGGCATACCATAGAATGGAATAAATCCTGGGGGAACCACTGGCCTTGTGCCAATATTTCCCCTTGGTGGGGGGGTTCCCAAAGGCATTCTGGGGCCTGTTAACGAAGTTATTGGCCCCGTGGTTGTGACTGACACTGCTGGTGTCGAACCAACATTCGTCGCTTCACTCACGGTCATATTAACCGTTGCTCCCACACTTGGTGGTGGAATTTCGTTGTTGTTTGGCGGATTCGCCATCTCTTCCCTTCTTCTGGCAGTATTGTTATCGTTGGTGTATATTCTACCACTCCTCAATAACATATAACTCGAAAAGATGAGATTATTTTTCAACAATCAACACACAGTCCCACCAGGTGTGCCAATTTGTTTACCTAGGGTTTTGGTAAACAACCGCTGATCCTCCAAATGGTTACTTATTTGGTTACTCGCAGGATCGATCAGATTGATCCTATGGACATAGGTTGATTTTGAAGTTTGATTAATGTGGATAAGGCTTTAAGTAAAATGTTTCAAGTAAATTGCATAAAGGAAAGGCTTGGTAAAATAAACAAGGCTTTAAAGTAAAGGTTCGACAGGAATTTAAAGGAGAAAAGCAAGTAAAATACTGGAAAAGTAAATGACTTTAATTGATAAAATTGGTGTTTCACACATACATTTCTCAACAATTCTTTCGCTCACACTGGGTACTTGAATCTAAATGAGTGACTATGTATTTTTTTGTGAACACACGCGAGAAACTACATGTCTACTCCTATTTATACTAAAACATTCCAAATAACCGTCGGGCAGTTACACTGCTTCGAGATTAAGCCACTTGGCACGTCCTCCATGCTCGACGCTCCAGATCCTTGCACGTTTGCACGTAGTAACTGCTGGAAACCGTTTTCCCTCCAAAGCTTTGAATTTCAAACTGCTCCACTCTGGACCATCGAACACGTTCGTCAAGAGACATCTTCAACGAAAACTCCTTCGACGTCGAAGGCAATCAGCCTTCTTCCTTGGAAGAAATCTTCTAAGTATTTTGCCATCTTTCGACGGGCACTTCGACAGGCTTAGCCAGTCGAAAGCATCTTTCAGCTTTTAATGGCTGCCATCAATCAAAACAAAGGTGTCGAATTTAGGAGCCAACACCTACTATCCAGGCTTTCATCTGAAGTAACCCTACTATCCAGGTTCCTTCCCATAAGCCCTACTATCTAGGCTTTCATCCGAAGTAACCCTACTATCCAGGTTCCTTCCCATAAGCCCTACTATTCAGGCTTTCATCTTGAGGTAACCCTACTATCCAGGTTATCTCCCATAAGCCCTACTTTCCACGCTTTCATCTTGAGGTAACACTACTATCCAGGTTCCTTCACATAAGCCATACTATCCAGGCTTTCATCTTGAGGTAACCCTACTATCCATGCTTTCATCTTGAGGTAACCCTACTATCTAGGTTCATTCCCATAAGCCCTACTATCTAGGCTTTCATCTTGAGGTAACCCTACTATCCAGGTTCCTTCCCATAAGCCCTACTATCCAGGATTTCATCCGAAGTAACCCTACTATCCAGGTTCCTTCCCATAAGCCCTACTATCCAAGCTTTCATCCGAAGTAACCCTGCTATCCAGGTTCCTTCCCATAAGCCCTACTATCCAGGCTTTCATTTCGAAGCAACCCTACGACCCAGGTTTCTTCTCTCTCATCTCCAGACAACAATTTATAACACTGTAAGACCTGGACCCAACCAGATGCGGTTAATTTCACATTTCCCCTATAAGTCGCTGTGAAACCTGGACCCTGACCAGATATGCAGTTTACTTCCACTTCCTCAATCAGGAGTTAATTCCCCATTAGAGTAATGGACAACTGAAGCTCATATACTCTACTTCCCAGGACATAAATCAACATTCTCTGGCGAAGTCCCCCTCAATGGTAGGTACAAGAATTCTCGCAAAAGAATCTCTTATGCAACCGATATCTTTCCTGGATGGCATCTTTAATACCATCCCCGATGATTCCCTATCGACTCCCAAATGGCATCTGCAAGCCCATTCCTGATATCACCAATCAGTGTTACTCCATGCGAGTGCAAATTTCTAGGCACTCTAGTGTTCAATCATCTTCCACCTTCGTATCACGAAAGACAGACCAACCCATCTACATCCTCAGGCTTAAGAAGATTGAACAGGGGTAGCTGTTGTACCCCAAA
Source organism: Vicia faba (assembly GCA_948472305.1). Taxonomy (NCBI): domain Eukaryota; kingdom Viridiplantae; phylum Streptophyta; class Magnoliopsida; order Fabales; family Fabaceae; genus Vicia; species Vicia faba. Next base: position 195,038,857 of record OX451738.1, on the reverse strand, counting down.
ATTTTCCCTCCCATTTTTACTCAACATATGTTCATTAAAATCCTCAACTTGCCCAAAGACGCCCAATGATTGATCAGATAAATGCTTTCCTAAGACAATGAACCTCAAAATAGGGTTTCCATTTACATCAAGATGGGTGAACTCCAAAGGTCTCAAATCTTCTCCATAGTATTAATATGGTCTCAAGATAATCCATGTCAAGTTTCATGCCTTGCACAAGAAGTTTGCTCAGTCAACTACTCAAATGCCTGAAAATCAACTATACTAGGTCAAAAGACAACTGTAGCCCACATATAGTAAAACTTCAATATTTTTGGTCAACCTCAACATTTTGAAGTGATATCCATCATTTGATAAAGGGTTGATCATGATTCCTCAATAAAGGCTCCTAATTTATCAAAACTCAAAAGATGCTAAATTAGGGTTTTTCAGGAAAAGTCAACCAAACTTTAACCAAGCATAACCTTCTCATACTTTATCAAAAAATTCCCATCCAAGGCCCATTTTTAAGAGAATCCAATTCCCTACAACTCATCTTCAGCCCTCAAGTTCAAGAAATGCACTCATGGAAAGATATGAATTCAGACATTATAGGTCATTCCAAAAAGTCAACAAAAACACCTTTTGGGTCAAAGCTCCTTACATGAACATGGAAGATCCAATTGAGATAAAACCGAAGAGGTTTCTTAGGGACTGGCTAAGATTTCTAAAAAGTCAAAGAACATCCTCTTAGGATCAAATTTGAGAGAGATATGCATTGTCAAAGTTGGCCATTTTTGAAAATTTTCCTAAAGTCAACAATGCTCAAAATTGCATTTGTTTCCACATGGGCCCATCTTTTCAAGATTGAATCTCAATCCTAATATGGTCCACGAACTATGGGACCCATCATGCATTATCCACTCATTTATTTAATTTATTTTGGTTTTTATTTATTTTAAAATCAAATAAATTCAAATAAAATCAATTTAAATCAAAATAAATCAAACTTATGAAATGAGATTTGTTTCGCATTGAATTGTAGATCACACAAGCTGTACAACCTCAAGCAAATCATGTCAATCCATAAACAAGAATAAATCTCCAATTTTGGAAAGATTGGAATCAAAACTTCAAGACTATTATTCTTTAGATTCTTGCCAAAAGTATTGACCTAATTGGATTCAATACATATACTGAAGCTTGTTGAACCCTAAAGGAGAGAATTTTCGTGCGCAACCTGCCTCCAAAGCAAGAAACAAAACTCAATTTTTTTTTGTCAAAAAGTGCAAGACTTATCTTCTTCCACAGGCCAGTTCAAGGCGTTCTGAAGGTCAAATCTTATTCCTGGACATTCATTGGGGCGATAGTAAGCATTATCAACGTCTGAAGCATCAAGAAACGCGAGCTAGCAACACCACGATTTGTTCATATTTTTGAAATTGATTTTTGCAATTCATGCATGATAAATGATTTATAAGTATGTACTCATGTTTGTATTAACCTTTAGAACATGTTTGCATATTTAATTGCATGTTCTGATGCCTGTTGGATGAAATGCCATTGTTAGGGTTTGAGGTCGTATTTTAGGGCTTTCTTATGCAGGCAAAATCAGGGTAAAAGAAGGATACCATCATACTCGTGAGATCAAAACGAGTTGATCTGTATGCTTCGAATGGATTTATCATGCTTGGTATTAATTTTTGAGATTTGCAGGGTTGTAGTTACAATCATGAAACCGTAGGTAAAGGTTTCCATCTAATACGATAGTACCAGGGAGGAAGAAGACTGTGTGGCAACATCCTGTTGGACCATTTGAATATTCGCGTGTTTTGTTTTGGGCATAGTGCGCTTTTGCATTATATTTTATTTGGTTGGTTTATATTAACAAGAGGCTAAATGGCCTAGTGGTGTGCAGGAAGGTAGATAAGGCATTGCATACGAGAGGTCAGGGGTTCGACCCCTGCCTCCAACATTTGTTATTTTTCTTCCAGTTTCCTTGCAGGTTCCATGTATCTAACCTTTAGAAGGTTATCATACGCCCCTAATCTCATCCTTGAGATCCATCACCATGTAGATCCCACACCCCAGCCTTATGGGTCCACCATGAGTCCTCAGGAGATGACTTCACAGGATCAGGTGCCAGTCTGGGCCAGCTTTGGGCCTAACACTAAGTTGGCAATACACCTCCCAAGTTACTCATCATACCAGGCCCAGCTTCCATTCTTTTTTTTTTAAATTTCTTTCATTTTTTTATTTAATCATTTGTTTTAATTATTTTACAAAGAGAAAAAAAAAAATCATTGTTTTTTTAATTAAATAATAAAAATTAGAAAAATACAAAAAATATTAGGTTTAGTCTTTTTTTCATAAAATATTTATTTGCATTTAAATAATTAGTTTAATTAGGTTAACTTAAACATTTTTTTAATTAAAATTTAATAGAAATTAGGTTAGTTTAATTACTTTTTTTTCTTCCATAATTAAAATTAAATATAATTAGGTTTCTTATTATAATTAAAATTAATTTTTGAAAAATGAATTATTTTAATTGTTTCAACATTGGTTATTTTGCTAAATAAAATTAATTAGTAAATTAGGTTTTGCAAATTGTAATTTTTTTTCTCAATAAAAAATACAAAAATATTTTTAATTAATTAGGTTTCTTAGGTTTCTAATTTGTTCCCGTCTTAACTTTCGCGCGCGTCTTTACTTTCATTATTTTTATTAATTATTGTAACTATTCCAAGTTTGTAATAGTTAATTAGGCTTACTATTCCGCATTTATCATTTTTCCCCGGTTTTTGATTATGTAATCTCCTCCCCAAATCCTTGTAATAGCTAGGGTTTTAATTTCCGCAACTATTAAACTGCTAGATGTATGGACATTAGGATTGTATGCGAAAGATAAATCAATTTAAAACAGTAAAAAACCCTAAATGCGCAAGATAAATGAAACTGAAATCAAAACACTTGCACATGCTCACTCCTAGTGTTTTGCCTCACTTGGTTGACTTGGAAAATAATGGTCATGTCCCTCGAACGTAGGGATACCTTAGCAATGACCCGCGATTCAAAATCGTCATAAAGATCATAGTCCCTATTTATCCCTCGAGTTGCCTACAAATTGATCTTATGACGATAGTCCCTTCTAAATGCTAAGGTATCTTTACTTGTTGCCTTCAGAGACCATTTTGTCCCTTCGAACGTCCCTTTACAAATCCAATGACGGAGCTACCTACTCCTTAATAGTAGGACATCATTGTCTAAAGGAAACAAAAACAAACATACCTTTTTTTTCGAGTAGGTAGAAATCTTAAGTGCTTGCTCAAATGAATAAAACTTTTTCACAAACACTTATCAAAACCGTTTTCAAAAAAATACTTCGTCACACTCTTGAGGACATATACAAGAGTTATCACGAAGTTAAATTTTTTTTTTTCAAAACACACACAAGAAATTTCAAAATGAGCAAGTACCTAACAGCCCGTAGAAAACCACAGATAAAAAGGGTGCTAATACCTTCCCTTTCTATAATCTACTCCCCCGTACTCAAACATCTTGAAAAGGTTTTTTCTGTTCTTTTTCCTTTTCCTTTGTTGGATGAAATAAAAGTCGGTGGCGACTCTTGCTTACCTCAACATTTGCGAATACAAAATGCAAACCAGTATAACAGTCGGTTCTGCCACCGTATCACATGTACAAAATGTGTGTATATGGCCCCAGTGTTTTAAATGCGTTTGCCCCTGTAATACGGTGGGAGAATTGACTTGGTTTTGCATTTTATCGCAAATGTTATGGATAGCAAGAGTGGCCACCGACTTTTCTTTTATCCAAAATTTAGGAAAGGCGAAAAGAACAAGAAAAACCTTTGATAGATTTTGAGTTCGGTGGTAGGTTATGAAAAGGGAAGGTGTTATCACCCTTTTTATCCTTAGTTATCTACAGGCTCTTAATCCTTAGCTCACTTTTAAAATTTGCTATGTGTATGTTATTTTTTTGAAAATATTTTGAAAAGTTGCCAATGTAAGGCGAAACTTTGTAATGATTCTTGTATCAGTCCTCAAGAATGCATACAAAGTTTTTTTTTTTGAAAATATTTGTTGTTTTGAAAGTGATGTGAAAAATGTTTTTTTTTGAGAAAAGTTTGTGAGCAAGCAATTAGGTGTTTCTTACCCACTAAAGATCTTTCTTATTATTTTCCTTCTCCTTTAGAGATAGTATTATCCATACCATTAGTTGGTAGTTAGCCCTATCTATTGGATATGAAGGGACATGCAAGGGTCACCGTACAGTCAGTGAAGGTAACTCGTAAGGATGCTTTAGAAATTTTCGTAAGGGACTAGATCATTTACCGAAAGGCAACATCGAAAGGGTCATCGAGGGACTATGATCTTTGAATCAAGGGACGTTGCTAAAGCATCCCCACGTTCGAGGGACATGACTGTTTATTTTCCGAAGGCAGCAAGGGAGGTTACCCTAAAGATGTGCAGGTGCAAGTGTTTTGTATTCAGTTATTTTGTCTTGAATTAGGGTTTTTCTAACGATTCGTTTTAGTCTTTCCATATAACCCTAATTACTAAGTAGCAGCATAAAATATAGTAAAGTGCGGAAAGTAAAGGCAGAAACGTAAACTCTAAACTATTACAACGCTTTGGGACAGTTACATAAAAAGATGCAGGAAAGTAAAGTGCGGAATTTAAACCTAGACTGGTACATCCCATAAGCAATTACATGAATAATGAAAAAAGAGCGAAAAATAAAATCTAGACTATTACATTCACTCAACTTATACAGTCGATCTAAAAAATATAAAAGTAGGATAAAAATAGAAAAGGAAAATGGTTTTTAGTGATTTTTTAATGAAAAATATGGTTTATAATAATTAATTAAACCCTATTAAATCTAATTAATTTTAATTTAAAATTTTTAAATGATTAAAAGATAAATTAAAAACTAAACCTTAATTTATTCAAGAAAACCTAAAACTAATTTTTGTATTTTAATTAAATGAAATAAATGATAAAAATAAAAAAGAAAAATATAAGAAAAAGGAGTTTGGGCATGATTCAACAAAAGGAGTGGTGTAGATTACAAAAGGGGTCCAGGACCAAGCGCTGGCCCCTGAGATCCAGTGTGTGGCATCAACGAAGGTACATCATGGGGGAGCCCATTTGGGACGTTGATATTGGTTGATGATGATCGTGTGGCTGTAGGGAAAGGGTGCACGGTTGATGCTATGAAGAGCGCTGCATGTGATCTGCAAAAATATAAAAACATGAAAAAAGGAACAAAAGGATGGGATCGAACCCACGCCTTTGTAGGATAATGCCTTAACGCGCGCTCGCTTGCCACTGGGGTGGCTATACATCTGGTGATATAACTTAAATGATTTAAATATAAAATAAACAAAATTGCATGGACCAAAGAGGCGTCGGAGCCCTAGCTCCGGTCGTATTCTCTGATGAGTCTTTTCCATATTCTTGTAAAATAGACATAGTTAGTGATCCAAGGGTACCCTCCTCCCTAAATCATGCCTTGAGAATTCAATGGAAGTGTTATTTTGGGCTGAATCGCGCTAGTTTGTGAGATATAACAAAAATAGCATGGATCAGTATGAACATGCTAGTTCATAGTTCAACCATCACGGGGATCATATGATGGATTTTTCCTGCATGTTGATACCTCATAAACACATTAGCAAGGTTAGTAGGTATTAAAACGCAATGAAAAATAAAAATGCAGAAATCATGCAATATGAGAAACCAGCGAAGCATGTTCAAGGGTTTCACCCATTTTGGATCTTCACAAATGATCCACTCTTACCCTACAATGCTTTAGGAATTGAATGGAACAATTGGTTTATTGTGAAAGTGGCTGCAAGCTAGGGTTTCGAGTTGCCCTAGTTCTTGGAAGTTTTTGGAATTTTGGAAAGGTATCTTACTGAAAGGGTTTTTGTCCATGCTTGTCTAAATTGATGAGAATATATAACGATGGAATTAGGTCAAATGTTGGGCTTGGACCTTGTAAGAAAAACCGTGATTTTTATCTTATTTATTTTGAATTAAAAATAAATAAAAATCAAAATAAATAGAATAAAAGGTCAAGGGGTGAAAGAAGTAATTCAGAGGTTCTATATGGAGTGTATCACACGCATGGACCTTTAAACAATAGCCCATTAGCCAAAAAATCCAAGTTTGATCACTTTTGGTTTCATGCATTTTCTCAAAATTTCCTAACTTGCACCAATCATAACTCTCTCAATTTTCATCATTTGAAGGTGATATTGGACTTTTTGGAAATCCCAAGATATCCTCCACAATCTCTACTTTGATCACTTTTGTATTTGAAGACTTTATCTTGATGTAAGTTGTCTTTATAAAAAGTGTCTTTTTGTGACTTTTGAAATGACCTATAATGTATTGGCCCATATCTCTCAAATGAAGCATTTTTTGGACTTGAGCTTAGAGAGACAAAGTTGTAGAGAATTAGATTTCTTTAAAATGAGCTTTGGTTGAGAAAAATCTGATGAAGCATGTGAAAGTTGTGCTTGGTCAAAGTTCAGTTGACTTCTCCTTAAAAAAACCCTAATTTGGCAACATTTGACTTTTGATGATTTGAGAGTTTTCTTAATGAATCATGGTAAAACCTTGATCAAATAATGAATATGACTTAAAAATGTTGATTTTGACCAAAAATATTGAAATTGACTGTATGTTGACCATAGTTGACTTTTTGTCCAATACAGTTGATTTTCAGTCATTTGAGCAATTGACTGAGCAAACTTGTGATGCAAGGCTTGAAACTTGGTGTGAGCATTCTTGGAGACATATAAGAAAACATTACATCCACTTGAGGCCTTATAAATCCAATATTCCTTAATAAAAGTGAAAGCCTAGTTGTAGGTCAATTGCTTAGGAGGAGAATTTGTTTGATCAATTTTTGAGTAACCTTGAGCAAATGAAGACCCTTGGAGAGTGAGAAGATGTATTGAAGAAAATAGGAGGACAAATTTTGGGGTACAACAGCCCCAAATGTAGGTTTATATGTACCACATGTATGTATATGCCCCAAGTGTTTTAAATGCTCATGTATCAGAATGCTTATGTATGTATATGCCCCAAATGTGTGTGTACACCCCAAGTATTTTACAAATGTTTTTGATAATTCTCCTTTGTTAAACCATCGGGTTCTCGTAATCATTAAATTCGAAATTCTTTTTCTTCTAACAGTTGTATCTCCGAGTTGATTTGAATTTTTATAAAGTGTGGTGAACAGTGGCGATGTATCATATGTAATTTTTGTATCCCAGGCGCAGGCGTAGGCGTGGACATAGACGTGGATTTTCTTTCTACGTTTTTCTAACCAAAAATTATTTTTGATTCCTTTATCAAATGCTTTCATTTGTATTTAAATTCCCCAAAGAGATTTTAAACAGTATTCACAAAAAATAATCATAGTATTTTGTAAACAAGTCTGAAAAGAAAAAGAAACACAATTGAAAGATTTGAAAAACTTTAAAGTTTTATTGATAAATATTCCTCTGAATAGGCGAGCGTACAAGATGCAATTCCTTGAAATAGGTAATTATAGAAAGTTAAAATAAAGGTTGTAAATGGGAATGAAGTGATAATCGCTACTGCTGTTTCCCCAATGTTCTTCTGATAGCTCCAATCTTCTTTGCTTTTGAGTTGAATGATCTGGACCCATCTCTCTCCTTCGTGGCTTGTGGTTGTAATTCTTAGATTAAAGTCTTTTTATTCTTTATTTCTTTGAATAAGATACCTAATTTTTGCATGGATTTCTTTTTCGGGTTTTCAATCCACCAGGATAATTTTTTTGTATATATCTTATTTTTTGCCTAGATTGCCCTTTGGGGTTTTCGATCCACCGAGACGCTCCTTTTTGTCTAATCACCCTTTTAGGGTTCGAGCTTAGCGAGCTTTTTATACATAGTATTTTTTTATTGCGTCTGGATTTTCCGGGTGTGTTAGTTCTTCCACATCCATTGTTGTGAGGATATGACCACCACTGGAGAATGTTGTTTTTACCACGTATGGACCTTTATAGTTGGGTGTCCATTTACCACGTGAATCGAGGCGAGGTAGAAAAATATTCTTGAGTACCAAATCCCCTTCTTTGAACACTCGAGGGCGGACTTTCTTGTAGAAGGATTTCTTCATCCGAATGATCTTCTTCATGTTTTTGTTAGCAGCTTCAACGGCTCCGTTCATTTTGGGTCGATATGGTGAGGAATTGTGATGCTATATTTTCAAATTTTCGCATAACTCCTTCATCATTTTGTTGTTCAGATTAGACTTCTTGTCTGTAATAATCCTTCTTGGAACCCCATGCCTGTATATGATGTTTTTATTGATGAATCGAGTAACCGCTTGACTTGTCACATTTGCGTAGGATGTTGCTTCTACCTATTTGGTAAAGTAATCAATGGCATCTTGCATGAACCGGTGTCCGTTAGATGCTCTCGGTTCGAGCATTCCTATCATATCAATTCCCCACATAGAAAATGGCCAAGGAGAACTCATGAAATTCAGAGGAGTTGGAGGTACATTCGTTTTTTCAGCATAGATTTGGCATTTGTGACATGTCTTCATATAATGATAGCAATCAACTTCCATTGTCAACCAATAATAACTCGCTCGCAGGATTTTTCTTACCATGACATGCCCATTTGTACGAGTTCCAAAGGTACCTTCATGGATTTCTCTCATAAGCGTATCCGATTCTTGTTTCTCTACACACCTGAGTAACACCATATCGTAGTTTCTTTTTTCAACACATCACCAGTCAGAAATAATTTGGAGGCTAGCCTTCACGGAGTTTGTTTATCAATGATATAGGCATTTTCTCGATATTCTTTCTTTTCAAGGTATATCTTGATTTCATAGAACCAAGGCTTGTTATTCGGTCCTTCTTTAATAGCAAGGCAATGTGCAGGCTCTTCAAAATGTCTGATTGTATCGTGCAATTCGTGGTTTGGTGAAGTTACCTTGAACATGGCTGATAGAGTTGCTAAGGCGTCTGCCATTTGATTTTCTTCTTGTGGGATATGAGTGAAAGTGATCTTAGTGAGTTTCGTCGCTATATTTAAAACATGATCCCGATATGGAATCAATTTGGGATGTTTAGTGTCCCATTCGCCACTGACTTGGTATATGACTAGCGTGGAGTCTCCAAATACTTCAAGATGTTTGATTCTTAGGTCGATGGCAGCCTCCCGACCCTGGATACAAGCCTCGTATTCGGAGATGTTATTGGTGCAGTCAAAACATAACCTTGCAGTATAAGGTTTGTGATAATTTTTTGGAGAAGTCAGAAATTCCCTAATACCATGCCCTAGTGTGTTTGAAGCACCGTCAAACATGAGTGTCCAACGTGCCCCCAGTTTAGGTCCTTCATCGGGCCTTGGTATTTCATAATTACCTATAACCATGACATCTTTGTCTGGGAAGTCAAACTTCATTGGTTGATATTCTAGAAATGGCTCGTGAGCTAAGTGATCATATAGTACACTATCCTTGAGGGCCTTTTGAGTAACATATTAGATGTCATACTCTGATAGTAGCATTTTCCATCGGGCAATACATCCTTTAAGAGCTGGTTTTTCGAACACATAATTTAGAAGATCCATTCTTTCTATTAACCACGTGGTGTGAGTTAACATGTATTGCCTCAACCTTTTAGTAGCCCAAGCCAATGCACAACAATTTTTCTCGAGAATGGAGTACTTGGTTTCGCAATTAGTAAATTTCTCGCTAAAGTAATAGATTGCATGCTCTTTTCTACCTGTTTTGTCATGTTGTCCCTATACACACTCCATTGATCCTTCAATCACCTTCACATACATGATGAGTGGTCTTCCGGAACTGGTGGCATTAAGATCGGTGGTTCTTGTAAATATTTCTTTAGTGTCTCGAAAGCAGTTTGGCAAACATCATTCCATACAACCATATGATCATTTTGTAATAACTTGAAAATAGGCTTGCACGTAGTAGTTAGTTGCGATATGAGCCTTGAGATGTAGTTTAATCATCCTAAGAAAACACAAACCTCTTTCTCTATTCTCGGAGCTGGAATTTCTTGTATGGCTTTTACCTTGTCGGGGTTTACCTCGATACCATGTTGGCTTACAATGAAACCCAGTAACTGACCTGATCTTACACCAAATGTACATTTTTTTGGATTTAACCTTAGCTTGAACTTGTGCAGACGTTCGGATAACTTTTGTAAATGTATGATATGTTCCTCCTTTATATGGGATTTGGCAATCATATAATCTACGTACACCTCCACTTCTTTATGAATCATATCATGGAATAATGTGACCATAGCCCGTTGATAGGTTTCCCCTGTTTTCTGCAGACCAAATGGTATTACTTTATAGTAGAAAGTTCCCCAAGGTGTCATGAAAGTGTTCTTTTCGATATCTTCGGGCGCCATTTTGATTTGATTATAATCTGAGAAATTATCCATGAACGAGAATACCGAAGCTTGAGTTGTATTGTCCATCAAAACATCTATGTGAGGTAACAGGAAATCGTCTTTGGGACTTTCTTTGTTTAAATCCCGATAATCCACATGCATGTGTACTTTACCGTCCTTCTTGGGTACTGGCATGATGTTAGCTATCCAAGATGGATAATCTACCATCGCTAAGAACCTTGCATCGAATTGTTTAAGGACCTTCTCTCGAATCTTGTTGGACATGTCCGGGAGAGTTCTCCTGATCTTCTGCCTGACCGGAGGGAAACCTTCCTTGAGAGGTAGTCTATGCACCACAACGTCTGTATTCAATCCCAACATATATCTTTAGGACCAGGAAAATATACCCACATATTCATGTAACAACTTGATCATCCTTTATTTGACGCTTTTCTCTAATTTTTCCCATAGCTTGATCTCTTTTGGATCCTCCTTTGTTCCCAGGTTGATGGTCTCAAGAGGTTCCTGGTATGGTTGTATGTTGTTAGCTTTCTGCTCTATTTCCCTCTCCAATTCTTCAGAAAGTTCAAGATCTTCATCATCTTCCTTTTTAGCTTGGTTGATGGGAGCATCAAAATTATATCAGATTGCAGCAGTAACATTATCGGTGATTTTGGGCATGGATCTGCACATTTATGATGTTTTGGTGTAGTTTATAGTATTTGAATTTGGAAAATTCATATGAAGAAAAGTATTTCCATTTTTAAATATGAGAGATAAATGCCAGAGAAAGCCATGGATCTTAAATTGAGTGCGAAATATAACTTTTATTAATTGTAAATATTGTTTGGAACAAAATGGGGGACCCTATAAGCAACCCCTATGTCTCGGGCTTGACATAGCTTATTTCAAAAAACAATAAAAATTACTTTGGAAAGAAAACAATCTCTGGAATCTCCATAGTTGTCCAATTCTTGAGTTCTTCTCCTGGGGCACATTCATGGATGAAATCAAATGCCTTCTCAATATTTCTTTTGTTTGATATCATCGCCACCTGCCCGCCATGCTCCACTCCTTTGTTTAAGAAAGTCTCACGGATTGGAGGAAATCGTGCTCTTCCGTTTAGAGTAGCCTTTGATAATTCATAACCCAAACCGAGGCGATTCTTCTTCTCAGGTATTTTCGGAAGCTTCCCCCAACCCTTTGAAGCACCATTTTCCACAACTGTCTGTAGATTTCTCCATGATGTCATAGCAGGTTTCTTGACTTTTTCTACTGGTAGGTTACCATTGAGGAAACCTCTAAGACTTTAAATGATGTGGCTATGCAATCTTCATCAACACTGATATACTTATAGGATTTTATGTGACTCACAAAGATATCCTCTTCACTGTCAATTATGACCAATCTTCCTTCAAAGAAGAAATTTAGTTTTTGGTGTAAAGTCTAAGTAACTGCCCCCACTGCATGAATCCATGGTGGCCCGAGTAAGCATGTATACGTTGGTTCTATATCCATGAATTGGAAGGTGATATAGAACATATGCAGGCCGATCTTGATTGTAAGGTCCAGTTCTCCAAATACTGAACTTTGAGAACCGTCAAAGGCTTTCACTATAGTAGAACTTAGTCTTATCATAACACCATATAATGTCAATTTCATCAAGCTGGATTTTTGTAACACATTAAGGGCAGAACCAGTATCGGTAAGTACCCTATAAAGACTTTCGGAACCTATCTGAATAGAGATGTGCAATTCTTTATTATGAGCTCGTCCTTGTGGAGGTAACTCACTGTTTTTATAACCCATATATGATTCAGATGTTAAATTTGCTACTACATTGTCAAATTGATTCACAGTAATCTCTTCCGCGACATGGGAAGAACTTGGAACCTTCATTAAGTAATCTCGATGTGCTTCTGAATTAATGAGCAACAAGAGTATATAAATTTTAGTTGGGGTTTGGTGAGGCTGATCCACCACCCTATAGTCACTCCTTTTGATTATCTTTAGAAACTCATCTGCCTCTTGCTTAGTAAAGTTCTTGTTTGGAGGCTCTTGTTCTTGACTTGCTTCCACCATTGCTTTTCCTTTGTCCTTCACCAACACATCATTTTTATTTTTACCATATCATCATTCTTATATGGTGGTACAGATCCAAAGATTCGACCACTGCGAGTCAAGCCTCCTGTCCCTGTTATATTTATGACTACAGGTGCTTGAATTGTTAATGGTTCACTGTTGTACCCCAAAATTTTCCATCTTATTTTATTTAATACATTCCCATTGAGATCCTGAATTTGCTCAAGGTTGCCCAAGAGTTGACCAGACAAACTCTCTCCTAAGGCAGGGTGTATCAAATTAGGGTTTCAATTTTCATCAAGATAGGTGGAATCCAAAGACCTCACATTCTCTCCATGGTCCTAATATGTTCTCAAGACCCTACATGTCAAGTTTCATGCCTTGCACAAGTAGTTTGCTCAGTCAACTGCTCAGATGCTTGAGAATCGACTGTATTAGGTCAAAAGTCAACTGTGACCCACATATAGTCAAACTTCAAGATTTTTGGTCAACATTAACATTTTGAAGTGAATTTCATCATTTGATCAAGGTTTGATCATGATTCCCCAAGGAATGCTCCAAATTCATCAAAACCCAAAAGTTGCTAAATTAGGGTTTCTCAATAAAAGTTAACCAAACTTTGACCAAGCATAACTTCCACATGCTTCATGAGAAATTTTCCATCCAAGGCTCATTTTGAAGAGGATACAATTACCTACAACTCATCTTCAGCCCACAAGTTCAAAATATAAACCCAAAAAAAGATATGAATTTCTACATTATGGGTCCTTTTGAAAAGTCAACAAAAATACCTTTTGGGTCAAAGCTCCTTACATGAACATGGAAGACTCAATTGAGATGAGACCAAAAAGGTTGATTAGGGGACATCCTAAGCTTTCTAAAAAGTCCAAGAACACCTCTCTAGGGTTAAAATTGGAGGAGATATGCGTTGTCAAAGTTGACGTTTTTTGCAAAATTGCCAAAAGTCAAATAGGCTCAAAATTACATTTTTTTGCCAAATGGGCCTAACTTTTTATGCTTACACCTCACTTATAATATGGTCCACGACCCAAATATTCACCCACACATTATTTTCTTCATTTTTCAATTTATTTTGATTTTTTATTAATTAAAAATTGAATTAAAACAAATAATTGGTGAATAATAGCAAAGGTATGATTTGATTTGGTTTTTGGACAGGTTGGAAATCAAAATATGCTGAGTTATCAAGACCAAAACTTATCAAGCATAATTGGTACAAGAAAGGGATCATTTGGCTCAAAATAGAAAGTTTACATGTAGCATGGAAATCAAATCAAATCTCTCATAATTGCAAAGATTCAATCCAAGTTCATAACCCTAATTCATTCTAAGATATATAGGGAACATGTACAAGGAATGAAAAAGGGTTGCAGTCGTGAAAAGAGGCAGAACAAAACATCAAAATTCCAAGGAAAAGTGGTGATTCGATTTCCATTCTAGAGGCCAAGTCAAGTCGTTCTAACGTTACCAATATCTTGCTGGACATCCCAGGAACGTATCCTAATCAATTGCAAGCCACCCCAGGTCCAGAATCATCACGTAGCAGTCACATGATTTGCCCTGTTTTTCTAAATTCGATTATTGTGATTCACGCATCATGAACATGTTTTAATGGCATATATGTGTTTGTTATCATGTTTGCAACATATTGGTTATGTTTAATTGATGTTTTAACGCGTATGCTAACAATATCCATGGCTAGGGTTTGAAGCCATGTTTTGGGGCTTCTTGATATAAGAAAAGTTAGGCCAAGAATTGGATACTGGGATGATCGTGGCATCAAGACCAATCGATCCCTGGTCTTTGAATTCATTTATCATGCATATTTTTGATGTTTGAAACACGTAGATTGTAGCTACGGACATGGTCTGTAGGTATAGGTCATATACCTAAGATGACGGACTGGAGGTAGAAGAAGGTGATTTGGCATCACCCTATTGGTCCATTTGAAAATAACGCGCGTGATTTTTGTTTCAGCCTCTTGGATTTTTTTTTGATATATTGTATATTATTCTTATTTCTTTAACAACTAACCAGCGTAGCCCAGCTGGAAGAGGCGTGTTGTTGGTAAACATAAGGACGTGGGTTTGATCCCAAGTCCCAGCAACACTTATTTTCAATTTTTCCACTTATAGATTGTGTGCAGCTCTTATCCTGGTGTCTACCATACATTACCAACATCCAGCTACTTGATCAAGCATAGTCTTAGATCTAACGCATAAGCAATGAGAGACTATGATACACCCCCAGGTCAACACCACAGGAAATCAGGCGCTGACTGGGCTTGAAGGGCTATTGGGCCTGGAAACTCATAATCACACCCTCCAATTGCTAACAACATACAAGCCCTTTCTTAATTCATTTTTTTATTTATTTTATTTCCTTTATTTTAATTAATGTGTTTAATTATTTTTCACTAAAAATTAATTATTTTTTTAATTCACCATAAAATCAACAAATCACAAAAAAAAGAGCTTTTTTTTTTATATAAAATATTTATTTAATGTAATTAGTAAGTTAGGTTAACTTAATTTCTTTTTCATAATTAAAACTAAATAGAAATTAGGTCTTAAATTTTGTAATTAAATTGTTTTTTCTTCTCAAATAAAAAACCACAAAAAATACACAAAATATTTTTTTTTTGTAAAATATTTGATTTTCTTGAATTATTTAATTTAGTTTAAATTAGGTTAATTTCAATTCCTTTTATAATTAAAAATAATTAGAATTAGGGTTTTAGTTGTACATAACTTAATTAATTCTTTTCTCACAAAATAACTTAAGTATTTTTTAATTATATTTTTAGGGTTTTCAGGTTTTCTCGCATTTAATTTGTCGCGCGCATTTTAATTTGTTTTATTATTATTGTAATAGTTTTAATTAGGGTTTTAAATTCCGCATTTTTATTTTTGGTCCAGATAATTATGTAACTGTCAAAGCCTTGTAATAGCTAGGTTCATTTTTCGCACTTTAAATTCCTGCAAATATTTAACTGTTAGATGCATGCTAATAGGATTGTATGGGAAGATTACTTGAAATTAAAATAGTAGATCACCTAATGTGCAAAGATTAAATAACTGAAACAATTCATATGCACATATTCACTCCTAGGGTTTACCTCACTTCGGTCGCCTTCGGTAAAACAATCATTAAGCATAGGAGATTGTAGTGGTTGCCCTCCAGTCTAAAAGATCAAAATGTACCATTCGAATGTTGCCTCGGAAATGTTGCCTCAGAAAGATCTTAAGATTCTAGGGTTACTACTAAAGTTTTCTAACTGTTGCTTTAGTGATTGTACTTGTCCCTTTAGAATGTCCCTTACAAACTCCAACGACGGGGCTACCTACTCCTTAATAGTAGGATAGCGTTGTCTAAAGAAAACGAGAACGAACAATCTTTTTTTGAGTAGGTAGAATCTTAAGTACTTGCTCAACAAAACTTTTCACACAAACACCTTTCAAAAAAAATTTTCAAAACAAATTTCGTTACACCCTTGAGGACTGATACAAGGGTTATCACGAAGTAAAACATTTTCAAAACAAACACATACAAGCAATTTGAAAAATGAGCAAGTACCTAAGAGCCCATGGAAAACCATGGATAGAAAGGGTGCTAACACCTTCCCTTTCTATAATCTACCCCCCGTACTCAGAATATCTCGAAAAAAGGTTTTTTCTGTTCTTTTTCCTTTTCCATGATTGGATGAAATAAAAGTCGATGGCAACTCTTGCTTACCGCGACATTTTGCGGAAAAAAAACGCAAACTAGTATAACAGTCGGTTCTGCCACCGTATCACATTCACATTTCTGTTTCAATCCATTAACGTATAAAGTTGAATCATAACTCCATGGTATTGCTTTGTCATTTTCATAGGGAGTAGGTAATGGCCCCCTAATTACCATTGTAGCCTTTGGAGCTACTGGTATCCTTAGAGTCTTCTTCGATGTTATCATTGGGGTTTCTTTTGATTCTCCCCATGGAATTACAAGAGTCTTCTTGTTGAGGTTCAGCCTTTGGCAAGAAATTACCAATGTCTTCTTCGTACTTCCTTCAATCTCGGCTACATATTCAATTTCAAGGTATGGTCTAAATTGGACTATCCCCTACCCACTAAATTTTTTAATGTTCTTTTGAAAGCTTCATTGTGTTCCAACAGGAACCCACACTCCAATAAATATTCCTTTAAAAAATTTATTGGTGCCTTTACTCATCCGGCTGCCCCAAAGTCAGTGACCACTTCGATTGCATTTATAGTTGGTCCACAAAGAGGAGGCATGGGGTTTGACACTATATTCGGATTTTCAAAAGTGATATCTTGGACGTCCAGCAAATCCTGAACCTTGTGTCGGAAGGCCCAACATTTCTCTATCGTATGGCCTGAAGAATTTGCATAACACTCACACATGGTGTTGGCATCGTACCTTGGTGGGAGTACAACGGCTGGTGGAGCTAGAGGTTTGAGCTCTACCACAAATGCTTTGACTATGTGTTGTAATAATTGACTGTGCGACATAGGGAGAGGGTAAAATTTCCTCGGAGGCCTATCAAACTTGTTCTGCTTCTATTCTCGTGGAATCACCAATGGTTGTTGTGCCCTTGGTTGTGATGCTACGATATTGATTTCCCCTTCCTTCTTTTTTGAGATGTTAGGGACATGTCTTTTCGAATTATAAGGGTTATTGGACGATGCCCCTTGTATCTTTCCACTTTTCACACCTACTTCGATCCTTTCACCAATGGTTACCATGTTAGAAAATCCGAACGAGACGCTTCCTACCATCTTCTCATAGTATACCCCTTACAAAGTGCCCATGAACATATCAACTGAATCTTTCTCCAATAGTGATAGTTGAGCTCGGGATGCCATTTCTCTCCATCTTTGGGATATATTCTTTGAAGGACTCCTCTTTCTTTTGTGACAAGTTTTGGAGATGCATGCGGGTAGGCGTCATGTTCA
Organism: Vicia faba; assembly: GCA_948472305.1. NCBI lineage: Eukaryota > Viridiplantae > Streptophyta > Magnoliopsida > Fabales > Fabaceae > Vicia > Vicia faba. The sequence goes on along the minus strand of OX451738.1, from coordinate 195,021,374 downwards.
AATTGTACTTGTATGGTTTTAGGAAAGAGTTAGCAAGATCTTCCCATGTTTGGATAAGGACCCACTCCAACTGCATATTCCAATCTAAGTATGCCCCACTCAAACTGTCTTAGAAGCAATGAATCATCAGCTTCTGGTCATGAGCATATGCATGCATCTTTATACAATACATGCGTAGATGGTTCCTTAGACATGTGAGCCCCTTATATTTTCCGAAGTCAGATACTTTGAATTTTGGCGGGGTCACTACATCAGGAACTAGACCCATTTCTAGAGCATCTACATTGAAGGCATCATGACCTTCCACAACTTTTAATCTTTCTTCCAGAGCTTTGTATTTGTTGAGAATCCTTGGATTCTCATTAGTATGAGTATTGGTCGCTCTCTGAGGTGCTTGATTGACATATTTTAAGTCGTGGTCCCCATATTACAAGTTAAGTAGTGGTCTGCATTGTTGATTGGAATCTATAGGGCATGGGATGCTCCTACCTTCGGTGGAGGTGGGACAAACCCTTTGATCTCAGCTTGCCTTGTCTCTTGTTGGGCCATGGCAGAATTTTGGGGTTCTGCTTTTGGCTGTTTCCTTGGTTGGTGACGGCTCGATGTACCAATGGTTTGAGCTACTTCTTCAAAGGCTACCCTAGGAATTTGATCATGTTTGTCAATGATATTCTTCAAGGCTAGAAGAACTTGAATCATGTCTCCTCTCATTGAGTCAATGTTGCCTTTGACTTGCACAAGATCTTCTCTGTATGCAGCTTGGTTCTCCTTAATTTGTTCCATTGCTTTTTGTTGATGGGCTCTTGTCTGATATGGTGGCCACGGAGGTGGTGGTTTTCTTATCCCAATGGTTCAACTGGAGAATATTTTAGAAAATGAGTTTTTGCGTTATGAGTTTATGATATGAAAATGTTTATGAATGTATGAATGCATATGGATATGTGTGAATATGCTAAGATTTTTTTTGCTTTTGAATGTCTTATTCACTTGGATCTATATATATATATATATATATATATATATATATATATATATATATATATATATATATATATATATATATATATATATATATATATATATATATATATATATATATATATATATATATATATATATATATATATATATATTCTTTTTTTATTTTATTTGTGAGCATCTTAAAAATAAATACGCGAGTTACAAAAACAAAATGAATTTATTAAAAGTAATAATTGTCAAAGAGAACATAGTTCAGATATTGAAAAACATTACAAATTTAAAACAATAAACTTGCTGAAAGAAAATAAACAAAGGAAAACAATCTTCTAAGTGCGCCTGCGGATGTCTACTCTAAAGTGACCAACCATTGTTTGGTAAAGCGTGAGAAAGTCTTCAACATCTTTTGGAAGAGTAACCATCACATTTTCCGTATCTCTCAACCTTCTACGAATGTCTTTGATTATATTATTGGCTAAGAAGGAGAGCCTGGCGTGGTTGTCTTTGTAGTATTGGTATTTGTGGTAAAGATCGAGAATTATCTTATGATTATTCTTTCCTTCTTCGGCGATCTTTACATATTGCTCTTCCCAATACAACTTTTCAGCCCTCAAATCCGTATAAAGTCTTTGTTGTATCAGGAAATATTTTCGGAGACCTTCTAATTTAAGGCATATTCACGCATACTCTCTAGTCTTTTGGGTGAGAAACCTTTCTGCCAACATCCTTTTGATGCGTTCCCCTACTTCCGATTCTTAGCTATCTCAGAGTCTAGTGGTAAGGTATTGCATTTTCTCTTCTTGGTCTAGAGAAGCTTATGCCAAACTTTGAATCTGGTTTCTCAGACTCTCCTCGATTTCCTTTTTATCCTACTTTAATTTTTCATACCACCTGTTCAATCTCCCGATTTCAGTAGTAGAATCCTTCAAGCGTTGATTGTGGGAATCCAAGTTGAAAGTAGCACTTAATAACCCTTCATTTGAACGATTCCATTTGAGGCTTTCCTTTTTAAATGCTTCACGTTCTCTCTAAATCTGTTGATCTGTTGACTCAAGGATGCACTGCATTTGTCTTTTCTCTTAGGATAGGTTATGGAGGTTTAGCTCTAATTCTTCCTTTTCCCTCTGAGATTGCTTCAAGGTATTCTTCAGATTTCCTATCTCTTTTAAGGACATAGTCGGAGCCTCCAGGGCCTCTGGCTTATATTTAGGATCTATGTCAAATGGTAGCTTAACAATTTATACCCTATCCAAAACCCATCGAGTGTAGGGTTTTTTGCCACAACGTTTATCTTTTCATCTTTTCTTTAATTAACCCTATTCCAAGCCCGTATGACTTTGTTGAGAAACTCTTGGTCATTTTTACCCGTGTCTTGAATGATTAATTTTTGAAGTTGTTCATCTGAGGGTTTATCTTCCAGAGGATACCCTAGTTGTCGTAAGGCCGAGGTAGATTTGTAATTGATGCAACCTTGTGATTCGATCAATGGAACATTAGGAAAGTCCCTGCATCTATAAACAATATCACCAATGTCCAGTTTCCTTACATACCATAATACAAAATTAGTAGTAAGAGACTTTAATTTTTGAGGCCACTCATATCTTCTCAGGTTTGGAATCATGTAGTCTTCCTTGTAGATATGGGTCATGAACCAAGCATATAATAATGGAATGCAACAATTGAGAGTACCCCTTATTTTTTCATATCATGTATGAAGTGTATAATAAACATCAACAAGCAAAGAGGGAGTTGCATTTGTATAAAAAGCTTTTGTGCCCCAAAACACGCTAATAGCCGTCGGGTCGATATAGTCCAAAGTCCGTGGAAATAATATTACACCAAATACAAGAAGCCTTAAACAATCAATACAAGATTCCCATTCCTTGTTATTATCAAAATCTAAAGCCTTGGCCTCCAAGTAGCATCTCTTAATCCCCTCGTATGCCGCCTTCTTTCTTGTAGTTAAGTGAGAATTCTAGATAAGGGATCCCTAAACCTCCCGCCAAGGTTTTGACGTCAATAGTTTGCCCTATACCCACATAAGCTTTCCCTTTAGAGAAGTTCATAATTCTATCAAATTCTTCCAGAGTCGGTGCTAAATGAAAGTCTTTGAAGGTGAAGCATCTCAATGGAGGGTCGTAGAACTGAATTAGGGAAGAAACCACATCCAACTGTAGTTCTACTTTGGTCAAGTCCAGGATATCTCCATAGCGAAGAATGAAAATTTTTAGAGCCCTTTCACAAAGCTTCTCTTTTATAGCCTTGACTTTTGACATATCTGGCTTGATGGCATTGATGCAGATAAGTGATTTCCCTTTGGTATTCATTTTTCAGGACACTAACCAAAAACTTTTTATTATTATCTTTTTAACCCTATGAATAAGACAGACAAAAGAAAATAGGGGGTAATGAATATATGAAAGTGCAAAGAATGTATGAATGCATGAATGTAGGGCTTATTGATGGGATTTTATGAAAGGTAGCCTTAGAAGGCACGCTCCTAGTTTTGACCTACGAATGTTCTACCCTCCGCATAAGGTGGTTTCCTTAAGGGTATCATGAATAACACTAGGGGAAAGGCACAAGGGCCTCCCGTAAGTGGATCCTCTTTACAGACCGAAACTTTCGTCTCTAGGTCATGAAAGGTCTCGTCATGAGATTTTGGTTCAAAGGTTGTACAAAGAGTCATATGTTTCATTCAAAAGTCCTACTTCCCAAGAGGATGTCTCTCGAGATGTATTCCTTTCGTGGAATTCCATCAACTCTAGGCGAAGTCGTCACATAAACTCATAGGGCTGATGTAACCCCTTGGCTAATAAACGAACCTTCTTTTTAAAGTTTTTTTTATAAAATAATTGCGATAATAAAAATACCACTAATGAATAAATATTACAATAAATAAATAAATGCAATAAAAAAATAAAAAAATAAAAAAAAAATTGAAAACACCAAAACCCTAAACCCAAAATAAGACAAACCCTATATTCGATCTCCCTAGCAGAGTCTTCAGTTATTTTAACTGGATTTTAAATAGAGTCTCCACTACTAGTTTTTATCCTAAGGAAGGGAATCTAATAGGAAACCCCAATTTTATACACATAGATTCTAGGTTCTTACTTCGTTTAGACGAAGGGAAGGTGTTAGGCACCCCTCATCTACCTTGTTCACAAGGATATGAGGGCTTAGTTTTTAAAGGTTTAGGGTAAGGGTTTTAATTTTTAATAGGGGAACTCGCCACGATTTTAGTCGTATACCTACGTATCCTCTTATGAGGAACAAGAGTCCCAATTTGCAGTTCGCATGAGTTTGTGTTTTTTTATGGATTACGCTGATATTTTAATTTCCCTCGCACTTAGCTCGGGTGCGTGAATAACGAAAGTTTTAGACCAAGTGCACATTTAATTAAAATATGCTTCTACTCCTTTTTCAAAAATTAATTATTGAATTAATTAATTTGTGAAAATGGTTTATTATTGGTTGAATATTTGTTAAGGTATTAATTGTAAAAAAATATCTTATTTATGCATGCTTAAAATAATTTAATGCAATAAATAAAAAATATTTTTTGATGAGTTGAAAAATATATTATTTGATTTCATGTTAATAATAATATAATAACATTAAATATATTAAATATATTAAAAAGGAAATATAAAAATAATTATAATAAAATAATAAAGAAAATAAATTAAAAACGCAGGGGGTGTAAATTAGGTTAGATTAGTAAACTAGGGGGTGTTAATAGCATGAGCCTGAATTCAGATATTGAATTCAGGCCAAAAAGGCAGGGGGTGTATTTTTACATTACGAAGAAAAATGGAGGGTGTGGGAAGTATGGGTCCAAGTCCAGATATTGGGCTTGGCCCATTTGGCCAGGGGGTTTGAAATTGCATGCGCTAGCAAAATAAAAATGGAGGGGATGTGAATAGCTAATGGGCCAGGCCCAAGATGGTTTGGGGAGTCCGTGTGGACTTTGTGTGGGAGGGCGCATGGGGGTATCATACTACCTTTTTGATCTCTAAGATGGATCCAATCAAATACATATTCAAAAAGCCCGCTCTATACAGAAGAATAGCAAGATGGAAAATGGTCTTGACAGAATACGACATTCAGTACACCACTCAGAAAGCAATCAAAGGGAGTGTACTAGCAGATTATTTGGCTCATCAAACTGTAGACAAATACCAATCTATGAATTTCGTGTTCTCGGACGAGAATATTATGCTAGTCATAGATTGTGAAGAACCTGAACTGTATGAAGGATCTGAGCCAGGATCCCGATGGACTATGGTTTTCGATGGAGCTTCCAACGCGATTGGTAATGGAATTGGTGTTGTGATCATCTCCCTCAAGGGTTGCCATATGCCCTTCACTACAAGACTTTGCTTTGACTGCACCAGCAACATGGCCGAATATGAAGCGTGCATCATATGTATCAAAAGCCGCTATTGACTTGAGAATCAAGTTTTTGAATGTATACGGGGACTCAACTCTAGTCATCAGTTAGATTAAGGGATAATGGGATACAAAGCACCCAAATCTCATTCCTTATTGGGAGCATGTATTGGCGTTAATTTCGTACTTCGAGGAAATCAGTTTTGAGCATATCCCACGAGAAGAGATCAATTGGCATACACATTGGCTAACACGTCGTCTATATTCAAATTCAGATGGGACAACGAAGCTCCTCGAATTAATATTGAAAGAATAGACTAACCCACACATTGCTATGAAGTTGATATTGATGGAGTAGAAGAAAAACCTCGGTTTTACGAAGTAAAAAGATACCTTGAGGCTCAAGAGTATCTCGAGGAGGCATCTATCAATGACAAGAAATTCCTACAGAGGTTCTCCGTTAAGTTCTTCCTGAGCAACAAAATTTTGTACAAGCGCAACCATGATTTGACTTTGCTTTATTGTGTGGACAAGAAGGAAACTGAGAAAATTATGGAGGACATGCACGAAGGTGTCTTTGGTACTCACTCCAGTGGACATACGATGGCTCAGAAGATTCAGAGAGCGGGTTACTATTGGTCGACTATGGAAACTGATTGCCATCATTGCTCCAAAACTTGTCACAAATGCCAAATCTATGTTGACAAAGTACACGTACGTCCGGCTCCCCTTAATGTCTTGACTGCTCCTTGGCCATTTGTAATGTAGGGCATTGATATGGTTGGATAAATTAAGCTTATTGTCTCTAACGGACATCGTTTCATCTGCGTCGCCATTGATTACTTAACAAAGTGGGTTGAAGCAACATCATTTTCCCCAGTTACTAAGAATGTTGTGGCTCAGTTCATTAAGAATAATCTTATATTTCGGTATGGCATCCCTAAAAGGATTATCACAGACAATGGCACATCTCAACAACACTATGATCACAGAACTTTGCATGCAGTTCAAGATTAAACACCGCAATCTTCTCTATATCGACCAAAGATAAATGGCACAGTGGAAGCTTCCAATAAGAACATCAAAAAGATTATACAAAAGATGATGGTACCATACAAATATTAGCATAATACGTTACCATTTTCTCTTCATAGCTACTACACTTCAGTATGAACATCAACTAGGGACACCCAATTCTCTCTAGTCTACGGCATGGAAGCTATCCTACCCGTCAAAGTTCAGATTCCTTCTCTAAGGATTATGAAAGATGCAGACTTATACGAAGATGAGTGGATTCAGACTAGGCTAGACCAGATAACTTTGATCGAAAAGAAAATACTGGCGCCTGTTTGTCGTGGGCAGATGTATCAGAAGCATGTGATCAAAGCCTTCAACAAGAAAGTCAAGCATCGAGTATATCAAGTTGGTGGCTTGGTAATAAATCGCATCATCCTACCACAAGGTTACCCCTGGGACAAATGGACACCCACCTACGAAGGGCCATTTGTAATCAAGAAAATATTTTCTGGCGGTGATAAGATACTTACCACCATGTACGCTGAATACTTTTTGCACCCATGCGAATGCAGACATAGTTAAAAGATACTACACATGAAAGAGACCCGCTAGGTTGAATCGAATAGGCAAAAATAAGGGCATCTCGGAAAACCAAAAGGGTTCGGGTAAAATTAGGGATATATATATATATATATATATATATATATATATATATATATATATATATATATATATATATATATATATATATATATATATATATATATATATAAAGTTTGTACACCCGGAAAGTCAAAAACCTAAGAAAGTGGCTTGGGAAAAAAAGGGTATCCCGGTGGACTGAAAACCCGAAAGGGCGGTCTAGGAAAAAGTTAGGGATTAAAGCGTACGATTATGTCCCATTGGATCATCTACATACAACAAGCTTCAATAAAAACGTTAAGTTCAAACGGTACATATCAATTCGATTAACTTCTTCCGACAACGAGGGATGAGATGCTTGAATACATAAAGGCAATAGCATAGTTGACATTCAATAAGATTTTTTCCACATAGTTGTTTTCTTTTTGTTTTAATTTTTACTCTTTTCATTTTACGACGATTTCCTCTTACTAGGATTTTTGTCTCTTTGTACAAAATCGTATGTTTATAGGCAAATTATCATTACAAATCAATTTCAAAATTCAAATTTGTTTCACTTTTCCATTTTGTTTGTAAAAACGTATGAATATGATTACTGTTAACAAATATATGCATAAAAATAGGAGTAAGTTTACTCAAGACTCTAGGAATTTGGATAACATTCAAGTCTTCCACCAATCTCCATAGAGAAATCCCCACAGAGATACCTTTACAAGCTCATTACCGACAAAGGTACATTCCCCCGCAAGTCTAATATGCCTTCAAGATAGGAATTGGGGAATCTTCCAGCTATTAACGTAATCATACTCCCCAGCAAACCCCCCTAGCGGATAAAGGAGTTTGATCATTTCCTCAACATACGGTGGAAACTTCCTCAACACGACTTACGTAATTCTAATCCCCATCAGAATTTGATTCCTCATCATAATTCACAGGAATTTAATTCCCCAACCAAGTTTATTTCTCCAACACTGTATAATCCCCTACAGAGTTCTCTCCTCCAGTAGGGCTCATTTCCTTAGCATAATATATTTCTCCAACAGAGCATGTTTCCCCAGTAGGGTTTATTTCCCAATTGGAATTTAATTTCCCAAACAAAGTTCATTTCTCCTATTACTACAAATAACTGGCAAAATCCCCCTCTCCAGCAAAGCATATTCAAGGCTACTATCCCCAAAGAGTTACTATGGAATTTGAAACTGGGACATATATCAAGTTTGTCCTCTGCAGAAGAGTGACGTCCATACCTAAAACTCGGTCATACGGCATCTCTAAAGATTATCCATCTCTTTTATCCCCAGTCAGGGTATATAAGAATTAAATTCCCCAGTCGAGCGATGAGCGACCAATGTTCCTGAACTTTTCTATCCCCAAATGGAAGTCAAACATTCCCAGTGGAGTATCCTTAAACATAAAGTAGGAATCCCCAACGGAGATATGCTAAACAAGATTGAATATTCATATTTTTTATCCCCAACAACAACCATGGATTTATTTTCCCCAACAAAGATGTTAAACGAAACTACCGATACACTTTAATGGTATCTTGCATATATACATCATTTACAAGTATCATAGCATATGCATACGAAACACATATAACACACTCTCATTTACTTAGAGAACATCATTACACAATGCATTACATACATCATGACATTGCATAAAGACTAACTTTGTTTTTCAGGTAAAAGTCTACAAAAAGACGAATATCATCCACAATTCTCAAACAGGACATAGGTTAATTCTCGAAATAGGACAGGTCAACTATCTGTATGACCAGGTCTAAGATTAATTCCCGAAACAGGACGGGGCAACTATCTGTATGACCAGGCGGTATGAATTCCTGAAACAAGACGAGTTCGCCAGCAGATCACAAGTCAAAGATTAATTCCTGAAACCGGACAGGGAAACTATCTATATAACTAGGCAAAGATTAACTCCCTAAATAGGACAGGGAAACTATCGACATGGCCAGGTGGTATGAATTCCCGAAACAGGACAAATTTACCAACAAAAACAGACTGTAGATGAATTCCCGAAACAGGACAGGGCGACTATCTACATGACTAAAACACATCCTTCAGAAACTAAATTTTGACAATCATTTACCTCAAAGACTTAATCTGACAAGCAACTACTTAAGCACCTTCCCCAAAGGTTCATTCTAGGAAGCATTCTTCAGATATAGTCAAGCGTAGACTCCATCTGATACTCATATCAACAATTATTTGGATGGAATCTGTAAGCCCATCTCCGAAGACACTCTATCATCTCTCTAAATGGAATCTTTAATCCCATTCAAGCAATACAATCAACCAACAGTGTTACTTCGTGCACATGCGAGTGCAAATTTCTATGCACTTAAGTGTTCAATCCCCTTTCACCTTCAGATCAAGAATGGAGAGCATGCCAATCTAACTCTTCAGGTTTAAGAAGATTGAACATGGGCAGCTGTTGTACCCAAAAAGTTTCCGTCCCTTTTACTCAAGACATTCCCCTAGGGTTCTCAAATGCTGAAGGTTGTCCAAGAATTTATCAAACAAATTCTCCTCCTAAGCAATGGACTTACAACTATGGTTTTGTGTTTCTCAAGGAAGATTGGGTCCCAAATGTCTCAAGTGGATTTAATGGTTCCTCATATGCTTCAAAGAATCCTCATGTCAAGTTTCAAGCCTTGCATCACAATTTTGCTCAGTCAATTGCTCAGATGACTAAAAATCAACTATATTGGGTAAAAAGTCAACTATGATCAACATACAATCAAACTTCAAGATTTTTGGTCAACATCAAAATTTTGATGTCACATTCATCATTTGATCAAGGGTTGATCATGATTCATTAGGGAAAACTCTCAAATCATCAAAAGTCAAAAGTTGCCAAATTAGGGTTTTCTTAAAGAGAAGTCAACTAAACTTTGACCAGGCATAACTTTCACATGCTTCATCTTATTTTCCTAAACCAAATCTCACTGTGAATGAAATTTAATCCTCTACAACTTTGTCTCTCTAAGCTCAAGTCCAAAAAATGCTTCATTTGAGAGATATGGGCCAATATATTATATGTCATTTCAAAAGTCAACAAAAAGACACTTTTTGTCAAGGCAACTTACATCAAGATAAAGTCTTCAATACAAAGATGGTCAACATGGAGCTCGTAGAGTACATATTATTCACTATAAACTAACCATCTTATTCATTCCCAGGAAGGTCAGAGGGCAAGATGAGATCATTTGCCACGATCTAAAGGACTCGAAATACCCCTGCATGTATCATTGTCTTATCATTATTTCATAAATTCATATTTTAATTTTCTTTCCATTTTTATTGAAGCTAACATTATTGATGTGTTCCCGAGGTTCATTAGCGCAGGAATGGACACTCGCAAACGTCCCATGTTGATCAAATTGTGAAACACCATAACTACACTGATCCCATGTATTTTTGCCATAGCTCTCAAACCAGTCCATTTTAGCCCAAAATAACCATGCCATTGGATTCATGGGGCCTGACTTAGGGGGGTAAGGTCCCCCTAGATCTCTAATGTGTGTTGTTTTGCAGGAACAAGAAGTTGATTCACCGGAGAAGACGACCGGAGTTAGGGCTCCGGCGTCTCTCCGGTCCATGCATTTTTGTTTAATATTTGTTTCAATTGTTTTAGTTAAGATAACATATGTATTACCCCCCCAGCGGTTGAATTGCGCGTGATAAGACGTAAATATGCCAAGGCATGGATTTGATCCCAGCCTTTTGGCACTTTGTTATTTTTCATGATTTTACTTGTTTTGCAGATTACAAAAGGCGCTAGCTTCCACTCCTTGTCACCAAGGCGCGTTTGGCCTAGTGGTGAATGTGTTGGTTGGAATTACTGAGGGCATTGGTTCAACACCCACCCCTGCCAATTTTGGTTTTTCTTCCATAACTCTCTATTCTTTTACTCTTTTCCTTTTATTTTCCTCTAAACTTTCAAAAAAAGAACTTTAACAAAAACATTTTTTTGTATAAACCCTAATTAGTTTTTAGATTTTTATTTAATTAAAATAAAATTAGTTTTATTTGGTTTCTCACTAATTAATCATTTTTCCAATTAAAATCAATTTAGGTTTTTTTGGGATTTTTAAACTTAATTAATCAATTCTTTTTTCAATTAAAATTAATTAGGTTCTTTAGGTTAATCATCAAACTCTTCTTAATGAAATCACTAAAAAACCCTTTCGCTTTTCCTATCTTACATTTTCGCGTAGTTTATTATTCTCGTGTTTTTTACGATTATTGTAATTGCTCACATTTTTTAATAGTAATTAGGTTTACTTTCCAACACTGTTATTATTTTTGTACTTCTCCCAAAGCTTTGTAATAGTCTAGGGTTTTATTTTTCGCATTTACTTTCCACATATTTATTTCTTTCCTATTTTTTACTGTTAGTGTTAATAATTAGGTTGTGTATGGCAAGATAAAATAAAACGATAGCAAACCATAATACAAGATAATCAATAACTGAATCGCAATACACTTCGCACATACACACCTCTAGGGTAACCTCTCTTGATGCATTAAGATTAAACAGTCATGTCCCTCGAACGTGGGGACGTCTTAGCAAAGACCCTCGATCATGTCATCATACAAAAAGAACATAGTTCATCGACGACCCTTTCGATGTTGCCTTTCGGTATATGATCTAGTCCCTTGAGTTGCCTATGAATAAAACGATGACAGTCCCTTATGAAATTTGCTAAAACATCCTTACGAGTTGCCTTCAATAACTGTACGATGACCCACACCCATCCCTTCACATCCAACGATAGGGCTTTCTACTAACTAATGGTAAGGTAGCACTATCTAAAGGAGGAGGAAAAGTACAATAAAGACCTTGAGTAGGTAGACCGTTGTTAATCGCTTGCTCACAAACTCTTCAAAACTAAAACATTTCTCACAAAAAATTTTCACAAACAAATATTTTAAAAGAAACACTTTGTACGCATTCTTGAGGGTTAATACAAGAATCATTAAAAAATTCAAAATTTCAAAATATTTTCAACCACACACACACAAATGCAAGTTTTCAAAGTGAGCTAAGCGATTAAGAGCCCGTAGATAACTACGGATGAAAAGGGTGTCAACACCTTCCCTTTTCATAACTTACCCCCCGAACTCAAGAAAATCTCGAAGGTCTTTCCTATTCTTTTCACCCTTTCCTTATTGGATAAAAGAAAAGTCGGTGGTGACTCTTGATATCTGCAGCATTTATGATAAAATGCAAAACCAAGTCAGTTCTCCCCTCATATTACAATCTCGCCTTCTGATTCTTTTTTCTTTTGATTTACAGGTAACATCGAGTGATGATGGTGGATTGAGCGGCAACGCGATGGCGAGATGATGACGACGGTGGTGATTTGAGGAGTCTAGGGTTTCAGATGTTGAAACCCTAGATCTAACGGAGGATAAATCAACTATTGCTTCAACGATCCTCTCTCCAATCTCTATTCTTCCTCTTCTTCTCAATTTATTTCTCTGTTCAATTTTTTTGTCCCTGTTTTTTTTAGTTCTTAGGGTTTATAGTTTTCTTAGGGATTAGATTTTTAGGAAACAAATTAATTTTGTCGTTACTGATTTGCTTTTTTAGGAAATTAGGGATTATAAATTATTACATTTAGTTATGATTCGTAGTTTTAGGGGTTCGATTGGTTTGTATAGATTCAATTGTAATTGTTCCAAAATTTTTTAGTGTACAAAGATTTGATCGATTTTGCTTCACCTTTGGATAGTTAAAAAATGTAAAGGTTTGATTTATTTTGAATTCAGTTCTGAACAGTGATTGTTTTGATAGTAAAACGTGCATTATTTTTCTTTCCAATCTGAATAGTAGCTGTTGTACCACAAAATTTTCCCTCCCATTTTTTCAAGACATTCTTATGGGGTTCTCAAATGCCCAAGGATTCTCAAGAGTGGATCAGACAAACTCTCCTCCTAAGCAATGGATCCACAACTAGGGATTCATCTTACATAGAGAAGAATGGGTTTCAAAGGTCTCAAATGGTTTCCATGGTTCTCCATAGGTCTTGAACAATGCTCATGTCAAGTTTCAAGCCTTGCATCACAAGTTGGCTCAGTCAATGGCTCAGATGATTGAAAGTCAACTGTACTGGATAAAAAGTTAACCATGGTCAATATACAGTCAAACTTCAAGATTTTTCGTTAACATCAACATTTTAAAGTGATATTCATCATTTGATCAAGGGTTGATCATGATTCCTCAAGGAAGCCCTCAAATCATCAAAAGTCAAAATTACCAAATTAGGATTTCCTTAAGAGAAGTCAACTGAACTGTGACCAAGCATAACTTTCACATGCTTCATCAACATTTCCCGAACAAAAGCCCATTTTAAAGGAAATTCAATTCTCTACAACTTTGTATATGTATGCCCAAGTCCAAAAAGTGCTTCATTTGAAAGATATGAGCTAATACATTAAAGGTCATTTCAAAGGTCATAAAAAGACACTTTTTGTCAAGGCAACTTACATCAAGATAAATTCTCCAAATGTAAAAATGTTTAAAAGATAAATTGTATAGGACATCTTGAGCTTTCCAAAAAGTCTCAGATCACCTTATAAATATGAAAATTGAGAGAATTATGACCATTGCAAGTTGGAAAGGTTTGGTAAAATGCATGAAATGCAAAGTAAACTTGAAATTTTGAACTTGTGGGCCTAACTTTTTAGGTTTCAAACATGTCCATAACCTTATGGAAGACTCCTAAGCTCACTCATACCTTGTCTTATGTTTTCTTATTATTTTATTTATATTTATTTTGTTTTTATTCAAATATATTCAAAATAAATAAATAAAGTACAAGATCATTGGGCCAAGCGCATGATTGGTCTCTTAAGGCCCAAAACAATTCATCACAACTTGTCAAAACCGTGTAGCACTCAAGAAGGTAAGAAGAATCTCAAAAATGGATGTTTTTTAATGTGTTGGATTCTTGTCTAGCTTAGCCATGATTGTATGAGGTTTTTCCACTTTTGTTTTCTTCATTCCTTTCTCTATATAAACACCAAGAGACCCGACCAAGAGGACACGGGATCCCGACCTCAAAACAGCTTTCCAAATTCTCCATACTTTTTCTCAAAAAACCTAAGTTCTAAAACTGGTGCTATAGATCCTCTCTTTCCACAACTCCAATATCATTCACCTTCTGGAGCCCCAAAGAGTAAGTTTGGATCGGTTACCATGATCCTAAGCCTGTAAAACCATGTGGCCACGCATAACCATTTTTGCATTTTTCTGAAAAATTGATATCTGTGATTTGGTTTTATTTTAAACAAGATTAATGCTTCTAATAGATTTATGAGCTTTGTGTGAACAGGTTTGGATCGGTGATATGGTCCCATGCACATTAGTTTGCTAGAAGCCATTTTTTCCTCCGATCAATATAAATTGGTTCAGAACCCATGATCCAAGGGTTTTTAGCCAAAACTAAGGTTGGATTCGCACTTAGGAGGGTCAAATTAGGGGGGACATGGTGTTTTGGATCCTTAAAAATTTATTTTTTGCATTTTTGAAGATTGTAGGTTTTCGGAGAAGACGACCGGAGCTAGGGCTCCGACGCTTCTCCGACCATATAATTCACTTTACATATATATTATTTTTGTTTGATTCATATAACCGCAAGTAACGACCACCCCAGCGGTAAGCGTGTTTGTGTAAGGGTGTTAGTGTACCAGGGCATGGGTTTGATCCCTGCCCCTAGTAGGTTATTTTTCAATACTTTTCTGTTTCAGATCCACTGATTGCCAATCCAGTGCGTCTCATCCTGTACTTCCAATTTCTCATCATCAGATGCTCATCAAGTCAGATCCAACGCCCAGATTCGCAAGCGTACCAAGGGATACAAAGATCCAGTTATACTGGATCACTCACAGTAACTGGGCTCTTTCTGTTGGGCTTAACATATCTGCTTCTTTTGCACCCCCCCAATTTTCTTCTACAACAGGCCCATTTCTTTTTTTTGTTTTAATATTTATTTTTGTTTTAAATAATTGACTTTTTTAATTAAAGCAATTTCATCAGAATATTTCATAAAAAATCAAAAAAAGATGTTTTAAACTAATTAATCTTTTTAAATTAATTTTAGACTTAGGTTTTATTTTATTTAATAATTTATAATTTAATTTAGAATTAGGTTAATCATTTAATAAAAATACCAAAAATATCAAATTATATTTTTTAGATTTTCTTTAAAAAATATATCTCTTAATACTTATTTTCCTCGCTATTTAAATTTCTTAGATCGAATATATACGCTTTACAGCAAGTTGTAATAGTTTTAGATTTAAATTTCACGCGAGTTTTTTGCTAAATATTTTAACTGCTAAAAGTTGTAATAGATAAACTAGGGTTTACTATTTCTTCCCCTATTTTTATGGTTTGTAACCCCCATCCCCGGAGCATTGTAATAGCGTAGGTTTTTATCTTCCCGCACTTTACTTTCCGCATATATACTATGTATACCTGTATGTATATATCTAACTGTATAGTAATTAGGTTTATATGCTAAGATCTAAAACCAAAACATAGAAAACCTAATCAAGACAAATTAACCAAAAATAAATCATTGTTCACACACGCACCTCTAGGGTGATCCCACTTGTTGCCTCAGATAAAAACAGTCATATCCCTCGAACGTGGGACGCTTTAGCAAAGAACCTCGGTTAGAAATCATCATAAAGATCATAGTCCCTCGATGACCCTTCAAAACTGCCTTCGGTAAATGATCTTGTCCCTCGATGTTGCCTATGAATACATGATGATAGTCCCTTTGAAATTCTAAAGGTATCCTTATATGTTTCCTTTATAACTGTATGATGACCAGCACATGTCCCTCAAACATCCAACGATAAGGCTTCCTACTAACTAATGGTAGGATAACACTATCTAAAGGAAGAGAAAAATAATGCGAAAGACTTTTGAGTAGGTAGATAGCTTTTAATCGCTTGCTCACAAAAACATCCTTTTTCACACAAACACTTTTCTAAAATATTTTCAAAACAAACACTTTGTACGCGTTCTCAATTGATACGAGAATCATTAAAAGGTTGTCGAACTTAAGCATTTTTAAAATATTTTCAAACATACACATTTACAAAGCATTTTCAAAAGTGAGCTAGCAATTAAGAGTCTGTAGATAAATACAGATGAAAAGGGTGCTAAAACCTTCCCTTTTCATAACCTACCCCCCTTACTCAGAAAATTCTCAAAAGGTATTTCCCGTTCTTTTCACCCTTTCCTTTATTGGATAAAGAAAAGTCGGTGGCGACTCTTTCTATCTATGACATTTGCGATAAAATTCAAAACTAAAAGTCAGTTCTCCCACTGTATTATAGTAGCTGTTTCTCATTTCTGCAAGTGTTTTTTCTTCAATTAGGCTGTAGCAAGCTCTTTCTGAATTGGGCCTATTCCCTTTTAGGCCTGCAGGTTGTTTGGATTTTGACTAAACATTCTTTTTTTTCTTCTAGTTTGAAGCCAAGTGTTCCTTATGACTTGGGTTGGGCCTGCTTGGCAATAGTTTTAGGCCATGCTATTTAAAGAATAAAATCCAATTCTAGTTTTATTTATTCGATATTTTAATTAGTAAAACAAATCAAAATAATTAAGTTTATGAAATAATGTTTTTTTAAAAATAATATTGTAAAAACCTAAAGCAATTTATAAACAAAAACTGAAATGGGCCAAAAATGGTTTTAATTATTGGGCATTCACGAAGGAATTGCTTTGGGTTATTTATGATTTAAACATACACCCTTAAGCTTTGCTTAAAACAACCCCCAACATTCTAGTGGGCCGGTCCCAAAAAACCCAGCACAACTTCCTTTCTAAATGGGCCAGATTGTTTTCTTTATTAGGCCTTCACAAATGTTTTGCTAGAGGCCTCTTTGACTTAAACATACACCCCTTAAGTAATAGCATACCCCCCTTTTATTAATTCAAAAATGGGTTTTACTTTGTATGGGCCAAGAAACTGAAATGAATCTTTAGAAAGCCCACCAATACATACCCCTACCTCACAATGCACCTCCCTTTTTTATAACTTGAAATGGACTTTAAAAAACCTAATGGGCCATCAGATATTGATGGTCCATTTTGGATCAATACACCTCTCTTTAACTTTAAACCCCCCATAGAATATTACAAAAAAAAATTGATCCAGAGAAAAAGTAACATAATGTGATTATTCGATAGGTCAATTTTGGGATATGATAGTTGCCTCTATTTAATTACATTTCAATTGAATAGTGTGAGAATACGGAAGTCTCTCATGTTCTAATCTAAATTTTTATAATTCTTGGAAGACACCAAATTTTTTTTGAAAGATTATAAGGATACACTATAGAGCGTTCCTGTGGATACGAAGAGTAGGTGTAGATGATGATGTATCATCTTACCAGTGTTTGAACCAAAATTGGTTTGACTTTAGGTATGTGTAATACAGTGGGAGAACTGACTTTTTTTGGTTTTATCCAAATATGCGGATAGCAAGAGTCTCCACTGACTTTTCTTTTATCCAATATTTTGGAAAGGTGAAAAGAACAGGAAACATCTTTGATAGATTTTAAGTTCGGGGGGTAAGTTATGAAAAGGGAATGTGTTAGTATCCTTTTCATCTATAGTCATCTACATGCTCTTAATTTCTTAGCTCACTTTTGAAAAAAACTTGCTTTGTGTGTGTGTGATTTGTTTGAAAATATTTTGAAATGCCAGTGTAAGGCTAACTTTATAATAATTCTTGTATCAGTCCTCAAGAATGTTTACAAAGTATTTTTGAAAATATTTGTTATTTTGAAAGTGATGTGTGAAAAATGTTTTGTTTGTGAGAAAAGTTGTGAGCAAGCAATTAGAGTTTCTTACCAAATAAAGTCTTTTTTATTCTTTTCCTTCTCCATTAGAGATAATACTATCCATATCATTAGTTGGTAGGTAGTCCTATCTTTTGGAGATGAAGGGACAGGCGTAGGGTCATTGAATGTTCATCAAAGGCAACATGTAAGGATACTTTAGCAATTCTATCGAAGGGACTATCACCATTTTGAAGGAAACTCTAAGGGACTAGATCATTTTGTAGACAACTCGAACGACCATCAAAGGATTATGATCTTTATTCGAAAGGGACATGATGATTTGATCGAGGGTCTTTTGTTAAAGTATACCCACTTTCGAGGGATGTGACCAAGTGTACCCCAACATGTGCAAGTGTGAAGAGTGTATTGATTTCAGTTATTAGTCTTGAGAATTAGGGTTTCTAGATTGTTTTTAATCTTGCCATACAAACCCTAGTTACTAGCAATTAAATATGTACAGAAAAAATAAAATGCAGAATGTAAAGTCCTGCGCTATTACATGGCTTTGAGGAAGATATATAAGTATAGAAATTTGCGAAAAAGTAAATCTACGTTATTACATCCTGTGAGTAGTTACATAATTACAAAAATGCGAGAAAAGGAATCTATGTTATTACAACCGGTAGTGCGACCTATACATTTTGTCTAAGAAAATTAAATAGTAAAAGATAAATGGGAAAAGTGTTAGAAAAATATTTTGGTTTTTGTGCTTTTTGTAGAAAATAATTTAAATGATAATAGTAATTAAAAACCTAATTCAAATTAATTTTAATATTAAGAAAAAAAGTTAATTAATAAATAAAATAATTAGTATATAAGAAAAATTTTAATTACTAATTAAAAAGACCTAACCCTAATTTTTGTTATAGTTTTGAAAAAAGATTAGGTTAGTTAATGATTAGTTAAAAAGTAATTAATTAAGAAAATAGAAAATTAAATAGTAAATAAATAAGAAAAAGAATGTTAAAATATTAAAATGTTTTTATGTAGAAAATAATTTAAGTGATAATAATTAATTAAAACTTAATTGTTTATAATTAATTTTAATATTAAGAAAAAGGTTAATTAATTAATTAATTAATAAAAATACATCAAGAATTTAATTACTAATTAAAAACCCTAATCCTAATTTGTTAAAGTATTAACAAAAGATTAGGTTACTTAATTGTTAATTATAAAGGAAATTAAGAAAATATGGTGAAAATAAATTAGGATTAGTAAAAAAGAAAAGAAAAAAAAAACAATTGCCTAGGGTGGATGTTAGTTTGGCTTGAAAACACTTGTATCGTGAGATTCGATGAAAATAACTCAAACTGCCATAACAATGGCAGATCCTTATACCTGCATCAAAGCTTGCAAACAATGATTCTAAACAAGTCTAAACAGGTATATATGCATAGAATTAACCAACAACGCATGAATTATGAGTTTGAATTTCAAGAATATTACCTGTAACACGGTGGGAGAACTGACTTTTGGTTTTGCGTTTTATCACAAATGTTGCAGTTAGTAAGAGTCTCCACCAAATTTTATTTTATCCAATAAGGAAAGGGCGAAAAGAACAGGAAAGACCTTGATAGATTTTGAGTTCGGGGGGTAAGTTATGAAAAGGAAAGGTGTTAGCACCCTTTTCATCCGTAGTTATCTACGGGCTCTTAAATGCTTATCTCACCTTAATTTGCTCTCTGTGTGCTTTGAAAAGGTTTTGAAAATGGTAATATAAGACAATATGCTTTATAATAACCCTTGTATCAGTCCTCAAGAGTGTTTATAAAGCGTTTTAAAATAGTTGTTTTGAAAGTGTGAGGTGCAAAAATTATTTTAATTTGCGAGCAAGCAATTAAGGGTTTCCTTACCCACTTAAAGGTCTTTCGTTATTATTTTCCTTCTTCGTTAGGGATGGTGCTATCCATACCATTAGTTGGTAGGTATCCCCATCCATTGGATCTGAAGGGATATGCGAAGGGTCGTCATTATGGTCATAAAAGTCAACATATATGGTTACGTTTGCAATTCGAAGGGACTGTCATCATATGTTTATAGGCAACATCGAGGGACAAGATCATTTCTCGTAGGCAACTTCGAGGGATATCGCGGGACTATGATCTTTATGATGACTTTAACCGAGGATATTTTCTAATGGTATCCCCATGTTCAAGGGACATGACCATTATTATTCTGAAGGCAACGGAGATTCAGTTCAGTTCAGTTATGTTTGTCTTGAGAGTTAGGGTTATCTAGCGTTTTGTTTTAGATCTTGCCTTACAAGCCTATTACTAACAGTTAAATATATACAGACAAGCAAGCATAATATAGGTGCAAAAAGTAAAGGGCGGAAAAGTAAACCCTAATTAAGCCATTGCAAGACTTTGGGGCATATACAATAGTATAAATTTGCGAGAAATAAAACTACAACTATTACAAAAAAAATTGTTCAACCTATACAATTTCTCTAAGAAAGTAAAGGGGCAAATAAATAAGAAAATGTTAGAAAATATGTTTTAAAGTCCTAAAATCTAAAACGTTAGAAATTAAATTTTTTTGTGTACTTTTGTAGAAAATAATTTAAGTTAATAATTAATAAAAACCTAATTATTCTAATTAATTTTACAAATTAAAAAAACAAAACCTAAAATCTAATTAAATGAAAAAAGTTAATTAAGAAAGCCTACAAGACAATTTTTTTGATTTTAATTGTAAAAAAGAAATAAATGAGTGGAAACGGAGTTTCAAAGTGAGAACCCGATCGTGTCCTAGCCATGGTAACTCATCATCCCTGCATCAAAGCTTGCATTTTCTTATCCAAACTTGTTCTAAACACCGTGATAAACTCATTAGTGCATACGAAATTAGTTAAATATGCATAGATTAAAATATTCGAATTCAAGAAAATTACCAAAATCGGTGGGCTTATGTAAGCTATCCCAGACGTGAATAGATTTGTTTCTAGACATGGTGAGATTCCTGGGAGCTTCACACGATTTGAGGCTTGGTTTTGATTGAGAGTGACTCGTAATTTTGATACGAGTTTTCACTTTCTTGAGAATTTTACGAGATTTTTGAAGTGGTTCTTGAGGTAGTAGCTCGTGAATTTTACACTTGAGTGTTGCATGTATTTATAGAGGAATGAAATGGATCAAAACAAGGCAAGGATGTTGTATCATTATGTCACAATTCATAGCAAAGAAAAAGACATTGAAATCTTTCCAAAATTATTTTAAAAACATTCCAAACATAAAGATTCTTGTTCCCAACATGTTTTCACGGTTTTGGAAAGTTCTTAAGAGGCCTTGGGCCTTCTAGAAGACACTTAACACGCCCTTTGGTCCATCAACTCATATTTTATTTTATTTATTTTGAATTAATTTGAATAAAATCAAAGTAAATAAAATAAAAAATCAAAGTAATGTATAAATGGACTTAGGGGTCCTCTAACATGTTATAAACATGTTTAAACCTCAAAGTTAGGCCCATTAGTCCAAAAGTTCATAATTGCTCAAATGAAGTTTCATGCATTTTCTCAAAAATTTCCCAACTTGCACAAACCACATCTCACTTAATTTTTATCTTTTGAAGGTAATATTTGACTTTTTTGGAAATATCAAGATGTCCTCTTGAATCTCTATGTTGATAATTTTTGAATTTGAAGATTTTATCTTGATGTAAGTTGCCTTGACAAAAAGTGTCTTTTTATTGACTTTTGAAATAACCTATAATGTATTGGCCGATATCTCTCAAATGAAGCCTTTTTTGGAGTTGAGCTTAGAGGGACAAAGTTGCAGCGAAATGGATTTCCTTCAAAGTGAGATTTAGTTGGGGAAAATCTAATGAAGCATGTAAAAGTTATGTTTGGTTAAAGTTCACTTGACTTTTACTAAAGAAACACTTTTGACTTTTGATGATTTGAGGGTTTTTCTTGAGGAATCATGATCAATCCTTGATCAAATGATGAATATCACTTCAAAATCTTGATTTGACCAAAAATCTTCAGGTTTGACTATATGTTGACCACACTTGACTTTTTACCCATTATAGTTGATTTTCAGTCATCTGAGCCATTAACTGAGCAAACTTGTGATGCAACGATTAAAACTTGACATGAGAATTCTTAGGGACATATGAAGAGCCATGAGAACCACTTGAGGCCTTTGAAACACAAAACCCTAGTTTTAAGCTAATTGCTTAGGAGAAGACTTGTCAGATCAATTCCTTGAGTAACCTTGAGCAATTGAGAACCCTAGGAAGATGAGGAGACCTCTTGAAATAATTTGATTTGAAAATGAGAGGGAAAATTTTAGGGTACAACAACTCCCCATGTTCAATCTTCTTAAACCTGAAGAGCTAGATTGACATGCTCTCCATTCATGGTCTGAAGGTGGAAGAGGATTGAACACTTAAGTGCCCAGAAATTTGCACGAAGTAACACCGTTGGTTGATTGTATCGGGAATGGGCTTAAAGATGCTATTTGGAGAGTGATGAGATGTCGTCGGAGATGGGCTTATAGATGCCATCTAGAGTAACTGTTTATTGGAATATCAGAATGAGTCTATGCCTGACTTTGTCTGAATGATGCACTAGAATGAGTCTACGTCAGACTTTGTCTAGAAGATGTATTTGGAATAAGTCTAAGCGCGACTTTGTCCAAAAGAGTTTCAGAAGGAATCTACGCTTGATTTCATCTGAATGATGTACTAGAAGCTGTCTATGCCCGACTTCATCTAGAAGAGGTATTGGAAGGAGTTTACGCTTGACTTTGTCCAAAAGAATAATTAGAATGAAATCTACGCTTGATTTCATCTAGAATATGTCTACGCCTGACTTGTAGAAGAGATATTGGAAGGATTTTACGCCTGAATCTTTTCCCAAAAGAGTTTCAGAAGGAAATCTATGCTTGACTTCATCTGAATGATGCACTAGAATGAGTCTATGCCATACTTTTTCTAGCAGATGCATTTGGAATGAGCCTATGCCCGACTTTATCCAAAAGAATATCAGAAGGAAATCTACGCCTGATTTCATCTTAATGATGTACCAGAAGACGTTTACGCCTGACTTTCATCTAGAGGAGGTACTGGAAGGATTCTACGCCTGACTTTTTTTTAAAAGAGTATCAGAAGGAAATATATGCCTAAATTCATTTGAATGATGCATTAGAAGATGTCTACACCCAAATTTATCTAGAAGAGGTATTGGAGGGAGTCTACGCCTGGCTTTTTAAAAAAAAGAGTATTTGAAGGAAATCTACACTTGATTTTATCTAAATGATATACTAGAATGAATCTACACCTGACTTTGTCTAGAAGAGATATTGGAAAGAGTCTACGCCTAACTTTTTTCCAAAGAGCATCAGAAGGAAATCTCTGCTGATTTTATATAAATCATATACTAGAATGAGTCTACGCCCGACTTTGTCTAGAAGAGATATTAGACGGAGTCTACACCTAACTTTTTTCCAAAAGAGCATTAGAAGGAAATCTACGCTTGACTTTATCTGAATTATGTACTAGAATGAGTCTACGCTCAATTTATCTGACTGATATATTAGAATGAGATCGTGTCAAGACGCGTCTGGAAATGTATTAGAAGGAACTCGTGTAAGGCTGCTTCAGGATGAGCCCGCTTTAGACTACACCTGGAAATGTATGAGTAGGAACTTGTGTAATATTGCTTCAGGACGAGCTCGTGTTAAACTGCATGTGGAAATATATTTAGAAGGAGCCTGGGTAGGGCTGGTTTAGGATGAGCCTGTGTAAAGCTACATCTGGAATTTTTAGAAGGAACCTGGATAAGGCTGCTTCAGGATGAGCTCATGTGAAGCTTCATTTGGAAATTTTTAGAAGGAACTCGGGTAAGGTTTCTTCAGGATGAGCCCGTGTGAAGCTTTATCTGGAAATATATGAGGAGGAGCCTGGGTAAGGCTACTTCAGGATGAGCTCGTGTGAATCACATCAGGGAATATTAGAAGGAACCTGGGTAAGCTTGCTTCAGGATGAGCCCGTGTGAAGCTGCATCTGGAAATATATGAGAAGGAACCTGGGTAAGGCTACTTCAAGATTAACCCGTGTGAAGCTGCATCTGGAAATTTTAGAAGGAACATGGGTAAGGTTGCTCAGGATGAGCCCGTGTGCAGCTTCATCTGGAAATATTTGAGGAGGAGCCTGGGTAAGGCTTCTTCAGAATGAGCCCGTGTGAAGCTGCATATGGAAATATTAGAAGGAACCCAAGTAAGGTTGCTTCAGGATGAGCCCGTGTGAAACTGTATCTGGAAATATATTAGAAGGATCATGGGTAGGGCTACTTCAAGATGAGCACGTGTGAATCTGCATCTAGAAATATTAGAAGTAACCCAAGTAAGGTTGCTTCAGGATGAGCTCGTGTGAAGTTTCATCTGGAAATATTTTAGGATGAGCCTAGGTAGGGCTGCTTCAGGATGAGCTTGTGTGAAGCTGCATTTGGAAATATTATATGGAACTCGGGTAAGGTTGCTTCAGGATGAGCCCGTGTGAAGCTGCATCTGGAAATATTTGAGAAGGAGTCTGGGTAGGTTTGCTTCAAGATGAGCCCATGTGAAGCTGAATTTGGAAATATATTAGAAGGAACTCGTGTATGATTGCTTTAGAATGAGCCCGTGTGAAGCTTCATCAGAAAATATATTAGAATAAACACATGTAAGGATGCTTTAGGATGAGATCATGTGAAGCTTCATCAGCAAATATATTAGAAGGAACCCGTGTAAGGATGCTTCATTTGGTCGTGTAAATAGTCGTCCCGACGTGTTATGGGAATTGATCTCTGACATGCTGTGTAAAAATTCATCGGCAATGTTTGTTTGGTCGTGAACTAACGTGAAAAAAAGTTAGTTTTATGCAATGTCCTGATGTATGAATGCATTTTGTAATGATGCTATCAAAATAAATGAGAATGTCATATGCATCTTATATGCATATGCCATGATAGATTGTAAATGATGTATGGGTGTAAAATGTCGCTGAAGGCAGCGGTAAATTTGTATAACAATGTCTGGATGGGGAAAATAAATCTCTGACTGTTGCTTGGGTGAAGAAAGTAATTCTTTAATTTTGTTTAGAACGACTGTACTGGGGATTCCCGATTTCTGTTTGAGGACACTCCGCTGGGGATCTTCGACTTCCGCTTGGGGATAGAATCATTTAAAGAGAGTTGTTCGTTAGTTGTTCATTCAAAGAATTAATTTTTGCATAACCTGACTGGGGAAAAGAGAGATGGATGCTATCAGACCAAGTTTTAGGCATTTTAGAAATTTCTCTAGGGATAACAACTTTGGTCAGACCCTAATGGAGGGAAGAAGAGGATTTCATGGTGTTGGAGAAATAAACTCCGCTGGGAAATGAAATTCCTATAAATCGTGTTAAGGAAATAATTTTTATCGGGGATTAGTATTTCATAGGCTGTGTTGAGGAAGTTTTCACCGTATATTGGGGGGAATGATCGGATCTTCCTATCTGCTGGGGAACCTCTCGGGGAAGATGGTCCTGTCAAGCTATCGATTGGAGATATGGAAATGAACTGTTGGAAGATGCTCCAGTTTCGGTCTGACTTACATATTTAGGCTTGTTGGGGAATGTATCTCTGTTGAAGATGAGCTTGTACAGATAGCTCTGTAGAGATAATTTTGTGGAAACTGCTCTGTGGGGATTTATGGATGACTTGAGCATTATCTCAACTTCTAGAGCCCTCGGTAAATTCTGATCAGGGTGATAAGTCTTCTACTGATAGAAAAGTGATAAGATAATGGAACATAGTCGTATGCTTTAATCCCTAACTTTTTCCTAGACTGCCTTTTCACGTTTTCAGTCCACCGGCATACCCATTTTTGCCCAAGCTGCCTTTTCAGGTTTTCGACTTGCCGGGTGTACAATTTTTTATATATCCCTAATTTTCCCTAACCCTTTTGGTTCGTCGGGATGCCCTTATTTTTGCCTAGGCATGTCGACCTAGCGGGATCTTTTACGCATAGTGTTTTTTTTTGCTATGTCTGTATTTACAAGGTGCGGTGAATTTTCACTATAAGTGTTGTAGCATGCCAGAGAATGTTTTCTTGATCATATGTGGCCCTTTGCTGGAACTCATGTTCAATTCCCCAAGTGGTTCAGATGGAGGTCTTCCCTTGGCTATTCACCACTTTTGAGAAATTCCTTGAATCTTGACTTGACTTCCCCCAGATCAGTTAGACACCATGTTATTCCCCTTAATTATGAAATGCCTGTTACTGGAAATGTATTTCCATCTGAGGTGATTCTCTTTATTGAGAGGATTTTCGTTCATTGAATATTCGTCGTGCAAATTTCTCTACTATCGGAAAATTAGTCATATGCAAACAGTGATATTAAAAATGCAAGGCTTATGTCTGTCTTGAAGTTTTGAAAATGAATTTTTAGTAAAAACATTTTTTTTAAGAATATGAATTCAACTCGGGTTTTATAGTAAGCCTTATAGGTTTCAGGATACCTTTTGTAACAATATGCTTTCGAACTAACCTATGCTTCAGTTAGAACTTTTAAGGGTTGTAACCTGGTATGGTTCATGGTTTTAGAAGCAAAGGAAAAAAGGCTCAAAACTTATGTGTTGCCAACTCGTTCTCTGTGATGTTCTTCAGCCTTATACTAAATTAATTGTGCGTTTAGATTCCAATTGAGTCTGGAATGATATTTTGGTGATGGTTCGAATACTGGAAGTTTATTTGAGAAGGCAATCATTTTTCTAACATATTTTTCTTTTGTTAAGGATTTGTAGCGACCTCTTTTGACTTGATTATCCCTAAGTTTTTCCTGAACTGTTTCTTCTATGATTACCGTCAGCGGGATGCCCTAGTTTTTTTAAAGTCTCCTTCATAGGTTTTGACTGAGCGGGACTTTCTTTTTAGAGATAATGACTGCCTGTTTTACGGGGAACCATCATCTTCTTTTGATTAGGAAGGACGTCTTCGATACTATTTATTGTGTACAAAGTGAAAGTTTGTGATTGAATGCACATTTAAATTAACTGAGAAACTACTATGCCCCAGGTTATGATTAAATGTTTCAAATTGTGGGAAAAAGAAAACTACTACTTCTTAGGCTCAAAGGGGTTGACTAGGGATTATCTTCCTTATAACTCCAATTTTTAGGATTTTAAACAACGCATGTACATCGTCAACAAGGTCTGCTCAAAAGCATACTGTAGAGATTATGGTATCATTTTTGTCATCCTTCCTCTAAAGGCTTATAGCTTTTAATCGAGAGTTAAATATCATAAAACTAAGTAAGAAAGCAACTTAAATATAGTGAAAACAAATTAATTCAAGACAAACATGTGCAATGCATTAATGGGAAAGCCAAAGTTTAACATGATAGTAATTGTTTGAACAAACAAAGAAATTACAAATAAAAATTCGAATGAAGAATCTTCCGTCTTTGGCAGTAGGGGAAATCCAATTATTCAGGTCATTGCTGCTATCGACATCTTCCACAAAATTAATCTGATCCTAATTATGATTCGGCATGGGAGCGGTGATCACGCTGGGATTCTTAGGAGGATAGAATTCAATCTCCTTGGTGTCAATCATATTTTTAATCTTGTATTTTAACACCCAACAACCGTTAGTATCATGCCCAGGACTTCCGGGATGATAGGCACACCTTACATCGGGATTGTAGTTAGGAGAAGAATTCTTGGGGTTTGGATGAGATTCTATCAACGTAATCAGATTCATGGTCAACACGTGTTTCAATGATTGAGACAATGGCATGTTGATTTTGGTAAACTATATCTTAGGCCCGTCTTTCCTTCGCTGATTACCCTGTTGTTATTGTCACACTATTGCAGGATTAGAGATCAAAACTGCCCCCCATAGATTAGTTGTGGTTACTCTTATTACGACCCTTTTGGTCGTACACAGAATTGGACTCTTTCTTCCTATTGTATGACTTCTTTTATGTATCGGAAGATGTAGCCACTTGGATTTTACCATTTCTAATTCCAATCTCAACATGTTCCCCCGTCAATATCAGTTCAGTGAAACCGGCTGAAGAACTTCCAAGTAGGTGGTTATAGAATGGAACTGTCAGCATGCTCATGAACATATAAACCAATTACCTTTCATCTAAAGGAGGTTGAACCCTTCCTGCAAGGTCTCTCCATTTCTGTGTGCACTCTATGAAGTTTTCATCATAAACCATGTACATACTCTGTAGTTGCATGCGGGTTGGTGCGAGATCAACATTATACTGATACTGTTTGTAGAAAGAAGCAACAAAATCTTCCCAGGTATGAATATTGTTCCCTTCCAGTTTATAGAACCATTCCAAATGTGTTCCTGACAAGCCTTCTTGAAAGAAGTGTACCAATAACTTTCTGTCAGCGGTATGAAGTTTAGGACAACACACGCCATCATATTTGGAAAAGACGGGGACCTTGAACTTGTGTGGGATAACAACCCCTGAGTTAAGACCCAACTCTTAAAAATCCAACACTAGAACTCTCTGGATCTCCATGGCATTGAGATGATCTTCCAGCTATTTGTATTTGTTGTCAGCCGGAGGAATTTTGTTCATCTGAATAGTCCGCTTCTTCTTCATCAGAACCCTGGTTGTTATTCTTCTCAGCCTTCATACTTTTATCATCTTCCTCTTGGTCATCATTTTCTTCTTCAAACTCCAAAGCTCGCTTTAGCAGACCTTTGAGCCTCCTACCCATGTTAAGGATGCCAACTAGTTTCTTGATTGTCCCATCCCTCTCTTTAGTGACGAGGGCCTTCAGCTCTTCCTTCCCCTTGGCTAGATTCAGGAACATTTGCTGAAACTGAGCATTTTGAGATTGAAGTTCTTTCACAGTTTTTTCGAGAGCCATCTTTTACTGAAATAAACAGTAAGAAGATGAGAAAACTTGTCTGTGAGAAACACCTGTTATGTATGACATGCATGATATGTAAATTCAATGTTTTCAAGGACCTTATGATATTTAAATTCGTTAACCAAAAGGAAACAAAAAAAAGATTTTTATTAGTAAGTTTGTGTGAATATAAAATATTATAAACGAATAAATTAAAAACTCCTAAAGCTTTTAAGTTTCTCATAGACGCGCCCTCTTTGTGTTGACATATGCGTTAAGACTCTGCTCCTCGTGAAGTTGCTTCGTCAGCTCCAACACTTTCTTCTCACTTTCATAGAATTAAGTCTCAAAGGTGTCATGTTATTCCTTGAGTTGAATCCAAGACTTCTGCAATTTTCAAGGTCAGTAGGCATGTCTGGATGAAGGATGGTGTGACTAATGTCTCCTTCGACAATAGGCTCCATGATTACTGGTAGGACAACAGGATATGGCATCATAAGGTTTTGAGAACGAGCTCATACCAATTTGAGGTAGGGCTCTTTTGTACCATAACATTTTCCCTCCCATTTTCACTCAAGACATGCCTTTAGAGGTTCTCAATTGCTCAAGGATGACCAAGAATTAACCAGACAAATTCTCCTCCTAAGGCAATGAATCTCAAATTAGGGTTTCAATTTCAAGTAAGATGTATAAGTCCAAAGGATCCCAAATGTTATCCATTGTCCTAATATGTCTTCAATATCATCCATGCCAAATTTCATGCCTTGAGCAATAAGTTTGCTTAGTCAACTACTCAAATGCCTGGAAATCAACTATACTAGGTCAAACGTCAACTGTGGTCCAAATACAGTCAAACTTCAAGATTTTTGGTTAACACCAACATTTTGAAGTAATATCCATCATTTGATCAAGTATTGATCATGATTCCTCAAGAAATGCTCCTAACTCATCAAAAGTCAGAAATGACAAATTAGGGTTTCTATAGGAAAAGTCAACCAAATTTGACCAAGCATAACTTTCTTATACTTTTTCAGAAATTTTACGAACAAGGCTCATTTTGAAGAGGATCCAATTCCCTAAAACTCCTCTTCATCCCTCAAGTCCAAGAAATTCCTCAATCAAAAGATACAAGTTCATACATTATAGGTCCTTTCAAAAAGTCAACAAAAACACCTTTTGGGTCAAAGCTGCTTACATGAACATGGGAGATCTAATTAAGATGAAACCAAAAAGGTTGTTTAGAGGACATCCTAAGCTCTATAAAGAGTCCAAGAACACCCTCTCAGGGTTAAAAATAAGAGAGTTATGCATTGCTAAAGTTGACCAATTTTTGGAAATGTGCATGAAGCAAATAATGACCAAATTTGAATTTTTTCCAAATGGGCCCATGTTTTCATGTTTGAAACTTGTTCCTAACATGTCCCACGACCCCTGAGCTCACTCATACATTGTTTCATTAAAATCAAAATAAATCAAATAAAATAGTGAAATAATAAAATAAAATCCAAGATTTGTTTTTATGACCACATAATGTGTCTAGAATCAGCTGGAAAATCAAATATTTCGTGCAAGGGACGATTGGAAAAAAGGAGCATGATTTGGACTATTTTAGAAACTTAAAATATCCATGGCAAATCAAATATTTTTCCATAATTCTTTAAGATTGCATCCAATTTTATTTACCTAATTCATTCCCTTATATACTCATAACATTCCCAAATCTAAGAAAGGAGGATTGGCCGCACGAAATTGACAGTAGAAACTCCATTTTTTTTGAAAAAAAAATGGCCATCGAATTTTGATTTACAAGGAGGTGCAAAGAATTTTGAAGGTTGCAATCGATTCCTGGGCTCATTTGGAAGCTAACTGGATCACTTGCACGCATCAAGACGTCCATAATCATCCCCCGCGACTTCACGGTTTGCACACTTGTTCTTGAATTTGATTTTGCCAATATATGCATTATAAATGAATTTTAAGTATGCATTCATGTTTATATAATCATTTAGAACATGTTTGAATAATTAATCGTTGGTTTTGATGCATATTTGACTGATTGCCATTGTTAGGGTTTTGAGGTCTGTTTTAAGGCTTTCCAGTACAGGCGAAATTGGGCCAAAAGAAGAACACCATTGTACTCATGAGATTAAGCCCATTTCATCTATGTATTTACATTAAATTTATATTGCCTGTGGTGAATTTTGGAAATATGCAGGTCCTTTAGTGACGGCCATGTCTGTAGGTAAAGGTCTGTTGGCAAAAACAATAGCCCACTGGGGAAGACGAAGGCGTGGGGTATCATGAGCGGGTCATTTGAATTGCGCGCGTTTTCTCTCAAACACTGACCCTTTATTGCATATATTATATTATGTTTATTTTGTATAACGAATGATAAGTTGGCTCAGATGGTAAAGGTGAGGGAGTTAAGGTGCGCGCGTGTGGGGGTCAGGGGTTCGACCCCTGCCTCCTGCATATTATTTTTCTAACATCCTTCTTTCAGATTCAGTACTCCCAACTTTAACACGCGCACTATAGGCCTCATCATCATCATCATCAGATCAATCAGCGCCATATCCAACGCTCCCAACAGGCAGTCCCCACCATGGACCTCCAAGAGGCAGTAACACCAGATCCAGCACAAGAGGTATTGGGCTTACAATTTCTGGGCCTTGGACAAAAATTTCAGTTTGCAACCCCCAATATCGGTTCACACCCCCCTTAGGCTTATTTCTCAATTTCTCTATTTTTTATTTATTTTTTAATTTTTATTTCTTTTCTTTGAAATCATTTTTTTCAAAAATCATAAAAATTAGTAAAATCACAAAAAATAGGATTTAGTTTTTTTTATTAAAATTAATTTTTGTAAATTAATTTAATGTAATTATTTTGATTTGTTTCTTTAAAATAAAATCAATTAGAACCTAGGTTTAATTGCAAAAATCTTTTTCTTTAAAAATATCAAACATATTAGTTTTTTTATTCATAATTATTTTTTTATTATTAATAATTTATCCAATTAATTAATTTAATTAATCTTAATTTATTTTCATTAATTAAAATTAATTACAAGATTATTTTAAATTTCAATTCTTTTTTTCATAAAAAATCCAAAAAATATTTTTAATGAGCAAGTTAGATTTGTTAGAGTTTTGAACTTTTTTCCAGTTTTAATTCTCGCGCATTATTATTTTGATGTTCAATTACTTTTTTTATTATTGATGTAATTGCACCCAGTTTGTAATAGTATAATTAGGGTTTATAATTTCCGCGCTTTACTTTTCATTCACTAATTATGTAATTGCCCCACGACCCTTTAATAGTTAGGAACTTTATTTTTCTGACATTTATTTTTCCCACACAATAAACTGCTTAGATGAATGGTTAATGGGGTTACATGGAAAGATAATGATTAATTGAACATATATAACCCCAAATGCGTAAGATAAATGAACATAATCAAGCACACTTGCACATGCTCACCCCTAGGGTATCTCCCACTTGGTTGCCTCGGAAAATAACGGTCACAATTCTCGAAACGTGAGAATTCTTAGTGACTGTCCTTAAGTCTTAAGAGATCATTAGTCCCTCGATGACCCTCTCGACTGTTACCTCGGTTAAAAAAGTGATATTAGGGCTTTAGCATAGTTACTAAGAGTTTTTGTCCAGTTGCCTTTAGTGACCGTACGTCCTTTTCGATAGTCCCTCAAACATCCGACGACTAGGGCTACCTACTCACTAATAGTAGGATAGCACTGTCTAAAGGATAGGAGGAAAAGAAAAAACTTTTTTTGAGTAGGTAGATAACTGTTAGGTACTTGCTCAAACAATTATTTTACACACCACACTTTCAAATACTTTTCAAACAAAGTTTTCAAAACGCTTTATCACACTCTTGAGGACTGATACAAGGGTTATCATAAAGCGAATCGCCGCACTAAGGAATTGTCAAACAAAAACTTTTTCACACAAATACGAAAGCAATTTCCAAAAATGAGCAAGTATCTAAGAGCCCGTGGAAAACCACAGATGGAAAGGGTGCTAACACCTTCCATTTCCATAATCTACCCCCCTTACTCAGAAAATCTCGAAAAAAGTCTTTTTCTGTTCTTTTCACCCTTTCCTTTCTTGGATAAAAGAAAAGTCAGTGACGACTCTTGCTTACCGTGACATTTGGGAATATAAAACGCAAAACCAGTATTAACAGTCGGTTCTGCCACCATATCACAGAATTGGCGACTCTGTTGGGGACTATTATAAAGTAGGGTTTACCTTAGGGTATAGATAATTTTAAAATTGCTTTCTTTGTTTACTTTGACTGCTTTATCTTTGAGGGTATTGTTTGGGTTACTATAGATCCTATACCCGGATCTGGGGCATCTTTTTAGGTAAACAACAATAGATCGTGGGGACTGTAGGGCATAAACCGATATGGTTGAAGCGATAGCTGTGTTGGTGTGACACTTTGGTTGGTATTGGTATCCCTTATGTTGAATCGAGGAGAATACGGGGCCACCGCGTGGTGTCGTGAAGCACTAGTGAACTTTAGAACCTTAGTTGAACAAACTTGGCTATTAGAAAGTAGTGAGATAGTCGGCCTCGGTGTAAAGCTGGTAATTAGTTGATACTCGATACTAAACTCATTGAGATTGGACTTTCGGGATGTTTCAACCGCAAGAAAAGATTGCTAAGCTGAGATAATACCAATAAAGAAAGATCAGTGATATTGAGACTCCTTAGAACCTGGTT
Organism: Vicia faba; assembly: GCA_948472305.1. NCBI lineage: Eukaryota > Viridiplantae > Streptophyta > Magnoliopsida > Fabales > Fabaceae > Vicia > Vicia faba. The sequence goes on along the minus strand of OX451738.1, from coordinate 194,987,852 downwards.
ACTATTTCTAGGACAGGTTTGAAACCAACTAAACTTCAAGAGGGTACTTACATTAAACCTCATGCAATACTTTGAACCTAAGGTATATTGTGTATTTTGCTTGTGTGTGATTAATTTTCTTAAACATGACATCATGCATCATAAACATTCATTCTTCATTACACTAATCATTTCAAGGATTAGGGGAATTTATCTTTGTTTTGTTTTGTAGATCATGGCTTCCGCTCGTAGAAATACCATCTGAATCAGATTTATAAGAATACCTCTTCAACTCAAAGAGCTAGTATCCAGGGTTTCTGAGACTTCTTCATTCACCAAGAACTACGGTCGACTAATCAATCTGGTTACCTCAGGTTTTTATGATAAAATGATGAGTGTTCTATTTCAACTCTTCGACCCTAAGCACCATTGCTCCACCTTTCCAGACTATCAGTTGGTACCCACCAAGGAAGAGTTCTATCAGATATTGGGTATACCTATTTTGGATCAGTTTCCTTTCACCGGTTGGGAAGAAGATCCAAAGCCGGAGACCATTGCAGCAGCTTTACACTTGGAACGGTCCGACGTTGTATCCAACTGGGAAATAAGAAGCGGAGTTAAGGGTTTTCTAGCTAAGTTCCTAATAGAGAAGGCTTAGTTGTTTTGGGACGATTTGGATTTCCAGGCTTTTGAGGAGGTCTTGGCCCTTCTCATCTATGGGTTAGTATTGGTCCTTAATCCATACTTACTCATAGATGTGAATGCTATCAAGGTCTTCCTTTCTTGCAACCCCGTGCCTACTTTACTCGGAGATATCTTGCATACCTTCCACACTCGTACCACAAAGAAAAGAGGGATTCTTATATGCTGTGTGCCATTGCTTTCGAGGTGGTTTATTTCTCATCTCTCTAATACAATACTGAAGAATGAAGAAGGTTTGGGCTGGTCGCAAAGGATAATGTCACTTTCTCACGCGGATATTCTCTGGTATTCCTGATCTATGGGAGATATTTCTATTATTGACCGCTGCGGCGAATTCTCTAATGTCCCACTACTCGGCATTAGGGGAGGCATAACCTATAATCCTTCTTTGGCTCTGCGATAATTTGGTTACGCTCGAAGGGACGGTCCTCACGAGATACTTATCCAGGGTGTTGTGTTTAACTATGAGGATGATGTTCAAGGGTATCGCCAGAGGTTCATACGAGCTTGGGGCATGGTAAACAGATTTGACATCAAGACTTTAGGACCGAAGACTTCCATTCCTATGGAACCTTATCTCTAATGGGTACGAGCTCATGCTCAGAACCTTATGATGCCATATATAGCCATCTTACCAATGATTGTGGAGCCCATTACTGAAGGGGATATTCCCTATACGGTTCTTCATCCTGATATGCCCACCGATCTTGAAGAACTGCAGAGATCCTGGATTCAGCTGAAGAAAGAGCGGGATACCTATAGAGACAATTTCTATGCCCATGAGAGGAAATTTTTTGATCTCACTAACAAACTTCATGAGGAAAGAAGTCTTAATGTCTATTTCGGTGCAAAGAGGAAGCGCCCATGGGAAACCTGACTTTTTTAGTTCTTTGAATCTTCAATTGAAACGCCTAAAAGGCAATTGTATTTTGAATTCTACTAATAAAATCTTTGTTTCATTTTGGTTCGCAAATTTAAATTTCCCGAAATCCTTGAAATCATTGCATACACATATCATACATATCATTGCATAAACAGGTTTCATAGTAGGTTTCTCTTCTTCTTCGCTGTTTATTTCAGTAGTAAAGAAATGGCTCTCGAACAGATAGTGAAGGACTTACAAACTTAAAATGCTCAGTTTCAACAAATGATTATGGCTCTGGCAAAAGGGCAAGAGGAACTGAAAGCCCTGATTATTAAGGACAAGACCAAGAAGCCAAGGAGGACAGCTGGTGTGGTAAATCTGGGAAGGAGATTCAAAGGACTGCTAAGGCAAGTGGTTGAGCTGACATCTTCATCCAAAGAAGGAGATAACCAAGAGGGTGAGACAAGAGAGGAAGACCATAGTCCGGGGGAATCTGATAGTGAGACTGATTACAATGAAGAGCAGTATCCCCCGACCACGAAAAGTACAAATAGTTAGAGGAGCGTCTGAGCGTAATGGAGATTTAGAAAGTGCTTGGGCTAGACTTTGAAGAGCTACGTTTGGTGTTTGGGATTGTCATTCCGCAAAAGTTCAAGGTGCCAGTGTTTTCCAATTACGATGGGGTTCCATGTCCCAAGATGCACCTCTGATCTTATGTGAGGAAGATACAACCTCACACTGTTGACAGGGACTTATGGGTCCACTTCTTTCAGGATATTCTATCTGGAACTCAGTTAGATTGGTTCTACCACTTGGAAAGGACCAACATTCATAATTGGGAAGACCTAGCCACTTCTTTCTATAAGCAGTATCAGCATAATACATACCTTTCTCCCACCCTTACTAAACTACAAAGTATGGCTATGGATTCGAGCGAGGGCTTTAAAGACTATGCTCAGAAGTGGAGGGACTTAGCAGGAAGAGTACAGCCTCCCCTGTCTGATAGGGAGCTAGTGGATATGTTTCTGGACACCCTGTCTGGTCCATTCTTTAATCACCTAATTGGAAGTTCCTCGGCCGACTTTACTGAATTAATCTTGACAGGGGAAAGAGTGGAAGTTGGAATTAAGAGTGGTAAGATCCAAAAGGATGCATCCTCCAGTGCATTAAGGAAGCCATTTTCTGGGAAGACAGAGGTTAGTGTTGTGTACAATCAAAGGAATTAGGACATAACTGAATGTCGTCCAACGGTATGGGCTGTCATGATCCCTAAGCCTGCACCCACTCAAGAGAGGAATAATCAGCAGAGAATATAAAGGCCGGTAAGATAGTTTACCCGAATAAATATGAATTTATCCCATGTTTTGCCTCATTTGTTAAAATCTAATTTGGTAACCTTGCGGGAGGCTCCAAAGAATCCTAACACTGCCTCTCCCCACTACAATCCAAATGCCTTCTGTGCTTATCATTCGGAAAGTCCAGGTCATGATACAAACAATTGTTGGGCTTTGAAAAACAAGGTACATACCTTCTCGAGGCGAAGGAAATTGAGTTTGACGCCCCTGAAATCCTAAATGTTATCACTGCTCCTATGCCCAAGCACGACCATGGTGTTAAAACTATTGATGATGATATGTTTGTTACTACTGTTGAAGAGCTTGTTACTCCTCTTATGACCGTTAAGTGGAACTTATTGAAGGCTAGTTTATTTCCGGGATATGGCGAAGGTTGCCACTTCTGTTTATCTCTACCGACTGGTTGTCATTTTTTAGAGGCAGGTGTTCAGCGCCTGATAGATGATAGAGAGATTTTGTTTGAGAAGAATCCCATTCCAACGATTTCTTGCAAACATGTTTCGGTAATAACCATTTCCTCCAATCCTCCCAGGATCTCCACCAAAAGACCCGTCAAGATTACATCTGTTCCGAAGGTTACTACACTGATAATTACTATGCCAGGGCCAATACCATACTCCTCAGATAAAACTGTTCCTTGGAACTATGGGGGTGATGTCTACTACCACGGTGTCAAGCAAGATTGGCTGGTTGATGAAGACTAGGTTTCCGAAAAGGCAGACCCCGACATTGGCAACATTGTGGGAACCAACAAAATAACCAGAAGTGGAAGAGTGTTCTCCCCTGAGATTTATCCTCCGAAAGATGTTACTAGTCCTGTGATCATTCCTACTTTTGTTCTTGTTGATATTACTACTACAATGCCTGTAATTACCCCTGTTGACACCCCTATCACCGAGTCGATCGAGACTCGGGGCAAAGACATAATGATTGAGCTTTTCCAGACGAAGGCACATTCAGTATCTATCCCAGAGGCTTCCAAGAAGGAGATGGAAGAAATTCTGAAAATTATCAAGAAAAGCGACTACAATATGGTCGAACAGCTGGGGCAGACCCCTTCAAAGATCTCTATGCTAGCCTTGTTGTTGTGCTCCGAAGCTCATGCGAAGGCTTTGGTGAAGTTCCTGAAAACTACCCATGTGCCCCAGGAAATCTCTGCTGACCAATTTGAAGATTGTGTGGCCAGTTTGACGGCTGATAATGGTTTGGGCTTTTCTGATGTTGATCTGACTCCTAGAGGGAGGAAACACAATGATGTGTTGCATGTCTCTGTCGAATGCAAGGGCACTACTTTAGCTCATGTCCTAGTAGATACTGGTTCATCATTGAATGTGCTACCCAAGAAATCTCTGGATAGGATAGAATGTGAAGGTTTGGCCTTGAAGCCCAGCAACATTGTAGTAAGGGATTTTGATGGTTCGAAGAGAATGGTGCATGGGGAGGTTGACATCTCCATCAGAGTTGGTTCTAAAAATTTCGACTCTACCTTCTACGTGATGAACATCAGACCATCCTATTCGTGTTTATTGGGTCACCCTTGGGTTCATGGGGCGGAAGCTGTTACGTCCACTCTGCATCAGATGATGAAATATCCTGTCAAAGGGAGAATTGTCACTGTACACAGCGAAGAAGAATACATGGTCAGTCACCTGAATTCCTTCAGCTATGTGGAAATGGATGGTGAGTTCATCGAGACTCCGTGCCATAATTTCGAAGAGGTACCTCAGACTTCGGCTGCAACTAAAAGTGTCACCAATGTGCCGAAGATCACCAAACCTCCCTTGAAGATGGCTTATCTCAAGGATGCAAAAGCGGTTGTCGAAGAAGGTGGGTCTACCATCTGGGATCAACTCACTGATATTCTATGAAAGTCTGATAAGTTTGATTTGGGTTTCTCTTCAGGGGCTCAAAAGGCTGTTCGACATGCTCGTGCTGGAAGATCTCCCCTACGCATCAGCAATCATGGGGTCAACGCTTTAGAAGACGGAGACGGTGACAATGACATGGACAACTGGATTTTCCTTACTACCAATGGTGGACCCAATAACTGGACGGAAAAAGATTTTGTACCGATTACTTTTGTTCAGAAGTAATTGTCTTTCTTGTTTTTTGGATATGTAATAAACAATATAACTTTATGGCCATGTATCTTACCCGGGGCACATCGGTTTATTTGTGAGGGATATCATGTTTTATTTTCATATGGCATTAATAAAGAATTGGACGTTTATGCATACAAATTTTGTGCTCTCTGTTTTTCTTTTCTACTTTTACTTTGTCTATACAGTTATTCTCTTACACACGCTCACGTATCAAACTGCAGATCCATGTCCACTCTGGATTCCATTGGTAACAGTTCTGCTATCGCCAGTTATGACTTTGAAAATCCGATCAACCAAGTTGAGGATGAAGGTGAGGAAGATTGTGAGGTACTTGGAGAACTTGCTAGGCTATTACAGTATGAAGAGAAGGCTATACAGCCTCATGAAGAGCCAATTGAGACAATAAACTTGGGCACAGAGGAAGATAGAAAAGAAGTCAAGATCGATGGAAATATAGGGCTTAATGTCAAACAACGGTTGATACAGATGTTGCATGATTATGTTGAGATCTTTTCCTGGTCATATGAAGACATGCCAGGACTGGATACAGATATTATGGTTCACCGTCTACCAACTAAATAAGATTGTCCTCTGGTAAAGCAGAAGGTCCATCGCATGCACCCTGAAATGTCAGACAAGATCAAAGCAGAGGTTATGAAGCAGTTCAACGTTGGTTTCTTAGCCGTCACCTCTTATCCCCAATGGGTTGCAAACGTAGTTCTGGTGCCTAAAAAAGACGGAAAGGTACGGATGTGTGTGGACTAGATATTTGAACAGGGCAAGCCCCAAAGATAACTTTCCACTCCCCCACATCGACGTTCTGGTTGACAACACCACGCATCACAAGATCTTTTCCTTCATGGATGGTTTCTCTGATTACAATCAGATCAAGATGGCACCTGAAGATATGGAGAAGATAACCTTTGTCACGTAATGGAGCATTTTCTGCTACAAAGTGATGCCTTTTGGATTAAAGAATGTCGGGGCAACCTATAAGTGAGCCATGGTTGCCTTGTTTCATGACATGATTCACCATGAGATAGAAGTATATGTGGATGACATGATAGTCAGGTCTCAAACTGAGGAAGAGCACCTTGATCATTTACAATAGTTGTTTGATAGGTTGAAGACGTACAAGATGAGGTAAAATCCAAACAAGTGCATCTTTGGGGTAAGGTCTGGTAAACTTCTAGGTTTCATTGTTGAAATTCTGGTGTATGCCAGTCTTCAGATGTTATACTCAATGTCTAGACATCTGATATGACATAATAAATACACTGCAAGGTAGATACCCAATTTTTTGTGATTCAGTACTAAAGTATAACAGAAGCATAGAGGTTGCCATATCTGCAGTTCTCGAACAAATAGCTTTGGTTTGTAAACTATCCATTCATAGCCTGATGTCTCAACATTGGTTGCAACATCATCTATCACATACCATGAAGCAAACAAACCCCTTAGTTCTGTTTATCATGCACACAAACCAGCAGGATATCCATTCATCTCTTTTGACATCATCTGTAACATTCACACAATTTTATCCAAGTTGTACCAGATATACTTTGAAGGTGCAGAGGATAGACCACACGATGTACCTAGTTCTGTCCATCTGGTACACATGATCAACAGAGAGCAAACAACCTTCACAGTTCTGTTTCTCCTGCACAGATATCAGCATGATGTCTTAACATGTTCTGAGACATCATCTGTTACAACATTACAGTTTTACCTTGATATATAACAGACAGAATTATAAAGTGTTGAAGGTAAAAACACAATCAATTGTTAACCCAGTTCGGTGAAACACACCTACTCTGGGGGCATACCAAGCCAGGAAGAAGATCCACTATCAGCAATATTAATTCAGGACTAAACTTCACAAGTTCCCATCCCTCACTTAATCATTTACCCAGTGCAACCTATACCTAGGAACTCCTAGATAGAAACCTACCAGTTTCCATTCCTATTGCCGCAACAACAGAAGTCTAACTCCTACTCAAGAAGTAGTGCCCTCCCACTTGGTTTCCTACATTACGATGAATAAGAAGTAATGCAAAAAATACTTAGACTTGCTTCACAGCTTCGTCCAAGAACACTCAAACTCTTACCTACAGGTATCGAGTTACACACATGGTAACCTTGCCACAGATCGACAGGTTTACCTAACAGAACACCCCCAATATTACATTATGTGAGGCTTACAAATGATCTTCTAAAAAAGGGATATCTTGAAAAACAGCAGCTCTGTTGAATATATAGCAGCTGCAACTTCAGTTAGGGTTTCCAAAAACCTAGGGATAATTCCGTTTGACCTAAAGACCAGGTCACAGGACTTTATTAACCAGGTTAGGGTTGAGCTAGGTTACCCCTCAGAAAATGCAGGATTCTGTTCAGGAAGGACTGAGTTATTTCCTGAAAAAACTCAGACTTATCCAATCCTGCAATCCTGTTAGTTCAGAACAGGATGTCATAACATCTGTTATGACATCTGAGAAAAACTGTTTACTGATTTAGCAAAATGTGATCATTTTGCAAAATGCTCAGATACACACTTATAAACATCAGTATTTGAATTACAATATTTTTCTGCAAAGGTACCTAATGAGTCAGTACAAACTGAACTAGAATGTTATGACATCAGTCATGACATTCACACATACACTTGGGATTTACCAAAAATGCAAGCCAATACCTAAACACCTACAAACTCCCCCTTTGGCAGATTTTTGGCTAAAGACCCTAAACAATTAGAGATAGATAGCAGCAGAAATAAGTGACAGCAGAAAAATAGAATGTCAAGTACTAATTAAGTAAGTACCAAAATATTCTCCCCCTCTTTAGCCACAAATGGGCCAAAGATACATGTTCAAAAAGATTATACAGTTATCCAAAACAAATAACAAGAGCAGCAGCAGAAAAAAGGAACTGAACACACTTCCAAACTCCACCAGATATCAGCACCAACCAGCAACACCACCAAATAGCAACCAACCTTTAAGCACTGTCATCAGGCTCGGAGGGTTCTGGCTTCTTCCTTTTCTTGTGAGCAATGTCAACATTCTTTTCTTTGTCTGATGTCTCAACATCCTTAGAGACATCTGGATTTAAAGGAACAGCATTTGAACTTTCTTGATTTAAAGGACTACTCCCCACTCCACCAATTACTAGAAATCACACTCTGCCTCAGTTATATAATACCTTTATTAGATGACAAGTTATCACCTAATCATTCCAGCTCACTAAAATGTTTCATAATGAGACACAAACGCCCTGTTTTCTTAGCAGATGAAAACATGCTCAAATCCTATGTCGTCATACATTCTGCTATTTTCATATTAGCAGCTTGAAACCATTCCATTTACACAAAGATGATGGTTACTCCCTCTGAGTCATACAACTGTACACACATGGGTTTATTAATAGTAATCCACACTTCATCCAATTTTCCTCCTGTCTGTAGTTTTAGAGGAAATTGGGAACAATGTCATTAAGCAATGTGATGATATTCGGTCAGACATAGTCCTCTTCAGTCTTGAACACATCATCCCAATAGTTAATAAAGTGCCACACTTTATATCCTACGAGTCTGATAAAGACTTTCCGTACAAACCAATACTCCCCCTGTTAGGGACAATCACTTCTCCTCATGGAAACAAGTAGGTCACATTCAATACTCAGTTGGACCTTCAAGACAACTTCTGATTCAAAGTAAATAAGACCCCTTGATGAATGGAAAACATAAGACGCATCTTCATGTCTTCAAGAGCGCACCCTCTATTCAACTATATTGGTTGAACGCATCCATACTCTGAATCAAACTTTCTTCAGACCAGAACAAGTTAGAACATCCTTGGTCTAAGTCAACCTTTCTGAGTCACATCATACAAAGGACATCTTCTGAAAATCTTTAGAAATTACTCTGACATCTTCAGACCATCCTCAGACAATATTCAGACCTTACTGCGCTACCAGCTTGATCAGAACAAAATCAAACACACAAATAGGGACACCAACATTCTCATCCCATTACAAGAGATAATCTACTATAGATGACTCATAACTTCTACCACAAGCTCCAAGAGATGAATAAAAGCCACCTCCTCTTTGTATTCAACTCATTACTCTTCTGCCCAAAAGTACTCTGTCTAAGACTAACCTCAATAATAATCAGCTGCCACATGTTGATTATCTTGATTCTCCGAATCCACTGCTGAGATAGACCAAATCCCACTGTTTGATTATCTCCTTCATGAATCCTCATATGAAAAAATCAAATGCCACCTTTTGACTTCTCCATGTTTATTAGCTAATTCACTTCCTTACCTAGATCAGAACCAGACTGATCCAAGTAACCACCATCAAGATTATGATGTCTTCTTCTTCTTGTAGCTTCAAGTCTGAAAACGTTTCCAGGAAACTTTTTCAGAGATCAAATGATTTTATTGTTACCAAAGAGATAACTCTAAAGCATCACTCTTCCTGTGATTCTTCACAGGGTCTAGAAGAAGGAATGTTCCCACATCTTTAAGAACATCAGTTATCTTGAACTCCAAGGATAATCAATTAAATACTTGTACTTGTCACAAATAGCAATTGATCTTAAATCCTTCCCATTATCCTGTAAGATACTTTCACCATTTGAATACTTTGACATACTCTTCGTGTGTTAATATCTTCTTCTTGCAAGCACTTCCTTTGAGAGACCAAAGAGTTGAGATATCTAGGTTGCCACCCTTGACTCAAGTAAATAGAATTTTCTCTGAACAAACTCTACTCACCTCAACAGATTTGAAACTCCTACCAGATCAGATTCATCCTTAGGAATGAGAGAGATGAATCCTTCCTTGCAAATATGTCACACAACACCCAGAACCCATGTGACATAGGTCAACAGCCAGCTAAACACCAGGCTGAACTAATGTGAGGAGGTTAACCAAATCTCCCCCTCAAACTACCAATCATGGAAGCTCCACACAAAATATCCATGCATTGTACACAAATGTCTCGACATGACATATGACATCCCTACCAGATTCAAGTAACTCCAAGAGTTATACCTGTTCATACTCCAATCACACCAATTAGACTTCAGCTGACCTTAAGTACTTCAGAGAAGACAACAACACCAATCATCAGCAGATATGTATTGCCAGAACATACTACCTTAACCAAATTCTGAGTCTTCATATTCTCACATCTTGAAAGATCTTCCACTTCTAATCATGATGTTTAAATGACAAGATTCATGATCCCAATCTACTTCTTATGAAGGAGCAATAATGCTGCACCATCATTGACTTTTATTAACCAATGAGCTTGTCTTTCTTCACACCATAGTACTCCAGGGAACAACTGCTCAGCCCTGATCAATGTCACATCTCAACCAGCTTCACTTCTAGAGTTCTGACTCCTAAAAGTAACCTTCGAGAGCACACAGACATAGTTGACTCTACCATTGTCAACTTTGCACACACATATGTCTCCTCTTCCAGGTCAGGAGTAGGTTCCAAACAAAAGTATCCCTTTGTTTGACACCCAAAACATATGCTCTTCAACTAGTAGCTGCATACTTGTTCCACCATCACATAGAACATCAGTTCCATCACCTTGGAACAAGGCCCTCCTTGAAATTCTTCAAGGTCTTCGTATAACACTAATCCGTGATTATGTGATTCTTACCATCCTGAACGAAGAACGTCTTCATGAGTGGACTTGAGAGGACTCAAGTATCTGTGACATCTTCAATAGCTTATGTTGAATTCTTGAATACAGTAGCCTTCAATCCACAAGAGGGGAATCACATCAGAGCTTGAGTTTTGCCAAGTATTACACAGCGGAAGAACATAATACAACTCAATCTTTGTACACACACTTTAGGCGTACACAAATCCTAGGTTTGAAAATAAATCAAACCTAGAGCAGCTACCACACAGCCAGGCCAAATGCCAATCACCAAAGACAGGTACACACAGTTCCTGTCATGAATAGTCCATCCTCCCACTTTAAGGGACCATTCAGGGAAATAACAAACCTTTCCAGGTTACAATCTCCAGTACTAAGATTGACCTTGCAGATACCAGAAAGTATCACCCATGGATCTCATCCAGAAACAGAACAGGATGCCTGCTCTGATACCAATTGAAATTCTGGTGTATGCCAGTCTTCAGATGTTATACTCAATGTCTAGATATCTGATATGACATAATAAATACACTGCAAGGTAGATACCCAATTTTTTGTGATTCAGTACTAAAGTATAACAGAAGCATAGAGGTTGCCATATCTGCAGTTCTCGAACAAATAGCTTTGGTTTGTAAACTATCCATTCATAGCCTGATGTCTCAACATTGGTTGCAACATCATCTATCACATACCATGAAGCAAACAAACCCCTTAGTTCTGTTTATCATGCACACAAACCAGCAGGATATCCATTCATCTCTTTTGACATCATCTGTAACATTCACACAGTTTTATCCAAGCTGTACCAGATATACTTTGAAGGTGCAGAGGATAGACCACACGATGTACCTAGTTCTGTCCATCTGGTACACATGATCAACAGAGAGCAAACAACCTTCACAGTTCTGTTTCTCCTGCACAGATATCAGCATGATGTCTTAACATGTTCTGAGACATCATCTGTTACAACATTACAGTTTTACCTTGATATATAACAGACAGAATTATAAAGTGTTGAAGGTAAAAACACAATCAATTGTTAACCCAGTTCGGTGAAACACACCTACTCTGGGGGCATACCAAGCCAGGAAGAAGATCCACTATCAGCAATATTAATTCAGGACTAAACTTCACAAGTTCCCATCCCTCACTTAATCATTTACCCAGTGCAACCTATACCTAGGAACTCCTAGATAGAAACCTACCAGTTTCCATTCCTATTGCCGCAACAACAGAAGTCTAACTCCTACTCAAGAAGTAGTGCCCTCCCACTTGGTTTCCTACATTACGATGAATAAGAAGTAATGCAAAAAATACTTAGACTTGCTTCACAGCTTCGTCCAAGAACACTCAAACTCTTACCTACAGGTATCGAGTTACACACATGGTAACCTTGCCACAGATCGACAGGTTTACCTAACAGAACACCCCCAATATTACATTATGTGAGGCTTACAAATGATCTTCTAAAAAAGGGATATCTTGAAAAACAGCAGCTCTGTTGAATATATAGCAGCTGCAACTTCAGTTAGGGTTTCCAAAAACCTAGGGATAATTCCGTTTGACCTAAAGACCAGGTCACAGGACTTTATTAACCAGGTTAGGGTTGAGCTAGGTTACCCCTCAGAAAACGCAGGATTCTGTTCAGGAAGGACTGAGTTATTTCCTGAAAAAACTCAGACTTATCCAATCCTGCAATCCTGTTAGTTCAGAACAGGATGTCATAACATCTGTTATGACATCTGAGAAAACCTGTTTACTGATTTAGCAAAATGTGATCATTTTGCAAAATGCTCAGATACACACTTATAAACATCAGTATTTGAATTACAATATTTTTCTGCAAAGGTACCTAATGAGTCAGTACAAACTGAACTAGAATGTTATGACATCAGTCATGACATTCACACATACACTTGGGATTTACCAAAAATGCAAGCCAATACCTAAACACCTACAATTGTCAGTGACAAGGGCATTCAGGTAGACCCGGAAAAAGTAAAGCCTATACAAGAGATATCGGCTCCTTGCACTGAGAAGGAGGTCAGAGGCTTTTTGGGACGACTAAATTACACTGCCAGGTTGATTTCCCATTTAACTGCTACTTGTGAGCCAATCTTCAAGCTCCTGAAGAAAGATCAAGTGGTAAAGTGGAATGATGAATGCCAGACTTCCTTCGAAAGTATCAAGGAATACCTTAAAGAACCACCAATTCTGATGCTTCCGATTGAAGGAAGACCTTTGATAATGTACTTAACAATGTTATATAATTCAATGGGGGCGTGTGCTGGGACAACATGATGAGTCTGGTCGAAAAGAGCATGCAATATACTACCTTAGAAAAACATTTACCGACTGTGAAACAAGAAACTCACTGCTCAAGAAAACTTGTTGCGCTTTAGCATGGGTTGCTTGCCGACTGAGACAGTATATGTTGACCCATACTACTTTGCTGATATCTAAGATGGATCCGATCAAGTACATATTTGAGAAGCCCGCACTCTCCGGAAGAATAGCAAGATGGCAAATGATCTTGACCGAATATGATATCCAATACACAACCCAGAAAGTAATCAATGGAAGTGCACTAGCTGATCATTTGGCTCATCAAGCTGTGGATGACTACCAGTCCATAAATTTTGAGTTCCCGGATGAGAATATTATGCTATTGACTGAATATGAAGAACCTGGACCAGATGAAGGACCTGAAGAAGGATCCTGATGGATTATGGTTTTTGATGGAGCCTCGAACGCACTCGGCAATGGCATTGGTGCTGTAATTATATCTCCTAAAGGATGTCATACTCCTTTCACCGCCAAATTATGTTTCAACTATACGAACAATATGGCGGAGTATGAAGCATGCATCATGAGTCTCAAAGCTTCTATTGACCCGAGTATCAAGTTCTTGAGCGTTTTCAGGGATTCAAGCTTGGTAATAAGTCAAATCAAAGGAGAGTGGGATATGAAGCACCCGAATCTCATCCCATACAAAGAGCACATGTTGACATTGCTTCCACACTTTGAAGAGGTCACCTTTGAACATTTTCCACGAGAAGAGAATCAGTTAGTGGATGCGCTAGCTACCATGTCATATATGTTCAAGGTCAAGTGGGACAACGAGGCTCCCCGAATCACTATTGAGAGGTTGGATGAACCAGCATACTGCTACGAGATTGACACTAAAGAAGTAGCAGACAAACCTTGGTTTCATGAAGTGAAAAGGTATCTCGAGGCTCAAGAATATCCCGAGGGGGTATCTTTCAATGATAAGAAGTTTCTGAGAAGGTTAGCCGCAAAGTTCTTCCTCAGTAATGGAATCCTCTACAAGCGCAACCATGACTCTACTTTACTTCGGTGCGTAGACAAGTGTAAAGCAGAGAGGATTATGGAATATTTACACGAAGGTTCCTTTGGAACCCATTCTAGTGGACATACCATGGCTAAAAAGATCCTACGGACAGGATAGTATTGGTCCTCTATGGAAGCGGACTGCTATCAGTATTCCCGAACTTGTCACAAATGCCAGATCTATGCTGATAAGGTGCATGTACCTCCGGTTCCTTTGAACGTCTTGACGGCTCCTTGGCCCTTTGTAATATGGGGCATTGACATGATCAGAGAGATTAGACCTACCACTTCCAATGGGCATCACTTCATCCTGGTGGCCATTGATTATTTCACGAAGTGGGTTGAAGCTGCCTCTTTTGCTACTGTTACCAAGAACGTTGTGGCACATTTTATCAAGCATAATAGGATTTGTCGGTATGGTATTACAGAGAGAATCATCATTGACAATGGTACAAATCTCAACAATATGATGATCACCGAACTCTGTAACTAATTCAAGATCCAGCATCATAATTCTTCCCCTTACCGGCAAAAGATGAATGGCACCGTGGAGGCTGCTAACAAGAATATTAAGGAAATCATACAGAAGATGACGGTGACATACAAAGACTGGCATGAGATGTTACCATTTTCTCTTCATGGGTACCGTACCTCCGCACGAACGTCGACAGGGGAAACACCCTACTCTCTGGTATATGGTATGGAGGTTGTCCTACCTATTGACGTTCAGATCCCTTCTCTGAGAATCATGAAGGATACAGGTTTGAACGAAGACGATTGGATCTAGACTCGACTTGATCAACTGAATCTGATTGATGAGAAAAGGCTTACTGCTGTTTGTTATGGTCAAATGTATCAAAAACGGATGATCAAGGATTTCAATAAAAAGGTCAGATGACAAGTATATCAAGTCGGGGATCTAGTGATCAAGTGCATCATACTGCCGCAAGGTAATCCCAGGGGCAAATGGACTCCCACATACAAAGGGCCATTTTTGATCAAATGCATATTTTCTGAAGGAGCCATGATTTTGACCACCATGGATGGTGACGACCTTCCTCACCCTGTTAATGCGGACATAGTGAAAATATACTACGCATGAATAAAGACCCGCTAGGTTAACTGGCCTAGGCAAAAATAAGGGCATCCCAGCGAACCAAAAGGGTTCGGGCAAAAATTAGGGATGAAAACAAAAAATATCTGTACACCCGGCAAGTCGAAAACCTGAAAAGGTGGCTTGGGAAAAAAAGGGTATCCCGGTGGACTGAAAACCTAAAAGGGCGGTCCAGGAAAATGTTAGGGATTTGAAGCGTATCACTATGTCCCATTGGATCACCTTGCGACCAGACTTCAGTATCAACTATCAAGTTCAAACGGCACCGATCAATCCAGTCAGCTTCAGACAAGTAGCAAAGTGATGAGACGCTCAAAGACATGGGGGAAATAGCAGAATTGAAACTCAATGGGATTATTACACATAGTTTTTTCTTCTTTTTGTACACTACTTTGTATAGTTTTCACTCTCGCGGCGGCGTTCTCCTACTAGAACGTCAGCCTCTTTGTACAAAACGCCTATTATAGGCAAGCTTCAGAAATCAATACAAATCATTTATTTGGAAGTACAAAACTGTTTGTTTTTCTTTTTTCTTTTTCCTGTTTTGTTATGCAAAAACGTCCAATAACTTATTCTTGACATATGCATTTGAATATGATTTCTATCCACAAATATTTGCATAAGAAATAGAAAGACAGTTTCTCATGACTTTAAGGAACAGGGCAAAGTCCAAAAAACCATATCAGTCCCGATAGGTTACTCCTTCCATCAGGTATTAGGGCAGAGACAGTTTTGACACAAAGTCACCATTACATATTGACCCCGTGACGTCTATGTTCCCCGCAAAGTAGAAACAACCAAAGTTTCGATCTCTCCTTCCCCAAGTAGGAATTATCTTCTCCAGCAAAGTTCCTTCAGAGAGCTGAAATATGTATTCCCCAACCGAGTTGTATGATCCAACAGTTATAAAACCTCCCCCCGAGTAGAGTTTATTTCTCTAACTACAGAAGTTCATTCCCCAACAATGTTTATTTCTCTACAACGGAAGCATCTTCCAATAACACATCTCCCTTGTTGTACCCCAAAATTTGCCCTCCCATATTCTTCAAGAATTGCCAAGTCAAAGGTTCAAAAATCTCCCCAAGGGTTGCACAGTTCAAGGGCCTCCTAACAGTCAAAATTAGGGTTTTGGGTTCTGACTAAGAAAATGAAGTTTCCAAGGGTCCAATCAAGTCCCACATGCCTACAAACATGGTCAAGCATCCTCATACCAAGTTTCAAGACTTACAGCTCAAAATTGCACAGTCAAAAACCCTAATTGCACTACAGTCAACTGTAGGGGCAAAATGGTCATTTGACAGTCAAAAGTTCAAATTTTTGGTCAACATCTCATTTTGAAGCCACAAACATCATTTGATCAATATTTGATCATGATTCTCAAAGCTTGGCTCAAAAAGTCTCAACATGCAAAAGTTTCCATATTTGGACAATTGAAAAAGTCAACTGTAACTTGACCAGGGCATAACTTCCACATGGTTTATCAGAAAAATTCCATCCAAAGCTCATTTTGAAGAGAAAGACATTTCCTACAACTCCTCTTCACACTTCAAGTCCAAGAAATTCTCTCACAAAAAGTTATCAATTTCAACATTATAGGTCATTTTCAAAAGTCAACAAAAAGGGACTTTAAGTCAAAGACCATAACTTTAGATTGGTAAATCAAAATGACATGGGACAAAAGGCATTGGTTAGAGGACTCAAAGACCTTTCCAAAATGTCCAAGAACATGAACAAAGCTTAAAAATTGAGCAAGTTATGCCTTGTGGAAGTTGGGAAATTTTTGGATATTTTGAAAAGTCAACATTGCTTCAAAGGTCTTAAAAATGCTAATGGGCCTCTTTTTCTTCCACAATTCATCATCCAAGGCATGTGCACGACTATTTGGCCCAAAGGGAAGTTTTTTTATCATTTTTATTTATTTATTTGGATTTTTAATTATTAATAATTCATTTAATTAAATTAAATAGGTGAAAAATGCTAAACCTAATGTTTTAAATCTTTTTGTGCATGGAATAGGCTCAATATTTCGTGCATAATCAGATATAGAAAGAATCATGGTGATTGGATATGATTGGCATCAAAAGCATGTGAAAAAGATTGAAAACATTATGCATGAAAATCAAATCTTCCATACATCAATTCCTTGATTCCTTGGACAAAAAAACCTACCCTAATCATTCACATATAAGTACTCATGCAAACCCTAATGCATATGATCTCAGAGCTGCGCCATAGACAAAGAACAAAACTTGAGTTTTTGCCAAAAAAGTTGAAAACTGAAAACTAGGTTTTAGGGCTTTTCAAGGTCAAATAATCACTCCATTAGCTTGCCAAGGTTTCCAGGAGACGATTCCAATCAAGAACTTTGTCCCATACTCGAGGAGGTGGTATATCTGAGTCAAGCTTTGCACGAAAAATTCCATAATCGAATCATGAATCTCATGCATTTTTCGTGCGTTTTCTTTATTGATTTATATTCCTTGATTAATTCTGAAGCTAACCACATGGTTTAATTGAGTTTTTATATACTATACACGAATCTGCCATTGTTGTCTTTTAGGGTTTTCAAAGCTTTGAATTGGGGTTTCCCAGTTAAAGAAAAATTAGAACCTAACAGTACCATGACTGGATTCAGCGTGCTTGGACGATTCTAAAGCAACCCTCGCGCTCAATTTATGAGCTACCACGAGCTAATCGCTATTTTGAAATATGGTATAGTTGAGGACGGTTCAAAACCATTGCTAATGATTTTTTGTTTCAGGAAAAAAACAAAGCCAAGGAAGAAGAAGGGTATGTGGCCAGCGTTGATTGGTTCATTTAAATTCGCGCGCGGAAATCCCACTAACCCTTGTTTTCTCTTATAATATTTATTTGCTATTACATAATCAAAGCGCGTTGGATAGCTCAGTGGTAAAGCGTAGCATTGGTAATCTCCAGGACCTGGGTTTGAGCCCCAGGTCCCCCTCCCATTCCATATTATTTTTCTAATTGTGTTTGTGTGTAGCTTACTCCCAGAATTCCACCATACATCCCTCCAATCCAGCTTGCCACTTGGCCAATGGAAACAATCTGAAGGCCCGGATTTGAAGAACATGGTAAACCTGAGTCAACGCACCTACACGCGTCCTGAAGAAGTCAAAAGAGGCCAAAGATTAATGGGCCTAAAATGCTGATTTAACCCCCAATTTGGGGACAGACCCCCCTAGGTTTGCAATCTCTCTTATATTTTTCATTTTTTATTTGATTCAATTATTTCTCTTTTGATTAATTTCTTTAATTTAAATATTTTCATAGAAACATAAAAAAAAATATAAAAATCAGAAAAAGACAAAAAATAAGTATTTTTATTTAAATGTTATTTTTTTGTAAATAAATATTATTCATTAACTTTAGCTATTAAATTAGATTTAATTCAAGCATTTTCTTAATTAAATTAAAATTTGTAGAATTAGGGTTTGTATTAATTTTTTATCCTTTTTCTTTTCTTCTCACTAATAATTAAATATTATTTAATTTTATAAATCAAATCGCATGTAAATAATTAGATTAATTTTAGGTTAAAATTTAATACTTTCTTAATAAACTAAAAAACAATTAGAATTAGGGTTAATATTTTAATTTCAATTAATCTTTCTCATTAAAACCATAAATGCAAAAAATCTCAAAAAAATAATTTCTTTTTCTTTTTAATTTCATTAATTTAATAATCGTTTAATTTAATTTCATTAAAAAAGGGGTCCAACGCCCTCGTTTCCAATTTTAATTTAATTTGCGCATTTTCTTTTATCTCTTATAATTTTTATGTACTTCTCCCAAAGCCATGTAAATATTTATCTTTCGCACTTTACTTTAAATTCTTCATTTACTTTCTGTCAAATCGGGTCCTGGATTTTAATTTGGCGATGTGGACCCGCGCCTTTGTAATAGCTTTAGAACTTTATATTTCTCGCAATTTTTAACTATTAATAATGACATGCAAGAATGAATGATAAAATAAAAACAAACGCATAGATCACTTTGACATGAACAAGATAAAAATAAACAAACATGACACACAAATCACACACCACCCCTAGGGTACGCCTCACTGTTGCCTTGCCTCGAAAGGTGATCGTCGAGTAGAGGATGTCTTAGTAAGTCCTCATGATCCGGGAACCTGGCATGAGGGTAGCTTCTAAGGTGTCTTCCCATTGCTCTGGTGATCACCATGTCCCGAACCTCGAATTGACCCGAACACCTCCAACGGTGGTGCTACCTACCTCTCAATGGTGGGATGGCACTACTTTAAAGGACATTTACACAGACGAATTCCTTAGGGTAGGTAGACGACTCGTGGATACTTGCTCTAATTTCAAAACAAATCAAAAAAATACTTTTCACACCAACACATTTTCAAAAAAGCTTTCGAAAGTAATTTTTCAAACACTCTTGAGGACCGATACAAGAGTCGAACTGGAATTTTCAAAGAAACTTTTTAAAACCCACATTGAAAAGCAAACAAACCATTTTTGAAAACACAAATGAGCAAGTATCTAAGAGCCCATGGATAACCATGGATAGAAAGGGTGCTAACACCTTCCCTTTCTATAATCTACCTCCCGAACCGAGAGCGATCTCTTTAAGGAATTTTTCTGTGCTTTTGTCCTTTCCATTAGGAGAAAATAAAAGACGGTGGTGACTCTTGCTTACCGCGACATTTCGCGAACCAGCGTTAAACAGTCAGTTCCAGATCCACCGATCACATCCCTCCACATAGTTTATTCTCAAGCAGAGTAAATCCCCGACAGAATATCCTCAAACAGAAAGAGGAAATCCCCAGTGAATCGTCTCCATTCATCATCCCCGGTGGAAATGAAGGATTCAACCTCCCAATACTCTCCAGCAGCAGTCTGGGATTTACTTTCCCAGACTGAGAAACATCACAATAGCATTTCATATTCATACATCAATGGCATGAACATACACATCTCATATAGCACAGTCTCATTTATTTTGAGAACGTCATTACACAATGCATACGACTAACTCGTCACCTTTTTCAGGAAAGATCAAGTCAACAGATACTTTTGACTGCTTACATGACCTGGCAGTCTTCTCAAAAGCTATGTCTAACGAAGGGCTATTTCAGCATCTTCCTCAAAAATATTTTCTCAAAAGACCTTCTCTAGTTCAGTTAGATCGACACTGAGATCTCTCTGATTTCTATTCCAGTTGAAGATACTCCAAGACATTTGTCTTGTTCAGTTGAATCGATACTAAGATTTTTATGATTTCTATTCCAGTCAAAGTTGATTCAAGACCTTCCTCTGGTTCAACTAAATCGATACTAAGATTTTCTTGATCTCTATTCCAGTTGAAGACAACTCAAGAACTTTCTTTGGTTTAGTTAAATTGACACTAAGATTTTTCTGATTTCTATTCCAGCTGAAGAAATTGTGAAGCCTGGACACGACCAGATAACAACCCAAGTCACTGAAGCTTGGATTCCGACAGATAACAGTTTAAGAAACTGCAAAGCCTGGAGTACGACCATATAACAGTTTAATCTCATTTCCCCAATAAGTCGTTGTGAAGCCTGGAATACGACCAGATAGTAGTCAGCCTTATTATCCTTAGCAAGTCACTATGAAGCCTGGATCTTGACCAGATAGCAGTTCACTTCGGTCTCTTTAATCAAGAGATGACTCCCTAGTAGAGTAGTGGACAACTAAAGCTCCTAAACTCTATTCCCCAAAACAGATACCAACATTCCTCAGCGGAGTCCTCCTCAATAACCGGCATAGAAATTCCCACAAAGGAATATCTCATGATATCAACATTGTTCCGGATGGAATCTTTAAGCCCATCTCCGATAACTCTCAGTCACATTGCTTTGGATGGCATCTTTAAGCCCATATCTAACGATCACCCATCACCTTATCCAAATGGCATCTGTAAGCCCATTCCTGATATTAACTACACAGTCAAGTATCGTCTCAGACGAGTGCAAATTTCTGGGCACTCTAGTGTTCAATCATTTCCACCTTCAAATCGCGAAAGGTAGACCAACCAATCTACATCTTCAGGTTTAAGAATATTAAACAGGGGCAGCTGTTGTACCCCAAAATTTGCCCTCCCATTTTCACTCAAGACATGCCTTTAGAGGTTCTCAATTGCTCAAGGATGACCAAGAATTGACCAGACAAATTCTCCTCCTAAGGCAATGAATCTCAAATTAGGGTTTCAATTTCAAGTAAGATGTATGAGTCAAAAGGATCCCAAATGTTCTCCATTGTCCTAATATGTCTTCAAGATCATCCATGCCAAATTTCATGCCTTGAGCAATAAGTTTGCTTAGTCAACTGCTCAAATGCCTAGAAATCAACTATATTAGGTCAAAAGTCAATTGTGGCCCAAATACAGTCAAACTTCAAGATTTTTGCTCAACGTCAAAATTTTGAAGTAATATCCATCATTTTATCAAGGATTGATCATGATTCCTCAAGAAATGCTCCCAACTCATCAAAAGTCAGAAATGTCAAATTAGGGTTTCTATAGGAAAAGTCAATCAAACTTTGACCAAGCATAACTTTCTCATACTTTATCAGATTTTTCCAACCAAGGCTCATTTTGAAGAGAATCCAATTCCCTACAACTCCTCTTCATCCCTCAAGTCCAAGAAATGCCTTAATCAAAAGATACAAGTTCAAACATTATAGGTCCTTTCAAAAAGTCAACAAAAACACCTTTTAGGTCAAAGCTCCTTACATGAACATGGAAGATCCAATTGATATGAAACTAAAAAGGTTGTTTAGAGGACATCCTAAGCTCTCTAAAAAGTCCAAGAACACCCTCTTAGGGTAAAAATGAGAGAGATATTCATTGCTAAAGTTTAGCAATTTTTGGAAATGTGCATGAAGCAAATAATGACGAAACTTGATTTTTTTCCAAATGGGCCCATGTTTTCATGTTTGAAACTTGTTCCTAACATGGCCCACGACCACTGAGCTCACTCATACATTTTTCATTATTTTTATCATTTGTTTTGATTTTCTATTCATTAAAATCAAAATAAATCAAATAAAATAGTGAAATAATAAAATAAAATCCAAGATTTGTTTTTATGACCACATAATCTGTCTAGAATCAGCTGGCAAATCAAATATTTCGTGCAAGGGATGATTGGAACAAAAGGAGCATGATTTGGCCTATTTTAGAAACTTAAAATATCCATGGCAAATAAAATATTTTTTCTATAATTCTTCAAGATTGCATCCAGTTTTATTGACCTAATTCATTCCCTTATATACTCATAACATTCCCAGATCAAAAAAGGAGGATTGGCCGCACGAAACTGATAGTAGAAACTTCTTTTTTTTTGACAAAAAGTGGCCATCGAATTTTGATTTACAGGGAGGTTCAAATCATTTTAAAGCTTGCAATTGATTCTTGGGATAATTTGGAAGCTAACTGGATCACTTGCATGCATCAGGACGTCCAGAATCATCCCCCACGACCTCACAGTGTGCACACTTGTTCTTGAATTTGATTTTGCCAATATATGCATTATAAATGAATTTTGAGTATGAATTCATGTTTATATGATCATTTAGAACATATTTGAATAATTAATCATTGGTTTTGATGCATATTTGATCGATTGCCATTGTTAGGGTTTTGAGGTCCGTTTTAGGGCTTTCTAGTACAGGTGAAATTGGGCCTAAAGAAGAACACCATTGTATTCACGGGATCAAACCCAATTGATCTATGTATTTACATTAAATTTATATTGCCTGTGGTGAATTTTGGAAATATACAGGTCCTTTAGTGACAGCCATGTCCGTAGGTAAAGGTCTGTTGGCAAAAACGACAGCCCATTGGGGAAGACGGAGGCGTGGCATATCATGAGTGGGTCATTTGAATTGTGTGTGTTTTCTCTCAAACACTGACCCTTTATTGCATATATTATATTATGTTTAATTTGTTTAACGAATTATAAGCTGACTCAGATGGTAAAGGTGAGGGATAAGCTGCCTCAGATGGATAAGTTGGTACGACCCTGCCTCCTGCATATTATTTTTCTAACATCCTTCTTTCAGATCCAGTACTCCCAACCTCAACGCGCGCACTATAAGCCTTATCATCATCACCATCAGATCAATCAGCGCCAGATCCAACGCTCCCAACAGGTAGTCCCCACCATGGACCTCCAAGAGGAAGCAACACCAGATCCAGCGCAAGAGGTATTGGGCTTACAGCTTTTGGGCTTTGGACAAAAATTTCAGTTTGCAACCCCCAATCTGGGTTCACACCCCCCTCAGTCTTATTTCTTAATTTCTCTATTTTTTATTTATTATTTCATTTTTATTTCTTTTGTTTGAAATCATTTTTTTCAAAAATCATAAAAATTAGTAAAATCACAAAAAATAGGATTTTGTTTTTTTATTAGAATTAATTTTTGTAAATTAATTTAATGTAATTATTTTGATTTGTTTCTTTAAAATAAAATTAATTAGATCCTAGGTTTAATTGCAAAAATCTTTTTCTTCAAAAATATCAAACATATTAGTTTTTTTATTCATAATTATTTTTTTATTATTAGTAATTTCTTCAGTTAATTAATTTAATTAATCTTAATTTATTTTCATTAATTAAAATTAATTAGAAGATTAGTTTAAATTTCAATTCTTTTTTTCATAAGAAATCCCAAAAATATTTTCAATGAGCAAGTTAGATTTGTTAGGGTTTTGATCTTTTTTTCCAGTTTTAATTCACGCGCGTTATTATTTTGCCATTCGATTACTTTTTTTATTATTGATGTAACTGCGTCCAGTTTGTAATAGTTTAATTAGGGTTTATAATTTCCGCACTTTACTTTTCAGTCATTAATTATGTAATTTCCCCAAGGCCCTGTAACAGTTAGGAACTTTATTTTTCGTCCATTTATTTTTCCCGCATAATAAACTGCTTAGATGAATGGTAAATAGGGTTGCATGGAAAGATAATGATTAATTGAACATAGATAACCCTAAATTCACAAGATAAATGAACAGAATCAAGTACACTTTCACATGCTCACCCCTAGGTTATCTCTCACTTGGTTGCCTCGGAAAATAACAGTCATAATTCTTGAAACGGGAGATTTCTTAATGACTGTTCTTAAGTCTAAAGAGATCACTAGTCCCGGGATGACCCTCTCGACTGTTGCCTAGGTTAAAAATGTGATCTTAGGGCTTTAGGATTGTTACTAAGAGTTTTTGCCCAGTTTCCTTTAGTGAACGTACGTCCCTTTTGATAGTCCCTCAAACATCCGACGACTAGGGCTACCTACTCACTAATAATAGGATAGCACTGTCTAAAGGATAGGAGGAAAAGAACAAACTTTTTTCGAGTAGGTGGATAACTGTTAGGTACTTGCTCAAACAATTCTTTTACACACTACACTTTCAAATACTTTTCAAATAAAGTTTTCAAAACGCTTTATCACACTCTTGAGGACTGGTACAAGGGTTATCATAAATCGAATTGCCGCACTAAGGCATTTTCAAACAAAATTTTTTTCACACAAACACGAAAGCAGTTTTCAAAAATGAGCAAGTACCTAAGGGCCCGTGGAAAACCACGGATGGAAAGGGTGATAACACCTTCCATTTCCATAATCTACCCCCCTTACTCAGAAAATCTCGAAAAAGGTCTTGTTCTGTTCTTTTCACCCTTTCCTTTGTTGGATAAAAGAAAAGTCTGTGGCGACTCTTGCTTACCGCGACATTTGCAAATATAAAATGCAAAACCAGTATTAACAGTCAGTTCTGCCACCGTATCACAGGCTCCAGGGGGATGGAGTTATTATGCCCCAAAATTCTGCTATCAATCTTATTGACCATACCCCAAGCACGGATAAATCTTTGTTGGTAACCTTGAAAATCATTGTCATAGTCGAATACAACACCCCGAATAAGCATATCATGAGGATCGTCCCTTCGAGCATAATCAAACTGAGATAAATCTATAGAAGGGTTGTAATGCTCCCCTTATTCCCAGGAGTGGAACATTAGGGAACTCTCTACAGCAGTTAATAATAATGATGTCTTTCTGGGATCGGGAACACCAATAATTATCTGAATGAGAGAGTGACATTATCCTTTGAGACTACCTTAAACCTTGTTCATTCTTCATTATCGAGTGTGATCGGTGGGAACGAGAACTGACTGTTTTTGGAATGCTGGTTTGCGTTTGCGTTTGTTTTTGCAAAGTGTCGCGGTAAGCAAGAGTCGCCACCGTCTTTTATTTTATCCAACAAGGAAAGGACAAAAGCATAGAAAAATTCCTTTTCGAGATTATTTCTCGGGTTCGAGAGGTAGATTATAGAAAGGGAAGGTGTTAGCACCCTTTCTATCCGTGGTTATCCACGGGCTCTTAGGTACTTGCTCACTATGTTTTCAAAAGGTTTGCTTTTCTTTGTGATTGTGGGTTTTGAAAAGAATTTTGTTTTTGAAGAGAGTGTAGGTGCGAAAAGTTTTGTTTTGTTTTTAAAAGGAGCAAGTACTTAAGAACCTCTACCTACTCAAAAAGGAATTTAATTGTGCAAATTTCCTTTAGACAGTGCTATCCCACTATTGAGGAGTAGGTAGCACCGTCGTTGGAGTTTTCGGGTCAATTCGATTTTAGGGACGTGTGGTCACTAAAGCAACATTAGGACGTCTTAGTGGTAATCCTAATGTCTTAGATCATTTTTATCGAGCCAACCATTTCGAGGCAACTTTGATCTTTGGACAGAAGGACGACCTCTAAAACATCCTATACTTAATGACAACGTTTGAGGCAACCAAGTGAGGTGTACCCTAAGAGTGGCATGTGCAAGTATGTCAATTTTCAGTTTATGTTATCTTTGTACATGTTATGGTGAGCTGTGGTTGATTTTAAATTAAGATAGATCTTGTCATGCAATCCTAGTTAGCATACATCTAAACAGTTAATATATGTACAAGAATTTAAAGTGCGAGAATTGTAAATCCTACGCTATTACAAGGCTTTCGGGGAGGGGGATTATTTACATGTCCAAAATTGGGGGAATAAAAAGCAGCAAAGGGTCTTAGTTAAGCTATTACATCCCAGTAGGCAATTACAATAAAATAAACGCGCACGAATCTGAAGATAAACTCTAAAAATCCTAAGAACGAAATCTTTTTGTTGTTTTATTTTATTTTGGGAAAAATAATCTAAATCTATTTAATTTTAGTTTTGGAAAAAATGTTAAGATAATTAAAGGTTAATTAAAAAAGTTAATTTAATAGAAAAAGAACTAGCCTAATGTTTTTATAGTTTTTTTATTTTAATGTTAATTAAAAGGAAGTCTATGAAAACAAAAATAAAATACAAGGGGAATCCTTCGATCCAAGGAGAAAACGGGAGTTTCGACCCAAGGAGAGAAATAGAAGCTTCGATCCAGAGGGGGTCAGGGTCCTTTCGATTGGGCCAAACAGCAAGGCGTGAGTAGCCTTCAATCCAGGGAAGAGGAATGTCTTTTGATCATGGAGGTCATGGCTTTCGATCCAGGAATGAGATGCCTCCTTCGATCCAGCATGCTAATGGGTTCGATCCAGAGAAGGTGTCTCCATCGATCTGGGCTGTTATACCTGCAAAAGTATGTGAGCGAAATAAAATGCAGGGCCTGGGTATTGAACCCCAGGCCCTTCGATCCTTCGCTTGCTGGGTCCCTTCAGGCTATGCCTGCAGCAAGTGTTAGCAAACGAAAAACATGACTTGGGTGCCAAACCCAGGCCTTTCGATCCTGTCTAGGGTGGCAAATCAAAGGCAACAACCAATAATAATATGTTATGCAAATATGAGGTTGGATAGTTTACCCTTTCTTACCAGCAGATTGGAATTTTAATTTGGGCGTTTGCTGGATGTAGGCACCTTCGATCTGGGCACTTCCTGGATGCAGGCACTTTTGATCTGAAGGACTGCTTTGGCTCTTTGAGGCAATTTTTCTGTGTGTTCTCCTGCAGAGTTTTGTGTGTTTCGTTCTATGATTTTCCTCTGATTTTCGTGTAATTTTCGTGTGCTTGTAATGTGCCACTGGCCTCTGTATTTATAGGGGTGTGAGGGTGTAGTAATGGCAAGAGACAGCCATTAAACAGGCCACTGAATGCCATGAGACAAGAAACGGACACATTAAATAACTTCCTTTTTTGAAACATTCCTGTCTCTTGAATGAACCTGGACACTTTTGATTTGAGTGCCTTCTTGATGACCTCCTTCGAATGGCCCTTGTCCAAGGATCAATCGAAGGGTGCTAATTAAAATTCCAAACGAAAGGCTTTGTTAACAGGCCAATCGAAAGGTGTTGTTCATGCTAGTCGAAGGACATGGTTAACATGCCTATCGAAGCTGCCTTGACACAATGCTAAATCAAAGGATCCCTTGGCATGTCAATCGAAGGCCTGGCCCAGGGTGCCAATCGAAAGGCTCATTCAGAATCCCAATCGAAAGGTCTTTCAGAATGCAAATCGAAGTGTCCCTTCAAAGTACCAATCGAAGGGCCTTTCAGAATGCCAATCGAAGGCCTTGACATAATGCCAATCGAAGTGCTTGTCCATGCCAATCGAAATGCTCCTTCATAATGCCAATCGAAGTGCTTGTCCATGCCAATCGAAATGCTCCTTCAGAATGCCAATCGAAGTGCTCCTTCAGAATGCCAATCGAAGGGTTTTTCAGAATACCAATCGAAATGTACCTAAAGCAACACTAAAAAATTTTCCTTTTCCTTAGGCAAGAGTTTGTGATCAACCATGTTGGGGGGAGACTTTGGAAAACATGAGAGGGCTAATTTTGGGGTACAACAGTTGCCCCTGTTCAATTTTCTTAAACCTGAGGATATAGATTGGCTTTCGAGCCTTTCGTGATCCGAAGGTGGAAGATAATTGAACACTAGAGTGCCCAAAAATTTGCACTCACATGGTGTAGTATCAGCATTGTGACATCGGGAATGGGCTTACAGATGCCATTTGGAGAGATGATGGATAGTTGATGGAGATGGGATTAGAGATGCCATCTAGAAATGATTGCTGGACTGTATTTAAATGAGTGACAGAATTACATCCGAATCTGGATCGTATCTGGACTGTTACTTGAAGGTCTTTGATTGCCTGTCATTAACTGGAAGAAATAAATCTAACCAGAGGAGGTCTTTTCTGATAATGATGTGTGATGAAGGAATCTGAGACGATTGTTACTCCAAATAGATGATGAAGGAATCTTGAACGATTACTACCTTAGCAGGATGATAAAGGATTCTTGGGCGACTTCTACCTCAGCAGGATGATGAAGGAATCTTGGACGATTACTACCTCAGTAGGATGATGAAGGAATCTTGGACGACTTCTACCTCAGCAGGATGATGAAGGAATCTGGGATGACTTCTACCTCAGCAGGTTGGTGAAGGAATCTTGGATGATTACTACCTCAGCAGGATGGTGAAGGAATCTTGGACGATTACTACCTCATCAGGTTGGTGAAGGAATCTTGGACGATTACTACCTCAGCAGGATGGTGAAGGAATCTTGGATGATTACTACCTCAGCAGGTTGGTGAAGGAATCTTGGACGATTACTACCTCAGCAGGATGGTGAAGGAATCTTGGATGATTACTACCTCAGCAGGTTGGTGAAGGAATCTTGGATGATTACTACCTCAGCAGGTTGGTGAAGGAATCTTGGACGATTACTACCTCAGCAGGATGGTGAAGGAATCTTGGACGATTACTACCTCAGCAGGTTGGTGAAGGAATCTTGGATGATTACTACCTCAGCAGGATGGTGAAGGAATCTTGGATGATTACTACCTCAACAGGTTGGTGAAGGAATCTTGGATGATTACTACCTCAGCAGGTTGGTGAAGGAATCTTGGACGATTACTACCTCAGCAGGATGGTGAAGGAACCTTGGACGATTACTACCTCAGCAGGATGGTGAAGGAATCTTGGATGATTACTACCTCAGCAGGTTGGTGAAGGAATCTTGGACGATTACTACCTCAGCGGGATGATGAAGGAATCTTGGATGACTTCTACCTCAGCAGGTTGGTGAAGGAATCTTGTATGATTACTACCTCAGCAGGTTGGTGAAGGAATCTTGGACGATTACTACCTCAGCAGGATGGTGAAGGAACCTTGGACGATTACTACCTTAGTAGGATGGTGAAGGAATCTTGGATGATTACTACCTCAGCAGGTTGGTGAAGGAATCTTGGACGATTACTACCTCAGCGGGATGATGAAGGAATCTTGGATGACTTCTACCTCAGCAGGTTGGTGAAGGAATCTTGGATGATTACTACCTCAGCAGGTTGGTGAAGGAGTCTTGGACGATTACTACCTCAGCAGGATGGTGAAGGAACCTTGGATGATTACTACCTCAGCAGGTTGGTGAAGGAATCTTGGACGATTACTACCTCAGCAGGATGGTGAAGGAACCTTGGACGATTACTACCTCAACAGGATGGTGAATGAATCTTGGATGATTACTACCTCAACAGGTTGGTGAAGGAATCTTGGACGATTACTACCACAGCGGTATGATGAAGGAATCTTGGATGACTTCTACCTCAGTAGGTTGGTGAAGGAATCTTGGATGATTACTACCTCAGCAGGTTGGTGAAGGAATCTTGGACGATTACTACCTCAGCAGGATGATGAAGGAATCTTTGACGACTGTTACTCCAAAAGGTAATGACTTTTATCTGTCGATCGATCTTTCTTGAAAAGGTAAAGAGTGAGTTGTATGCAATGTCATGATGTATGCATTGTGTAATGATGTTCTCAAAATAAATGAGATTCATGTTATATGTATTTTGTATGCATATGCTATGAATGTTATTGAAATGTAATTTTGTCTTGGAGAATAAATTCTTGACAAGTGTTGGGGAGTTATTAAATCCCAGACTGTTGTTGAAGAGCAGGTATGTCTTCAAACTTTGCTTAGAATGTTTCCACTAAGGATCCTTGTTTTGTTGAGGAGAACTCCGTTGGGGAAAGTTGTAAACTCTGTGGAGAGTATTGATTCGTTCTTGGGGAACAAGTTCAGGAGTCTCGGTTGTCCGTTGCTCTACTGGGGAGTCAGAGTTAAACTGACATCTGGTCGGGTCCAGGTTTCACAGTAACTTGCTGGGGATTGTAGAGTAGTCTACTGGGGAAGAGGAGTTGTGGTCCTTTGATTTGTAGTAGTCGGAGAGACAAACTCAAGCTGGGGAATCCTGGTGTTGTTGGGGAAATAAACCCTGTCGTCAATCCGCTAGAGAGGTGACATCTTCGTTGGGGGGAAGTCCTCGAGGATTCTTGAGGTTGATTCAGCTGGGGAAAGGTTTTTAGAGATTAAACCTTTGCTGGGAGTTATCCTATGAGAAGGATTTTGGGGAGATCTGTCATTACCCCTAATAGCAGGTGTTTGTGGCACTGCCTGGAAATGTTTGACTGTATGTAACCCTTCACTGATATTGATGTTCAATGCCCCAAGTGACGGAGATGGAGACTTTCCCTTGGTTACTCTGCACTTCTTTGAGAGATTTCCTAGAATCTTGACTGGGCTGCCCCAGGTGTGCTGGATAGTGACATGCCATGCCCCTTTGTTGATAGGTGATTTGTCAATGGAAGTGTCATCCTTTTTGAAGTGATTTTGTTCACTGAGAGTGCTTTCGTTCATCGGATAATCGTTGTGTGAATTTCTCCGTGTAGTTGTTTAGGTATTGGCATGCATTTTTGGTAAAACCAGGTGTATGAATGTCATGACTGATGTCATAACATTCTAGTTTATTAGGTACAGATTTATTAGGTACCTTTGCAGAAAAATATTGTCATACAGGTACTGATGTTTATGAGTGTGTATCTGAGCATTTTGCAAAATGATCACATTTACCAAAATCAGTAAACAGGAATTCAGATGTCATAACAAATGTTAAGACATCCTGTTCTGAACTAACAGGTATGCAGTTTGGTTAATTCTGAGTTTTTTCAGGAAAATGACTCAGTCTTTCCAGAACAGAATCCTGCGTTTTCTTTGGGTTAACCTAGCTCAACCCCAACCTGGTTGATCTAGTCCTGTGACCTAGTCTTAAGGTCAAACGGAATTAACCCTAGCTTTTTGTGGAAACCCTAACTGAAGATGCAGCTGCTATATATTCAGCAGAGCTGCTGTCTTGGAATGTATCCCTTTTTGACAGAAGATCATTTAGAAGTTGTATAGTTTTAACTATTGTAATCCAAGCAATTATCATTGTGATAAGTGACTTGGAATAGGTTTTAATTGTAAGGGTTGTGTATCACTCAAAGCTTTGAAGCAAGAGTGTTTGTATGTCTCTTGACAAAAGCTGTGAAGCAAAGTCAAGTTAGGTTTATGTATCACTCAAAGCTGTGAAGCAAGAGTGTTTGTGTTGCTTGATTAAAAAGCTGTGAAGCATAATCAAGTGTATGTTTTGAAGAGTGTCTTCATCAATTCATTAGTCAAATTGTTTTATGTATCACTGCTGTGATTGAGGGGGAGTGAGTAGGAACTCAGGTTTAAGTTGTACTTAGATTGAAGTTGCATTGGGTAGGTCTTAAGTGAAGGAGATAAACTGGTTGGTTTATTCCTGAATTAATATCTCTTATAGTGGATTTCCTCCCTGGCTTGGTAGCCCCCATAGTAGGTGTTGTTGCACACTGAACTGGGTAAACAATTGACTGTGTTCTTTACTGTTTTTGTATTTACTGTCTTATAGAAAGTCAGATACGGTGTCATAACATTGAACGTGACATTGAGTATCTGCAGCCAGAATTTCAATTGGCATCAGAGCAGGCACCCTGCCTGTATTACTGGGTGAGATCTAGGGATATCACTTTCTGGCACTATGGACAAAGAAGGAGTTTTTGGAAATAGACCACCCATTCTGGATGGAACAAATTATGACTACTGGAAACCTCGTATGATTACCTTCTTAAAATCTCTGGACAAAAAGGCTTGGAGAGCTGCTGACAAAGGATGGATCCATCCCACCATAACTGAGAAAGATGGGACAATCAGTTTGAAGCCTGAGGAAGATTGGGGTAAAGAAGAAGATGAGTTAGCCCTGGGAAATTCCAAAGATTTAAATGCCTTGTTCAATGGAATTGATAGAAACATTTTCAGACTAGTACATCAATATGAATTGGCCAAGGAAGTTTGGGACACTCTCAAAACTACTCATGAGGGCACTTCCAAAGTGAAAATGTCAAGGCTTCAGATGTTGACTACCAAGTTTGAGAATCTAAAAATGATGGAAGATGAAACCATTCATGAGTTTCACATGAACATCTTGGAGATTGCCAACACCTCAGGAGCACTGGGAGAAAAGATGTCAGAAGAAAAATTGGTGAGAAAGATTCTCAGATCCTTGCCTAAAAGATTTGCATTGAAGGTAACTGCCATAGAGGAAGCACAGGACATCAGCAAGTTGAAAGTGGATGAACTAATTGGGTCTCTTCAGACTTTTGAGATGGGGATCACTGAAAATGGTGACAAGAAGAACAAGAGCATAGCACTTGTATCCAACACTGATGTTGAAAACAAGGAGGATGAAGAAGAAAATATTTCAGAAGCTATAGCCATGCTTGGAAGACAGTTCAACAAACTCATCAAAAGAATAGATCCAAAGTCAAGGTCTAATGTTCATAACATTCCCTCTGACATTGACAGTTCCAGCAGAAGACCAAGGTCAGAAGAGAAGGGAAATCAAGGCAGAGGAATTCAATGCCATGGCTGTGAAGGATATGGGCATATTCGAGCTGAATGTCCTACCTTTCTTAAGAAACAAAAGAAAGGAATGACTGTTACTTGGTCTGACTGTGATTCAGAAAGTAATTCTGAAGAAGAATCTCCCAAACTAGTTGCTGCTCTAACTGGTGTTTGTACCTCTGAAAGTGACACTAGTGATGAAGAAGTGACATTTGAAGAACTGGCTGATACCTACAAGAAATTGTGTATCAGAAGTGCTGAAGTCTGTGTGCAGAATGAGAAACAATCAAAACTCATCATAAAGCTGGAGGCTGAAAAAAGGGCAAACCTTGAAACTATAAGTCATCTAGAAGGGGAAGTTCAATTGCTGAACTCACAACTGATCCAAATGACCAAATCTGTCAAGATGCTGACTAATGGAACAGACAAATTGGAAGAGATTCTTCAAGTTGGACAAAATGTGGGAAACAAATCTGGACTAGGATTTGTGGAAGCAAAGAAGATCGGGCCTGATAAGCAAATGTCAAAACAGATGTCTCAACACAACTCTCAACATCAGGAACAGAGACATATGAAGAAAAGGTACCAAAGATGGAGATGTCATCATTGTGGGAGATATGGCCACATAAAGCCCTTCTGCTTCAAATTGCATGGATACCCTAATCAAAACTCAGGTGTTAATCCTAAGTCAAAAAGGGTACCACATACTCCTCAATGGAAGAAAAAGGCTACTGCCCTGATAGCCCACACTTCCCTGAGAGTGTCTGCAAAGGAAGGCTGGTACTTTGACAGTGGATGTTCTAAACACATGACTGGAATAAAGAACATTCTCAATCATGTTAAACCTCACAACATTAGTTATGTGACCTTTGGAGATGGTGCTAAAGATGAAATCAAAGGAGTTGGTAATTTGGACTGCCCTTAAGTTCCAAGTCTGAGTGAAGTACTGCTGGTAAAAGGGATGACTGCTAATCTCATTAGTATCAGTCAATTGTGTGATCTAGGATTCAAGGTCAACTTCTCAAAATCTGAATGTCTAGTAATTAATGAAAAACTAGAAGTTGTAATGAAAGGAATCAGATCCAAAGATAACTGTTACTTGTGGCAGCCTGAGAACACTAATAACTCCACTATGTGTCCAATTACCAAAGAAGAAAAAGAGATGAAACTGTGGCACCATAAGCTTGGTCATCTTCATCTAAGAAGAATGAAAAGAGTTATCTCTATGGAAGCAGTCAGAAGGACTCCAAGACTACAGATTGATAAAAGAAGGGTTTATGGTGAACTTAAAATTGAAAGGCTTGGTAAAAAGGAACATGTCTATGATGTGGTGAATAAACTTGAAGAAGGATGTGTTGTCAGAACCAGAAGCAATCATGACAAGGATTTTGGAAACAACAAGTCTAATAAATTCTGTTTCCCAGAAGAAATGAGTCGTGAAGTATCTTCTTCTATAACTCACCATCAAAATGGAGTTGACAAAAAGAAAAATAAGATCATTCAAGAATCAACCAGAACTATGATTCATGTCAAAAGAATGCCTTCCCAACTCTGTGCTGAAATGGTTGCAGCTAGTAGTAACTGTTCTCAAAATATCTGGACAAAACAGATGCTCACTGAGTATAATGTCTCACAAGATGTTGTGACATTGTATTGTGACAATCTGAATACAATCAATATTTTCATGAACCCTATTCAGCATAGCAGGACCAAGCACATTGACTTTGTAGAGAAGAAGTCAATTAAACTGGAACATGGTATCATTAAGCTTCAGCTGGCTGATTCTTCTACCAAGGCTCTTGTTGGAAATAAACTTGAAAACTTGAGGGGCAGGTTGGGTATTTGCCAACATGAGAAATTATAGCAATTAATTTTGCTTAAAACAAGGGTTGAAGGAGTTAATTTTGTTAAGTCTATTTTTAGTGGGTTAATCATATGTTTTCCCAATTCTTTCAAAATCTTTAAGAAGTTGAAAAGACTCTCTTTTGCCTCCTACCTCTCTCGACTTTGCAACTTGTTCCCTTCTCTCAATCAAAGTTTTTTCTCAAATTGCTACTAGTGCTCTAAGTCAATCAAAATGTCTCAAACATCATCTTCAACCAAGGCAACCTCTTCATCTTCATCATCTGACCAAGACTCTCGAGCAATATCCACATGCATAGAATCTGAAGTTCTTGAGATCACTCCTCTCAGAGAGATGGCAACTGACCCCGCCAAAGTCAAAAAGCTGAGAACTAGACATGCAGGGAGAGTTCAAGCTGCTGCCTCTGGTAATCCTTCTCATCCTTCTTCTTCTGTACCAAATAGAGAAGGATCAGTTCAAGTTCATCAAGCTATTGCTAGGCTTGTTACTAGTATACTAAGGGGAAACCAACCTGTACCGGGGATTTCTATCCCTTTAAATCAATCAGGAAGCCCAAATGTGGATGTCTCTGAGAATGTAGATGTCTCTGAGAATGTTATGACACAAAATGACAACATTCAGAACCCTTCAGAAAAGACTGTTGATCCACCTATTATTGATGTGGATGAGGAATACTCAGACAATGATCTGATTGCCAATGTAAACCCTAGCATAGCTAGGAGAATGATGAAAATAAAGGGTAATCAGAATGATGCAAAATGTATGTCCAAAGATAAACCTGCTGTTAAGAAATCCAAGACTGAAGGCAAGGCTGGGGTAGAATCTGTGAAAACTGGTCAGTCCAAAGGGAAGGTGAAAGCCCAGGTGTATACTGGTAGACAACCAATTACAAAGAAGAGAAAAGAACCTGAATCTTCTGATTATGATGAGGAATCAGAGTTTGAGATTGATGCTGAAGAAATTCCTATCAGAAGGAAACTGCCCTCCAGCAAAATTGCTAGAGTTCCTGAAGTCCCAACAGACAACATCTCTTTCCACCATCCTGACAATGCAAACAGATGGAAGTATGTTTGCTTGAAGAGAATAGCTTTAGAAAGAGAACTCAACAATGATGCCATGGAGTGCAAAGACATCATGGACCTGATCAAGAATGCTGGACTGATGAAGACAGTGATAAAATTTACCAAGTGTTATGAAAATCTGGTCAAGGAGTGCATAGTTAACTTGTATAATGATTGTGCTGATGGAAGGTCAGCTGACTTTGAAAGTGTTTTTGTTAGAGGAAGAAGGGTTAATTTCTCTCCATCAGAAATTAACAAATTTCTTGGAAGATCAAATGAGGATTGTCCTGATCTGGAAGTCACTAACAATGAAGTTTGTCAAACCATCACAACAAGGCAAGTGAAGTGCTGGCCCTTGAAAGGCAAGCTGAATGCCAACAAACTTAGCATGAAATTTTCCATCCTGCACAAGATTGGTGCAGCCAACTGGGTCCCTACAAACCATAAATCAACTATCTCCACAGGATTGGGGAGATTTATTTATGCTGTGGGAACCAAGACTGCTTTTGACTATGGCAGGTATATTTTTGAACAAACTTTAAAACATGCTGGTAGTTATGCTGTCAAAGGACCAATTGCCTTTCCCTCCCTCCTCTGTGGAATTATCCTTGCACAATTCCCTGATATCCTTGTGGCAAGAGATACTGCTTGCAAAAGAGCTCCTGCCCTTGGGTTGCACTACAAACTGTTTCAGGGATCTCATGCTCCTGATATTGTCATAACATCAGCTGAGACATCGTCTGTGAAGACCCAGTCCAAAACATCTGATGTCATAGCTGTATTAAAGGAGACCTGCAAAGAACTGGAAGCTAGGAAAAAGACCCTAGAAAACCTAATTGCCAGGTTAGAAAAGGAGGAAGCTGAAGGAAACAGAAGGGAAGAGGGTGTAGAAGCTGAAGGTCATCTCAATACTGAAGAAACTAGCTCCTCTGAGTCTGATGACAGTGCTTAAAGGTTGGTGGAGTTGCTGATTGGTGGAGTTGTTGCTGGATCCTGGTGGAGTTTGCAAAGTGTGTTCAGTTCTTTGTCTTGTTGTGTTACTTTTTCTGGATGACTGTATAATTTTTAAGAACATGTATCTTTGGCCCATTTGTGGCTAAAGAGGGGGAGATATATTTTGGTACTTTATTAGACATTCTATTTTTCTGCAGTCATATTTATTCTGCTGCTATCTATCTCTGATTGCTTAGGGGCTTTTAGCCAAAAATCTGCCAAAGGGGGAGTTTGTAGTTGTTTAGGTATTGGCATGCATTTTTGGTAAAACCAGGTGTATGAATGTCATGACTGATGTCATAACATTCTAGTTTATTAGGTACAGATTTATTAGGTACCTTTGCAGAAAAATATTGTCATACAGGTACTGATGTTTATGAGTGTGTATCTGAGCATTTTGCAAAATGATCACATTTACCAAAATCAGTAAACAGGAATTCAGATGTCATAACAAATGTTAAGACATCCTGTTCTGAACTAACAGGTATGCAGTTTGGTTAATTCTGAGTTTTTTCAGGAAAATGACTCAGTCTTTCCAGAACAGAATCCTGCGTTTTCTTTGGGTTAACCTAGCTCAACCCCAACCTGGTTGATCTAGTCCTGTGACCTAGTCTTAAGGTCAAACGGAATTAACCCTAGCTTTTTGTGGAAACCCTAACTGAAGATGCAGCTGCTATATATTCAACAGAGCTGCTGTCTTAGAATGTATCCCTTTTTGACAAAAGATCATTTAGAAGCTGTATAGTTTTAACTATTGTAATCCAAGCAATTATCATTGTGATAAGTGACTTGGAATAGGTTTTAATTGTAAGGGTTGTGTATCACTCAAAGCTTTGAAGCAAGAGTGTTTGTATGTCTCTTGACTAAAGCTGTGAAGCAAAGTCAAGTTAGGTTTATGTATCACTCAAAGCTGTGAAGCAAGAGTGTTTGTGTTGCTTGATTAAAAAGCTGTGAAGCATAATCAAGTGTATGTTTTGAAGAGTGTCTTCATCAATTCATTAGTCAAATTGTTTTATGTATCACTGCTGTGATTGAGGGGGAGTGAGTAGGAACTCAGGTTTAAGTTGTACTTAGATTGAAGTTGCATTGGGTAGGTCTTAAGTGAAGGAGATAAACTGGTTGGTTTATTCCTGAATTAATATCTCTTATAGTGGATTTCCTCCCTGGCTTGGTAGCCCCCATAGTAGGTGTTGTTGCACACTGAACTGGGTAAACAATTGACTGTGTTCTTTATTGTTTTTGTATTTACTGTCTTATAGAAAGTCAGATACGGTGTCATAACATTGAACGTGACATTGAGTATCTGCAGCCAGAATTTCACTCCGTTGTCAAACAAATAGCCAAATGCAAACAATGATATCCAAATAATGCAAAGTTTATGCTTGTCTCAAAGTTTTGAAAAATGCATTTTTTAGCAGAAAACTTTTTATAAGACCAATTTAACACTAGATTTAGGACAAAGCCTTACAGGAGTCAGGATACCTTTTGTAACAGTATGCTTTTGAACTAACCCATGCTTCAGTTAGGACTTTCGAAGGGTTGTAACGTGGCTTGGTTCACGGTTTAAGAAACAAAGGATAAAGGCTCAAAGTATATTTTTACCCACCCGCTCTTCGTGATGTTCTTCAATCCTAAACTCAGTTAATTGTGCACTTGAACTTTATTCGAATTTGGAACGACGTTTTGGTGATGGTTCACACGAGTTGGATTTTGTTGGAAGGCAGTCATTTTTTGCAACATTTTTCATGTTGTTGAGGATTTGTAGCGACCTCGTTCTTTTGATTTGTTATCCCTAACATTTGCCTGAACTGTTTCTTTTTGTATTTACATTCAGCGGGATGCCCCAACTTTCTTAAGCCTCCTTTATAGGTTTTGGCTCAGTGGGCTTTTCTCTTTTGAGAGATTGGTTGCCTATGAAATAAGGAACCACCACTGTCTTTTGATTCCAGAGGAATTCTTTTGATGTCGTTCGTTGTATTATGAACTGAGAGTTTTGCGACTTCAATGCGCATCTTTTGAATTAACTGAGAGACTACCCTGCCCCAGGTTTAAATCAAAGGTTTCAATTTGTTTAAAAACAAAAAACTCCTACTTCTTTGGCTCGAAGGGGTTGACTAGGGATTATCTTCCTTATAACTCCAGTGTTTAGGATTTGAAAGAAATGCCTGTACATTGTCAGCAAGGTCTTTCCAAAAGCATACTGTATGAGATTATGGCATTGTTTCATCATCCTCCCTCTAAAGGCTTGTAACTTTTAGCAAGAGTTGAATGTCATAAAGTGAGTAAAAAGCATAGTTTAAATGTAATTAAAATGATTGGATCAAATCAAGACAAACATATGCAATGCATTAATGAAACAAAGTTTGGCATTAATAGATAATTGTTTGAATAACAAAGAGATTACAACTTGAAAATTCAAATGAAACAAAGACATTCTCAATGGCTTGGCCTAGGATCAGTGATCAAAATTGATCTCCTTGGCATCAATCAAGTCTTGAATCTTGTTCTTCAAGGTCCAACAGTCGTCGGTGTCATGTCCAGGACTGTCTGAATGGTAGGCACGTCTCACACTCGGGTTATACTTGGAAGAGGAAGTATCAGGATTTTGAGGAGGATCCTTTAGCGTGATTAACTTCAACTCCAGCAAATGTTGTAACGCTTGAGACAAAGGCATGTTGATGTTAGTATACTGCCTTTCTTGATATCTTACCCTACGCCTATTGCTTTTTCTTTGTTGAATAGGCGTGGGATCGGAGATCAGGGTTGCCCCTACCTGTTGATCCTGACGACTCTTTTAACCAGTCACTGCATTGGACTCTTTCTTCCTATTAAAAGGCTTTTTCTTATCATCAGAAGGTGTTTCTTCTTGAATCTTCCCACTTTTGATGCCAGCTTCAACCCTTTCGCCGGTCAGTATTAGCTCGGTGAATCCGGCTGAAGGGCTTCTGATCAAGTGTTTGAAATAAGGACCAGACAAAGTCTCAAGAAACATGTCCACCAACTCCCTATCAGACAGAGGGGGTTAGACTCTTCCAGCAAGATCTCTCCACTTCTGAGCATAGTCCTTAAAGCCTTCGCCTGTACCCATAGACATACCCTGAAGCTGAGTACGCGCGGGAGCAAGGTCGGCATTATACTGGTACTGCTTGTAAAAAGCAGCAGCAAGATCCTCCCAGTTGCGGATGCTAGTTCCTTCTAGTTGACAGAACCATTCAAGTTGAGTCCCTGACAGACTATCTTGAAAGAAATGAACCCACAAGTTCTTATCAGCTGTGTAAGGTTGGATCTTCCTCACATACGACCAGAGGTGCAGCTTGGGACAGGAAGCTCCGTCATACTTGGCAAAGGCAGGTGCCTTGAATTTATGTGGAATCACCACCCCAGAGGATAGACCTAGATCTCCGAAGTCTAGACCGGGCACCTTTTGTATTTCCATAGCGTTCAAACGGTCTTCCAGCTGTTTGTATTTATCCTCAGCAGGAGGATACTGTTCTTTATCATAGTCCGTCTCGTTGTCGAAGACTTCAGGGCTAGGAGCCCTCCTTTCTTGTGGACTGTCCCTCTCTTCAGATGGGGTGGTCAGATCAACTTCGCTCTGCAGCCCGTTTCCAAACCTGCATCCAGTATTGAACAGGATGGTCCTTTTCTTCTTCTTCTTCCTCTGTTTCAGAATCAGGGTCTTTAGGTCCTGCTTACCCTTAGCTAGGTTCATGACCAACTCTTGAAATTGGGCATTCTGGGCCTGGAGGGCCTGGATAACTTGCTCAGTGGAAGGTTCAGCAGACATGATGATTGCTGAAATGAACAACAAAGAAGATGAGAAACCTGTAATGGTACCTGTAATGCAATGATATGTATGATATATGTATGCAATGTTTTCAAGGATCTCGTGGGGTAAACAAGAAACTGTTAGAATTTGAATCATGTAGCTTGATTGAAGGAACTTCATGTTGTTGAGAGTCCTTCTTTAAGAGTCAAGCTCACCATATCGAGTGGGTCATAGCCACTGACTCAAGTTATCGTGCTTGGATTTCTAGACAACTTTGGCTAGAGGAAAATAAATCCCCTTTGCCCCTTGCTAGACTTTTGATGTACCATAACCTGCATCACAGACCTTTGAGATCCTTGAAATGGTTAAGGAAATGTTAAGGTATGATGTTATGATGTATATGCTATGCGTTTAAGCAAAAAGTGAGGTGATGTAAGTGAGCCCTGCAATAAATCCAATTTGTTGGATAAGGACTGTAAACAAAGCCTGCAAGGAACCCCTGTTGTCAGATAACAAGTAGTTTAAGTTTGAAGGCACACAAGTCACACATATAGCCTTAAGTTTAGGCTGGCATGGAGTTTAGGCATTACCCTCTTTCAGTTTAGTTGGTTAAGAACCTGTCCTATAAATAGTAACTGGGTTCTAGAGGATCTCAATATCACTGACTACCCTCAATCGGTCATAATTCCAGCTTAGCAACCTTTCCTTGCGGCCGAAACCATCGCGAGAGTTTAGTCTCAATGAGTGTAGCATACTGCTACTGTTCTATGGCCAAGTTGGTCAATTTAAGGTTCTAAGGTCAGTTGGTGCTTAATGACTCCTTAGAAGACCCATATTCTCATCGTTTCAACACAAGGGATATCGGTACAGACTAAGGCGCCACACCAACGTAGCTACTGCTTCATCCGTGTCGGTCTATGCCGGACAGATCCCTCATAGTTTACTGCTACTTACCTAAAAAGGGTACCCCAGATCCGGGTTAGGATCTATATAACTCCGATACAAGCCCACAAAATTAAAAGCATACAAAGCATACAATTGAAAACACAAGTGATCTAGTCCTAAGGTACACCTCACTTATAATGTTCCCCAGCAGAGTCGCCAGTTCTGTGATCGGTGGGGACGAGAACTGACTGTTTTTGGAATGCTGGTTCGCATTTGCGTTTGTTTTTGCAAAGTGTTGCGGTAACCAAGAGTTGCCACCGTCTTTTATTTTATCCAACAAGGAAAGGACAAAAGCACATAAAAATTCCTTTTTGAGATTGTTTCTCGGGTTCGGGAGGTAGATTATAGAAAGGGAAGGTGTTAGCACCATTTCTATCCATGGTTATCCACGGGCTCTTAGGTACTTGCTCACTATGTTTTCAAAAGGTTTGCTTTTCTTTGTGATTGTGGGTTTTGAAAAGAATTTTGTTTTTGAAGAGAGTGTAGGTGCGAAAGATTTGTTTTGTTTTTAAAAGGAGCAAGTACTTAAGAACCTCTACCTACTCAAAAAGGAATTTAATTGTGCAAATGTCCTTTAGACAGTGCTACCCCACTATTGAGGAGTAGGTAGCACCGTCGTTGGAGTTTTTGGTTCAATTCGATTTTAGGGACGTGTGGTCACTAAAGCAACGTTAGGACGTCTTAGTGGTAATCCTAATGTCTTAGATCATTTTTATCGAGGCAACCATTTCGAGGCAACTTTGATCTTTGGACAGAAGGACGACCTCTAAAACATCCTATACTTAATGACCACGTTTGAGGCAATCAAGTGAGGTGTACCCTAAGAGTGGCATGTGCAAGTATGTCAATTTTCAGTTTTTGTTATCTTTGTACATGTTATGGTGAGCTATGGTTGATTTTAAATTAAGATAGATATTGCCATGCAATCCTAGTTAGCATACATATAAACAGTTAATATATGTATAGGAATTTAAAGTGCGAGAATTGTAAATCCTACGCTATTACAAGGCTTTAGGGGAGGGGGATTATTTACATGTCCAAAATTGGGGGAATAAAAAGCAGTAAAGGGTCTTAGTTAAGCTATTACATCCCAGTAGGCAATTACAATAAAATAAACGCGCACGAATCTGAAGATAAACTCAAAAAATCCTAAGAACGAAATCTTTTTGTTGTTTTATTTTATTTTGGGAAAAATAATCTAAATCTATTTAATTTTAGTTTTGGAAAAAATGTTAAGATAATTAAAGGTTAATTAACAAAGTTAATTTAATAGAAAAAGAACTAGCCTAATGTTTTTGTGGTTTTTTGATTTTAATGTTAATTAAAAGGAAGTATATGAAAACAAAAATAAAATACAAGGGAAATCCTTCGATCCAAGGAGAAAATGGGAGTTTCGACCCAGGGAGAGAAATAGAAGCTTCGATCCAGAGGGGGTCAGGGTTCTTTCGATTGGGCCAAACAGCAAGGCGTGAGTAGCCTTCGATCCAGGGAAGAGGAATGTCTTTTGATCATGGAGGTCATGGCTTTCGATCCAGGAATGAGATGCCTCCTTCGATCCATCATGCTAATGGGTTCGATCCAGAGAAGGTGTCTCCTTCGATCTGGGCTGTTATACCTGCAAAAGTATGTGAGCGAAATAAAATGCAGGGCCTGGGTATTGAACCCCAGGCCCTTCGATCCTGCGCTTGCTGGGTCCCTTCAAGCTATGTCTGCAGCAAGTGTTAGCAAATGAAAAACATGACCTGGGAGCCAAACCCAGGCCTTTCGATCCTGTCTAGGGTGGCAAATCAAAGGCAACAACCAGTAATAATATGTTATGCAAATATGATGTTGGATAGTGTTGTACCCCAAAATTTGCCCTCCCATATTCCTCAAGATATATCAAGAATCATCTTCAAATGGTTCAAGATTTCTCAAGGATTGCACAGTCCAAATGCCTCCTAAGCCAGTCAAATTAGGGTTTTGGTTCTCTCAAGGAATTTGAGGTTTTCAATGTCTCAATCAAGTCTCATAGGCCTACACATATTCTCAAACATCTATATGCCAAGTTTCAAGGCTCACAGAGGCAAATTGCACAGTCAAAAGCCATAATTGGTTCACAATCAACTACAGGGGTAAAATGGTCATTTCAGTCAAAAGTCAGAATTTTTGGTCAACATCTTATTTTGAGCTCATAATCATAATTTGATCAAGTCTTGATCATGATTCCACAAGCATGGCTCAAAAATCATCAAGATGCAAAAAGTTACTATTTTTGGACAGCTGAAAAGTCAACTGTATCTTGACCAGGGCATAACTTTTTCATGGTTCATCAGAAAAATCCCATCCAATGCTCATTTTGAAGGGGATGACATTTTCTACAACTCATCTTCACATTACAAGTCCAAGAAATGCTCTCACAAAAAGTTATCAATTTCTACATTATAGGTCAATTTCAAAAGTCAACAAAAATGCACTTTAAGTCAAAGACCATAACTTGAGATTGGTAAATCCAAATGACATGGAACCAAAGGCATTGGTTAGATGACTTCAATACCTTTCCAAAATGTCCAAGAACATGTTCATATGATCAAAATTGAGCAATATATGCATTGGAGAAGTTGGGAAATTTTTGTGAATTTGCAAAAGTCAACTTTGCTCAAAACACATCATTTTTGCTAATGGGCCTCAAATTTCTTCTTGAAACTTTATCCAAGTCCTATGCACGACCCATTGAGATTAAATTGAATTATTTTCTTATTTTTTATTAATTAATTGAATTTTTAATCAATATTAATTCATTTAATTTATTTAATTGTAGGAAAATATCAAGATATGGTTTGGCAATCTTTTCATGAAGCAAATATGACCTACAAGAGCTGGCAAATTCGTGTGCACATCAAGGGGAAAAGAATCTCTCAACTTAGCAAGTTTTTCCAATCAAAAAGATTGAAAAATATTTGATTTTCAATCAAATATTGAAACTTCAATGCAATGGATTTCTTGGCAAGATTGTAACCTAATTTCCTTTCATTATATATACAGAACCTAACCCTATTCATAAAAAGGTGAAAACTCTGCAAGAAAGCCATAATCACATTCAAGAAATCCAAGGAGAAAGTGAAAACTGTTTGCTATCTTCCAAGCCAATTCAAGGCGTTTCAGTGATTCAAACACATTGCAGGAACTCTCAGTAACATTTTGCAATCAAAAT
Organism: Vicia faba; assembly: GCA_948472305.1. Classification (NCBI taxonomy): domain Eukaryota; kingdom Viridiplantae; phylum Streptophyta; class Magnoliopsida; order Fabales; family Fabaceae; genus Vicia; species Vicia faba. The sequence continues at coordinate 194,943,151 of OX451738.1, read as the reverse complement.
CATACGCCAAAGCTCAAGGAATCACTCTACACAGACCCACAGTTTGATGATTTTTTCCAAAAATTGTAATCATTGATTCATGCATATTTAACATCTTTTGTTGATTGTTTTGTGTTCATAGGGACTATACGAAGCTTTTGGTACAAGATAATTGAATTATAGAGCCCTAAATCACAAAACTCCATGAACGTTTTCTAGGGTTTCCAAGCTCTTAGATTGGGGCTTTGCTATATAGGAAAAATTGGAACCCCTAACGCTTATGGTTGAATTCAGGAGACTCTGACGATTGCAAATCTACCCTCGCGAAATCTTTATATTTGACATAGAGCTATTCGCTATTTTTTGCATTTGCAGTTTGTGGGGGTTAAAAACCCCCGCTATCTAACGTATATTTTGCAGATTTAGGGAAGAAGATGATGATGTGGTGAAGCGTCATTGGGCAATTCAAAATGCAGCGCGCAATTTTGTTGCTTTCCAAGCATATGGATTGTTTTCAAATATTATATTTGTTGTTTATTCTATTAACAAACGCGTTCAGTTGGCCTAGTGGGAGACATGCTGGCATGCAACCATTAGGACCTGGGTTCGATTCCCAGGTCCACCCAATATTTGTTCACATTTTTCATAACCTGATTATATGCAGATTTCCAACAGCGTCCCACCATGCGCTCCAAGCATCAGCCTGCCATGTGGCCACCATCACCAATCCAAGGGTCAAAGGATGAAGATCATGATGCTCATTAGTCAATGCATGTGCAGCTAATTATCAAAGTCAATGCAGGCTTGAGTTAATGGGCCAGAAATTCCAGGCTTCACCTCCTAATTGGTCAACACACCCCCTGGTTTTCTTTTTATTCTTTTATTCTTTTTCCTTTTTATTTTCTTTTATTAACTACTATTATTATTATTTAAATTCATAATTAATTGCTTTCCTAATAAAATTCAGAAACTATAAATATTTTTTTATTATTAATTATTAATTTCACCTTAATTATTATTTTTTAAATAAATTCCAATTAATTAGTTAGTTATTTAATTAGGACAATTTTAATCTTTTTTACAATAAATAAAATTAACTTAGAATTAGGTTTTTCTTTTGACAATTTTAATTCCTTTTATTTTATTTTCACTAAAAACATAAAAAACATAAAAAATACTTTTTCTTTTAATTAATTAATTAATTAGTAAATTAGGTTTAATTTTAATTAAGTGCAAAAAAGGACAAAATGCCATTCTTTTCTCAAAAAGGGTCAAAACCCTAAGGACGACCCGATTCAATTTTTCTCGTGCATATTTATTTTTAATTCCTATTTTGATCATATTTATGTATCTGCTCCGAGAATGTAATAGATAATTAGGACTTTTATCGCTTTCTTTAATTTCTCGCATTTATTTTCAAGGGTTATGTTTTTGGCGATGTAAATACCCGACGCCTTGTAATAGCGTAGATTCACTTTCCGCAATTTATTTTCCGCACAAATATTAACTGTTAATTATGCATGACAAGACTTGTATGAAAAATAAAATCAACTTGTAGCTCACCATAACATGTACAAAGATAACATTAACTGAAACCTGACACACTCGCACATGCCACTCCTAGGGTACGCCTCACTTGGTTGCCTCGACGTGGTCATTGAGCATAGGGTGTTTTAGAGGTCGCCCTCCTGTCTAAAGATCCAGTTGCCTCGAAACGGTTGCCTTGGATAAAAAGGATCTAGGACATTAGGGTTGCCGCTAAGGCGTCCTACTATTGCTTTGGTGACCACACATGTCCCTATAATCGAATTGACCTGAATACCTCCAACGACGGTGCTACCTACTTCTCAATAGTGGGATAGTACTGTCTAAAGGACTCTTATACAACTTAATTCCTTAGAGTAGGTAGATTTCTCCTGGGTACTTGCTCTTTCAAAAAAACAAAAAACATCTTTTCGCACCTACACTTTCAAAAAGTTTTCAAACAAATACTTCATACACTTTTGAGGACTGATACAAGAGTTACCTAGAAGTTTTTCAAACGAAACTTTTTCAAAAACCCACATACACAAGAAAAGCAAACTCTTTTTGAAAACATAATGAGTAAGTACCTAAGAGCCCGTGGATAACCATGGATAGAAAGGGTGCTAACACCTTCCCTTTCTATAAATCTACCTCCCGAACCGAGAAACATCTCGAAAAGGAATTTTGCTGTGCTTTTGTTCTTTCCTTGTTGGAGAACATAAAAGACGGTGGCGACTCTTACTTACCGCGACATTTCGCGAACCAGCATTTCAAAACAGTCAGTTCTATTTCCACCGATCACAGAACTGGAGACTCTGCTGGGGATAAATTAAATAAGTGAGGTGTACCTTAGGATTAGATCATTTTATGTTTTCAATTGTATGCCTTGTTTGCTTTAATATTGTGGGCTTGTATTGGAGTTTCATAGATCCTAACCCGGATCTGGGGGATACCTTTTAGAAGTAGCAACAAACTGTGAGGGAACTGTGTGGGGTATACCGACACGGTTGAAGCAGTTTCTACGTTGATATGGCACTTTGGTGAGTACCGGTAACCCTTGAGTCAAGTCAAGGAGAGTACGGGGCCGCCGCGTGGTGTCGTGAAGCATCAACTGACCTTAGGAACCTTACTTGACCATCCTGGCCTCTTTAGGGGTAGTGAGATGACCGACTTTGGTGCAGTCCGAAGTTGGTAGATACTCGATACTACACTCATTGAGGGTTGTTTTCTTGGAATATTTTGATCGACAGTTTAGTGGCCAAATCAAAACAATGAACATAGAAAACAATCCAATGATATTGAGATCCTTAGAACCCGGTTACTTTTCATAGGACAGGTTTGAGCCAACCAACTTCAAGAGGGTAGTACCTAAACTTCATGCTGGCCTGAAATCTAAGGGCTCTTTTGTGTGACTTGTGTGCCTTCAAACTTGAACTACTTGCACATTCTTGTTATCCGACAACATGAGTTCCTTGCAGGTTTTGTTTACAGTCCTTAATCTGGGCTTATAACAGGGTTTACGTACATCACCCCACGCATATCATAACATCATACCATCATACCATTGCATACATCCTGCATAAGGACTAACCCATTTCAAGGATCTCAAGGGTCTGTGATACAAGTCATGAGGAGTCAAATGTCTAGCAAGGGGCAAAAAGGATTTATTTTCCTCTAGCCAAAGTTGTCTGGAGATCAAAACATGATAACTTGAGTCAGGGGCTATGACCTACTCGATATGGTGAGCTTTGACTCTTGAAGAAGGACTCTCAACAACATGAAGTTCCTTCAATCAAGCTACCAAATTCAAATTCTAACAAGTTTCTTTGTTTACCCCGCGAGATCCTTGAAAACATTGCATACATAAATCATACACATTTCATGTCATCATATGCATAACAGGTACCCTTTTACAGGTCTCTCACGTTCTCGCTGTTTATTTCAGCAATGGCTTTCCCACAAGACAACCAGGATTTTCATACTCAAGAGACTCAGTTCAGGGAAATCTTCCTAAGCCTATCCAAGGGGCAGGAAGAGTTGGGAACACTCCTCATGGGGAATTTGGTCAAGAAGAGTCCTGAAGATAGTAAGGACGAATGGCTGAAACATCTGCAAGTTGAGGTAGATGCAATGAGAACCCAAATGCTGGGGCAGATGGCTCTTATCCAAGGCTTAGCTCGGGAGCAAGAAGAGTTGAGAACTATGATCAACCAGCTTCATCAAGACAGATACAACAGTAGGAAGCAAATAGTCAAGGCTGAGGATCAAGTCACTAATCAACTTCCGAGAAGTCAAAGGTTTGGTTTGATGAAGAATGGACCTCTCCAGGTTGCCACTACCTCACAGGTCCAACAACAACCTGACCATAAGCAACGGGCTACTCCGAGGCCGTTTACCAAGCTCAACATGCCGCTGTCCCAAGATTTGCAACACCTGTTGAATTTGAATCTGGTGACGTTGGTAGGACCTCACCCGAATCCTAAGACTTCTTCACCCAACTACAATCCTGATGTCAGGTGTGCATACCATTCTAACAGCCCGGGGCATGATACTGACGACTGTTGGAAGTTGAGGTACAAAATCCAAAACATGATTGATGAAGGAGCATTGGAGTTTGCACAAGATGGTCAGGCTGAGTTCTTCTACTATCCCTCCAAGGTTCACCATTTGAAGTGACAAGTCCTGAGACGAGAAGACTTTTGGTTCATTGGAATTTTCAATTTGTAATTTTCTTTTGATTGTTCAAACATTTATTCATGTCAAACTTTATTACTTTATCAATGCATCGCATATGTCTGTTTTGAATCAATCCATTCGTATTCACTATATTCAAATTTCTTTCATTTTTGGTGATGATCAACTCTCGATTAAAAAATTCTAAGCCTTTTGAGGGAGGATGACGAAAACGATACCAAAATCTCTACAGTATGCTTTTGAATAGACCCCGCTGATGAGGTACAGGCATTGTTTCAAATCCTAAACAGTGGAGTAATAAGGAAGATAATCCCTAGTCAACCCCTTTGAGCCAAAGAAGTTGGAGTTTTTCTTTTCGCAAAAAAATTAAAACCCTTAATTATAACCTGGGGCAGGGTATTTTTCTCAATTGATCCAGGTGCCCAACGAATGGCATCAAAGGAGTCCTTTCAAAGCAAGAGATAGTGATGGTTCCATATAATCATAAAGACGGGCAGTCATTATCTCTCAGAAATAAAAGCCTAATAAGTCAAAACCTATGAAGGAGGCTTACAAAAAACTGGGGCATTCTGCTGACTGTAATCACAAAAGAAACAGTTCAGGCAAAAAGACAGGGATAACAAAATCAAAAAAAAAAGAGGTCCTACAAACCCTCAACAAAAAGAAATGACTGCCTATTCAAAATAAACTATCAGTATCTGAACCATCATTGGAATATCAGAGCAAAGACTCAAACAAGATCTAATGCACGATTAGCTGAGTTTAGGACCGAAGAACATCACGAAGAGCGGGTGGGTACAAATAAAATTTGAGCCTTTATCCTTTGTTCTTAAACCGTGAACCAGGCCACGTTATAACCCTTAAAAGTCTTAGCTGAAGCATGGGTTTGTTCGAAAGCATACTGTTACCAAAGGTATCCTGACTCCTTAGGGCTCGCTGTAAAAAGCCTGAGTTGACATCACATTTTACAAAATTGCTTGTTTTACTTAAAAACTGCATTTTCAAAAACTTCAAGACACACATAAGCTTTGCATTCTTAAAATAACATTGTTTGCATATGACTATTTGTTCGGACAGCAGAGAAATTCGCACGACGAATATCTAGTGAACAAAAATCTTCTCAACAAAAAGGTTACTTCAAGTGGAAGAAACACTTCCAATCAAGGGGCACGGCATGAGCATTGTCCATCATCTGGGGCAGTTAAGTCAAGATTCAGAGAATCTCTCAAATGCCAAATAGCCAGGGGCAAATCTACGCCTGAGTCACTTGGGGCATTGGACATGGATTCCAGCGACGAATCTTGCATCTTCTGGTAGTATGACGACACAACACTACTGGCAGTGACAACTCCCTATATTCTGAGAGCATGGACATAGTCGAAAAAATACTACGCATAATCAAAGACCCGCTAGGTCGACTGGCCTAGGCAAAAATAAGGGCTTCCCGGCGAACCAAAAGGGTTGGGGCAAAAATAAGGGATGAAAATGAAAAAATATGTACACTTGGCAAGTCGAAAACCTGAAAAGGCGGCTTGGGCAAAAAAGAGTATCCCGATGGACTGAAAACCCGAAAGGGCGGTCCAGGAAAAAGTTAGGGATCAAAAGCGTACGACTATGTCCCGTCATCTCGTCACTGGCCTACCAGAAGAAGATTTGTCAAATCGGCAGTTATCAAGCACTTCACAGGTACCTTCTCCCACAGAACTGGGGCAATAAGACTTGTCCGAACTGTACAGTTGCTCTGTCCTACAGGTACAAGGTAGACTCAACGGAAGAACATGACCAAGATACCTTCACTCCCCGTAGGGTAAGACAAGATTCAGCCATGCTCTCCCCAAGCAGAGTTGGCCTCCCATCAGCCCCAAAAAGGCACAATATCTCCAGCAAGTCAGCAACACTCTCCCCTAAGCAGAGTTAGGCTACTGTCAGCTCTAAGGAAGTTGGATATCCCCAGAAGATCTCAATATTCTCCAGCAGAGTATACAGATATTCCTCAGTAAGCATCCCCGGCAGTCTCAATATAAGATTGTTCCCCGGCAGAACACCAAACACCACAGTGGAGCCATTTCCCCAGTGCAGTCTCAAAAGTTTCCCCAGGAGAGTTGAATCATCCTCCCTAGTAGATTCTGGAAGCTTATCCCTAGTAGAGTCTGGAAGCTGGTCCCCTGCAAAGTACAGACATCTCTCCCGGCCATATTCAAGGTTATTCCTCATTAGAACTTATAATTGGGTTATCCTCAGCAAATTACAACGGAAAGATCGTCCTCGGCGAAGTTCTTCCTATCCCCAGCGGAGTTCATCAAATTCCCCAACAGAGGCTATCAACGGATTCCCCAGCGGAGTTATCATCAAAATCTCAGCGAAGTATCTCTTCCCATAGAGTAATTCCCCGTAGAGTAATCTCTTCACCAATTTTATTCCCCAACGGAGTCATCTTCTCCTACCGGTTTATTCTTGCAATCATCATCCCCAGCGGAAACGAAGAATTCTACTCTTCAACATCAGCCCAGGATTCAACGAACTTCCCGGCATTCGTCAAGGATTTATTTTCCCAGACGAAATACATTCATAAACATCACATTGTCATACATCATGACACATGCATATACGCATCATAACATACAATCTCATTTATTTTGAGAACATCATGACATCATGCATTTCATACATCATGACATTGCATACGACTAATGTTTTGCCTTTTCGGGAAAAGGTCAATCAAAAGATATTACCATCAACTTTCGCAGTTCCAGATTCGATACCTGTATCTAGCCAGGGCATATCTGTGAGCGATTGATTGTAGATTCGATACCTGTATCTAGCCAGGGCATATCTGCATGAAGAGTTTGAAGATCAACCCCTGTAAAAGGCCAGGAAATTATCTTTCATTCTCAGGTCAGAGGTCTACGCCTGTATCCAGCCAGGAAAGCTATCTCGATCAACCTTTTGAAGTTCCAGATTCGATACCTGTATCTAGCCAGGGCATATCTGTGAGCGACTGATTAGAGGTCTACGCCTGTATCCAGCCAGGAAAGCTATCTCGATCAACATCTTGAAGTTCCAGATTCGATACCTGTATCTAGCCAGGGCATATCTGTGAGCGACTGATTAGAGGTCTACGCCTGTATCCAGCCAGGAAAGCTATCTCGATCAACATCTTGAAGTTCCAAATTCGATACCTGTACCTTGCCAGGGCATATCTGTAGACGACCAATTCCAGATTCGATACCTGTATCCAGCCAGGGCATATCTGTGGACGACTAATTCAGATTCGATACCTGTACCTAGCCAGGGCATATCTGTAGACGACCAATTCCAGATTCGATACCTATATCCAGCCAGGGCATATCTGTGGACGACTAATTCCAGATTCGATACCTGTACCTAGCCAGGGCATATCTATAGACGACCAATTCCAGATTCGATACCTGTATCCAGCCAGGGCATATCTGTGGACGACTAATTCAGATTCGATACCTGTACCTAGCCAGGGCATATCTGTAGACGACCAATTCCATATTCGATACCTGTATCTAGCTAGGGCATATCTGTGGACGACTAATTCCAGATTCGATACCTGTACCTAGCCAAAGCATATCTGTAGACGACCAATTCCAGATTCGATACCTGTATCCAGCCAGGGCATATCTGTGGACGACTAATTCAGATTCGATACCTGTACCTAGCCAGGGCATATCTGTAGACAACCAATTCCAGATTCGATACCTGTATCCAGCCAGGGCATATCTGTAGACGACTAATTCAGATTCGATACCTGTATCTAGCCAGGGCATATCTGTAGACGACCAGTTCCGGATTCGATACCTGTATCTAGCCAGGGCATATCTGTGAGCGACTGATTAGAGGTCTATGCCTGTATCCAGTCAGGAAAGCTATCTCGATCAACCTTTTGAAGTTCCGGATTCGATACCTGTATCTAGCCAGGGCATATCTGTGAGCGATTGATTGTGGATCTATACCTGTATCTAGCCAGGAAGGTTATCTACATGAAGAGTTTGAAGATCAACACCTGTAACAGGCCAGGAAACTATCTTTCTTTCTCAGGTACGCAAGTTCTCGCTAAGGAATCTCTTACGCGATCGACAATCTCCCGATGGCATCTTTAAGCCCATCTCCACAACTATCCATTACATCTCCAAATGGCATCTATAAGCCCATTCCCGACAAGGTTCTGTCACATCTCCAGATGGCATCTATAAGCCCATCCTCCTATCCATCATATCTCCGAATGGCATCTGTAAGCCCATTCCCGACATCACATTGCTGATATTACACTATGCGAGTGCAAATTTCTGGGCACTTTAGTGTTCAATCATCTTCCACCTTCGGATCACAAAAGGCACGCAAGCCAATCTACATCCTCAGGCCTAAGAAAATTGAACAGGGGAAACTGTTGTACCCCAAAATTTTCCCTCCCATATTCCTCAAGATATATCAAGAATCATCTTCAAATGGTTCAAGATTTCTCAAGGATTGCACAGTCCAAATGCCTCCTAAGCCAGTCAAATTAGGGTTTTGGTTCTCTCAAGGAATTTGAGGTTTTCAATGGCTCAATCAAGTCTCATAGGCCTACACATATTCTCAAGCATCTACATGCCAAATTTCAAGACTCACAGAGGAAAATTGCACAGTCAAAAGCCCTAGTTGGTTCACAATCAACTGCAGGGGTAAAATGGTCATTTCACAGTCAAAAGTCAGAATTTTTGGTCAACATCTTATTTTGAGCTCATAATCATCATTTGATCAAGTCTTGATCATGATTCCACAAGCATGGCTCAAAAATCATCAAGATGCAAAAAGTTACTATTTTTTGACAGTTGAAAAGTCAATTGTATCTTGACCAGGGCATAACTTTTTCATGGTTCATCAGAAAAATCCCATCCAATGCTCATTTTGAAGGGGATGGCATTTCCTACAACTCGTCTTCACATTCCAAGTCCAAGAAATGCTCTCACAAAAAGTTATCAATTTCTACATTATAGGTTAATTTGAAAAGTCAACAAAAATGCACTTTAAGTAAAAGACCATAACTTGAGATTGGTAAATCCAAATGACATGGGACCAAAGGCATTGGTTATAGGACTTCAATACCTTTCCAAAATGTCCAAGAACATGTTCATATGATCAAAATTGAGCAAGATATGCATTGGAGAAGTTGGGAAATTTTAGTGAATTTGCAAAAGTCAACTTTGCTCAAAACACATCATTTTTGCTAATGGGCCTCAAATTGCTTCTTGAAACTTTATCCAAGGCCTATGCACGACCCATTGAGATTAAATTGAATTATTTTATTATTTTTTATTAATTAATTGAATTTTTAATCAATATTAATTCATTTAATTTATTTAATTGTAGGAAAATATCAAGATATGGTTTTGCAATCTTTTCATGAAGCAAATATGACCTACAAGAGCTGGCAAATTCGTGTGCACATCAAGGGGACAAGAATATCTCAACTTAGCAAGTTTTGCCAATCAAAAAGATTGAAAAATATTTGATTTTCAATCAAATATTGAAACTTCAATGCAATGGATTTCTTGGCAAGATTGTAACCTAATTTCCTTTCATTATATATACAGAACCTAACCCTATTCATAAAAAGGTGAAAACTCTACAAGAAATCCATAATCACATTCAAGAAATCCAAGGAGAAAGTGAAAGTTGTTTGCTATCTTCCAAGCCAATTCAAGGCGTTTCAGTGATTCAAACACATTGCAGGAACTCTCAGTAACATTTTGCAATCAAAATCATACGCCAAAGCTCAAGGAATCACTCTGCACAGACCCACGGTTTGATGATTTTTTCCAAAATCATAATCATTGATTCATGCATATTTAACATCTTTTGTTGATTGTTTTGTGTTCATAGGGACTGTACGATGCTTTTGGTACAAGATAATTGAATTATAGAGCCCTAAATCACAAAACACCATGAATTTTTTCTAGGGTTTCCAAGCTCTTAATTTGGGGCTTTGCTATATAGGAAAAATTGGAACCCCTAACGCTTATGGTTGAATTCAGGAGACTCAGACGATTGCAAATCTACCCTCGCGAAATCTTTATATTTGACATAGAGTTATTCGCTATTTTTTGCATTTGCAGTTTGTGGGGGTTAAAAACCCCCGCTATCTAACGTATATTTTGCAGGTTTAGGGAAGAAGATGATGATGTGGTGAAGCGTCATTGGGCAATTCAAAAATCAGCGCGCAATTTTGTTGCTTTCCAAGCATATGGATTGTTTTCAAATATTATATTTGTTGTTTATTCTATTAACAAACGCGTTCAGTTGGCCTAGTGGGAGACGTGCTGGCATGCAACCATTAGGACCTGGGTTCGATTCCCAGGTCCACCCAATATTTGTTCACATTTTTCATAACCTGATTATATGCAGATTTCCAACAGCGTCCCACCATGCGCTCCAAGCATCAGCCTGCCATGTGGCCACCATCACCAATCCAAGGGTCAAAGGATGAAGATCATGATGCTCATTAGTCAATGCATGTGCAGCTAATTATCAAAGTCAACGCAGGCTTGAGTTAATGGGCCAGAAATTCCAGGCTTCACCTCCTAATGGGTCAACACCCCCCCTGGTTTTCTTTTTATTCTTTTATTCTTTTTCCTTTTTATTTTCTTTTATTAACTACTATTATTATTACTTAAATTCATAATTAATTGCTTTCCTAATAAAATTCAGAAACTATAAATATTTTTTTATTATTAATTATTAATTTCACCTTAATTATTATTTTGTAAATAAATTCCAATTAATTAGTTAGTTGTTTAATTAGGACAATTTTAATCTTTTTTACAATAAATAAAATTAACTTAGAATTAGGTTTTTCTTTTGACAATTTTAATTCCTTTTATTTTATTTTCACTAAAAACATAAAAAATACTTTTTCTTTTAATTAATTAATTAATTAGTAAATTGGGTTTAATTTTAATTAAGTGCAAAAAAGGACAAAATGCCATTCTTTTCTCAAAAAGTGTCAAAACCCTAAGGACGTCCCGATTCAATTTTTCTCGTGCATATTTATTTTTAATTCCTATTTTGATCATATTTATGTATCTGCTCCGAGAATGTAATAGATAATTAGGACTTTTATCGCTTTCTTTAATTTCTCGCATTTATTTTCAAGGGTTATGTTTTTGGCGATGTAAATACTCGACGCCTTGTAATAGCGTAGATTCACTTTCCGCAATTTATTTTCCGCACAAATATTAACTGTTAATCATGCATGACAAGACTTGTATGAAAAATAAAATCAACCCGTAGCTCACCATAACATGTACAAAGATAACATTAACTGAAACCTGACACAGTCGCACATGCCACTCCTAGGGTACGCCTCACTTGGTTGCCTCGACGTGGTCATTGAGCATAGGGTGTTTTAGAGGTCGCCCTTCTGTCTAAAGATCCAGTTGCCTCGAAACGGTTGCCTCGGATAAAAAGGATCTAGGACATTAGGGTTGCCGCTAAGGCGTCCTACTATTGCTTTGGTGACCACACATGTCCCTATAATCGAATTGACCTGAATACCTCCAACGACGGTGCTACCTACTTCTCAATAGTGGGATAGTATTGTCTAAAGGACTGTTACACAGCTTAATTCCTTAGAGTAGGTAGATTTCTCCTGGGTACTTGCTCTTTCAAAAAAACAAAAAACATCTTTTCGCACCTACACTTTCAAAAAGTTTTCAAATAAATACTTCATACACTCTTGAGGACTGATACAAGAGTTACCTAGAAGTTTTTCAAACGAAACTTTTTCAAAAACCCACATACACAAGAAAAGCAAACTCTTTTTGAAAACATAATGAGTTAGTACCTAAGAGCCCGTGGATAACCATGGATAGAAAGGGTGCTAACACCTTCCCTTTCTATAAATCTACCTCCTGAACCGAGAAACATCTCGAAAAGGAATTTTGCTGTGCTTTTGTCCTTTCCTTGTTGGAGAACATAAAAGACGGTGGCGACTCTTGCTTACCGCGATATTTCACGAACCAGCATTTCAAAACAGTCAGTTTTATTTCCACCGATCACAGATAGTTTACCCTTTCTTACCAGCAGATTAGACTTTTAATTTGGCGTTTGTTGGATGTAGGCACCTTCGATCTGGGAACTTCCTGGATGCAGGCACTTTTGATCTGAAGGACTGCTTTGGCTCTTTGAGGCAATTTTTCTGTGTGTTCTCCTGCAGAGTTTTGTGTGTTTCGTTCTTTGATTTTCCTCTTATTTTCGTGTAATTTTCGTGTGCTTGTAATGTGCCACTGGCCTCTGTATTTATAGGGGTGTGAGGGTGCAGTAATGGCAAGAGACAGCCATTAAACAGGCCACTAAATGCCATGAGACAAGAAACAGACACATTAAATAACTTCCTTTTTTGAAACATTCTTGTCTCTTAAATGAACCTGGACACTTTTGATTTGAGTGCCTTCTTGATGAACTCCTTCGAATGGCCCTTGTCCAAGGATCAATCGAAGGGTGCTTATTAAAATTCCAAACGAAAGGCTTTGTTAACAGGCCAATCGAAAGGTGTTGTTCATGCTAGTCGAAGGACATGGTTAACATGCCTGTCGAAGTTTCCTTGACACAATGCTAAATGAAGGATCCCTTGTCATGCCAATTGAAGGCCTGGCCCAGGGTGCCAATCGAAAGGCTCATTCAGAATCCCAATTGAAAGGTCTTTCAGAATGAAAATCTAAGTGTCCCTTCAAAGTACCAATCGAAGGGCCTTTCAGAATGCCAATCGAAGGCCTTGACATAATGCCAATCGAAGTGCTTGTCCATGCCAATCGAAATGCTCCTTCAGAATGCCAATCGAAGTGCTTGTCCATGCCAATTGAAATGATCCTTCAGAATGCCAATCGAAGTGCTCCTTCAGAATGCCAATCGAAGGGTTTTTCAGAATGCCAATCGAAATGTACTTAAAGCAACACTAAAAAATTTTCCTTTTCCTTAGGCAAGAGTTTGTGATCAACCATGCTGGGGGAAGACTTCGGAAAACATGAGAGGGAAAATTTTGGGGTACAACATCGAGCAGGGAAGGTGAGAAATAAACCACCTGGATAGCAAAGTTATACAACACATGAGAGTTCCTCATTTCCTCATGGTACGAGTGTAAAAAGAATGCATAATATCTCCGAGAAAAGTAGGCACAAGATTATGAGTGAAGAATATCTTGACGGCGTTTACATCTATAAGTTGGTCCGGATTAGGGAATAATATCAAACCATAGATTAGTAAATCCAAAACATCTTCGAAAGCATGAAAACTCATGGCATCTAGAAACAACTGAGCTTTCTCCATCATAAATTTTGCAAGGAGACGTTTAACCCCACTCCTGGTTTCCCAATTAGACGCAATGTCGGACGATTTCAGGTGCCAGGCTTTGGCAATATCTTCAAGTCTTGGATCTTTCTCTAAACCAGTGAATGGTGTCTAATCCAGTATAGGTACCCCAAGTAACTTAGTGAACTCTTCTATTATGGACACCAACTGATAATTGCGGTAAAGTAAAACTATGGTGTTTAGGATAAAAGAACTAGAATAAAACACTCATCATGCCTTCTTCAAAACCGGAGATAACCAAGCTGAGAAAATGACCATGTATTTTGTTGAACTGAGAGCTTTCGGGAACCTTTGATACCAATTCTTTGAGTTTGGAAGTTATTCTCATGAAGTTGATCTGAATAGTATTTCTGCGAGCGGAGGCCATAGCCTGCAAAACAGAACAAAGATAAATCTCTTGGTCCTTGAAATGGTCAGTGAAAATGCTATGTTATGATATTATGATGTTATGTTTAAACAAGATAGCAACAAGGTAGAAAGCACAAGCAAATCACACAAAAGGCCTTAGGTTTAAAGCCTTGCATGAGGTTCATAGGTAAATACCCTCTTGAAGTTTAGTTGGCTTAACATGTCCTAAGAATAGTAACTGGGTTCTAGGAGTCTCATATCACCGATCTTTCTCTCAGGCATTGATTCAGCAAAGCAACTGACTTGCCACCGAAATATCCCGAGAGTCGAATCTCAATGAGGGTAGCATCGAGTATCAACCAACTTCAGACTGCACCAAAGCCAGCCATCTCACTACTTTCTAATGGCTAAGTTGGGTCAATTAAGGTTCTAAAGGTCAGTTAGTGCTTATGACACCACAAGACAGCCTAGTGTTATCCTCGACTGACTTAAGGAACACCAATAAATACCATTGTGCCGCACTAACGTAGCCATCATTTCAACCATATCGGTTTACGCTGTACAGTTTCCATGATCCATTGCTATTTACCTAAAATGTCCCCAAATCCGGGTATAGGATCTTTGCAAGAAATAAGCCCAAGAAAACCCAAATGTAAAGCATAAAAAGCAAACAAGGAAAGCATTTAAAGTTATCTTAAGCTCTAAGGTAACCCATCTTTTTTAATTCCCCTGTAGATTCGCCAGTTCTGTAATACAGTGGGAGAACTGACTTTTGGTTTTGCATTTTATCGCAAATGTTGTGATTATCAAGAGTCGCCACCGAATTTTCTTTTATCCAATAAGGAAAGGATGAAAAGAACAGAAAAGACCTTGATAGATTTTGAGTTCTGGGGGTAAGTTATGAAAAGTGGAGGTGTTAGCACCCTTTTGATCTGTAGTTATCTACAAGCTCTTAATTGCTTAGCTCACTTTAATTTGATTTTTGTGTGCTTTGAAAAGGTTTTTAAAATGCCAATGTAAGGAAGTCTGCTTTATAATAACCCTTGTATCAATCCTTAGGAGTGTTCATAAAGCGTTTAAAAGTAGTTGTTTTGAAAGTGTGAGGTGCAAAAATTATTTTTATTTGTGAGCAAGCAATTAAGGGTTTCCTTACCTACTGAAAGGTATTTAGTTATTCTTTTCCTTCTCTGTTAGGGATGGTGTCATCCATACCATTAGTTGGTAGGTATCCCCGTCAATTGAATGTGAAGGAACAGGGGTATGTTCGTCGTTATGGTCATAAAAGTCAACGTATATGGATACCTTTGCAATTCGAAGAGACTGTCATCATATGTTCATAGGCAACATCGAGGGACAAGATAATTTCTCGTAGGCAATTTCGAGGGATATCACGGGACTATGATCTTTATGATGACTTTAACCGGGGGTATTTCCTAATGGTATCCCCACGTTTGAGGGACATGACCATTGTTATTCCGAAGGCAACGGAGAGAGGCTACTCTAGAGGTGCGCGTGTGCAAGAGTGATTCAGTTTAGTTTTGTCTTGAGAGTTAGGGTTATCTAGTGTTTTGTTTTAGATCTTGCCATGCAATCCTATTACTAACAGTTAAGTATATACAAACAAGCAAGCATAATATATGTGTAGAAAGTAAAGTGCGGAAAAGTAAACCCTCATTAAGCTATTACAAGGCTTTGAGGGCAGATACAATAGTATAAATTTGCGAGAAATAAAACTACAATTATTACAAAAAAAACCATGCAACCTATACAATTTCTCTAAAAAAGTAAAGGGGCAAATAAATAAGAAAATGTTAGAAAAGATGTTTTAAAGTCCTAAAATCTAAAACGTTAGGAATTAATATTTTTTGTGAATTTTTGTAGAAAATAATTTAAGTTAATAATTTATAAAAACCTAATTATTCTAATTAGTTTTACAAATTAAAAAAATAAGACATAAAATATAATTAAATGAAAAAAGTTTAATTAAGAAAACCTAAAAGACTATTTTTAAAATTTTATGTAATATTCTGATTCTTATATGTTTTGATTTTAATTGTAAAAAAGAAATAAATTAGTGAAAATGGAGTTTCAAAGAGAGAATCCGATCGTGCCCTAGCTATGATAACTCATCATCCCTGCGTTAAAGCTTGCGTTTTCTTATTTAAACATGTTCTAAACACCATGATGAACTCATTTGTGCACACAAAATTTGTTAAATATACATAGATTAAAAGATTCGAATTCATGAAAATTACCAAAACGGTGTGCTTGTGTAAGCTATTCCAGACGTGAATAGATTTGTTTCTGGACTTGGTGAGATTACTGGGAGCTTCAGGAACACGATTTGAGGCTTGGTTTTGATTGAGAGTGGCTGGAAATTTTAATACGAGTTTGCACTTTTCTAGAGAATTTTGAGAGATTTTTAAAGTGGTTCTTGAGGCAGCAGCTCGTGTGTTTTTCACTTGAGTGTTGCATGTATTTATAGAGGAATTAAATGGATTAAAACAAGGCAAGGATCTTGTATCATTATGTCACAATTCATTGCAAAGAAAACACATTGAAATCTTTCCAAAAACATTCCAAACTTGAAGATTCTTGTTACCAACATATTTTCACGGTTTTGGCAAGCTCTTAAGAGGTCTTGGGCCTTCAAGAAGACACCCAAGTGAAGCCCACATGCCCTTTGTTCCATCAACACATATTTTATTTGATTAATTTTGAATTAATTTGAATAAAATCAAAATAAATAAAATAAAAATCAAAGTAATGTATAAATGGACTTAGAGGTCCTCTAACATGTTATAAACATGTTTAAACCTCAAAAGTTAGGCACATTAGTCCAAAAGTTTAAAATTTCTCAAATGAAGTTTCATGTATTTTCTCAAATAATTCCCAACTTGCACAAACCATATCTCACTCAATTTTTATATTTTGAAGGTGATATTTGACTTTTTGGAAATATCTAGATGTCCTTTTAAATCTCTATGTTGATCATTTTTGCATTTGAAGATTTTATCTTAATGTAAGTTGCCTTGAATAAAAGTGTCTTTTTGTTGACTTTTGGAATGACCTAAAATGTATTGGCCAATATCTCTCAAATGAACCCTTTTTTGGAGTTGAGCTTAGAGAGACAAATTTGTAGAGAAATGAATTTCCTTAAAAATGAGCTTTAGTTAAGGAAAAGCTGATGAAACATGTGAAAGTTATGCTTGGTCAAAGTTCAGTAGACTTTTCCTAAGGAAACCCTAATTTGGCAACTTTTGACTTTTGATGATTTGAGGATTTTTCTTGAGGAATCATGATCAAACCTTGATCAAATGATGAATATCACTTCAAAATCTTGAAGTTGACCAAAAATATTAAGGTTTGACTGTATGTTTACCACAATTGACATTTTACCCAATACAATTGATTTTCAGTCATTTGAGCCATTGACTGAGCAAACTTGTGATGCAAGGCTTGAAACTTGACATGAGCATTCTTAGGGACATATGAAGAGCCATGAAAACCACTTGAGGCCTTTGAAACACAAAACCCTAGTTGTAGGCTAATTATTTAAGCGAAGACTTGTCTGATCAATTCCTTGAGTAACCTTAAGTAATTGAGAACCCTAGGAAGATTAGGAGACCTCTTGAAATAATTTGATTTGAAAATGAGAGGGAAAATTTTGGGGTACAACATTACCCAATTGGGGTGACTTGATGTAGTTGTTGTGGACGTGAATTTTCTTCAAGGACGGTTGGGATGAACTCCTGGGATCTTCAAGAACACATTGGAATGCTTGGAATGGATTGCAAGAGGTTGGAGACAAGATTTTCAAGTTGCCCTAGTTTTGACAAAATTTGAGATTTTTGAGAGGATGTTCTTGAGAAAATTTTCGTGTCTCCTAGTCTGAAGATGTCATGTATTTATAGTGGAAGATTTAGGTCAACAAACATGAATCAAATCTTTTTTATTCATGATCAAATATTTCATGATTTGAATTTCATGATCAAATATTGATGAAATTACAAAAGATTTGAATTTCATGATCAAATATTTGATAGAAGTTTTGCATGAAATCTTTTTTGTTTAGGTCAAAATCATACCAATCATGTTTTTTTCATGTTTTCACCAGCTTTTTAGACATATGATTTGATTCAAAAATAGATTTACATGCCTTATATCATTTATTTGATATTTTATTTGATTTATTTTGTTTTTAATTGAATAAAATAAAAATAAAAAGAAATAAAAACCACAAAAAAAGAATGGATTTAGGAGTCTATTATGAGGTCAGGAACACGTTTGGACCTTAAAAGATAGGCCCATTAGCCTAAAAAAATCAAATTTGCTAAATTTCGGACTTCATGCATTTTCTCAAAATTTCCCAAGTTGCACAAATCATTTCTCACTAAATTTTTATCATATGAAGGTGATCTTTGAATTTTTGTAACGCTCAAGATGTCCCCTACAACTTTGATGTTGGTCATTTTTTCATTTGATGTTTTTAACGTGATGTTAATTGCTTTGACAAAAAATCTCTTTTTGTTGACTTTTAAAATGACCTGTAATGTTTTGGCCCGTATCTCTCAAATGAAGCATTTTTTACCTTGAGCTTAGAGAGACAAAGTTGTAGAGAATTTAATTTACTTAAAAATGAGCTTTGGTAAGAATTTTCTGATAAAGCATGTGAAAGTTATGCTTGGTCAAAGTTCGATTGACTTCTCCTAAAGAAAACCCTAATTTAGTAACTTTTGACTTTTGATAAATCTTGAGTTTTATTGATGAATCATGATCAACCCTTGATCAAATGATGAATATGACTTCAAAATCTTGATGTTGACCAAAAATCTTGAAGTTTGACTGTAAATTGGTCAAAGTTGACTTTTTGTCCAATATAGGTTATTTTTTAATCATCTGACTAATTGACTGAGCAAACTTGTGTTGCAAGCTTTAAACATGATATGAGGATTCTTTGAAGCATATGAGAAACCATTAATTCCACTTGAGGCATTAGAAGTCTAAATTCTTTTGAGAAAAGCAAAATCCTAGTTGTAGGTCAACTGCTTAGGAGGAGGTTTTGTGTGGTTAACCCTTGAGTAGTCTTGAGTAATTGAGACCTTTATGAGCATGAGAAGATATCTTAAATCAATTTGTCTTGAAAAATGAGAGGGAAAATTTTTGGGTACAACAACTGCCCATGTTCAATCTTCTTAAACCCGGAGAGTTAGATTGGTATGCTCGTCATTTGTGATCTGAAGGTGGAAGAGGATTGAACACTTAAGTGCCCAAAAATTTGCACTCACATGTGCATGAGGTAACATTGTTGGTTGATTATACTACTTGAATTGGCTTAAAGATGCCATTCGGAGAGGTGATTGAGTGTCGTCAGAGACAGGCTTATAGATGCCATCCAAAGCAACTTTATGATAGGAGTTTTAGAATGAGTCTACGCTTGACTTTATCTGATGGAAATGCTTTTTAGAATGAATCTATGAAGGAACTTCTTTTCAGAATGAAGATCTGAAGGAAATGCTTTTCAGAATGAAGCTCTAAAGGAAATGCTTTTCAGAATGAAGATCTGAAGGAAATCCTTTTCAGAATGAAGCTCTGAAGGAAATGCTTTTCAGAATGAAGATATGAAGGAAATGCTTTTTAGAATGAAGATCTAAATGAAATGCTTTTCAGAATGAAGCTCCGAAGGAAAGGGTTTTCAGAATGATGCTTTGAAGGAAATTCTTTTCAGAATGAAGCTCTAAAGGAAATGCTCGTCAGAATTCCGTCTCTGAGGGGAATGCTTTTCAAAATTCAGTCTCCGAAGGGAATGCTTTTCAAAATAAATATATGAAGGAAATGCTTTTCATAATTCAGTCTCTGGAGGGGATGCTTTTCAGAATAAATCTCTGAAGGAAATGCTTTTCAGAATTTAGTCTCTAAAGGGGATGCTTTTCAAAATTCATTCTCTAAAGGGGAATGCTTTTCAGAATAAATATTTGAAGGAAATGATTTTCAGAATTCAGTCTCAGAAGGGGATGCTTTTCTGAATCCAGTCTCTGAAGGGGATTCTTTTCATAATTCATCTCTGAAGGAAATGCTTTTCAGAATGAAGATTAGAAAGAAATGCTTTTCAGAATGAAGATCCGAAGGAACTGCTTTTCAGAATGAAGATCTGAAGGAAATGCTTTTTAGAATTTAGTCTCTGAAGGGGGTGCTTTTCAGAATTCAGTCTCTAAAGAGGAATGCTTTTCAGAATAAATCTCTGAAGGAAATGCTTTTCAGAATTCAGTCTCTGAAGGGGATGCTTTTATGAATCCAATCTCTGAAGGGGATGCTTTTCATAATTCATCTCTGAAGGAAATGCTTTTCAGAATGAAGATTAGAAGGAAATGCTTTTCAGAATGAAGATCCGAAGGAAATGCTTTTCAGAATGAAGATCTGAAGGAAATACTTTTCAGAATGAAGATTTGAAGGAAATGGTTTTCAGAATGAAGATCTAAAAGAATGCTTTTCAGAATGAAGATCTGAAGGAAATGCTTTTCAGAATGAAGATCTGAAGATTTGAAGATCTAAAGGAAATGCTTTTGAAAATGAAGATCTAAAGGAAATGCTTTTCTGGATGAATATCTGAAGGAAATGCTTTTTAGAATGAATATCTAAAGGAAATGCTTTTCAGAATAAAGATCTGAAGGAAATTCTTTTCAAAATGAAGATCTGAAGGAAATGCTTTTCAGAATGAAGATCTGAAGATCTGATAGTCTCCCCATCTTGTTTTGGGAATTGATCTATAACTTTTCTATAGATTGCTGATATTATTCGTCTGTTTGCGAACTTAACCTGGAAACAAAGTTAACTTCATGAAATGTCATGATGCATCAAATGTATTTTGTAATGATGCTCTCAAAATAAATGAGAATAGTATATGCGTTTCGTATACATATGCTATGATATTTTGTAAATGATGTATGGATGCAACATGTCGTTGGAGCGTATCTGTATCTTCTTGTAACAACGTCTGGTTGGGGAAAATAAATCCCTGACTGTTGTTGGGGATGAAAAAAGTAATTCTTCAACTTTGTTTAGAATAACTTTACTGGGGATTTCTGCTTTCTGTTTGAGGACACTCCACTCGAGATGTTCGACTTCTGCTTGGGGATGTTCGACTTCTACTTGAGGATGGAAGCATTCAAGGAGAGTCGGTCGTTCATCATTCTTTTTTATCGAAGGATTTGATTCTTATGTATCCTGACTGGGGATAAAATGAGATGAATAATTCTCTGATACACTATTTAACCAGGTTTAAAATATGAGTATTATCTCTTCTAGGGAAGACAACAGTGAATGATATATGGTCGGAGAAGAGAATGTTGTTAGGGAATTGCAATATCATAGAAATAAACTTCGTTGGGGAAATAAACCCTATAGACTATGTTGAGGAAATAATCTTTGATTAGAAATTCATAAACTCTGCTGAGGAAGTTTCCACTATATGCTGGGGAAATGATCAAACTTCCTTATCTGCTAGGGGACCTATTTGGGAAGATGATCATGTCAAGCTATTCATAAAAATAGAGGGGAACTGCTGGAAGATGTCCCAATTTGCGTCTGAGGACATAATAGATTTGCTGGAGAATATATCTTTATTGGGGATAAGCTTGAGAAGATAGCTCAGAGGAGATTGCACTGTGGAAATTTAAGGATGACTTAAACATTATCCCGACTCCTAGAGTCTTTAATAAATCCTGATCAAAGTGATAAATCTTCTACTGATAAATGGGACATAGTCGTACGCTTTAATCCCTAACTTTTTCCTAGACCGCCATTTCAGATTTTCAGTCCACCGAAATACCATTTTTTCCCAAGCCGCCTTTTCAGGTTTCTACTTGCCGGGTGTACAATTTTATTTATATATCCCTAATTTTTGCCCGAACTCTTTAATTTCGTTGGGATGCCCTTATTTTTTCATAGGCCAATCAACCTAGCGGGTCTCTTTTTCATGCGTAGTATTTTTGACTATGTCTGTGTTCATAGGGTGGGGAGAAATTTCACTGTCCATGGTAGTAAGTGTTGTAGCATTGCCAGAATATTTTTTCGTGATCATACGTGGCCCTTCGTATGAGGGAGTCCATTTTCCCCTGTGATTAGTCTGGTGCACCTGATGTTTGAAGTTATTGATCAACCATTGATTGAAAACTTTTTTATAGTCTTGACCTTCCTCAGCATTTTTCTAAGAACTGTCACGATAGAAAGACACCATCTAATACTACTGACATAGACAAGCAATTTTATGATGCCGAAGATTCAATTTTCATAGTATCTTTTGGTGAGACTCATGAACAACGTAACATGCCCCAAGTGATTCAGATGGAGATCTGCCTCTGGCTATTCAACACTTTTGAGAGATTCTTTCAATCTTGACTTGAATGCCACAAATGAGTTGGATAATAACATGTCATGCCCCTTGATTTATAACCAATTGGGTACATGAAAGGCCTGTTACTTGAGGTGTCTTTCTCTTTGACACATCATCTTAAGTAATTCTGTCAGTTGGGAGGATTTTCATTCATTTAATATTTTTCATGCAAATTTCTTTGCTGTCAAACACTTAGTCATAGGCAAAAAGTGGTATTAAAATGCAAAGATTATGTATGTCTTGAAGTTTAAAAATGCATCTTTTAGTAAAAAAATTTTTTGTAAGAATGTGATATCAACTCAAGATTTATAGTAAGCCTTACTGGAGTCAAGATACCTTTTTGTAACAGTATGCTTTCGAACTAACCCATGCTTCAGTTAGGACTTTTAAGGGTTGTAACGGGGCATGGTTCACGGTTTAAGAAATAAAGGATAAATGCGCAAAGTTTATTTGTACCTAACCCGTCTCCGTGATATTCTTCAGTCCTATATTCATTTGACTATGCATATAGGTTCCAATAAAATTTGGAATTATAGAACTAATATTTTGGTGATGGTTCCGAAATCGACAATTTATTTGGGAAGTCAGTCATTTTTCTTGTAACATATTTCTTTTGTTGAGGATTTGTACCGACCTATTTTTGACATTATTATCCCTTACTTTTTCCTGAATTGTTTCGTTTGATATTACAGTTAGCGGGATGCGCCGGTTTTTTCCTAAGTCTCCTTAATAGATTTTGACTTAGTGAGCTTTTCTTTTGAAAGATGATAACTGCCTGGCTCAATGATTACAGAGGACCATCATCATTTTTCGATTTAGAAGAGTATCTTCGACACTAGTCATCGTGTACGAAGGTAAAGCTTATGAATGCATAATTGATTTAACTAAGAAACTACCCTTCTCTAAGTTATGTTCAAGGGTTTTAATTTGCGCGAAAAAGAAAACTCCTACTTCTTAGGCTCAAAGGGGTTGACTAGGTATTAGTTTCCTTATATCTCCACTGTTTAGGAATTGAAGCAATGCCTGTACATCGTCAGCAAGGTCTGTTCAAAAGCATATTGTATGAGATTATGATATTGTTTTTGTCATCCTCCCTATAAAGGCTTATAGCTTTAACGAGAGTTGAATATCACAAAAACGAGGTAAGAAGCATAGTTTAAATATAGTGAAACGAAAGGATTAATTCAAGACAAACATATGCAATGCATTAATGGGAAAAAACCAAAGTTTGACATGACAGTAATTGTTTGACAAACAAAAGAAATTAAAAATAGAAATTCAAATGATCTTAAAGCTTCTCCGCATGAACTCGTTACTTCAAATGGTGTGCTTTGCCGTTTCGATATTTGAGGGATGATAGAAAAAATAAATCGACCATCTTGTGTGAACTCGAAAACTCATTCATCAATCAGGTCTTGAATTTTACGCTTCAACGTCCAACAACTGTTAGTGTCATGTCCAGGACTGTTGGAGTGATATGCACACCTTGCATTAGGATCATAACTGGGAGAGGAAGTATTGGGATTCCAAGGAGGTTCTTTCAATGTAATCAACTCCATCTTTAACATGTGTTGCAATGCTTGAGACAATGACATGTTGATTTTGGTAAATTGTCTTTTGGGTGTATCCTGCTTACATTGATTACCCTGTTGTTGTTGGCGAGGTTTTTATTGAGATTGGGTGTAGTAATAATTTGGAAAGGCCCTTTTCCATTAACTGAAGGATTAGCAATGTCAACCAAGTCAGTTTCCTATCTCATCGGTGGCTGGTTAGTGATTGGATCTCCAATTGTAGCAATTTTTCCCATACGGTTGTATCTGATCTGATGAAGCTTGTTGATGAGGATTCTAAAATCTTCTTGCCCCGAGCTAAAATTTAGATAAGATCCATCTGAACAATCATCTGGATTCTCATCTCAACTTGCAGTTGTTCCAACTAGTCATCCTGGTTGTCTTTAGGATTCTTCTTTGTCATGTTTTCAGCGAGGAGTGCTTTCAATCCTTCTTGCCCCTTGGCTAAGCTTAGGAGCATATCTTGGAAATGACCATTCTGGGCCTTGATATCTTTGATTTTCTAATCGAGAACCATTTTTGCTAAAATAAATTGCAAGAAGCTGAGAAGCATGTCTTGGAAACCTGTTATATAATGATATGTATGACATATAGATGCATATGCAATGTTTTCAAGGATCTCGTGGATTTAAATTTGAAATATTAGAAATTATATTTGGTTGCAGCTTTGTCTGAAGAACTTTGACTCTTCATCTTTGAACGTCCTTCTATAAGAATCAAGCTCACCATATCAAGTGGGTCATAGCCTCTAACTCAAGAGAATGTACTTTGATCTTGACGACATATGTCTAGAGAAAAATAAATCCTCTTGCCCCTTTCTAGAAATATGGCTTATGATAATCCTGCATCACAAATCCCTATGATCCTTGAAATGGTTAGAAAAATGCTATGTTATGATGATATGATGTTATGATATTATGTTCATGAGTAGAAAACACAAAAAATCCCACAAGAGCCTTAGGCTTAAAGGCTTGCATGAAGTCCATAGGTAAGTATCCTTCCCCATTAAAGTTAAGTTGACTCAACCTGTCCTAAAAATAGTTAGCGGGTTCTAGGAATCTCATATCACCGATCTTTCTCGCAGGCTTTGCTTTAGCACGACAAGAAGCTTGCCACCAAAACATCCCGAAAGTCGAATCTCAATGAGCGTATTTTTGAGTATCAAGCAACCATGGAATGCACCAAATCTGGCCATCTCACTACTTTCTAATGGCCAAGATGGGTCAATTAAGATTCTAGAGCTAAGTTAGTGTTAACGACACCACGCAGAAGAATAATGTTATCCTTGACAGACACAAGGAACATTAGTACAAACCAAAGTGTCACACTAACCGTAGCAAACATTTTAACCATATCGGTCTACGTCGTACAATATTTATGATCTATTGCTACTTACCTAAGGAATTCCTTGATCCGGGTGTAAGATCTTTCACAAGAAAATATACCCAAATAAGCCCTTAAATTAAAGCAGACAATTCAAGCAAGTAAAGCAAGTAAAGTGACCTAAACTCTAAGGTAACCCCTATTTTTTAAGTACTTCGCAACAGAGTCGCCAGTTCTGTAATACGGTGGAAAAACTGACTTTTTTGGTTTTATCCAAATGTGCCGATAGCAAGAGTCACCACAAACTTTTCTTTTATCCAATATTTAAGAAAGGTGAAAAGAACAGGAAAGACCTTTGATAGATTTTGAGTTTGGGGGGTAAGTTATGAAAAGGGAAGGTGTTAGATCCATCTTCATCTGTAGTAATCTACGGGCTCTTAATTGCTTAGCTCACTTTAGAAAATACTTGCTTTATGTGTGTGTAATTTGTTTTGAAAAGATTTGTTGTTTTTAAAGTGATGTGTGAAAAATGTTTTGTTTGTGAGAAAAGTTGTGAGAAAACAATTAGGAGTTTCTTAACCACTAAAGTCTTTCTTATTATTTTCCTTCTCCTTTAAAGATAATACTATCCATACCATTAGTTGGTAGGTAGTCCTATCTTTTGGATGTGAAGGGACAAGCGTGGAGTCATCGAATAGTCATCAAAGGCAACATGTAAGGATACTTTAGAAATTGTGTCGAAGGAACTATCATCATTTTGAAAGCAACTCGAAGGGACTAGATCATTTTGTAGGTAGCTCGAAGGGTCATCGAGGGATTATGATCTTTATTCGAAAGGGACATGATGATTTGATCGAGGGTCTTTTGCTAAAGTATCCCCACTTTCGAGGTACATGACCAATATTTCGTAAGGAAACAAGAAAGGATATCCTAGAGGTGCAAGTGTAAAGAGTGTATTTATTTATGGGATCTTCAAGAACACAATGGAATTCTTATAATGGATTGCAAGAGGCTGGTGACAAGATTTTCAAGTTGCCCTAGTTTTGACAAAATTTGAGATTTTTGAGAGGATGTTCTTGAGGAAATTTTCATGTCTCTCTTGGTCTGAAGATGTCATGTTATTATAGTGGAAGATTTAGGTCAACAAACATGAATCAAATCTTTTGTATTTCATGATCAAATAATTCATAATTTGAATTTCATGATCAAATATTAATGAATTTACAAAAAAATTAAATTTTATGATCAAATATTTGATTGAAGTTTTGCATGAAATATTTCTTTTTTAGGTCAATCTCATACCAGTAACATTTTTTCAAATTTTCACCAGCTTTTTAGACTTATAATTTGATACAAAAATAGATCTACATGCCGTATATCATTTATTTGATATTTTATTTGATTTATTTTGCTTTTAATTGAATAAAATCAAAATAAAAAGAAATAAAAACCACAACAATAAATGAATGGATTTAGGAGTCTATTATAAGGTCACGAACACATTTGGACCTTAAAAGATAGGCTCATTAGCCCAAAAATTCAAATTTGCTCAATTTGGACTTCATGTATTTTCTCAAAATTGCCCAACTTACACAAATCATATATTGCTAAATTTTTATCATATGAAGGTGATCTTTGACTTTTAGGAACACTCAAGATGTCCCCTACAACTTTTATGTTGATCATTTTTTCATTTGAAGTTTTTAACCTTATGTAAATTGCTTTGACAAAAAGTGTCTTTTTGTTCTTTTAAAATGACATGTAATGTTTTGGCTCGTATCTCTCAAATGAAGCATTTTTGGCCTTGATCTTAGAGAGAAAAGGTTGTATAGAAATGAATTTACTTTAAAATGAGTTTTGTGAGAATTTTCTGATGAAGCATGTGCAAGTTATGCTTGGTCAAAGTTCAGTTGACTTCTCCTAAAGAAAAACTAATTTAGTAACTTTTGACTTTTGATGAATATTGAGTTTTGTTGATGAATCATGATCAAACCTTGATCAAATGATGAATATGACTTCAAAATCTTTATGTTGACCAAAAATCTTGAAGTTTGACTTTAAAATGGTCAAAGTTGACTTTTTGTCCAATACAATTAATTTTTTAATCATCTG